>JAJTUV010001459.1:0-707621 GCA_021653895.1 Mastomys natalensis | reverse complement strand
GGTGGGGGAGCTCACATCTGGAAATTCCCATTCCAAGGAGTCTTATATCTTCTTCTGGCTTCCAAGGGCACCTCTGAGCACATGGCTTCTCTGAGCACTCAGACACACGCACATATACATGGAATAAATAAATATTTAACAACGTTATGAATCAAAAAAGTTGATAAATCTATGACATGAATATCAGGAAATTCTGCACATCAAAATATATTGCAAAGAAAACAGGAGAACAAGCAAAGATAGAGAGGAGACATTTGTAACACATAAATGCCAGCAGAATTGCATGCAGGACATTTAAAGAACTCCTTCTACAGGAAGGGAGAAAGTGAGGGAAAATTGGCCGAATTTAAACAGGCACTTCACAGGAGAGAGAACATGAACAGCCAATAAACACACAGTTTTAAAGAAGGATAACCGGGCGGTGGTGGCGCACGCCTTTAATCCCAGCACTTGGGAGGCAGAGGCAGGCGGATTTCTGAGTTCGAGGCCAGCCTGGTCTACAGAGTGAGTTCCAGGACAGCAAGGCTATACAGAGAAACCCTGTCTCGAAAAACCAAAAAAAAAAAAAGAAAGAAAAAAAAAAAATAAAGAAGGATAAGGAAGACATTCTTGTCAGAACGACTGACTGGCTCAGTCTTGTTTATGAAATAAAAAAGGGAGAGAGGCAGAGAGCTTTTGGGGCTGCTTGGCAAGAATCTGACATTGGCCAAGGACAAGGAAGTAGGCTTCAGACAGGAATCTGACATTAGGCTAGAACAAAGAAGTAATTTCAGGCAGGAATCTAAATCTTAGGCTAGAACAAAGAAGTGGGCTTCAGACATGAAAATGACTTTGGGCTAGGACAGGGAAGTAGGGTCAGATATTTTGGTCATCCTGATAAGCCCTTAGAAACAGTGATCACAGAAGTGATCACAGGACTTTGTTTATTGCTTTGCTTGTTCTTTGACCATTTGTGTTTATTGTCTTGTTTGTTCCTTGGTTATTTACATCTATTGTATTGCTAGTTTCTCAACCTAGAACTGACCTTAATGCATGCATGTAATTAAAATGGTATAAAAGCAAAAAGGAGGAGGGGGATGGAATAGGGGTTTCTGGGAAGGAGAAATGGGGAAAGGGGATGACATCTGAAATGTAAATAAATAAAATATCCAATAAAAAAGACAAAATAACTCAGTCATATTAAGAGTTCAGAGAAATAGAAAACAAAGCCATAACGAGGTTGATAAACGTTCACTTTGCAATAATGAAGACCGGAGTTCCATGCCCAGAACCCATGTTTAAAAAAGTTAGACATGGTGCCACATGCTTGTGAACCCAGAGCTGGAGCTCACAGGACAGCCAGCCTAGCCTGCTTGGCAGACTGGGCCAGTGAGAAATCCTGTCTCAGGAAATGGGGGAGTCAGGGCTGAACATGACTAAACAGTTAGGAGTACTAGCTGGTCTTGCAAAAGGATCCAGGTTGATTCTCCACACGAGAGACCGAGAGACCCGGCAAGCTCTTCTGTCGCCTCAGGCCCTGGCACAAACATGGCTTTCAACACATGGACCTTAGGAGATACTAAAGAACCAAACTCCCAACCTTTCTCAAGACTGATTCATTCATTCATCACTTGGCTGACTTACTTATCAATTTGGTGTCTATTATTGATCATTTCCTCCATGCTGGGCCCTGTGCTGGGCACCACAGACATAGAGATGAATGATTAGTAATTCTGTCTTTGAGAAATTGATGGAGTCACTTAGCAGTGGATGGAAATCGGGGCTTGAATTCAAGTGTCTTGACTGCCTGGCTTGGGGTCTTTTCCTTTGTTACCTAAACACTCAGCTATGGGGCTGAGAGATGGCTCAGCAGTTAAGAGCACTGGCTGCTCATCTAAAGGTCCTGAGGCTGAGTCCCAGCAACCACATGGTGGCTCACAGCCATCTGAAATGGAACCTGATTCCCCTTTCTGGTGTACATGAAAACAGCACTTGAATTCATTAAATAAATATAATCTTTAAAAAAAAACCCTCAGCTATGCCTTTTGATTATATATATATATATATATATATTTTTTATATATAAATCTCTAGTTTAGAAGTTTGTTTTTACTTTTGGTTTTTGAAGCATGGTTTCACTAGTCCAGACTAACTTGGAATTTACTATGTAACTCAAGCTGGCTTCAAACACATGGGAATACTCCTGCCTCAGCCTCCTGAGTGCTGAGATTACAGTTATGAATGACCCTGCCTGGCTTAGAATTTCTTTTAATTTTCTAATTCCCTTTTATTAAGGAAAAGTTTTCAGCCTCTCCCCACACCCCAGTATTTCCAGAAACAGAAAACAAATATTTCATTTTAGGTCAAGTCTCACTATTTAGGTTGGCCTGGAACTTGACATGTAGGCCAGGCTGGCCTTAAACTTACAGAGATCAACCTGCCTCTGCCTCCCAAGTCCTAGTTTTAAAGGTCTGTGCCACGGAGCCTGGGTCTATTCTTGACCACTTTAAATAAATGTGAGAGGGGCAGGGACTGAAGTGGGAAAGCTGTGGAGAGCTTTGCTGAATTGTTTCTGCTTATTTGTTTTGCATGGTGGTTCTGGAGAACAAACCCAGCAAGCCACATCCAATGGTTCAAGGGAACAAAAGCAGCAGCCTAGGGTATGCTCAGATGCTGCTGGACTTTGCAACCTTCTCAGGAGAGACACATGGACTAGTGGTTCTATGTTTCATATGCTCACGAGAACATGTCTTAGTGTGGTCTGTGTTCCTTCCTCTTTTCTTTGTCCTCCTCGTCCTCGTCCTCCTCTTCCTCTTCTTCCTCTTCCTCCTCTTCCTCTTCCTCCTCCTTCTTCTGGTTTCTAGTTTCTGTTTTTCTTCTTTTTTGTTTTTTGTTGTTGTTTATTTTGCAGTTTTGTTTGTTTGTTTGTTTGTTTGGTCTTTTGTTTTTAAAGATGAGGTTTCTATGTGTGTCCTTGGCTGTCCTGGAACTTGTTCTGTAGACCAGGCTGGCCTACTTCTGCCTCCCAAGTGCTGGGATTGAAGGCATGTGGCACCACTGCCACCACCGCCGCCCGGCTCAGTGAGTTCTTAGTTCTATCCCAGGATCAATAAGTCCTGTTGTACCAGCTTCTTTTTCTAGTCAGGTCCTATCCATTCCCTCTGAGTAGTATGTGTAACTTGGCCAGCCTGATATCTGTATATCAGGCCTGTGTCCCTTCTCAGCACACAGGCAGGGTTAGGAAACAAAGAGGGGCAGCTCAGCAGTAGTGGCACCCAAGCTGGCATTTTCTCCCTAGAGGACATGGGGCCTTGGAGTCATTAGGGCCTCTCAGGTGACCTCTCAGGTTTCATCTCTCAGGAAGTGGGGGCCTCCAACTCTGGACTCTAGCAGTGGGAAGGATAAGTGTGGAGACTAGAACCCACAGCTGTCTTCCAAGCCAGCACTTTTCCTCTCCCAGTGTGACTGAAGCATCACCCAGTTTCTACAGTGTCCCACACAGCTGCACTAGGAAATACGTCCCCAAAGAACCTGAACCCTCTATTAGCTGGGTTATTTTTCTGCATTTCAGATTTTAAGAGCAAAGGAAGGCAAGTTTCTGTTTGAGGATTCAATCTCTTTCTGTTTGTTTTGCACCAGTAAGGGGAACAGCTTGAGGACATCCCACAGGCATTTCTTCCAATCTCCTCTCTTTTACAACCCTGACCCAGAATGAATGGTGCCATACTCCAGATCCTCCTCCTGGGATCC
Organism: Mastomys natalensis; assembly: GCA_021653895.1. Lineage (NCBI taxonomy): Eukaryota > Metazoa > Chordata > Mammalia > Rodentia > Muridae > Mastomys > Mastomys natalensis. The sequence continues at coordinate 703,892 of JAJTUV010001459.1, read as the reverse complement.
AGCCAGACTTCAGCTTCACTTTGTACTCTGCTAAAGCAAAGTTTTGGTTTGCTTTAATTTGTAAAGGGTTTTCCACATCTAATGCATGTGTGTGCCACACTAAGGTAAGAGAACAACCTTCAGGAGTACCTCTCTCTTTCCACCATGGGTTCCAGGGATTGAAGTCAGGTTGTGAGGCCCAGCAGGAAGTTCCCTTACCTGCTGAGCCATCTTACCAGCCCCTATTTTTTTTTTTTTATTAGATTTTGTTTTGTGTGACTATATAGACACACATAATGGCTCATGTGTGGAGATCAGAGGACAACTTTTGGGACTTGACTCTCTCCTTCCACCACTATGTGGATTCCTGGAAATCAAATTCAAGTTATCAGTCTTGGGGACGAGCCCCATTTTACTAAGTGAGTCATCTTACTGACCCCTTGTTTTGTTTTGAGATAGTGTTTCATGTTTTCTAGCTGGTCTTAAATGTGACAAGGATATTCTTCAACTCCTGACTCCTGTCTCATCTTCTCAGTACTGGGATTACTGGGATACCACACCATGTTTATGAGATACAGAGCTTAGTGTATGCTAGGCAAGGACTCTTAAACAATGACATGTGTCCCAAGCCCCAGAAACTAACACTAAACAAATGAATCTGCAAGGGGCTTGTGGTAGTTTGAATACGCTTGGCCCAGGGAGTGCACTATTTGGAGGCGTGGCCTTGTTGGAGGAAGTGTGTCACTGTGGGCCTGGGCTTTAAGTCCCTCCTCCTAAACATGTGAAGTCAGTATTCTCCTAGCAGCCCTCAGATGAAGCTGTAGATCTCTCTGCTCCTCCTGCACCATGCCTGCCTGGATACTGCCATATTCCTTCTCGATGATAATGGACTGAACCTCTGAACCGGTAAACCAGCCCCAATTAAATGTTGTCCTTTATAAGACTTGCCTTGGTCATGGTGTCTGTTCACAGCAGTAAAACCCTAACTAAGACAGTGCTGTAGGTGTAGCCAGTGATAGGGCCTTTGCCTAGCCCTTGCCTTAGCCTTGTCTATCCTTGTCTATCTTTGCCTAGCCCTTGCCCAGCATATCCAAGACCATGAGTTCCATCCTCACCATAGCAGAGAAATGAAGTGATCTCAGAAACAGTGCAAGGTAGAAATAACTCTTTTTTTTTTCAGTATACCCATTAGATAGTCACAAATTTTCACTGAATGAAGATTCTCCCTTTCTCTGTAGTGAGGAGTGACTTTGGTCTTGTAACCACACACTGAGTGGGAGGTCCTGGGTCCATTCTGCCAGCATTTGGACCTTGGCCAAAATTCTGCCAGAGACAATGAGTACTTACTTCTTGGGATACTTCAAAAGGGCACATTCTCCTGAGTCACAGAGCAGCCTCTGTGTTCTGCTCCATCAGTTTACTCATGAGCATCGTCTCCCAGTGTGAAATTCATTCATGGTCAGGCCTTGAGTTATTTGTAAAGAAAACGACATATTTGAAAAGAGACGAGAGCTGTGGATGGCTCAGTTAGTACAGAGCCAAGCATGCACAGGGTTTGAGTACAGCCTCGCCACACAAGGCCCTATTTAAGAACAAAAAAAGAGGCAAGCCGGCAAATTCTATACAACCGTGAAGACACCAAGCAGGTTCAATCTAACAAGGTCCACCTTGCTGTTACACTGACTCTGGTTATTTCTCCCTAATTGAGCCCAGGGAGTCAGGAGGAACATGGGCGGCCAGAAAGAAGTTTGTCAAACCAATGCTCACTCATTATGCCCACTGGACACAAGCTGCCCTGATGCCCAGAGACTCCCATCATCACAGACAGCACTGGCCAAGTTCCTTCCTTGTATACAGTGCCTCTGGGTTCCTTCAAAAATCAATGTTTGCTGAGTGGGCAGGAGGTGGGAGATTGAAATGGGAAGAGGCAGGAGCTGCTGTCTTTGGAGGCGGCAAGGAGCTGTGGAGGAAATCAGCCCTCTCAATGGCCAGCGGCAGAAAGGACAGCAGCAGCTTGTCCCAGTTGGATGACTGGGACCATAAAGACAGGAAGACACTCCCTCTCTATCCTCAAACACAGCAATCGGTCTTCCTTAAATATTCTTTGATGTAGTTACAAAACTTTGAAAAGACTGCTCACAGGAAGGAAACAGAATTTATGAACAAAATCGTAGCACAAGCTCAGACCAGAGGACTAAGGGAGCCTTAAAGGGATAGCCTCAGCATAACCATCAGGGATCCCTGACTATGGATCACCAGTCTGAACATCCTCAACTCATTTTCCTCACCTGGTCTTTTGACCTTGGTCAAGGTGCATTCCCTCTGCAGTTCTATAGATGAGGGTGGAGGGCTGGATTAGCAAAAACCTATATGTTGTCCAAATTTTGTTTCATCTAGAACCCCAGTGTATAAAATAAGAGGAAGCTGTTCGTCCTCTTGCAGTGTGTACATCCTTCTGCAGTGTACCCGAGGATCAGCGGGAATCACATTGATTTTGTGTCCTCCATGGTGCTTGGGAATCCACATGTCTCATGTTATTGAAACCTCTGCAACAGTAATGTGCAGTTAATTTGCCTGGGAACTAGATCTGTTGTAATCAGGGCTATGAACAAAGATCTGCTGGCAAGAGGCAGAATTGGATTTGAACCATTTATTTTCTTGACTCCAACACAATATCCCAGCCCCACACCTTGGCACTGCACCGTAAATTGTCCCTTTACCTATGTAGAATGTTGAACTGAATCGAAACACACATATAAGTAATATTCTTAAAGACTATAACTCCCCTCATAAGATTTCCTTCTGTGGCAAAGATGTAGCTGGATTTCACTTTAGTTACACCACCTGATACTATATAACGAGTATTGTTCATTTGAAATAAAAATGTGATTAAAACTGGTGTTAATAATTCATGTTGGGTTTATGTTGTGAATTAGGCACAGGGCTGGAAGAATCCTTGACCTTTTCAAGGTGCTTCAAATCCCACCAACCTTTGGTGCCAGAGGGTGGCTGTAAACCTGAGGAGCAATTCTCATGGTCATTTAAGTCATCTGAAGTCTTAGTTCTTCAAGGTGTGGTTGCTTCAGAAGGTAACAACACACTGTTGCAACCCCTCCCAACATCCCACATCTTTCCTACATCCCTTCAGTTGCCTCCTATGTTGGGGATGATAAGAAAACCAGCATGGTTGTATGATCCTGGTTAAGGACCTATTGAGAAAGCCCACCAAGCAAGCAAGTGCCTATTGCCCCACCCTGAGGTCCTCCAGGGGTCACTAGCAAACCTAAAGATCTCAGGACCCCTTCAGGAAAGAAACTGACACCGCAGAGAAGACAAGCTTTAGTCAGGCATGAGGCATGGCAAGGCATGCCAGTGGCTTCCCTGTTTGATGCCAGCCGTACCACAGAAATCGAAATGTTTCACATGCCACCTGAAGGTACAGAACAAACCCCCAGCAGCTGACAAGAGCTGTTGGAGAGACCTTTGTGCAGTAACTTGATGGACTTTGGGAGAATGATGCCTGGGAGACAATAGCCAAGACTTTAAAGACGGCTATCCTGGATGGCTTTGCAAATCAGTCAGGAAGAGGAGAAAAGAGATGTGTGTGCACTCCTCTGTCAAAGGGAGTTAATAGCCCCTCTTTCTTAGACAAAGAAAATGCTGGGCACGTGGTCCTCACCCAAGCCTCCCCAGACCCATTTCAGTCCCAGGTCCCGTGAGCAGGTGCTAAATCAACCGTGCAGATCCAGGTAGGAAAGGTGAGAGGAGAGAACCTTGAAAATAAAACAAAAGTCCCCACCACACATCCCCCAAAGACTTCATAAGGGCCTCACCCCAGATGACTCTGCTCTCCTGCACCGCTGGGAGGTGTCACTGCCACCGCCCTTGGGGGGGGGAGTGTTGTCTGTCACTTGGAAATTTCTCCGTGCGTTCCTAGAGATGCCTGCCCCTGTCTCTCAAACCCCTGCAAAGGATAGCTGGCACGAGGGACGAAGACATCTATTCCAAGATGCATACTAATCTATTTGCCACCTGTCCTTTGCCTCTGTCTATCTGGGAAACCTAAAAAGGAGTATTTTCCCTACTCCATTGAGTGCCCCACCTCCATCTGGCTTCTGGTCTCTGTGATGACCCCTTCAGGCAGCGCCCCTCGCTTGTCTGGACTGTATGTCATTTTCATCCGACAAAGCGCGGGCGGCAGGCGAGCCCAAGGCATTTTCTTCTAAAGGAGAGAGACGCGCGGGGCACCCACTCGGGGCCTCTGCAAGTCCGCCCCACCCGGAATGGAACAAAGCAACAGAGACAAGGCGAGACGCATCGCTCAGCCCCGGTGACTTCACCAGCGTGCGGGGACCCACGCCCGGTTCCCCCTGCAAGGCGCCGCCTGCGCCCGCGGCTACCCATGGGTCAGTAGCGCCGCGCGTCCTACGCCGCCTCGCGCTGCCCGCGTCCCCAGGCAGCTACTGTACCTGCTAAATTTAGCGATCGCCGGGTATTAATAGCTCTCGCGACCCGGGGCTGGTGGTTCGCAGGGGCTCGCGGCCCTAAGGGGACGTGGGGATCGGGAGGAAAGGGAAGAAGGGACATAGGAGAAGAGGTCACTTACACCACCAGCCTGGAGATGATCCACGACACCATGGCGGGCGGGCGGGCGCGGCCCGGATTGCTGGGCTGCGGGCGGTGCTGCGCTCCCGACGCGTCTGTCTGTCCGCGCACCGTCGCCGCCGCCAGACTGAGCGCACCCGCCCGGCCCGGCCCCGCGCTCGCGCGTCGGCGCAGCCGCGGCACGTTCCGCCCGCTGCCCCAGCCCCCCGGGGCTCCGCGGGCCCACGGCGATTGGGCGGCTAGCGGTGAGGGCACCCGCGCGACCCGCCCCTGCTCAGATCGTCCCAGCCCCAGGGCTGCAGCCAGGGCGGGTCCTCCTCCGCCCTCCTTGTGGTGCGGTGGCTCAGTGGGCTGGGCCTCGGAACCCCCAGGGAGAGGCTGTTTTCACCTTCACTATTACGGAGGGGAAACTGAGGTCTGAATCTGGACTTTGAAATCCTGCTTACACCTGTCTGGACGAGGTTCTGTCATTCTTCACTATGATAATACGCTAGCCTCGTGAGAAACCTGAAGTCTTCAGCTGGACCCTATAAGTCTTCATTTCAGCATCTCAGCAAGTGTCTGCCTACTGACAGCTCTAGTGTCCCTACACTATCCCTTCTCTGACTGCAACCCTATCGCCATTCACCACATGTCCCTTCAGTTTTTTTTACTGCAGATTCTCTCTCTCTCTCCTCTCTCTCTCTCTCTCTCTCTCTCTCCTCACACACACACACACACACACACACACACAACACACATACACACACGATCACACACGTCAGAGATCAACATGCAAGAGTCAGTTCAATGCAGGTGTCCCAGTGATAACTCGGGTCATTATCAGCCACGATGGCAAGCACCAGGGGAGCTGTCTCACAGACCCGCACCTTGGACATTCTCTGTCCATACAAGTACGTCTGTCTTTCATCCTCAAGCCTCAGCTAATGGGCTACAAGAGCTGAACAGCATACATCATGGCCCGGCAGCATTAACAGAGCCATGTGTATCTTGGGCAAAATGGAAACTGCATTCAGTATCAACACATTCATGCATTTAAAAATTATTGCATCATGTAGGATTTGTCTTCATCACGGAATTTTTATGGTATCCCTTTAAATTTTGCAGCCCAGCTGAGAGACTTGCTTTGCTCACCCTGAGGGTGGACCTGCACCAACTTCAATAGCACTTGAAAGCCTTTGTCCTTTATCCCTGGACTCTGTTGCTCCCTCCCTCCAGTAGTTTAGGTCCCAGTGACCTGCTCTTCATTGCAGATATTCAGTTGTGTAAAATTCAGTGCCCAGTAGGAGAAATTCTGTGGAGACCTAGTTTGTAGCTTTTCTAAGGTTCTCTTCTTTCCATATTTGGTTTTTCGAGAGGCAGGTACTCTGAACCTGTGTCCTGAAACACTGGTAAATGTGATAGAAATCTGCTCATGTGTGCATAATGCACCACGCCTGCTGACTTTTTGATGATGGTAGCAACAGGTGTTAACCTGGCTAGTAAGTTACAAGAGCAGTACTCATACCAACCTTCACATTCCAACCACCCAGGTATGGTTGTTGACCCTGTAACACTCACCCTAGGAGGAGGAGACAGGAAGGTGAGTTCAAAGCCATTCTTGGCTACTTAGGGAGTTCAAGACCAGTCTGGATTACATGATTCTTTCTGTCTCTGTCTGTCTGCTCTATGTATGTATGTATGTATGTATTGTATGTAATGAATACTTTCTGACATTTAAGGGGCTATGAGAGAGCTGTCTTCTTTGATGTCGCTTTGTCTCTATGTCTTCTTTGTCTCAAAGAACCTATAAAATACTTTGTAATATAGAGGGGGTTAATGCAGCGTTGAAGCTGTTTGGAGGTTGGTCATTTTGTTTTTGGGCAGCTGTGAACCTCATGCCCCAAACCACCCTTACAGACCCCCCACACTGCAGGCCACCATACACCTATGTATGAGACTATCAGAGATGCTTCTGTGTTCCGGTGCCCACTGAAGTTACTCAGATTAGGAAATCATAAACCTGCTTGGCCTTGCAGGAAGAGTTGTTATGACTCCCTCTTTCCTGCTGCCTTGTGGCAAGCTCAGCTGTTTTCCCTGAGCTGCCTATATGGCCTATGCTCTCTCCAGGGATGAAAGCAAGTAGAATAAATCTGAATTCTTTTCAAGCTGTCTTAATTGTCTGGCCTCACCATATTTACTAGAGATTATAAAATTAAACAGACAAAAGCTTAGAAAACTTACCAGGCAGTGAAAATCCTTAAGACCAAGCCAGGCATGGTGACACACGGCACAGTGACACATGCCTGTAGACCCAGAACTTGAGAGGTTGAGGAAGAGGCATGGTCATGAGTCTGAGGCCAGCCTAGACTACGAATGTGAGATTGTAGCTCACATAAGAAACCACCACAGACAAGCGTGGTACAGCAGTGCACATCTGTAATAGTAATAACAGCAGTAAATGAACAAAAATGTAAAGACACAGAAAGGGCTGTGTGAAGTTCAGTCACTGAGGTACCTACCTTGCAAGCACAGCTCTTGAGTTTGATCCCTTGAAGCTAGATTACAAATAAAAATTTGTAATCCAGAGACAGAGGCAAGAGAAGAGATCCCTGGGGCTTGCTGGCCTAACCAGAGCCTAGACTACTTGGTGTGCTCTGGGCCAGTGAGAGGTCCCATGTCCTAAACACTGAATGGTGCCCAAAGAAAGACACCAGAGGTTTAACCTCATTTACACCACACACACACACACACATCATACACACATACACCATACATACACACATATACACATACCACCACACACACATCATACACACATCCACCATACACATATACACTACAATATATCATACACAACATACACACACCACACATACACATACACACACATCACACATACACACACCATACACATTCACACGACACACATACCATACACATACACCAACACACATACCATACACCATACACATATACACACACATACCATACATATTCCAAAACCACAACAAGACAGCCAAGCAAGGGGGATCTTCTGAAGTCCTCCCCACACCTCTGCATGTTCTTCCACCACACACACTAATGACATCAGGAGACCTATCAGCATTTTGAAGGATGAAGGGATGGAATAATACATCCCTCATCAGGGTTTTGGGAGCACAGGCCTATAGTTCCAGCTGTTGCAGAGGCTGAGAAAGGAGGTTTCCAAGGATGAGGCCTGCTTGGGCTACAGAGTTCAAGGCCAGCCTGTTCTACTTAGTGAGATCCGTAGTAAAACAACAGCAAACTCAGAGGAGAGACTGCCACAGCTCAGTAGCAGGCTTACTTAGTATGTGCAAGACCTGGCATTCAGTCCTCAATATTGGAAAAATGTTTACAATTTCAAAAACTATGGTTCGAGGAGGTATCCTGAGCCGGGAGTGCTGCCCCATGCTGTTTATGGCTAAGCTTTGCAAGTAAATGGAAAACACGGGTTTGATTATTGTGCTCCACTGGACATTTCCATTACTAAAATGAAACTCTTAAGTCTGGAGGAATGGACTAGAAAATTAGTGGGACCACCTAGGTTTTCTTTAACAGTCAGGAGGTCTTGTTCCATAGAACAAGGCTGAGTGATAAGAAGGAGGAGAGAGAACTGGAGACAGGAAGAAAGTTACTTTTTGTTGCATTCCATTTCTCTGAGTTAAAATGTTGCACATACTGCATCTCTCCATCCGGGACCCTCCAGTTTGTCCTTGGCCATGGCCCTGGAAAATGCTGAGACCAGGCAAGAGTTCATCTTCTAGACAATGGGGCTCTCAAGCCACTATCAGTTGGCTCGCTTTGAGTTTCTTTTCTCACGAAGGGCTGTGTAGTGTGTGGTTTCTGCTGCTGCTTCTTCCATCTTCTGACAGCCTCTTGCTTTGTATTTGAATGACCCTCTCACATCCTAACCTGAGAAACTGCAATTCTTCTTATGTCATTACTACCTTAATTGGTTTGTGGGTGGTTACCAGACATAAGCTGGGTCCAACATTTCTCCCTGATACTTTTTTTTTTTTTTTTGATTGAACACAGAAAGAATATACTTCTACATTTGCCTGTGAACTAGTTCCCAGAATATATTAAAGGCACACATATATTAAAGAGTCTTGCAAGGCTTGCTGACTTTGTAGAACTTCATGATTGTAAAGAGTTAGACTGTCCCAGATCCATAAACAAATTGTCTTCTGTTATTTTTATTAATCTTATTAGCCATTCCTTGCTGTGATGACTATTCTTGGTTGTCAACTTGCTTACACCTGGAACTAAATAAGACCCAAATGACTGTGAGGAGATTTTTTTCTTAAGTCATCTGAAGTGGGAAGATCCACCTTTAATCTGGGCCACACCTTCGGTTGGCAGCCTATACAAAGGACACAGAAGGAGGAAGCTGGCTCTCTTTTTGCCTGTTTGCTCTCACCTATCTACCAAGACCATGCCTTCACTGGTAGTACAGAATTGTGTGATTTTGGCATATCCTGAAAACCAGCTAAGACATCCAGCTTCATGGACTGAAGAACTACTGAATTCTTGGACCTTCTGTTGGTAGTCAGCCATCATTGAACTATCTAGACTACATCCTGTAACCCATCTTAAAATAAACTCCATATATATATATGTATATGTATGTATACACACACACATATGCCAGACACAGTGGTAGGAAAGTATATTAGTGGAGGTTCTCTTATATTCTATAAATTCTGTTTCTCTAGAGAACCCTATCTCATATATATATATATATATGACTGTGCCTATATCACTTTAAGCATCAGGTAGAATCTATTGTTGACTAAACATTGGTTTCCACCAAATCAAAAGCTACAGACATCTTTAGATAGCTACTAACACCTGTTTCTCAGGTTGATATTTTCATTACGTACTTTAAAAATAACTTGATTTATAACTTTGTCTATAACTCTAAAAACTTTATGGAACCATGTCTACATTGGAATATATCATTCACCTTCTCTCTCTCTCTCTCTCTTTCTCTCTCTCTCTCTCTCTCCTCACTCCACCTGTTTTGAGCTGCTCATAACAGAACTTGTTACAGTGAAGGCCCTGGGTCTCTTCCTGGGGTCCTTCAGATAGATGATGAGTGCTTCTTCAGTACCAGCAACAACTTTGTTCTAGCGTTTCTACCTTCTCAATACCTTGAGGTAGATGTGACCTCTGACCTTTGGCTCCAATCCACTTGTTTCAGATCCAACACAAATAACAAGATAGTGGCCTCCAGGAGATTAGTCCTCTCCTTAAAGTCTTCATCTGATTCTGAAACAAGAAAGTACTCCACATCCCTTTCTATGGTTACTGGAGTTTTTCTCAGAGTGTTGTCTTCATAGCACACTATTCATCTCTTTATGTTTCACTTTCATAGATGTGGCATCTAGAGGATGGAATCCATGTCTAAAGATAATCTGAAGCACAGGACGCAGCACAGTCCACTATCCGTGATGCTCTTCTGGGCTGTCCACTCTGTAGCTAATGACATCATTCCTGTAGCCAGGCATGCCCACTCCTGTAAGTTGCATCTTGACACCACCCTCACTCTTACATTTCTATAAATGAAGTCTCAGTTTGAACAGTTCTTTCCATTTCTTCCTGTGGCTCCTTGTGTAGTTCTTCCTGAGTAGAGATCAATGAAATAGGCTGTTTACGACAGTCAATTTTCCAAGGACCAGTTGAATAACTTCCATCTATGTGAACCCAAGCCTTCCCCTGCTGATTTTCAGTGAACTGGAAGGGGCTGTGTTTCAGATCCAACAGAGCCAGGAGCATCTTGGTATATGAACTAAGTTGGTTATTGCTTAGACAGCTTTGGGGTTTTTTCCATCTATACCAGTGTGGTTTTTTATTTAAAATCATGCTGCCCCCATGGGAAGCCACCGTAGATGGGGCCTGGTCCAGGGATACAGTGGGGGGAAGGAAAGGAGGAATAAGCTAAACTGTGAACCCTGGCCCTGACCAGGGTATCTCAGAAACACAGCTGGCCTGCATGGTATATACTCCTGTTTCCAGGATCCTGACTGAACATCTCAAGAGCTCAGTCAGCTCCTCCTGAGGGTGACCTTAGAATCTTCAAAGCCAGTACTCAGCCACTTCTGAGCTCAGAAGACTGCCATTTTGACTCCATCTTTCATAGGCCATGCTTGGTTCCAAGCTGGGAGAAGGAGACCGCCAGATCAAGCAAGCAGCTGTTCACAGGTCGCTGGCATGAACTGCTTCTCTTCATTGGCATCAAGTGCCCCTTGGTTCTTAAGACCAGATGAAGCAAGCATTTTGGAGTCTCTATCAAGTATATTGAAGAGTTGGAATACCTACTGTAAAGCAGCCAGCAGATAGAGCATTCTATACTATCCCAAATACTCTATTAGCTGTCTCCATAATGGAAAGAAGATCCTGCATGGACAATGGCCACTAGACACTACTTCTATTTGTGTTGTTCAGAGGCTGTTTCTAAATAGGAAGATGACAATATGAACTGAGAATTGGTCAACATTCTTTAATATTCAGCCTGATGTTACGAACCATGCTAGTGGTTCCTGTTTCAAAACGCCTGTGGATTTGCGTCATAATGAAGTCCATACTGCACAGGGTAGCTGCTGGCATCACAAGCAATACATTGGAAACTTGATGCTACTGTAGGGTTTTGTGTTTTCCTTGGTTGGGTTGGTCTATGTCCCCTTATAGAAGCAGCACACGTGTTCATTTATAGTTATATTGCACCTGTTTTTAGAAAGGATTCAAGACAGCGGGATAGTCTTTCCACAGACACACTCTAGATTCTTGCAACAGTAGTGTCTGAATCAGGTGGGGCCCTACTTGGGGACCTGGCAGGACTCAGTCAGCAGGAGGAGTGGGTCAGAGATGACCTTGCACTGCTGTCAGAGCTGCCGTAGTATCTGTTGGTAGGATTCAGCAGTTAAAGATAGAGGTTGGTACCAGAGAATATTGACCTGACCCTCCTGGCCTATCCTCTATTATGGACTGTCGATAATAGCTTCTTCAGCCTCTTTAACCTCTTCATCACTGTAGCACCTCTTCTCAGATGACTAGCTGCCATCTCCAGGCTTCTTATAAAAGAGCTGGAACCTGACATAGTCACTGTTCTATTGAGGTTCTATTGAAGAGACACCTCAAAAGAGACCAAGGAAAATTACAGAAGAAAACATTTAACTGGGGACTTGCTTATAGTTTCAGAGGGTAGAGTGAGAACATTATTATGTGCTTCAGAAAGTAGTTATGAGAAGTAAGTAATAAAAGTACTCACTTAGATTAGTGCCTGACAAATGCAATGCACTTCAAAACCACAGTGAAATATCCCATCTACTCATGAGAGTGGCTTAAAAGAGACTGGCAGCAATAAAAACTGTACGTGCAAGGAGTGCCTGGAACCCTCATACATTGCTAATGGCAGTATGATCATTTGCAAAACAGAGTGGCAGTTTCTGGTTACTTAAAATATGTGCATCAAATGCAGAAATCAGAAGATACACAAATATGTATAAAAAAGAAATGTGTGTTTACTTCACTGCTTAACAGCATTCCTCTTGGGCATTTACATAAAAGAAAGACAACCATATGATCATGTAAAGACTTATAAATGAATGCTCATGGTAGCATTATGTATAATGACCAAATGAGCTATAGCAGGTATAATGGTTTGTTCTCATTGTCAACTTGTCACAATAAGTCACCTTGGAAGACAGTCTCAGTAAGGAACTGTCTAGACCAGATTGTCCTATGGAAATATCTGTGGGAAGTTTCCTTGTTATGTTAATTAACATAGGAAAATCTATCCTCAAAGTGGGCAGCACCATTCCCTAGGCTTTGATTCTAAATAGTATTTTAAAAAGGAGAAAGTGAACTGGATGCAATCACTGACACAAACATTCTCTCCCTGCTTGAATGAGAATGATCCTCAGAGGTTCAGCTCTTTGGATGCTTGGTCCCTAGTTAGTGCAACTATTTGAGAAGGATGAGGAAGTGTGGCCCTGTTGAAGGAGGTATGTTATTGTAAATAGGCTTTGGAGTTTCAAAAGCGTTGCACCATTTGAATCCCTCTCTGTCTCATGGTTGTTCCTCAAGATGTGAACTCCTAACTACACCTCCCTGCCTGCTGGCATACTCCACACCATGATGGTCATAGATTCACCCCTGAAACTGTAACCCCTAAATAAACTCTTCTAAAAGTTGCCTTGGTCATACTGCCTTATCTTAGCAATAGAAAAGTAACTAAGACATTGATTGCTCTTGTGGGTGGATATGACTAGCTGCTTCACGTTCCTGCTACCTTGACTTTCCCACAAGGATAGACTGTAACCTGAACTTGTGAGCTTAAAAATATGAACAAATGAACAAGCAAAACCCCATGATTTCTCCCCTTTCTTGCTTCTTTCAGAGTAGTTGATCACAGTAACAGAAATGAAACGAGAGCAGCAAGTGAATGGATAAAGAAAAAAAAATGGAATGCTCTTATCGTAAAACAGTATTCAGCAGCAAAGAGTGTGAATTGTATCAATTCAGGCAACAATGTCAACAAGCCCCAACAAGTTTAGAATGAGAAAAAAATAACAAAAGAATACACAGTGTTTGATTCCATTTCCCTAAAGGTCGGAGAAAAACAAATCTAATTAGAAGAATGAAAAGCTCATAGGTGTTTTGGATGGAAAGGGAAACTGAGAAAGATTACCAGGAAGCTTCCTAAAGTGATGGGAATCTGTGTCCTCATGTGGTGACAGTTACACGGTATGCATGTACACTGTTTTACACTATTCTCTTGAAATTGTATGAATATTTTTGAGACATGGTCTCATGTAACCCAGGCTAACCTCAAACTCTTGGTGTATCCTAGAATGACCTTGAGTTTATGAATCTTTAGAGTTCAAGGATTATAGATGTGAACTACTAGCTCTATTTGATATGGTACTAGGTATCAAACCCAAGGCTTCCTGCATGATAACCAAACACTGTACCAACTGAGATACACCCCCAGACTGTCTGAATTTTATTACCTGGAAATTAAATCTAAGAATACCCCTGATTTTTAAACGTTTGTGGGTATAGGGGCTGGAGAGACAGCTTAGTCTCTCAGGACACCTCCTGAGAACTGACAAACCTCTGTCTACTAAGTTCCCGCACAGACCTGCATAGAGTTTCTTTCTTGTTCTTAAGCTGTGTGCACTGGCTAGTTTTTAGTTAACTTGACTCAAGTCATTAGAGGTGGAGGCAGGAGGATTTCAAGTTCAAGGCTAACCTGAGCTATATAGTAAGTTCAAGGCAAGCCTCAGTTACATATTAAGGCCTTGTCTAAATAAAATGGGGTTCTGATTGACAGCAGGTACCTTCCAGTAAGTACATTTAATGCTGCTTCCCCAAGATATACAAAAAAGAACCTCCCACCTAATACTTTTCCTGGTTGTACTTAGGGTTCAGAAGAGCCTCCTCTTATCTTCTTGGCTTCATATACACCTTACACAACCACCTTATATAGAGCCAACAGTTTATTTCTTCTCTAGAGATTTCATTCATTAACAAGCGCTTTGCAGCGCCTTGTATTTAGTTACACCTCTTTCAATTGCAGCAGGCTAGGGAATCCTATCCAGCCTCACTTATTGACCTCTGGCCCTATGGTTGACATATGGCAGGGGTTCCATACGAGCTTGCTGAATGAATGAATGAATAAATTAATGAAAAGAACCAGCTGGCAGTCTCTCATGTCATGCCCTCTTTGCCAGCACTGGGATGCCCTACATATATCAACCCTTTAACTTCTTTCTTTCTGACATTTGTATCTATATGAAAGATGCCTCAGAAGCCCAGACTGGCATCCCCTAAGGTTAGCAGCTCCAGAAGTAAATGTATCAAATAAAAACTACAGGTCTTCTCATACCCGGCCCCACCTCCAGTCTTGTATGTGTGCATATATGTGTATTTAGAGCCTAAATATCAACCTTAGGAGCAGTGTATCATGTGTCATCCTCTAGCCTGGAACTCACCAAGTAAGCTAGATTGCCTGGCCAGCAAACCCCAGGGATTCATCTGTCTCTGCCTCTTCAGCCCTGAGATTTCAAGCATGTTCACCATTTTGTGACTAAGCTAGCTCAGGTTCCAAAATCTACAGTTTATTAATTAATTTTTCTGAGACTTTTCTTGGATAATATAAGTTTTTTTTTAAAGTATTCTTTAATTACATTCATTATTTGTCATGGGCAGGGCAGAGGACACATGTGCACGTGGAGATAGGGGAAGACTAATGCTCAGCTGTTTTTATAGGGATCCCAGAGATTCAAACTCTGGTCCAAGTGTTCACAAGGTAAGCACTTTGCCAAGTGGGCAATCTCCTCAACTTTCCCTTCAGCTCTCTGATCTCCTTCAAGAATGTCTGTGGTCTTGATAATGAACATGTAATTAATTTTTTATCCCACCAAACCACACTGCTGTCCAGAGTGCCTCTTCTTTCTCAAGGGCCCAGGACATTAGTTAGATTTCACAGACAGGCCCCACTGAGAAATGGGAAGGAAGTTCACTTCTGTTCAATGCCACTGTTCAATGGACTTGACTGAGTAGTCCCTCTGAATGTGAGCAGTACATTGAGTGTTCAAGCCAAGAGTTCTCAGACCAGAGGAAACCTGCTTCAGGCCCCTGATTTCAAGAGACAAAACCTCAGGTTAGGGACAGTTGAGATGGCTCAGGGTGAAAAAGCAATGGACTCCTTGTGGAAAAGACAAAAGACTCCCATGACCACATGCACGTGGTCCTGCCATTCCCCACAACAAACAAATACATATAACTAAAGAAAACTTTAAACTTTAAACGCTTATGCTACTTCATTAATTACTTATTAATTACTAATGAGTAGATTTTGAAACCTGAACTAGCTTAGCCATAAACATGTGAATGCTCACAAAGGTTGTTGGTAAGATAAAATAAAACTAGTTCAGGTAAAATCAGTGTATCAGCTATGAGGCAGAGAAGACATGAAGGAAATGCCCCTAGAATTTCAGCCCCTTCCCTGTTGCTGCCAGTGAAAACAGAAAATTACTTTGTTGAAAACAACTGCAGTGGGGCTGGAGATGTAGCTCAGAGGTTGACCACTAGGTAGCAAGCGAGAGGCCCTGGGTAGTGACGCCCAGAGTAGAGTGGAGAGTGAGGTCTGACTGCCTGTGCAAAGCCTTACAAATTAGCACATGGGAAAACAAGTTGGCAAAGCCCACTTACTGCCCAGTACTTTGCCCCACACCAGGGCAGATATAGAGTCCTCCAGATGTCTGAAGGTGACATATAGCTCTTTATCCTACTGAAGGATCAACACCTGGAAGGAGATTTGAGATCTCCACAAGTCATGCAATGCATGAAGTTGTATGTGGAACTACATGATAGAGCATGTGCAGAAAGCCCACATCATATAAATGAAAAAAAAAAAAAAAAAAGCCTATGCTAAGGTAACATCAAAGTCCCAACTCTGTACAGCAGGACCATTGAGCTGGTAGCTCTCTCTGTCCTACTCTGTCTCTTCTCTTAGAAGTGTAGCCTTTCTTAATAAATTCTTTTTCTTTGCTTGTTACTATCTATGTGTGTCTATCTAAGTCTTTTTTGCGGGGACACAAGAACATGGGACCTTTCCTGAAGTGTCCCCTGAGCCACAATATAAACTGGCATCACTAGCTTCATCCAAAAAATATTTAAGCATCTGATCATTGAACCTAAAGAGTCTACTGTTCAGGGCTGAGGATGCTACTGGTACAGCGCTTTCCTGGCATGCATGGAGCCCTGGGTTTGACACCCCCCTCCCCCCGAGCCACATACAACCACATAAAAAGTGGGTGCGGAAGTCTATGATCCCAGCACTCGGGAGGTGGAAACAAGACGGTCAGAAACTCAGGTTCATCCTCGTCTACATTTTAAGTCTGATCCCCCCTCCCCCCCCCAAAAAAACCCTTAGAAAATGCAGAATGTGCAGAATTCTGCACATATACTTTATAAAATAAGCATATAACATTTGTATATAACATGTAAACAAAATCTATATAGAGTACATTCCCATTGTATGTAAATATGTTATATAAACATTATATAAAAATATCATATGTAAATATATATCACATATATGTTTCTATACTGCCTATTTATGTACTTTTATTTCAGTAACCAGATGTTATTATTTCAGCAAGGTAACCTTTAGTTTTTGCTATAAACATATTTTTAGCTTTTTAAATTTTGTTTTGTCTTGTTTTGAGACAGGGATTCACACTGTAGCTGAGGCTGCTCTGGAATTCACTATGCAACCCTGGCTGTCCACAAACTCGTGGCAGTCACCACATGTCAGCCTTTCAGATCTGAGCCACCATACCTGGCTTAGACTTTCTATTTTAATTGGTTTAATTTAAATGATTACTTCAAAGACAAGATCACCATCTACACTTTAAAATGCCTATTTTTCATGTTCAGTTATGTGTGCGTGCATGTGAGGACAGGTAGCCACAGAGGCCAAAGGTGTCAGAGCTCCCTGGAGCTGGAGTTACAGGCAGTTGGGAGCTTCTATCCCTACCGTGAGGACGTTTGAGACAAAAGAGAGACAGGAAAAATTAAGATGATATGGAAAGAAAAAGAAGTCACTCTCTCTGAAATTCGGGAATCAGAAACTCAACACGGCAGATAAAACCAAGATTGCCAAAAGAGGTAGTTGTCTTCATAGAGACAAACAGGGATGCTCTGCTCAGGGCTGGAGGTTTGTGGTCTTGCATTTAACTGTTTAACTATATTAATACTCCATTTTCATTTTCAGGTAATGAAGAAACATCTTTAATTTCATACACAAAAGGAAATGTTTTAGGATAAGGAAAAGTGAGCACACAGTAGTTCTTTATTTTCTCTCAAACTTAAAGGTTTGCTTAGTCTTTCAATCTTGTCATAAAGTATATCCTTTCAACGATATAACACAGAAAGCAACAGAGTCGCACATGGTCGTGTGAAGACACACAAACATGACTCTCTCTTAAGAAGCTCTCTGTGGTGTACACTATCTTGGTCTTAAGCATCTCTCTCCCTCCAAACCCATGCTTAAATATGAAGTGTATATTGTATCTTGCTCATCTCTACTTAATAAATTCATCAACTTTACTTCACTCTGACTCTCCTGAAATTCTTTTCTGTGACATAGTCAGGGATCTGACATCTCCTCAGTGGAAGTCATGGGGACCCCCTGGCTACTGGCAGCAATGCCTGGGCAGTGCCTCCCCAACTCTGCTGACGCTGGGCAGCTGGGTGTGAAATTTGAAATTTAATTTTCCATGGTTAGCTTAAAGTTTGATTTTTCTGAATTACATACAGATCTAGTAGCAGCAGTAATTTTTTTTAAGTAGTTATTTTAAATTTAGAATTATCTACATTTTCTCTGTAAGCAGGGTCCAGGAATATGAAAGTTAGCAAGTGAGACTCACAAGCTTAACTGATATTTCTAGAGTTGGCTGTGATAAGTGCTGGCCAGGATGTCATGACAGAGCCATACTCACTGGGCATGCGTATTGAGAGGAGAAAGCATCTACACCCAGAACCTGGGCAGTGAGAAAGGCCCCTTTGTCTGTCCTCTCATACTCACTGAAGAGAATTACCACCAGCACAAGCAACCCCAAACCACAACTGGTTGCTGTCTGAGTCCTTCAAAAGTCTGTTGTGGATTCAGAAATTCACTTCCCCATGGAGACTTGCAATGCCCACAGCAGTTAGGTCATGGGCACCAGAAATTTCTGATAAATAGCCACAAGGCAACTGCCTATTCCAGCCTGGATTCAGGATCTCAGGAACAGGAGCCTGTGGGAGCTGGAGCAGAGGAGACTGTCCTGGGAGGAGTGTTCCACACACCTTGCCTTGTGTAAATATGGATACACACATTTTTCTGGAGAGCTCTCTATGGCCTTCATGGATCACCTGCTGATGTCCTTACAGTCGAAATGTTGATAATCTCTCTCTCTCTCTCTCTCTCTCTCTCTCTCTCTCTCTCTCTCTCTGTCTCTTGTCTCTCTCTGTCTCTGTCTCTGTCTCTCTCTCTCTGTCTCTCTCTCTCTCTCTCTCTCTTGTGTGTGTGTGTGTGTGTGTGTGTGTGCCTGTGGTGTTCACGTATATGTGCATTTGGGGAGTGTGGGGGAGGGGTATCTAGGTTCACAAGGCAAAGGATGACGACACCTTAGGAGTTCAAGATTTTTGGCTAGGCTGGCTGGCCAGTAAGGCCTAGAAATTCTGTCTCTGTGTCTGTCTCCCACAGAGCTGAAGTTAGAGGTCACACAGAGACATCCAACTTTTACACGAGCTCCGGGGGATCTGAGCTCAGATTCTCAAGCCTAAGCAGCATGGAGTTAGTGGAAGATGCTGTGTTGCTGTCCTGTTAGCACCGCTTGCTTCTTCTTTCTGGAATGGCTGCCCTTTCTTTTAGAGAGCCTCTCTGGATTTGGCCTCCCATGGTACTCCTCTCCATCCTCCTAACATCTCCAGTTCCTGTCCCCCTAGAGGCTCTAAGGCATCGATGGATCCCCCCGGGCAGGAGTAATATGTGTGCCACACAGATCATTAAAGCAGTAGGTACTTAATCTGTTCACTGAAGCAGTATGTATGATTAGGTAAGAGATTGCCAGGAGTTAGAGGCCAGCTTGGGCTACATAGTGAACTCCAGGCCAGTCTGGGATATAGAATGAGACTCTTTCAAAAAAAACAAAACAAAACAAAATACCAACCAACCAACCAAGTTAAACAAAACAGTATTGTATATGAAGGAGGGATAACTAATTTATTTTGTTGTCCTATGTCCTGGGCTAGGTCAGCAACCTGGCTGACATAAGTATGCTGCTTTGGATAATGGGCAGAACACTGAAGTGGGCTCTGGGAAACTACTTGCAAGAAGCAGAGGCCTCCATTATAAACCTCAAACTTCATGTCATCATGAACATCTGCTGCTTAAAAATCTCCCGAACCAAGACAAACCTCCTTACAACTCAACCAAACACTCTGTGGCATGGTCTGAATGCTCGTGTCCCTAAGGTTCGTGTATTGAAGTCTAACACCCAGAGTGATGGCCACCCTTCCCTCCTAAGGCAGGGAGAGCGGGGGTGGGGGTGTCAGTGTCCTCTAAACGAAAGCCTAGAGAGGTCAGATGCCATTCTTTGTACTAGGGTGGGACACAGTGAGAAGGCTGCATCCATGGCCGGGGAGTGAGAAGGTTGAAATCCTGAGACAAAGGATCTGATGACACTTAGATCTTGGACTTCAAAGCCATTCGAACTGTAAGCAAATCTCTGTTGTTGATGGAATTTTGTTATATTGTGAACCTAGATACCCCTCCCCACCACTTCCCCAAATGCACATATATGCTAACACCACAGCTGAAGTCGACTAAGACTCACACCTTAAGGAATGTAAGCAGGTTGTCTCTCCATCTGGCTTTGGTGAACTTTTAAAACATCCCTAAGTAATAGTCATCATTTTCTCAAACATTATGAGGAGGCATTGAGGACTGTACAAGGCTACTAGAGTCAAAGCCAAGCGTATCAGCCACACTATGGAGGTCTACTTTCTTTATCCCACTCCCTGCTCCCTTCCTTACATCCTTCCAAACCAGCGATACAATTAGATCAGTTAGAACATAGTCTTCGAGCCTAACAAAGATGCCCCAATTAAGAAAGAAAACGTGTTTTCTAAGTCCAGCCTCAGCCTTGCAATTGGTGTTATCTATCTCTCCTCTGAGAGGCAAAAAAAGTAGCAAGCACGGGCACACAGGACATAAGGGAGATAGATTGAATAGCGTCCAAGTAAATCCTATCACTGGGAACCTCAGATGTAACCTTATTTGGAAATAATTTTGTTGAACTAAAATAGGGTTGTTACTGGGTTAGACTGGGCCCTTCTCCTCCTAAGAGGAGAGCTGGAGATAGGCCTCCATGGTGGAGCTCTTACCTAACAGATGTCCAGGTTCTATCCCTCAGCACTGGAAAGAAGGAGAAGCAGAGGGACATGAGGGAAGAAAAAAGGAAAGGAAAGGGGGACAGGCAAAGTAAGCCCAGAAGGAAAGCCCTGGCATGGTGGGGCCATAGAGTAAAGCCATGCAGCTCGGAGCCAAAGCAATTGCTAGAAGCAGAGGAGGGTAAGAGATGGTTCAGCAGCTAAGAGCACTGGCTGCTCTTGTGTAAGATGTGTATTCAGGTCCCAGAATTCAAATCACATGGCTCAATTGCTTGTAATCCCTGCTCCAAGAGGGGCTTCAGCCTCCAGAACTGTGGAGAACTTTTTTTTTTTTTTTTTTTTTTTGGTTTTTAGTTTTTGGTTTTTCAAGACAGGGTTTCTCTGTGTAGCCCTGGCTGTCCTAAAACTTGCTCTGTAGACTAGGCAGATCCATCTGCCTCTGCCTCCCAAGTGCTGAGATTAAAAGTGCGTGCCACCACTGTCTTCCCAAACTTCTGTTCTTTAAGCCACGCTGAGTTTGCTTTTTATGGAAGAATGTGTTAGTCTTTTTTTTTTTTTTTTTTGGTTTTTCGAGACAGGGTTTCTCTGTGTAGCCCTGGCTGTCCTGGAGCTCACTCTGTAGACCAGGCTGGCCTCAAATTCAGAAATCCACCTGCCTCTGCTTCCCAGGTGCTTGGCTGAACGTATTAGTCTTAAGGTAGGAGACCACCCACAGCTCCCTCCAGGTTTAGCCTTGGTTCCTCCATACTATCTGTGGTCCTGACTTCTGCATCATCTATAAGGCTACATGCACTACAGGAACAAAGCATGAAAACTCTGGCTCTGTAGCCGATAGCCGCAGGAAGCCTTCAGACAAATAAACCATGCAATATCCAGGCGAGGCCCAAGATGGGATGCACTCCACATCTCTACAGGACACTTGACCCAAGTGAGGCAACGTTTGTGAGTGAGAAGAATCTTGAAATAATGTGTAAGACTGGGTGCAGGGGCACAACCAGGGAGCAAACAGCATTTGATGGCTCTGATGCAGTTCATCTTTTTGTTTCTATTGGTTTGTTTTATAATTTTTATTACATTTCATGTATCTGTGTATATGTGTGTGCACATACATACATCCATGCATATGTATCACCTGTAGCCCAGGCTGGCCACAAACTTCTAAGTCACTGAAGATGATCTTAAACTTCTTATTCTCAGGCCTCCACCTCCCAAGAGTTGGGGTTACAGGAGAATGCCACCATACCTAGCTTTTATGTGGATCAAAACTAGGTAAGTACCCTCTGACTGAGCTCTTTGCCTGTGTTTTTGAAACAGGCTTTCACTATGTCGCCGGGCTGGCCTCAAATTTACTATGTGGCAAAAGCTAGCCTCAAATTTTCAGAATACATGTAATTTATGCAATAAATATATAACATACAAATTAAGTGTATATAGTATATTTAAATAATGTCTAACTATATCATGTAATATAAACATTATTCATAAATATCCAATGCATATATATATATTTCACATATATAGCATACATATTTCTGTGGTATTTATATACTTTTTACCTAATAACTAGGTAGTATTATTTCAACAATACAATCTTTACTTCATATAGTTTTTTAATTTTTTGTTTTGGGAGAGGGACTCCCACTGTAATTGAAACTTCTCTCTGTAGTAGATGGAAACAAATACAGAGACTCTAGTCAGACAATATGAGTAAGAGACCTTGGAACACGCATCTCTAAACAGGATATCTCCATCAAAGCCTTCCCCTCAGGGCTCAGGGAACTCTGTAGAAGAGGAGGCAGAAAAAGCCAGAAGGGATGGTAGACACAAAGGAATCAAGGTCTTCTAGACACAAGAGGCTATGTGAACATACAAACTCACAGAGAGACTGTGGCAGCATGCACAGGGCCTGCACAGGTCTGCACAGATGGGGATCTAGCACTGAAAGAAGTGAACACACACTTCGTCCCTAGCCCAGAAGCTATCTTAAAATGATAGCCATTTGCAAACGAAAAATTAGTTTTTTCTCAAGTAGTCTCCCTGGAGAAACAACCCACACTCAGATTGGCCTCAAACTTACTAGGTAGACAAGGATGACCTTGAGCTGACCATCCTATCCTGCCTCTACATCTAGACTGCTGGAATCACATGAATGAGGTTCTAGGAATTGAAACAAAGCTTTGTACTCTACCAAGGATGGTTATATCACCATCCTAATTTCTTCTTTAGAGACCCACATTGCCAATAGAAGTATAGGACTCTGCAGCCAAAAGAAGGGGGCAAGTGGGGGCTGTGGCTTAGAATGGGTGTGCCCTCTGGGGGAGCTGGTGGGAAAGGTCCCTCAGAACAACTGCATTTGGGAGAAGAGGCTGTGGGAGTTAGGAAGAGCTCAAAGTCTCCAGTGGGTCCTTCTGGAAGAATAAGAGCTCAGTGAAGTCCTTAAGATGATAAGCCCAGTTTCAAAGTCAGACCAGTAAAACAAGTTTCCCACAGGAGACTGCAGAAAGAATCAGAATTTCAGAATGGGAGGTGAGGGCTATAGCTCAGACATAGAGTGCTTGCCTAGCAGGAAGATTGCCATGATTCCAAGGCCAGCCTGAGCTATGTAGAGACATCTTGTCATCATATAGCCCTGGCTATCCTAGAACTCAGACGTAAAAAGAACAGGATAGTCTATAACGCCTAGAAAATCCTCCTGCCTCCGCCCCCTGCCCCCGGCCTCCCCGTGTTTCGATTGTAGCTGCATATTATAGCTACTTAAATGTGTTCTTTCTTTTAAACAGCTTTTCCAAATTTATATAGACATATGTGTGTCTCCATGTGGGTATATGTATGCCCTCAGACACCAGAAAAAGACATCAGATCCTCTGGAGCTGGAGTTATAAGCAATGTGCCAAGGACTGAACTCTGGTCCTCTGAAAAAACAGCAAACAACCATGAGCCATGTCTTCAGCCTCTAAAATGTATTCTTTTTTTTTTTATGTTTTTCAAGGCAGGGTTTTTCTGTGCAGCCCTGGCTGTCCTGAAACTTGCCCTGTAAACCAGGCTGACCTCGAACTCAGAGATCTGCCTTCCTCTGCCTCCCTAGTGCTGAGGTTAAAGGCATGCGCCACCACCATCCACCTTAAAATGTATTCTTAACAGACCAGTAACTTCCACCAATCCAATTAACTAAAAATGTCATCAGATAGCATCTGAAACCTAAGGCAGCATTTTCCCACTTTGCTGTCACCTGGCCACCTGTGTTCTTCTCATGCGTTTGGTAAATGCTTTGGCTTATACGTTTCTTTGTTCCGTAACTAATAAAAAAAATATGTAACTGTGCCTGCAGTAGCACATGTCTTTCAGGGCACCATGCATCTGTATTTCTAGGTCATGGTCACTCAGATTTGGCTTAAGAACACACTGTCTCTTATTCCCTTCGAGGCAAGTGCTGCTTTTTGCAGCCATAGCAGCCTTACCAGGAGTTCATGGGCTGATGGAAACTCAGTGGTTCACAAGCTTGCTAACCATGCAAGGGACTGGAAACTCCAAGGCTACTGGTTTCCAATGGTGGAACAATGTGCAGAACATGTTGCTTTATAGAGTAGCATCCTGAGATGGGGCAGGGCAGGGAGCTAGCGACTGGGAGGAGAGAAGAGATGGTGGAGCAGGACATTGCTGGACTTGTTTCCAGAAAGAGGAAGAAAATGATGCAATTGAAAAGGACTTGTACTTTACTTCCTAAAGCATATGCCAATAAGGCTCTGAAACCCGAAGACCTACAAGAAATTTCAAGTTAAACTTTCAATTATTTATAACAGCAACATAGTGTAGATGGATAAATAACTCAATTGTTAACAGCTTGTATTCACAGAGGACCCAAGTTCAGTCCCAGCGCTCACATTGGATGGCTCACAATCAGCCGTACCTCCAGCTTCATGGAATCCAATGCTTCTGACTTCTGAAGATACCGGTGCTTTTGTGTTCTCCTTCCCTCCCTTCCTCCCTCCCTCCTCCCTCCCCCTCTCACACATACATGCTTATAAATAATAAAAGTAAGTCTTAATGAAAAAAAAATCCAACAACATGCAGCATAGTATGTTTGGGGCTGGGCCAGACTGCCTTGAGAAGTCAGGTGACATCATCCACTGAGTTCTTCTCTGAACTCAGGGATCAGTCGAGGTCCAAGCAGAAGAGAGACTTCAATAAAGAGATTAATAGAAAGAATTAACCACAATAGGACTGGGGATAGACCTCAGTGGTAGAGTGCTTGACAAGCATTATGAGACTCTGGGTCCAACTTTCAGCACTGCAATAAATAAATAAATACATAAATAATAAGTACATAAATAAAAATAAATCAATAGATAAATTGTGAATTGGAGTGACAAGGAATTGTATGTAAGAAGCAAAGAGAGTGCTAAAGAGTGTAGGAATGGCCGATAACCCTGGGCAGCCACAGCCAATAAGATGGAAGAGTTGCTGAGTTCCATCCTCATGGGACTTGCTGGAAATCTGCGCCTTAGACTGCCAGGGTGAGCTGCTTAGGGGAGGTGTCACTGAAGTTATTTCACTATAAACTGTCACTGTGGGATGCCAAGGGAAGCTGGTGAGCTCTGGGTGCAAAGGGAGCCTGTATGGGAGAAGCAGGAATCTACTGATAAAAGAAATAGTCCGGAACCAAGAAGCAGTGTGTTGACTCTCTAGTGCCCCTGCCGACAATACCTTAGTACTACAGGGAAGAGGAACCATTTAAAGGTCTCAGGCCAGTTTTCAGAGTATGCAAAGAAGGGGCAAGTTTGGGGCTGAGAAACTATGGATCAATAAATGGCACACCACAAAATTAGAATGTCCAGGACACACACACACATCCCTTGTTTTACTTTTCTGTTACTGTTACACGTCCAGAAACAACCTAGGGAAAGGATTTATTCTGGCTTATGATGCCAGAGCAAGAATTCATTGTGATGGGAGAAGCCATGGCAGCAGCCAGGAAAGCACTCGAACAAGAGCAGAAAATCACACTCTTAGTCTCACCGTAAGGGAGAGGGAGGGAGGGGAGGAGGGAGGAAGAAGGCGGAAGGAGGGAGGGGGAGCGGGCGGAAGAACAGGATGCAGGGCAAAACTATAATCCCCAAAGCCACCTCCATGATGTACTTCTCCGCAAGGCTGCACTTCCAAAGTTCATAACATTCTCAAACATTACCACCTCTGGGCCCAGGTGTGAAAGTACATGAGCCTGTGGGCCATTTCTCATTCAAACCAGAACAGCCACGCAGCGTGGGACGCACATTACCTGTAAAATTAATTCAAACTCATTGCTTAGTAGAGTTTTGCAGGCAAAGACTTGCCTGAAAGGTACTCAGATTTGCATGCATTAGAGATTTCCTAGAAATTCATATTATTTGGCCTAGGATTTCCACTGTTAGGAAGCTGAGATACATGAATGTGAACCAATTAATTGTTCATTGCCTTTATTTGTAAGTCAGGGGGGGAAATGTAAAAGTCTGACACTAGAGGGCTAGTTAAATAAATTATAGTATGTTTACAAGATGGATCCAGTGTGGGGGGGGCGGAGGGAGAGGGAATGTGTGCACGATGGCCGTGTGTCCTATTATTCCTCTCAGCCTTATTCCTGTGAGGCATTGAACCTGGAACGAGGCTGGTAGCCAGTAGGCACAGTGATGTACTTGTCTGTGTCCCACAGCCTTGGGGTAATAGAAGGATGTGAGGCTGGGTTTTTACATGTATGCTGGGATCCAAACTTGGGCTTTTATGTTGTGCAGCAAACACTGTTCACCATTGAACTATCTCTTCCGCCTGTAAAAGATGGAACATTACATGGTTATTCAAGTATCCTTAAGTATTGTTTAATGGAATGGGAATATAGTCAAGATATAATGCAAAAGGTTTAAAAAAAATGACAAAAATAGTCTATTTGTGGCATGTTCCTGTTTTAAAATTTAAAAAGGATCTTCCAGGCAGTGGTGGCATACACCTTTAATCCTAGCACTGAGAGGCAGAGGAAGGTGGATTTCTGTGAGTTCAAGACCAAGTTAGTCTACAAACTGAGTTCCAGGATAGCCAGAGGAACTCTGTCTCAAAAAAGGGAGTGGAGGATTGGTGGTGGCTCACAACCATAATCCTAACACTGAGGAGGTGGTGGCTGGAGGATCAGAGTTCAAGATCATCCTTGGCTACATAGTGAGTTTGAAGCTAGCCTGAGCTTCATGAGACCTATCACAAATATAAATAAACACTCTCTGTAGAAAATTAAAAGGGGAAGCTGGAAGCTGGCCAGGCAGATAAATGATGGAGCAAGATATACAAATTGCCTTCTGATCTTCCCACTTATGCTGTGGCTCTCATGCTCATGTACACACACAACACACACACACACACACACACACCTAAAAATTAAATAATTGTGTCTAGATATATGCACAAGTGTACTGCCCAAAGAGGACAGAAGATGGCGTTGGCTCTCAGGATCTGGAGTTAAGGGATCAAGAGCTGCCTGGTGTGGATTCTGGAGAGTGAACTCAGCTCATCTGAAAGGCAAGTAGGAACTCCTAACTACTGAGCTTCTCTATAGTCTCTTAAAAGTTATCTTAAAAATAAAAAAGTTTACCGGGCGGTGGTGGCGCACCCCTTTAATCCCAGCACTTGGGAGGCAGAGGCAGGCGGATTTCTGAGTTCTAGGCCAGCCTGGTCTACAGAGTGAGTTCCAGGACAGCCAGGGCTACACAGAGAAACCCTGTCTCGAAAATAAATAAATAAATAAATAAATAAATAATAAAAAAGTTTAAGAGGGTACATTTATAATAAACAGATGTCTATAAAGATGGTATTTATATCTGGATAATAATTTTCTTCACAGTTTTCTGTGCCTTTTAGACTGAGCATATGATATCATTATAATTAAGATAAAATATAGAGTGTTTTTGAAGAAATCTGTGCATCTCTGACACTAACAGGAGTTAAAGCTGACTTCACGGTTCCTTCTGGAAGATTTAATTCATGACTTGGCTTCTCTATAGGAGCATGGACCTCTAACTGGTTATGAACAGCTCCACTAGTATAGGGGTCTTCTGTCCCTTCATTTCCTCCTCTCATATCTTTAAAATCTTCCCTTCCTTTGTGTCTGCCAGAGAACAAAACATACAGCCAGTGAGAACACCACCTTCATTAAAGCCCATTCCTCTGGGCAGACAACAGACCTTGCGTAGTTATTTATGGTTTCCCTTCCTCTGAATCTTCCACCCTCCCTGCTAGACATCCAAGGTTCATTCTTACCACACGTTCCCTCTGAGTGGCTGCTGAGAGGACATTCCTGTTTGCTCAGATTTTCACTAGCCAGATCAGCTTTCCAGCATCCTGGCTTTTATTATTTTAAACAGGATTTAGTTATGATAAATATATGTATGTTATATAACAATGTAATCTGATATTCTTATTAAATAATAAGATATGTGCATCTGTATCTATTCCAACAGTGTTCTATGAAATTAAAAAGAATTGAATTTTCATAGAAGATTCTTAGTAAGTCACCCTGTGACTAAGCGCTTCCTCTTTCTGAGAGACTGATGGAAGGCCAGAAACTTAGGGCAGATATTTAAGGAAATAGTGGAAGAGAAATAATAATACAGAGGTATTTTAAACTGTTAACCAATGTATGACCCTTTGTGCATACACACACACACACACACACACACACAAGGATGTGAAAATCTTTCCTGGCCTACAAAGCAGGAAACAGGTGGAGAAGCAAAAGCTTAAGTGTGAACACCCAGATGTAGTATGGTTGGTAGAGTGCTTGCCTTGTATGCATGAATCCCTGGGTTCAATTCCTAGCACCGTGTAAGCCAGATGTGGTAGTATTTGCCTGTAATCCTAGCACTCAAGAGGTTGAGGATCAGAAGTTCAAGGTCCTCCTCAACTACATAGCAAGTTTGAGGACAGCCTGGGCTACAAGAGACCCCATGTCACTAAAATAAATAAATAAATAAATAAATAATAAATAAATAAATAAATTCACACTTGGTTCTGGATACCGTTGGACAGCATAGAAAGATGTAGTAAGTTGGGAGCCTAGAAACTAGGTGCCTTTGTGCTTTTTCTCCAGAACTCCGATACCTCAAAGGAGTCTCACGCCTGTACACAGTGCAGGGCAGCAGCTAAGTGTGATACTAGAGACACGGGGGTCTGAGTGAGATACATGAAGGGACCCACCTCTCCTTAAAACATCGGGCAGGTGTTGCATCCTCAAATTATTGTCACAATTGTCAGTCTCTTACAGAGCTGTAGCCAAGCAGCTTCACGAAGTCTGCCTGTGACTTTGTAACTTTTCTATTCCTGTGATAATACATCCTGACAAAAGCAACTTATAAAAGGAAGTGTCTAATTGGGCTTATGACTCCAGATGCTTACAGTCCATTAAAGCAGAGCAAAGGTGGGGTGGCAGGCACAGAGGAGAGCTCACATCTGGAAGCAGGATTCGGGAAGCACACTGTGAATGGCACACATCTTTTGAAACCTCAAAACCTGCTCCCATTACCCCCATGTCATACCTCTTCCAACAAAGTCACACCTCCTAATCCTTCCCAAATAGTTCTACCAACTGAGGACCAAGTGTTTAAACACATGGGTCTATGGGGCACACTCCCACTCAAACCACCAATGCATGGGTTTAGTGAATTATTTAGAAAAGTGTAACTTTTCCCTTTCTTCTTCCTCTCTTTAATAAGCATGCTTTCTTAACACATTAGGTTTTCCTAACACTTTGTTTGGGCTTCTTTCCCCTGTCTTACACTCCTTTCTCTTCCTATCATGTACCTAGCTGCCTCCTACCATAAAAATGGTGGAGGCATGGCAACCTGACTCTGGAAGCTGCCAGAATCTCGATTGCTGCTCCAGTGGTCTTGGACAAAAGGACTACCAGTCACACAAACCATAAGCCACCTTTATAACAGTTTGTTCTTTATGGGTGAGTATGTTTAGAGAAAACTATACAATGACCACAGCAGTTTGCTCTGGTTCCTGAGGGACAGCTCTGGACATGACTATTTCAGATGGCTTTGATGGCCCTGCAGCCATTTCTGTCCAGGCCAGAGGAAGACCACGCCTCTAGAGGAATTGCAGGGACTGGTATGAAGGGAAAACCATGCTTGGTGTAAATAGAGATCTTCATATGCCTGGAAGGTTTTCTCTGGCGTATAGGCAGGCTCTTAGTTTGCTTTCTATGGCTGTGATAAATACCATAACCAAAAGCAACTTGGGGAGAAAAGGGCTTGTTCTGGTTTGGATTTCTAGTCCATTGTGAGATAGAACTTAGGGCAGGAACTCAAGGCACGTACTGAAGCAGATGTCATGGACGAATGATGCTTAGTGGCTTACCTCTCATGGTTTGCTCAGTCTGCTTTCTTATGTAACTCAGGATCACCAGCCTGAGAACTGCTCACAGTGACCTGGAACCTCCCACATCAACCACTACTCAAAAAATGCCCCTCAGACTTGCCTCAATTGACATTCCTGGTTGAGAAAAAATTGCCAGGTGATCCTGGTTTGGGTCAAGTTGACGAAAAGATAACTGGACAGTGAGGTAGCTGGGAGATGCGCCACCATGCTGCTTCCCCCTAATGTTCAGTGAGAGCCTCTCTGGAGTGGTCTTTTCTGACTGACATGGTCAGCTGGCTGACCTGGTTAAGCAGAGACTGTGGAGCTGGGAGGTGGGCCGGGGGAGGGGATTCCTGAAAGAGTCGCAGCTTGATGGCTGGAGAAGATGGGGTTACTGAGAGCAGCTACAGCACAGGATCAAGGAAGCCTTGGGAACCACTAGGCCAGGACAGGGGTAGAGAGGGTGCCATTAGAACTCCCACAGAGAACAACAGTGGAGAGGCAGCGGTTATAGTGGCCACGTGACCATGACATCAACTTCTGTCCAGGTGAGAAGCAACAGCAGGTGTCTTCACGGCTCAGGAGACTCCAAAGTCATAGCAGCAGCTGCTCTGAGGGCTCAGGAATCCCAGCTTCCTAGGTACTCAAGAACTGTGCCAATTGTAGAGCTAAGAGTTCCACTGTCAGGAAGAATGTATGATAGCTGTACTGTTGCAAAGTACCACCAATGGCTGCCCGTGCATTTGTGCTGTCATTGTCATTTCTGCTGCCAAACATTGATGGATACAGAGACTGGTTTTTTGCTTATCATGATTTCTGTTGATAGGCGTGGGTGGGAATATGAGATAGGGTCTCATGTATAACAAGCTGGTCTTGAAGTTGCTGGAATTGTTCGTGAATTCCAGATTTCCCAGCTTCCATTTCCTAAGTGCTAGCGTTACAGGCATGTGCTACCATACCCGTCTTAACCACAATTTCTACCCAGTAGAGGAAAAATAATATTGTTATATTCAATTTGCTTAAAGCTTGCTAAGAATCCTTGTATGCATGATACTTGTCTGTACGTTCATTGTCTGTGTCTAGTTACTGGATTAACGCTGACCACATTGTCTGAATTTCAATGTGTTTCTTCGGCTTCTGCCTTCTGGAAGTCATAATAGACAATTGGTGTAATTCTTTCCCCTTAAACATTTGGTATAATTCACTAATTTGCTTGTCTGTTGCTGTGATAAATGCCAAGACCAAAAGCACCTCGGGGGAGCAGGGGATTTATTTTGACTTACAGGCTCGTTGAAGAATGCCCGGACAAGCGTTTCTAGGCAGGGACCTGGAGGCAGGAATGGAAGTAGAGAAGGAGGAGCATTGCTGCCTGCCTTGCCCACTAGCTCACGCTCAGGTACGTTTCTTATACAGCGGAGTAGTTCAATCAGCCCACACCTCCTCCCCAGCTCTGGGACTCAGTAAGAGCTCCAGCATCTGCCTAGCCCTTTACCCTTTTCCTCTGCCTTTCCCTGCTACCACTTTGTGACCCCCCAGCCCTCAGGCTATCCCGACACTGACCTCTGTGCGTCCTCACAAGCAAACTAGCCATGAGGTTACCAAGCATGTTGTTTTTTCTCTTTTGCATTCTATGTCTAAGCAGAGGGACCGCCTGCCTCCCCACAGATGATCGTTCTCACCTACTCCCTTTGCTCAGTAGCTTTCTTGATTCTAGACATCATGGAGAATGGTCCAAGAAATGGATTGTTTTTGTAGGGACTGGCTTGCCTCAGAAGCAGCCAATAGGCCACCAGGAGGCAGCATGGTACAAGGAGGCTGGGGCTGGGTTTCCCTTTGGATTCTGCATCTAAATAACAGGTAAATCTTGAACTTCACCTCTCCAACTCCCTCTTCTGTGAAATTTGGATAATAGTATCTACCTGATGGGATTTTGTGGGAAGCAAAGGAGAGAGACTGTAACACAAAGCACAGCCTCCAGATTAAAGGAGAGGAGGCATGTGACAGCTTTTCTTATATTGTGTTGTCTGTGTCCCCTAAGGACTTGATTTGGAACAATTCGACCTTTGAAGATTTTCTATGTTCCCAGAAGGAAGTATTTAATTATTGTGTGGATATGATTGGTCAGGCACATGTTCATACTCTTCCAGCCCACTAAAGGAAGGACGCCAAAGTAGGTCTGCCTGTGGGTGTGTGATGTATGCCTATGTGCAGCTGCATGGCTATATTGAAGACTTCAAGGTAATTAATCAGTTAAATTTGATTCAGATAATTATCTTCTATTAGTTTTTAACTCATTTACAGGTCTTAATTAAACTCTCACTCTTATCAGTGCAGATGTGATAAAGACTAAATCAATATAAGACATGGCTTCTGCTTACAGGGATTTACCCACCAAGGCTCTTCAACACAGGGGAGGCACAGAAATGCACTAAAGTGAAAGGAGGAAGAGACTCGGCCTCAAGTTCAACTGGATATGGGGTTTATGTTCTGCTAGAATAATTTCTAAATTATCTCTTAAAAGATTGTCCAGTGCAGAGTGGTCATCCTTAAAACTGTTGACATACAAACAACAATAATCAGCAGATTGGTACACACATACATGGGAGTGTATGTAACAATGTAATCAAAGAAAAAGACGCCATCAGCTTGAGAGAGGGGAGATATAGGAAGGGCTCAAGGAGGTAAGGAGAGGAAGTGATGCAGTTCTATTTTCATTTTTTAAATGAATTTGTTCTCTCTCTCTCTCTCTCTCTCTCTCTCTCTCTCTCTCTCTCTGTGTGTGTGTGTGTGTGTGTGTGTGTGTGTGTGTGTGTGTGTGACACTGCAGAGGCCATAAAAGAGCCAAGTCCCCTGGAGTTGGAGTTGCAAGGTTGGAGCTATTAGACTTGGGTGATGGGAACCTAACTGTCATCCTCTGCAAGAGCAGTATGCTCTCTCAAGCACTGAGCCATCTCTTCATCTCATTCCTGAACTTTTGCCTTTGCTAGGCTCTACTGTCTACAGTCATACTCAACCACATCTGATCTCATCTCTTCTGGCTAGCTTCATTTCCATAGACTTGCTCCCTTGTGGGGTAGGGACCTGGCAATGGATAGTTCCAGTTTAATATCTATATGGTGTGCAACCAGAGAGACAGCAGGGCTCTTTTCCAAGTTCTGATGAGGGAGATCCCACAGAAAAGTTCTGGCCAGTGTTGTGGAACTCTGTCCTCTGGACGAGGCCATCCAGAGCAGCTGAGCTTGCTCACAGGAGACTCCCAAGACTATGCTCAGGACATTGAGGGCTCATGAGGTAGCACATGATGTCTAACCCTTCACCAAGGATGAAGAAGAGGGAAAGTCTTTGTTGGTGGTGTGGCTACCTGTAAGCTACCCACACCCTGCAAGTCACCTCTCACCCATGTTCTCATAACTAACCCCAGTTAAACTCATTGGCTCAGAAAGCCAGACTGGATGATGTTTCTTGGCTGTGCTCTTGCTTCTCTGTCTGAGTTAATGGTTGTCAGATCATGGCTCCCCAGGAAAACCAGTGCAGCAACCACACTGTGCTCTGTGCCCATTCCTGGCCAGATCGGCATGCTCTGGGAACTGATGTCCCTCTTGTGTTACTGCCCTATCCCAGTGCCAGGATGCAGGCAACCCAAAAGCAGATGAAGGAGGGTACTGGTAGAGGTTGAGGATACAACTAATGACTATATGGAACCAAATTAAACTCTATTGTGGAGGAAATACGTAAGTAGCAAAAATAATTATTGGTTTTACAAAATTCTGTTTATATGCTATCAGACATATGTTGTCTTTCCCTAATGAGAACAGTCTGCTTGCATTTTTCTTGTTTTCTTTTGGAGTTCGACCCTGTCTGGCAATGTCTTTTGATAATGTAAACAAACCCTATCCAGTTATTTTCCAGAAAATCGCTGTGGTTTTACAGCTGAATGCATGTTTATGACGTGAACAATTATCTCATTTCCTTAATGTTAACCTTTAAAAGGATCATGTTAAGCCATATCACACAGAATTTAGGTCACCTCTATTGTCTGCTCCATAGTACATAGGGTTTCTTTCATTATGTGACCACAAGTGCCTATAATTACTGGTATTGATATCTGCTGACCTGGGCACGGAGCTCACTGGTACAGTTTGCCTAGCATGCCTTCAATCTCCAGCACAGGATTGACTAGATTTAGAACTGATATAACAAGAAATCCATTATTGACACTTTCAAAGGGAGAATTCTGATATCTTAGGATCTGTTCTGATTTTTATAATTTCTTGGGGTGGGATTAGAAAGAACCCAAGACCAAGCAGAGGTCGGGTGGGTACTCAATTCACTGAAGTGATGGTATGACAGGAAAAGAAGTGTTAATATGTTCAAAACTGTGGAGGCAAATGCTTTGAAAGAGAGGACACAATATGCTTAGGTTCCTGAGAAGGGTAGAGAAACAATTCACAGAGATGGGAGACAATGAGGTGAAAAAAATACTGGGGCAAGGAGTTTTAATCCAGACACAGTGAGGATAATATACTAAGATTTGCCATACTGTTGAGATAAACAAGCATAGAGAATAGTTTAGCAACTTGGGACACCACTTGGTTTAGGTATAAGTGCATTTCATCTTCTAGAAATAATGTACTTAGTAGCCTGAGACCTTTGCCTGTATGTCACACACACACAAACACACACACACACACACACACACACACACACACACCACTCTGAATGTTTCTAAGAATCTGTTTGCAATATAGGACCCACATCTGGATCAAGGTGAATATAAATATCTCTTTGAACAATTGGAATGGTTTCTCCTATCCCCTAACAGCCATTAAATTTAGACAGATTCTCCTCAATCACTTTCTGCTTATATTCAGGTAGAAGAATGGAAAAGAGTGATCTGGCCTGAACTGGTTTTGGGTGCATGCTCAGTAAGGCGAACTGTGTTCTTAAAGTTAACATTTAGAGACAATCTCTTATTTATAATCTTGAGCCTATGAATATTTTGGCATATATATGATTAAATTCAGATGGATTGTGGGAAGAGACACACACAATAGAGAAATGATTTTTATAACTAAATTAAAAAGAATACTCCAGACTACACCCATTGGTTACAGTCCCCTCGTTTCTCCTGCTTCCAGTTCATTGTGGGATTATAAGCATATACCACCATTTCCAGGCCTAATGCCCTTTATGAAAGAAATACTTGATAATGACCAATACTGAATATAGATACAAGGGATATAGATACAAGACAGAGATGCTCATGGCTAGTTGTTGATCTGACTCCTGATGTATCTGCCTCACGCCGATGGCTTGCTCATGCTCTTTGCCTTGTAGAGGGTTGCTAGAATGAACATCTTGAGCAGAGGTGCTACCTAGAATCCATCAGGGGCACAAATAAAACTGAAGGGGAGAAGTTGTCTTTGGGGAGGCTTGTTAACTGGGACCACCCAAACCTCTCAAGGGCAGCAGGTAAGCAAGGTATGATTTTGGCCAAATGCCAGGGAAGGGAGTTTCAGATTAGTCCTACACTCTGGAGTTCTTCAGAGTGAAAGAACAATAGTGTATGTGTGTGAGTATTTATATATGTACAATGTATATTACTCTCATCATGTATAATTGAACAGATATCCTAAATACATACTTACACATATTTACACATACACATATACATATGGTTCATTTGGTATTTTATAAAGCCAAGAAGTAACACCTCTGAAACCTGATATAACTCAGTACAGGACCAAAAGTGTGAACATCTCATAACTCACAGTATAAGCCCAACAGCCAAGAACTAGGAGTAGAGAGGAGAAGTGGCACTTAATGTGGACCCTGTGGTCCAAAGGCCTGAGACTCAGGCACAGATAAGCATCTCAGTTTAAGAAGACAAGTCACTCATTCTCTGCCTTTCCATCTAGGCATACAGTAGACTGCCCACCCATGTTGGTGACACAGATCTCTTTGACTTAGTCTATTGAATAAGATGCTAAGCTTCTTCAGAAATCCCAGACACACCTCAAAATTGTTTATTTTTTGTAATCCAGGAATACCTGAATCCATTCACTTGACACATAAACCTAGGTACCTGAAGAATCAAGAGTGGGCTAAAGGCTTCGAGGAGTGGGGACACACAGGGCAAGCACTTCTGGCCACTCTCCCAGTGGCTGCAGGGCATCCCACCTTTCCTCCTGATACAAGCTGACATACAGGCCCGCCATCTGCACAATCGCAGTCAAACCGAACATGATCAAGAGGATGCTTCTGGCAGCATCCTTCTTAGAGTGACACATGAGGAACTACAAGTGGAGTATTCTCAACTGTTTGCAATGTTGAATCACTTGGCTAGGTGGAGGTCTTTTCTCCTTTTAATCCTTTTCTTCTTTGTTTTTCTGAAATATTTTCAAAAAACTTTATCAGACTTTTATTTATTTTGTGTGTGGGTATGTTCATGCCATGACATGCATAGGAAGGTCATGGACAATCTGTGAGAGTTGGTTCTCTCCTTCCACCATGAGTATTGAACTTGGGTTATCAGGCTTGTTGGGAGCTGACACCTTTACACAGACAACTACTGTATAAAACAAGAGGTTTTATTATGACATTTTCATACACATGTATCATTGTACTTTGCTCATATTTGCTTCCCCCACTATTATTTCTTGTTCTACCCCTCCCCCATTCGGAGTTCTTTTTGGTAAGTGTAATATGTGACTTGCCTTGAGACCTGGCAGGATGACCACTTCTCTAGGCCCCAGAGAAACTTTTTCGAACACCAAGTGACCAAGAGGCCTCTTTGGAGACATCCTTCCCCACGACTTGCTATGACCTTTGCCTTACAAGAGTTTACAGGCTAGGTTGGCTGGAGCCTCTTTTTAAAAGTCCTGTCATTGACAGATTTGTAGGCTTTTCTCCTACTTGGTATAACCTGTGCCTGATCAAGTAGCCCTGGGAGTAGACAAGAGGTAGTATTCACTGGTAATAAATGAAGAAACAAGGCCATATTCTAAAGATATTTCTCTGAAGTTTCCAGTTTGTGTTTCTTTTTAAGGGTTGTATGTTTGTGCTGTCATTAGAGACTTCTCAAGAGAAGTGAAGGAAGGGAAGGGAAGGGAAGGGAAGGGAAGGGAAGGGAAGGGAAGGGAAGGGAAGGGAAGGGAAGGGAAGGAAGGGAAGGGAAGAGGTCTTTCCAGGAAGCAGGATACTACTCTTTTCTAATTTGGGCATAGTTGTATCTGCCATGGCACAAGAAGGTGTGTTTTTTGTGATTACAATGTCACTGTTGCTTGCTAAAATACCATGACCAGAGCAACTTACAGAAGTAAAAGTTGACTGGGGCTTATGGTTCCAGAAATGGGGAGGCATGGCAGCCAGTGATAGGCCAGGCACCCAGAACAGGAAGCTGGGAGCTCACATCCTCAACTGGAAGCATAAAATAGATAGAGAGAAGGTGAAAGGGGGAGGGTACTGAAAGTGGCATGAAGCTTTGAATCACAAAGCTGCTCGCCCTGTTGCCCCATGACGTACTTCCTCTAACAAGGATGCACCACTCAACCCTCCCCAAACACTGCCACCAACTGAAGACCAAATTTTCAAAAGCCAGAGCCTTATGAGGGACATTTTTCATTTAAGCCACTTCAGAATGAGACTCTGGTGAGTTCAAGGTTATTTGGAGGGTCGGCCTTTGGGTCAAATTAATTTGTATGGAACTCCACCTTCTTGACTGACGTGAAGGCAATGCGTGACATGCTCTTTCTTCTAGATAAAATCTCTCTCAGATAATCCAGGCTGGCCTCAAACTTGCTATATATGTGAGGATGAACTTAAACTTCCAATCCTTCTGCCTTGTGCTAGGATTACGTGTGTGTATTTGTGTGTTCCACCATGCCCAGTTTATGAGGTATGGGGATCAAGCTCAGGGATTTTTTTTGTATGCTAGGCTGGCACATTGTCAGCTAAGCTATACCCCCAGGCCTCTGTGATAATCTGATGGTCAGCAGCTGGAGGCATGTGGTTATCAGCAGTCAGTCTTTATTTTGCAAGCAAGCAGTAAAGACAACAGGGGATCAGCAGTTCTGGGTTTCAGGCCTGGTGATATTATAGCAGCATATAGCTGCAGTCTAGAGTTAGGTGTAGTGACAAGAGATAAGGACACCTAGTTACTCTACTGCTAAAGCAACGTCATAATTAGACAGTTACAGCCAATACTGGGAGAGCAACAAGAAATAGTGTAACTCCTCCTCCTGTGTCCCCAGTGTCCAGCTGGGCTGCAGCAGGTTTTTATGTCCTATGGGACAAATGAAGTTTGGAGTCACTGAGAAAGAAAACTGCCATGCCCTAAGAACAGTAATTAATAAATGGGACCTCATGAAACTGAAAAGCTTCTGTATGGCAAAGGACACCATAAGTGGTAGACTATAGAGTGAGGAAAGATTTTTTTTTTCTTACCAACTACATATCTGATAAAGGGCTAATATCTAAAATATATAAGGAACTAAAAAAACCCCGAACATCAGGAAAACAACCCAATTTTAAAACAGGGTATAGATCTAAATAAAGAATTCTCAAAAGAGGAAATTCAAATAGCTGAAAAAAAAAAGTCAAAGAAATGTTTAATAGCCTTAGTTGCTGGGTAAATGCAAATCAAAAATACTTTGAGATTTGCTCTTACACCCATCAGAATGGTCAAGA
Source organism: Mastomys natalensis (assembly GCA_021653895.1). Classification (NCBI taxonomy): domain Eukaryota; kingdom Metazoa; phylum Chordata; class Mammalia; order Rodentia; family Muridae; genus Mastomys; species Mastomys natalensis. The sequence goes on along the minus strand of JAJTUV010001459.1, from coordinate 665,291 downwards.
TCAATGTAACAAATGACAGCTCATGCTTGCATGGATGTGGACTAAGGAGAATGTTAATCTATAGCTGGTAGGAGTGTGAACTTATATAGTCACTGTGGACATTAGTGTGGTGTTGTTTTGGGAAGATGGGAAACAATCTATCTCAAGACCCAGCTATACCATTCTTGGCATATACCCAAAGCACACTTACTGCAGTCTTACTGCAGAGACATTGCTCAACCATGTTCCTGCTGCTCTATTCATCATAGCCAGAAATTGAAAACAACCTAGACGTCAGTCAACAGACAAATGGGTGAAGAAAATGTGGTACATTTACACAGTGGAATATTACTCAGTTCCTAAAAAGTGAAATTATGAAATTCACTGGTAAGTAGATAGAAATGAAGAAAAGCAATCATCCTGAGTGAAGTAACTCCTACCCAGAAAGGCAAATATGGTGCGTATTCACATCTATATGTTAGTTGTTAAGTCATTGATAAGAAAGTTACAATTCATATAACCACAGGGGTTAGGAAAGTAAAGAACTAGATGGGAGGAATGGATCTTGCTAGAAAAGGGAAATAGAACAGATAATTATGGATGGATGTGAGGTGGGGGGGAGGAGGCTAGAATAGGAGAACCAACAAGGGAGGGAGAGGGAAGAGGGGGCAAAGGAGGGAGTACAGGGAAGGGCAACTAAAATAAAGGCCAATTGCAGGGTCACATAAACACCTAATACAATAGAAACTTCCTAAAATATATGAAGGCGATAGCAGAAAAGAGAGAGTCCCAGCTGGATACCTCTCATCATCAAATGAAACTTCAAGTACTGGGAATGGTTTCTTGGCCAAAGGGACCCCACAGGAACCCACAAACAACCCAGGCTATTGCCAAGGCTATTGGTTGCTCTCCACAAACTGGCTTTAAGGCCCTATTGCTGAAGACAACATCTACACAATTCACTGAACTTGGAGAAGTCAAGCTGGTACCTACGTAGATGCTTCACCCCTATGGACTTGTGGTAATGCTACTGGAATATAATCTCCACATTACCAAAGTAGAACATTAACCCAGCTACAAACCCTTCCATCTATAATGGTAGTCTACCTGCAAGATATGCTGGTGCAGTAGTGGTACAAAAGTTGTGGGAGTAACCAACCAATATCTAATTCGAATTAAGGTCCACTCCATGAGAAAGAACCCATATTCATTGCTGCTTGGGTAGCCAAGAAGCAGAGATTAGATAGCTAGGGACCTAGGGGAAAACTAAACACTACTGTTCTGCTAAAGAAATGTAGCAATAAGATGTCTCCTAACAACATTCTGATGTACTCATAGATCCATGCCTTGCTCAGTCATCATCAGAGAAGCTTCCTCCTGAAGCAGATGGGAACAAATACAAAGACCCACAGTCAGACAATATACAAAGTGAGAGACCTTAGAATACTCAGCCCTAAAACTCAAATCCCTCTATTCAGGGCTCAGGGAACTTTGTGGGAGAGGAGACAGAAGAAGTAAAAAAGCAAGAAGGGTTGAGGACACAAAGGAACCAAGGCCTTCTAGACACAAGAGAGCTAGTGCACATATGAACTCTCGGAAACACTGTGGTAGCATGCACAGGGCCTGCACAGATCTACACCAGATGGAGGCCTAGCACTGGAAGGAGAAACGGACACACTCTTTATCCCTAACCCAGAAGTTTTCTCCAAGGGAGTCTCACTGAAAAAACAAACCACTCTTGAGGGTAGGCCCCATGCCCAGCAGTAGATGGCCAAAACAAAATTAACTCAAGGGTGTCTTTGGAGTTTCTTTAGATCATGATGCTAAGTTAGAGCAATTTTTAAAAAACCTTATAGGTCCTTTGCATATGTGTTGCAGTGTCTGGCTTTGTGTTTTTAGGGGATTCCTGTGTGTAGGGGGATGGGTGTGCATCTCTGCATCTATATGTGTTTCTTGTGTCTTTTCTTTGACTCTTTTTCTTCTTCAGTTGTTTTGTCATATTCTGATTTGCTTTTGTTTTATCTTATTTTATTATTATTTCTTAAATGTGTGTTTGTTTTCTAATGAGAGACATGAAGGGCATGATCTGGATGGGAGGAGTAAGGGGACGGGAAACAGTACTCAGAATATATTTTATGAAAATATATTTCAATAAAACAGAAAAGAAAAAAAAAAGGAGAGGAGAGAGAGAAAACTGCCATGAGCAAGGACCAGGCTCAGATAGAAGATTGTGACAAATTTCTTCCTGGGCTACAAGTTCCAAGAAAACCAGTTCAGGCCCTCTTAACACACAAGAACAGCTTCAGCACTAGAGTCAGAATCTGTGCTAAGACTCTAGTCCAAGTTCACGACTAGCAAGTATGAAAGTTTGATGGTCAGCACCTGGGGCATGTGTCCGTTGGTGTCTGGAGTTTACTTTGTACTGTCTGGTTAACAAGGCAACTAGCTTTGAGGACATCTCTTCCTTCCCAACTCTGCAAGCAGGAACCCTGACTTGCTAGAAACATGAGCGAGGTAAAGAGGTCCTTGGTCCTTGGATATTAGTCAGTATCTACACCTTCAGAGAGTCCCTCAAAGAGCTAGTGAGATGGTCTACTGGGTTCTGTGCTGCATCCCACCCACGAGCAGTTGACAGAACTAGAGCACATGTAGCCCAGTATAGTCCCCAAAATAAGTCCTTAGATTTTCTAATTAGTGTCTACTATAACCTGCTGACTTCAGTGTCATTATTACACTTCTAAGGATGAGTAAATGGAGGCTATTACAGGTCAAGCGATTTGCCCGTCCCCTAAAACTGATAGAGCTGAAATGCAGCCTACACTAAGTCCTGTACCCTAAAACGCTAAGTTAAAATGAAGGATCTAAGAACTGGAGAGAAGGCTCAGAAGTTATGAGCACTTACTGCTCTTGCAGATGACCCAGACTTGGTTCCCAGCACCCATGTGGCATCTCTTCTGTGAACTTCTGCATGCACACGCACGCACATACACATTCACACACACACATTACATAAGGCCGAGCTCCAGGAGTAACTTTTAATTTCCTAATTTCATTTTGATAAAGATCTTAATTTCTTCAATGTTGTATAAAAGACAAATCTTCCTAATTTTGGCAGAAAAATCACAAATATGTATAAAATATGACTTTCTGGTGTGAGTTTTTCCTAAAATTTGGGGATAAGGACCTTTGATGTCAACAGCTGTCTCAAGGGATTTGAAAATAGTTTGTTTCAGTTAAAACAGTTGCAAATGTTATTCAAATCTGAAAAACACTGGATTAGAGGCTCCTGAAGGGAGGGAGGTGTTAGACTTGGCATGTACTATATAGAATTACAGGGAAAACGGAGCTCAACGACAGACTAAACTTACTGATTGATGTTGGTCGTAGGTGCCACAGTAGAGAGATAAGTTCACCAAGATGCTAAACCTTTATTTTCCACAGGAGCAGAGGGGTTCGGCACTTCTTGGAAAAGTCTGACACCAGCTAGCTCACTCTAGTTACTTTACTCAAATATTACACACGGTTAATTGGGACTGGGAAAAGTTCCAGCTACCAAGGTTATCTTGCACTCGTAGCCTGTAAGAGCAGACAACTCACATAAATCTCATTCTCTTTTGACCATGGCTAACCATAATCAAAAGTAAGACCTCCAGATTTGCCAGGAGTGTCTTAGGACCAAGGTCGGTACAGCTGCAAGTTCTCATGTGGCACCAAGTGCAAATTCTCTAGAGAGACAATATTTCTTCAAGGTTCAAGTAGCCTCAAAACAATTTCTCAGCCTCTACTGATTTTCTTAAACATAGCAAAGGCTTTGCTGAAACATCTCATTCAAACCAGTCACAAAGGCTTTTCCATACATTTCATAGAAAGCCAAACATAAAGGCTTTACCATACATATCACTACATAAATCCATTCAATATCCAGTTTGGTGAGAGGGTTCAGTAGGCAATGATGCTTGCTCCAAGCCTGGCTACCTGAGTTCCATCCTCAGGACCCACATGGTGGAAGGAGCAAGCTGACTCCTCGAAGTCATCCTCTGACAACAACACACACAAAGTTAAGCACTGTGGCACACATGTACCCCTATAAATGAAATTAATACATTTATGCACTAAAAAATTAGATTCCTTCAACATCTTTTCACTTATTTGTTTAGTTAGCTAACAATTATAGAATACCTAATTTATTTAGGGCTACAGATGCAAGAAAGATTAGACCTTAACCTTAGCTTTGTGGGTCCAGGTCTAGTGAGTGCATAGGATGTGAGAGAAAAATAGAGTATGAAAATATAATGGTGTAATACAATGGTGGTGTCTACAGAGGATTGCTGATACATAAGGGGATTGAAAATTGGCCTTTCCTCAAGGAGTCATTGGCAGAGCAAAAGATGTGATTATGGCTAATGAGGGAATCATGTCCAATCTGGTGCTACAAGCCTGTGACCCAGCTCCAGCTGCTTAGAAGGCTGAAGCAGAAAGATTACAAGTTCAGGGCCTTCCTGGGGGTAGGGTGGGGTGAGGTTTATACAGTGAGTTTAAGACTAGCCTAGGTAATTGTGTTGGTTAGGGTTTTTGTTGTTGTTGTTGTTAGTTTTGCTTTTTTGTTTTTTTGGTTTGTTTGGGTTTTGGTGGGTTTTTGTTGTTTGTTTGTTTGTTTGTTTGTTTGAGAAAGGGTTTCTCTGTGTAGCCCTGGCTGTCCTGGAACTCACTCTGTAGACCAGGCTGGCTTCAAACTCAGAAATGCACCTGCCTCTGCCTCCCTGGGTTTTGGTTTTGTTGTTGTTGTTTTGTTTTTGTTTTTTTGGTTTTTGGGTTTTGGGTTTTTTTTTTATCAACTTGAGACAAGCTAGAGTCGGTTGGGGTTTCTTTCTAGGCTAGCCTAGGGTTCCTCAGAGGATGGTGGATTCAGGGCAGTACTCCACTGAAAACAAAAGTTATAATGCTTCCTACCACCTGATCTTGGAAGCTACAGTGTCATTTCCACATCATTCAAAGCACTCAAGGTCAAAGCAGGTCACTCAGAGAAGTGCTTCCCCTGTTGGAAATATAATTCTTCAGACACTGGCATAAACATTTCTTGGTTTCTAACATGTCCAGTCATCCTGACACTAGCATAGTTGTCAGATCAAGATGCCTGGACACAATCTCTCTCCTCCATGGTTTACTCTCTGAATAAAATATGGACTCATGGAGGATTCTCTCTGAGACTTCTTGTTTACCTTGCTGCTCATACAAGGTGAGCAGTTTTCTGCCTGGCATTTAAGACTCCTTCTCTGATCTTACACAGAGATCAGCAAACCTTTCCTATTAAAGATCAGACAGGAGCTGTGGATGTAGGGATTATGTATAGTGCTTATCTAGCACTCTGGCTATGTACAAAGCCCTGGGTTTGATACATAGCACCGATAAAAACCAAATACCTGTATTCCTAGCACCCAGGAAGTGCAAGCAAGAAGATCAGAATTACTGGCTGCACAGTGATTAGGAAGCCAGCCTGGGCTACAGGAGATACATCTAAAACAACAACAAAATCAGATAGTAAATAGCTTAGGCCCTTACCACACTGCCCAACTTGGCTGTTGCAGTACAACTGCAGACATAGGCAGTGTGTGCACATGTAAGTACAGCCATGTTCCGAACATCTTTATTTATAGGAACAGAAATTAGAATTTCAGACTTTATTCAAGTCTCATAAAATGGAATCTGTTCTTTGATTTCTCCACCTCAGCCTCAAAAATAAAAGCTATGCTTAGTTTATGACCCACCTAAGACTTCTTGTATGTATATATGTATATATGTATATATTTTTATTGTTGTTTTTAAAAACAAAATCCCAAATGTTCAATTTACCAAATGATGACTCATGAGCCAGACCCTGTAGTGAAAGCCTGCTAGCTCAGAGAGACAGAGAAAGCATATAGTTGACCTTTGTACTCCACTGACATCCCAGAAGGAAAAAGCTCCTTTTCCTTCTCCACACTGTCTTAAATATCCTTCAACTCAGTGCCCCTCCACTCTACTTCCTTATGTTCACTAACTCTCAACTGGTTACTTGCTTCATCTTTTGACCTATTGTTGACTTGATTTCATTCTGTCTACAGAAAGCTTGTGTTAAAGGCCTGTGCCAGTGCTGAAGCACACCACTGTGAGAAACAGGTTTTCCAGCTCCCAATCTTGGGGTTTACAATGTGATCAAATGTCGGGCAACTTTGCCCCCTTTTGTCTAAATAAAAGCCTCTTTCTCTAACACCAATACACTATATACTATCTGGTAAAAATTATTTTCACAACGCCCATTTGTACTTGGCAACCATGGAGAAGGCACTCTACTGTCTATTCTGTCTTGGTGAGTCCAAAGTCCTATAACTAAATCACCTTCTATCATAACTTGAATTTATCAACCTAAAAACATCTTTTTAGACCTTAAAACATTTTCTTAAATATTAAACAACTTAAGCTTAACTGTGAGATTATAACTATCTAGTCTTCCACCCTATCAGAGACCTGAAAAAGATATTACCTGAATAAACAGAAAGTGGAGAGCAAGCATCTTCCAAAACTATAGAAATGACAGAGACTACAGACAGCTGACAGTCACCAAAATTCCTCTGCAATGTTGGAACATCCATCTCTTTGGCTTACTGGCCCAGAGTAGCTGACAGATATTTCTGTAAAACAGAAATTATGAAGGACTTCTCTACCTTGTCATGACAGAGTTCAACAGTGGACTTTCTTTGTGTCCTGCTTGTCCACAGCTTGGACAGCGTACTGTCTGCAGTTGAGACAGGGGCAGTTTCTTGCCCAGTGGCAGCTTGCCACATTTAAAACAAACACCATAGAGAGGTTCTTCAATGCTCATCTTCTTTGAAGTAGAATGGGGTGCTGCCAGGAGTGGACATATCTCATTGTCAAAACAGTTTCAATTAACAATGCATCTTTAAATGTCATATCCTACAAATCTCTGATGGTTTTGAAGACTAACTATGTCAGTATATTTGAATAGGCAAATGATGCTTGTGTCTAGTTACTTCCTATCTGATTAACTTAGAAAATACCTGTGATTAACCAAACAGTACCTAACAAAACCACAAGTTTGATTGGATATTAACTTGCATTTTTAAATTATCCTAAACAATTAGTAATAACTAGCTTTCAAAAGTACTAGAACTTCACATTGCAATTTTAAGAATAACATAGGTGCAATACCTTATAAAGAATTCATACCAAGTATGTTAGAACCAAAATATAACCTTAATTTTGTATCAATATCCAAAGATCTGTAAGAGTAGATTCAATAATCTACTTTTTTCCTATTATTCCCATATTATTTCTATAGTCCCTTTATTGTCTAAATAAAAAGGACAGATTTTTTTTTTTTTTTTTTTTTTTTGGTTTTTCGAGACAGGGTTTCTCTGTGTAGCCCGGGCTGTCCTGGAACTCACTCTGTAGACCAGGCTGGCCTCGAACTCAGAGATCCGCCTGCCTCTGCCTCCCAAGTGCTGGGATTAAAGGCGTGCGCCACCACCGCCCGGCAAAAGGACAGATTTTAATAAAGTAAAACTAATTATAATAATGAAGCTATTTCTGCCAAGCTTTCTTCAATGTCCAGCTTAGGTGTATTTGGCAGCCTTAGGATTAAGTGTTTTTGAATTCAAAGTTCTGTTGAATGTTTGTGTCAACCTTATATGAACTCAGCAATTTGAATGTCCTGAGCAGCTTGTAGTCTGCAGCTGATCTTTGGATGGTGTTTTTCAGTTTCGTGGCAATCCTTGCTAGGATCAGCCCAAAGGTGTGCACTGTGCAGCAGAAGAAGCATGGAATACTATTTTTTCCAATGGTAGCATTACCACAATCCAGGTACATTCTTCATTGTGGGTCCCTATCATCTTCTTGGAAACCTACAAGGTTACTGTTAGGAATGGTAGAAAACTTAAACATTTTAAATGCCAAACTCAGCAGATCTCAGAAAGGCTTGAAGACCATAATCTATCAAATACATTTGATGTGCACAAACTTTGTTCCTAGTTACTTGCTTCAGACTCAATCCTGAAAACATGTAAAGGAAGCTAGATGAAGCTTATTTCTAGAATTAGCTCTCTTTATAACTACTAGTATCACAACAGAAAGATATATATATATATATATATATATATATATATATATATCATACATTTTTAGATAAATTTATACCTTATCGAAGTTTTAGAGAGTCAAATGAAAACCAAAAGACTATGAGATTAGTGGCAATAAAATAGTCCCCTATTTTTTGTTTTCCTCTGTCCCATACCAGGTGGGTTTTTTGATGCAAGATAAGAGATTTTGGATTTTCCTTTAACAAACATGCATGGGTTTAAAGAAGGAGGGAGCCATGCTCCTACCCCAAAGCCCGGCTTTAATTTTTAATTGAGTTGGGACTATATAAAGACCATTTGTCTATGGAGGGCAGAAGAGACAAGATGGAGGTGGGCAATACCATTTGACCAATTTACTCTTTTTCTTGGAACATATTCTCTTGATGATCCATCCTTTTTCTTCCAATGTTTCTCACTTGTCTAGTTGTCTCTGTATTCCTTAGTTGGATGCTTTTAGTCTGCTGGAAAGATATCCTGCCCCAACCCTCACTCTGAGGTAAAGGCTCTCCCCTTTTTTGGTCAGATTATATCTTTCCTAGGGTGAAATGTTTTTTTAGCAAAAGAAAAAGCATCATTTTTCAATTGAAAATTTTAAAATTCTTTTGAAATTTGAAACAAAATATACGTGTGTGTGTGTGTGTGTGTGTGTGTGTGTGTGTGTGTGTTTTCCTCCCAAGGTTTATATATATTTATTTACAAAGGACATCCACTTTGAATTTCAACCTGCCTTTTGCAAGTGGCTTTTAACTTTAAGTCATTGTAATTCTTATATGTCTGCCTTTGATTCCCAAGTGCTGGGATTAAAGGTGTGAACCACTACCACCTTGCTCACACTAACTCTAGAATTTAGAAACCAACTAATTTATAGAGATCCACCTGTCTCTGCTGGGATTCAAGGCATAGACCTTCCTGCTCAAATATTTTATCTTAGCTCCAAATCATCCTAACTCTTAGAGATTGAGAAAACATGTTTGAACTGTAGTAACCCTTTGAATTTACTTAAAACATTTTAAATCTCTTACCTGTGCTTTTAATACTAAATAACAGAAATATCCTTTTTATTTAAAAAGAAAACTCAAAAGCTAATGTCCATCAAGTTTGTCAGTTAACCATTTTAAAGGCAGGGCAGTTGTTAGATTAGACCAACACCTGTCACGTCCTGCTTATGACGACCTCAACAGTGTGTGGCTGTTCTTGATAATACTGTTGAGATCTGTCCCCTTCCCCAGCATAGCTGTAGCCATTTTGTTCCATGCCTGCCAGCTATTTCATATTGTTGCTGTAATATGCCTGCCAGTTTTTGACACAGGAAAATAACTTGACTCAGAGCAAGGTCATGCTGATCACATATCCTATTATGTTCTGTTTGAGGTTTGTTAATCTTAAGAAATTCCACAAAGCTTTACATAAGATCTATCAAGCTAAAGGTAAATATGAACTATTATGTCTAAAATGGCTGTGAGTCAGAGCTGACCACTGGGCAGCACTTCCTGCACCTGAGTATGAACTAACTGTGGTTTTTATGTTTTTTTTTTTTCCTTTATAAGCTGAAGTGGAAACTTCTGGTTTCTTAGGAAAGTCAGTTATGTTAAAGAATGGTTTGCTTAAGTAGACACAGGTGAAAGGATGTTTTGCTAAAGCAAAAAACACGTGAAAAGATGAATGATGTTAAGAAGGAATATACAAATAAACCAACCGACAGTGGACAGCACTGGATGGTATTGGTATGCCTTACCATTGTTTACTGGTGATCGTCTGTTGTGACTTCATAAAAAGAAACACACCAAAAAACTTATGGCAGTATTCTGGTGGCTTCTTGTTGTTTCTACAGACTTGGCCAATTGGCAGAGTGATGTCAGCTGATACAGACTCAAGTGGAGTTTTGCTAAGACAGACTCACATGGTGAGGCAAGACCTGAGGAAGGACATGTGATGTTTGGAGGGAGTATAAATAGGACCCAACGGACAGTGAAGGGAGGGGGGGGGGTGTTGCATTGCTAGCTTTGCAATGCTTCTTGATCTTGTGTCTTTGTTTTTTGATGATCTTTGCTTTGTTAAGAGAGGTACAGCAGAGAAGTCCTGGTGTCTCTGTTGGTCCTGGTCACTCCTGCTGACTTGTGCTGAGGCTGAGGCCTGGCTGTTTTTGCTAGGTCATGCCACTGCTGCTGATTCATGTTTGCTATCCTGACACTACTGAACTGGACTGCTGGTATATTTGTGAAGTGCTTGCAAGTGGATCAAGCCTACACTGCTGATTCCTGTGAACTGAACTGCTGATTTCCTGACGATGCAGATTGGATTTTCTCCAAAGAACAATTTCTAAACAGGTCCACTTCCCCCATATCCTAATAATCTTTCTTTTTCACTACCTCTGGTGGGTGGTGGGCTAGAAGGGAGGTTAAAGCACTTAAGAACCCTTATTAAAAGTAGGTTTTGAAAAAAATCTAAGCCAACAATAAGCTGACAGAGGAAGATGTTCAATGCCAGGGCTCAGCCCTGTCTGAGCTACAGTCCTAATCAATCAGTATTATTGTGTATATTCACTAAACCACCCCTATCTGACTGAGATCTATGTTCGTATGGTTTGTGGGGTTTTCTCTTGGAGCCCAACAAATACCTTTTATTTTTTTCAGAAGCATTCTTTATTTTATGGTTTGTTTCTGAGATTGGAGGAATGTTATTCTGTGTTTTCCATTGCTGCAACAAATCACATTCCCTAAATTCATGGCTATATTAGCCACATGTGGCTATAATTTTCCTATTTGTCCCTCTGGCCCTATACACTCGAACCATTTTGCACTTTGTTTTATCGAGTAAAATTCTAATCCCTAGAAGCTGAATATTTACCTCCTGAAGAAGCTAATCTAGACTTAGGTTGTGGTAAGATTATGGTTACATCTGCTCCTGTGTCTACTAAACATCCAATTTCAATGCCATTGATTTATATTTTTAGCTTTGGTCTCTGATCACTTACAGCTGCTAAATGCCATAGCACCAAGGTATGATCATCACAGTCAAGCTGCCTTTGTAACTCAGCATATTGACCCTTAATTAGCAACTGATCTTGGGAACTATCAATGCTTCCAGCCTGGTTTCCTTGTTCTATGGCCCTACCGTCCTCTTTCCACCATGTTTGCCATTGTAACTGAGGACCAGCTTCCAATATTGCTGTTGCCAAGTATTTCCAGTCTTGGATGATAATTCTGTTCTGAGTTCCCCATCAGTTTAATATCTGCTTCATATAGGGTGAATACAAACTATAGGAAACAACCACTTCCTTAAATCTCCTCAAATCAAATATGTCTCTAGGATTTCACTTAATTTCATAATAACCTTAGGAGTGGCTATCATCTACTGGTGGGTCTTGTAACTGGATAAACTAAGGCTGGTTTTCTAATAATCTTGGGTCTGCTTTCAGTTTCATTATGCAGTGGTGTGGTAGATTCTAGTCTAAATTCCTCTGTCTGTATCTGAGTATCTTTTAATTCTTTTTTTACAGATTTTTCTAAGATTTGTCTAAATTCCTCCATCTGCATCTGAGTCTTTTTCTTAGTTCTTTCTAAGTTTTGTCTAAATTCTTCTGTTTATATCTGACTATTTTTCGTAGGTCTTTCTAAGACTTGTCTAAATTCCTCCATCTGTGTCTGAGAATTTTTCTTTTTCTCATTTATAAGTCTCTCTAATTTTCCTTCTAAGGCATGTAGCTTATCAATCTACTTTTTCTTTGAGTAGGTATAGAATTAGTCATTATTGGTATTAAGAATAAAGTGTAAATACCAAAATGATAATAATCATATTGAGGCAATTTCATTTTTGGTATTTAGATTTTAACTTTCTCTTTATATTTTCAAGACATCTAAAGTAGCACTATACAGGTTCCTAAAGCCTTCTATTATGATATTTCTCATCATTCACTATTGCCTTGAGGATTTCCCAGGTGAGTTACCAAATCTGATGACTTCTCTTGTTTATCTGCAACTGGAGTGATTTCTCTGTCTGAGGGAGGCTGAGCCACGTTCTACACATGCACATAGTGCTTGCTATAGGAGAGGCCAAGTAAGATGAAAATGGCTGGAGTCTGGGAACTTGGGGCCAAGCTGGAAACTATGTTGAGACCCTATCACAGAAATAGAAAGGAAGGAAGGAAGGAAGGAAGGAAGGAAGGAAGGAAGGAAGGAAGGAAGGAAGGAAGGAAATAGAAAGGAAGAAATAGAAGGAATAGAAATGGAAGAAATAGAAGGAATAGAAATAGAAAGGAAAGAAGGAAGGAAGGAAAAAAGGGAGGGAGGGAGGGAGGGAGGGAAGGAACTGTCATAATGGCTCAGCAGGAAAAGGGCACTTGCTGCTAAGCCTGGTGCCTTGAGTTTAATCTCTGAGATCCACAGGATAATAGGCAAAAAACTAACTCAGGTAAGCTGGTCTCAGATACACATGCTCCCTGACCCTTGCCAAATACACACAAATAAGTACATTTTTAAAGGGGAAAAAAGGGAATAAGGACTATGCTATGAAGTTTCCTTTCTAAGGTGAAAGGGAAATAAAGCAAAAGAAAGAATTGTGGTTCAAAAACATGAAAAGAATTTAAAACAGAAAACCGGAGGCTTAATATTTCATGCGGTATATTAGTCATCCAGTTCAAATATAAAATCATTTTCAAAGAAATTTAAACTCAAGGGGATGGAGATATGATTCAGTAGGCAAAAGCACAAGCTGTATAACCTGAGTTTTAACCATCCAGAACAATGGGTTTTGTTGTTGTTGTTTTCTTTGAGAGCCAGGCACATGGCTGTAACCCTGGCTCAGTGGACAGCAGAGACAGGGAGGTGGCTGGTGTGTGCTAACTACCAGCACAGCTCCAGGTTCAGTGAGAGACCCGTCTCAAGGGAATAAGGAGCACAGTGATAAGGCAAAACACCTGGCATCTTTCTCTAGCCTCAGTATACACATGGAAATGCCCATCCATACACAGATGAACACACACGCACATATTTAATCAAATCAAATATGAAAACAAACATTCCCCCAAAGTACTAAAATGACCTTTAAGAATGTATAAATAGTGCTGGAGTGATTGTTCAGCAGGCAAAGTGCTTGCCTTTTAAGCAGAAAGACATGAGTTCGATTGCCAGAGTTCAGGTTAAAAAAGCCAGATGGTTCAGATTTGGAATCCCAGAGCTGGAGTGCGTCCCTGGAGATTGTTAGCAAGCCAGCCTAGCCTACTTCAATTGTTCCAGGCTAATGGAGATACTGTCTCAAACGAGGTGAACGGCACCTGAGGAGTGACACTTGAGGTTGATTCTGGCCTCAATACTCATGCACATACATGAGCACTAGCACACATATGTGCCCCCACATATAAAAATCTAAGTAAACTCCAAAGCTAAAATAACATGTTCAGAAAGTAAACTAGATTGGAAGACTAACAGTAGGAATTAAAAACAAATATAAAGAATTTAAAATGTAAAGTTTTTTTTTTTTTTAAAGCTGACAGTATTAGGGTTCTCTAGAGTAACAGAACTTATACAATGAATATATATATATATATTCTTTATATAGAGTCATTCTATAGATATAAAATATATCACTACATAGTGAGAACTCATCTACATATAGAGAGACAAATTATAATATGTATTCACTGTGTAGTAAAGCTTTATATCTATCTACATATAGATAGAGAGAGATAGAGCAAGCATATATATAAAGTTAGCATATATATGGTCCAGCTATGGTCCAGCTAATCCAACAGTGGCTGCCTATGAATGGAAGGTGAAGAATCTAGTAATTTTGCATTCCATGGGGCTGGATGTCTCAGCTGGTCTTCAGCATATACTGGAATCCTGAAGAAGTAGGCTCTAATGTCAGTGAAGGAATGGATGCACTAGCAAAGCAGAGCAAGTAAGCAAAGCTCCCTTCTTCCATGTCCTTACATAGGCTTCCGGTGTGGCTCAGATTAGAGGTGGGTTTTCCCAGATCAAATGATCTGGATTAAAGCTGTATCTTCCCACCTCCTAGATACAAATTAGAAGTATATCTTCCCACTTCAAATTAAGCAAAAATCTCTCACATGTGTGCAAAAGTTAACATCCAAGAACAGCATCATACTGACTGAAACAAGCAAAACCAGGAGATTAAAGCTAGTACCTGTTGTGGTGTGAGGGGGGAAAAGTCAAAAGAAGGAAAAGAGAAAAATGGATTCAAAATCAAATAAAATGTTGGAGAAATGTTTTTGAAATCCCATACAAAATAAACATCCAGAAAGGAACAAGCAAAAGAAACAAAAAAATTAGAAAAAAGGAATTTTTCATTTTGAGAGAAAGAGACTCATGTAGCCCAGGTTGGCCTCCAACTTACTATGGCCTTGAGCTTCTGACTCTCCTGTTGTAACCTGTTGAGTTCTAGGATCACAGGCATATGCCACCTTTCCAGCTTTAGTCTGGAGACTGGGCCTAGGGCTCTGTGTCACTCTGCCAACTGAGCTACCTGTCCAACTCCACAAAACAGAAGGATTTAAAGGTAACAGACTGGTGAGATGGCTCAACAGGTCAGGGCATTTGCTGCCAAGCCTGGTAACCTGAGTGCAATCCTTAGGACCCACGTGGTGGAAAGAACTGATGCCTGTACTTGTTCTGTTTTTTGTTTGTTTGTTTGTTTTTTGTTTTTCGAGACAGGGTTTCTCTGTATAGCCCTGGCTGTCCTGGAAGTCACTCTGTAGATCAGGCTGGCCTCGAACTCAGAAATCCGCCTGCCTCTGCCTCCCAAGTGCTGGGATTAAAGGCGAGCACGACCACCGCCCGGCTGTACTTGTTCTCTGATTTAACGCATGTGCTTGCACGGGAGCGCGCGCGCGCGCACGACACACACACACACACACACAAAACACACGAATGCACACATGCACATGCGTGTGCGCGCACACACAATAAAAAATTAAAACAAAAGTAAACAAAAAATAAAAGATCACAATTTGAAATAATTTAAAGAACAAAACCATAGTGAGTCAGCACTAAAATAGAAAAAATAATATTTCAGGTGAGAGGAGACCCAGGTGCACACAGAAAGGAAAAGGAAGGACACAGGTCCCCAACATTCAGCTTCAGCTCTTTGTGGGAGTCCTTTGAAAGCCAATTCCAGAGAGACGATGCTACGATTCTCAGCAACTAGCAGCCAAAATCCAGCAAGCTAACTGTGCAGTCCAGGAGGCCCCTCGGATGTGCCCCATCACAGCTGTAGCTGTGGGATGTTTGGAGAGACCGGCAGCTTAGACCTGCCTACCCAGCCTGGGGCAGTTAGGTGCTGTTAGGTTTGTGCACTGGCTTTGAAGACAAGCTCACCTCCTCTCTATGTTCTTCAAAAGAGTCTTTTCTATTCCTCAAAATTCTCAGCAGAAAAGCAGGAGTAAACACACCTACCTTGATATTTTGGTATTTTGAAGCTTTAATACGTTGTAAATTGTGTAATAAGTAAGTCATCAGGTGGCCTTTCCTATTAACTTGTCAAGAGGGAAAAGTTCGTTTTTATTGCATATAACAACAACTCTATTCTCCCTCCCTCCCTCCCTCCTTCCCTCCCCTTCCTTCATTCCCTCTCTGTGTGTGTCCTTCTCTCTAGCCTCATATCTTTTGCATTTGTCCTGCATCTGAAAAGAACCTTGTAATTTTATCAGAACAATCTTCTTATTTCAAAATCCTTAACCACCCAGACAAAGCTCCCTTGTGTAAGGTGATATAATATGTACACAAGTTTTGTGGCGATCTCTAGGGGATTTTTCTGTCTTTCACATCCCCTATATGGATTAGTCTGATACTCATTCTAATGTGTATAGGTTTAAAATATAACACTTAATAAAGACAAGTTATTCTGATCAGAACTACTTTAAAGGACCATGTAGTAAGTTAGACCTCTGCAGTAAAGCAGGCATCCCAAGGGCTGTGGATGTAGCTCAATGGTAAAGTACATTCCTAGCAAGTTCATGGCCCTGAATTTGATCCCTGCAGAGAGAGGGGGAGAGAGAGAGAGAGAGAAAGAAAGAGAGAGAGAGAGGAAGAAAAGGAAGGAAGGAAGGAAGAGAAATGAAAAAGCAAGAATTTTTTCTTTAGCAGGTATCAATTACAACATGTGATAGAAATAAGAAATCATACATGTACATGTTCGCCCACATGCATGTGCATGCACACAAACACTTATGCACGTACACACAGAGATGCATTACTCCTCAAGGTAAACAATGGATAAGGAAAGATATCTCTATGTAGTTCAGAAAATACAAAATAGATCCACAGAGAAAATTTTCTTTATGATTACCATGGTGTTTCTAGTGAGGTCAAATAATAACCTATCTAATACTTTGGAGTCTAGTGATTATTCATTAGAGAAAATAGCAGAGTCAGAACTCATGAAAGCAAGGTCCACATGGAGCAGATCTCCATATTAAAATCAAGTCAAATATTTTCATATTCCTTTTTCTTTTTCCTTCCTCTTTCCTGAACGCTACAATCCTAAAGCCATTAGGAGGGACAGAGAAAATGAGGTTTTCACAAGGAGAATGCTGCCTTTGCGAGATATCGATGCTAAAAGGAGTAAGGAACAGTAAGTAGCCCAGGATCGGGGAGGCAGAGCCCAAATGGTATAAGAATAAACACAAGCCAACCCAGCACGGGGCACCTCCATCGGAGTGGGGGGATGAATAAGGAACAGTCCAGTGTGGCCTATTAGAAGCACACTGAATAGGGTGAAGAGACTGTTTACTTGTGACACAGTGTGGCAAAGTGGGAGAACAAGAGTCTGGTCTGGAATCAAATGTCAGACACCACCTATAACTCCAGTTCCAGGGAAATCTGATGCTTTCTCCTAACATCTGTGGGTACCACCCACACATGTGGCATATACTTATATAGACACAGACATCTATACATAAATAAAAATATACCTTAAAAAGAAATCACATCTAACCCTTAATAATATATCTCTTATATGTATATCTACAAATCAAGGTTCTCTAGAGTCACAGAACTTACAGAATGAATGTCTCTATTAGAAAGGCCAAGAATTTAGTAGTTATTCAATCCCATGAGGCTAGGTATCTCAGCTGGTCTTCTGTATATTCTGGAATTCTGAAGAAGTAGGCTCTAATGCCAGTGAAGGAATAGATGTGCTAGCAAGGTGAGGGCAATTGGGCAAATAACCAAAGCTTCCTTCTTCCATGTCCTTATTTAGACTTCCTGCAGAAAGCGTGGCCCAGATTAAACTTCCTACATCAAGATCTGGATTAAAGGCGTGTGTCTTCTGGACTCAAGATCTAGATCAAAAGTCTGGAATAGAAGTAGATTCACCCACTTCAAACCAAGCATAATAGCTCTCACAGATGTGCCCTCCACATCTGGATTGTAGTTCATTCCAGATATAGTCAAGTTTACAACCAAAATAGCCATCATACTGAGAGATATTCATACCATATAATACATATGGTACAAACACACATATATATGGTATATATACAAATATATGATAGATATATGTCTCAGCTTCATTATATACATTCAAATTAAACCCTTGCCATCTGAGTGAACTTTTATTCCAAGAGATATCAGAAATTTCCCAAAGCCTTTAAAACTAGAAATCTGTACTCTGCTTGAATTTTGATTCTTCAACTACCAAACAATTAGAGCACAACATGGTTTCCTAAATCTGCTTCCCTTAAATAGAACAGGAATAACCTGTATTTGTGAAAATATAAATGACTGCTGTGATTTCTGTTAGCTCACCCATAACAATGAAGCCCAGAGCATCAGAGCTAAACTGTTTGCCTTTGATTTTTGTTTTTGAAGACTTTTCTGTTGAGAAATAATTTACATCCAGAGGTATGTATAGACCTTAAGAGACCAGTTTTTTTTTTCAATATATATATATGTATGTATATTCAAATAGCTCACACCCTCATCAAAAAATAGAATACAGGGGCTGGCTGCTCAACAAGCAAAGTGTGTGCATGCAAGCATTAGGACAGATTCCAGAACTCAGGTAGCCCCTGAGGTTCATATACTTCATGGACAATTTCACACATGTACACACATATGCATATGCACATGCATGTACACATACAGACATATACATACATATGCAATAATATATACAGACACACATACACACAGATATACAGATATAGACGCACACGGATGCACAGGCACAAGCACATGCATGCACACACACATGCATACATCTATGTACACACATATACATATATACATACATACATAAATATACACACGCACATGTGTGCTCGGACACACACACACACACACACACACACACACACATCCCTTCCATTACACTTTGAAAAATTGGAAACAGAAAACCACTGTTAACTTGGAGTTCAGCATGATGAACCAGAGAAGACAGTTGTCTACCAAGAAAAACTCATCAAGAAATTGTCTCTTTTTTTCTTCCCACAGGCTACTCATCATTTTGAGAAGCTTCTTCACGAGAAAAGTACCAGCCACCACTTCAAGGCTATACTTTGGAAGGAGCTAATGAACAGGTCAAGTGGAACATCAGATTTAATCTGATTTTTTTTTACAGAAAGGGTTTAAGTCAGTTTATTATAAACGTCTCTAAATCGGTCACTCTTGCAGCTTTCAGGACAGGTTCAGCACCTCTTTATGCTAATGAACTTTCTTTAAAAATCTGAATGTATTTGTTTAATTAGTTTATTTTGTGTTTGTATGCACAAGAATGCATGTGCATGTGTAGATTAAAAAAAATACCTCTAAGAAATTGGTTCTCTCCTTCTACCATGTGGGTGCCAGAGACTGAATTCAGGTAAGCCTTTTCTCAGTGAATCTTTAGCTCGTCCAGACTTTTGGACATTTTCAAAATGGTCATCTCAGTTTCATGTTTTGAAGGACATGCTTGCTGAATGTAACAGTCTACACTGACAACTCTTGTTTTCCTTTGCCTGTTGCCTTATCTTTTGGCCTCTATTCTTATTTCTGATCAAATGCCAAACCTGACTTCAGTCATCATTTCCCTGTGTGCAATGTGTCCTTTGAAAGTCAGACAGATCTTTCAAGCCATTCTCTTTCCCAGTGATTTTCAGGGTTTGACTCTGATATTCCTACATGTTGTCTTCTTTGGATTTAGCCAACTGAGCCCCTTACATCTGTGAGTTAGTGTCTCATTTCAGGAAGCTTCTTAGCCATTATCTCAGATGTTTTCTGCTTCATTATACTTCTCCTCCGTGAGACTACATTCATGTATATATGAAACTCTTAGGTATTGTTCTACATACCTCAAATGTTCGCTGGCTCTCTTTTATCTCTGCATATCCCCACACCACCCCCTCCCAATTGTACTGGGGATTGAATCGATGTCCTCATATGTGTTAGGCAAATGCTTTACCACTGAGCTACATCCCCAGCCCTTGTTTTCTTCCCTCTCCCTCTCCATCCTCCTCTCCTTCTTCTTCTCCTCCTTTCCCCCTTCTCTTTCTTTCCAGCTTAAGTAACCTTTAATGCTTTGCATTAAAGTTCATTAATTTATATACTTTACCTGCCTTTAAATGAATTAATCTGTATTTGTTGCTTTTCTATTGTTCTGATGAAACACCATGACAAAGACAACTTAGAAGAAGAAAGCATTTGTTTGGAGTTTATAGTTCCAGAAGGCTAGAGTCTGTGATGGCAGAGTGGAGGTGAGAAGTGGCACCTGGCTGGAGCAGCAGAGAACTCTCATTTTAATACACAAACAAGAGACAGAAGGCGCTAACTCTAAATGACACAAGCCTTTTGGAACCTCAAGGCCCACCACCAGTGACAAACTTTTTATAGCAAGACTACACCTCCTAACTCTCCCTAAACAGCCACCAACTAGGAACAGAGTATTCAAATTCCAGAGACTTGAGGACATCTCATTCAAACCACTACATCATCTGTTATATTTTCTCATTACTAGCTTTCTCCTTGATTCTTTGTTATACTCGTCATGTCTTCAAGGAGAATTCTAAGGTAGAAAGGGTTGAAGATTTTTGAAACCATGTTGGACAGTTTACATTGAGGGTAAATTGAAACTTTTGGATATGAAACTAAGCAGATTTGTATTTCGAAAACTCTCCGTCCAGCTATATCATGAGTTATATATTTGAGAAGGTAATGACAGTGTGGAGATGGTGCTTAACCAAGTGAATTGCAGCCGAGGTGGAAGGCTGTGGAAGGTTTTGAAAAACAAAGAGAGACAATCAAAGAGGGGTGTGGGTATGATCAGGAGACATTGTGCAGCACAAAACCAAGCTAGTCAGTATTTCAACATGGAGGCGTTAGACATTGGCAACCCTACCCCTAGCCAAGGAGCTGGTGATAGCTGACAACTTTTGTGGAAGAGAGATCAGTTCTCTTTAACAGTATAGGTGCCGGGCGGTGGTGGCGCACGCCTTTAATCCAGCACTTGGGAGGCAGAGGCAGGCGGATTTCTGAGTTCGAGGCCAGCCTGGTCTACAGAGTGAGTTCCAGGACAGCCAGGACTACACAGAGAAACCCTGTCTCAAAAAAACCAAAAAAAAAAAAAAAAAAAACAGTATAGGTAGGTCAACCACACTCCAATAGATCACACACCTATGACTACTTGGGCATCATAAATTGAACTGGGTGTGTTAGTGCTTGCCTTTAATCCTAAAATGTAGATTAGGAAGACCTCTGAGTTCAAAGCCTCATCAACATAGCGAGTTCCAAGCCAGCCCATTCTACTAAGTGAGACCTGTCTCAAAAGTAAAACAACAAACAACAACAACATCACTCACCCCACATCTTGGCCCCCACCAACACAGTGATATCATTCTGTTTGCTCTTTCTAGTTACTAGAATTGTGAGCCAAATAAATGTCTTTGCTTAAGAAGTTACTCAGCCTCAGACCAGGGATCCTCCTGTCCCTGCTTCCCCAGCAGTAGGATTAAAGAACAGGATGCTGGGCTTTGTAACGTGGGTGCTGGGGTTGGAACACAGGTCTACAGGTGGCTATGAGCCACTAACCCTATATGGATGCTAGAAACTGAACACTGGTTCTTTGCAAGAGCAGCAAGTGCTCTTTACCACTAGCCATCTCTCCAGTCTGTTCAAATATATTTTATTTTTAAATATTGCTTTGTTTATTTTTAATGCATATAGGTGTTTCGTTTGCATATGTTCATGTATCACGTGATTACCTGGTGCCAGGGACATCAGGAGAGGATATTGGAGCCTCTAGAACTAGAGTTAGAGACCAATGTGAGCTGCTAAATTAGTGCTGGGAATTGATCCTGGGTTTTCTGGAAGAGCAGCCTGTAATCTTAACTACTGAAGCATCTCTATAGTCCTTGAATATATTTTAGAACATCTGACTAGAAATTCCAGATTAATACTCAAAAAGAGGCAGGTTTTTTTTTTTTTTTTTTGCTTTGTTTTTAACCTTTGATTTTACTGAAAGGAGGAATTAATTGGTTCCTTATTAATTTCTAGTTAATAAGCCACATCAAAGAGATAATTGTCTAGAGAGATGGTAAACAAAATACATTTTTGGAATATGGTAAGAAATACACTTCTGGAAATAGAAATCTATAATGTGTTTGCGATGCCTAAGTCCTAGGTCATGCTTCAGAATTAGTTCCAAGGTCAATCACAACAGGAATTGCAAAAACATATGAGACCAGGATTCCTTTAAGTCACAATGAACAATTTTAATAAAAGATCAGGTGTTCAAGTTCTTATCCTAATGATCTTTGATTCATCCAAGCTGATTTGGTAAGTGTTCAGCTGTTCTACAGTCCATTTGAAGGCTAGTCTCTACCCTGAAGTTCTTTGCTCCTCTTGTTTCTCCCTTGGAGATTGAACTCTTACTGGGAAGGAGATAGGAGGGTGGCAGAGACAGAGACTGAGGAACTTTCTCTCACGTTGATTCTCCCTGCTGTGCCTAGGAATAACCAACTGTATGTCTCTTCTAGAGGTCACAGTGGCTGATATGTTTTACACTCCTGAAATCATAGCTGCTTCTTCTAGGCTCCAGTAGCAACCCTCTGTCTTCTTGTCCTAGGCTGTGCTTTGTAATGGGTCCTGTGGTGGCAAGCCTTGGATATGTCTCATTCATTGTTCTGTGGCTCTTCATGGCAGCCCTCACTCTGTAAATGTGCCTTTTTCCCACTCCTCAAGTGTGTTACTTCAGCATACTTCAGCCCTGCCAGAATCTGGATTGATAGAGGAGGGGGCCAGGAGGATAGCTCAGTGGGTAAAATGTTTGCCTTGAAAGTAATAAGACCTGAGCTTGATGCCAAGAACCAACATAAACATGCCAAGAGCAGTTTGGCAAGGTGGTCCAGCAAGTAAAGGCACTTGCTGTCAGGCTTGAATAGACAAATTTAATCCCTGAAGCCACATGGTGGAAGGAGAGGACTAACATCCAGAAGTTGTCCTCTGACCTCCACATGAACATATACTAAATAAATAAATAAAATAAAATTTAAAAAATTAAAATGTCAGGTATGGTGCCACCACTTGTAATGTCCCTACTCCACTTCTGTGCGTTTGCTGTGGTATGAATGTGGAAGTTAGAGGCAGCTTTCAGGAGCCAGCTCGCTCCTTTCTTGTGTGGGTTCTAGGGTTGGAATTCAGGTCCTCAGTCTTGGTGACTCGCCTCTTTACCCATTGTGCCATCTTGACAGACCTAATTATATATGTGTTTTAACAAATAGCTTATTAAATGTATTTTTTTTTGATTCAATAAAGTTTCATTTTCCCAAATGTACAGCTGATTGAGCCTGTTCATGCATCTTCACCAGCAGCTTGGGGCGTCTCCACCCTTTGTGTTTCTGGTGTAAATTACTTGGGCTCTGTGCTTTGAAACCAGCTTGGTAGTTCCTGAAGGGCTGCCCTGGCCAAGGAAGCTCTCAGAGACCACAGCTGGAGTAATAAGCTTATAGTTGGGAACTTCCTTACAGAGTTTGTCGTATGTAGTTTTGTCAAACAGGACAAGATTGTTCCGCTTGTCCCGAACTTTGCCTTTGGACTACTTCTTCTTTTGGTCTTGCCACGAGATTTATTTACTGGATCTTTGTATTTTTGGCCTTCTTTCTGGCATCTTTCTTCTTGTCATCCTTGGGTGACATGGCGAAGCTCAAAGAGTAATTAAATGTACCTTATCATGGCTAGTAATTTCACTTATTTTATATTCAAAAAATTTAAAAAACCAATACATATAACCAATAAAAGATATATATGTGAATATACATAGCAACACTATTTGTAGTAGCAGAAATAACCTAAATGTCTATCATCTAATGAGTGACTGAATAAAATGTGGCCTAGCCACCCAGTGGATTACAATTAAGACCATAAATATTATAAATCTACAACATGATCAGACCTTTAAAATATTTTTCTCAGTGAGAGTAGCCAGATACACATATTACATGATTTTATTCATATGAAATTTCCAAATATGACATCCTACAGACATAAAAAGCCAAGCTAATTTGCTAGGATTTGACAGCTAAGAATAATGACTGTTTAATGTGTACAAAGGTTCCTTTTGGGGATGATGCAAGTACTCTAGATGAAGACAGTGGTGTTAATTACAATTGCTAATTTAAAGTGAAAAACTAAAATGCAAAAACAAACAAAAATGCACTGTAAACAATGCTAATTGCCATTGACTAGTTCCCTGAGTTCTGATGTGGACCTTTACATACCAGTAGCCAGTGTTACAAGTTTTAATATATTTAATGGACCATATAAAATATTTTTATATATGTGTTAAGTAATGATAATGTCAAATGCACTACTTTTTTCAAAGTGCTTTGGTAATCTGTTGGTACATCTAAAAGTTTTAATTTTTTTTCAAGTACTCTGAAATGTCAATATATAAGCTACATTTCATTTATTCCTTTTATCTATTTTTTCTCTTTTTTCTTTCTTTTTTTTTTTTTTTGTTGTTCATTTTTTCAGACAGAGTTGCAGGTAACCGTCACCAGCTTTGAACTCCTATGTACCTGAAGCTAGTCTTGAATTTTTGATTCTCCTGCTTCCACTTTCCAAGTGCAGATATCAGTGTATAAAGATCATCATGCCTGGTTATTTTTATTCATTCTATTTACTTATTTTCCAATTGAAGTGCATTTACATTATTTCCATTTTTCTTCCCACATCCATTGGATGTGACTTGTACAATGCTGACTACTAAAATGAATGATCTTATCCTTTCTTCCAGTCTATATCTGTTAGCAGTTTTCTCAAGATACACACATGCACATACTCATACACATACATTGGTTTCTAGGATGCTCATAAAGTTTTAAGCTTATGAACATTCGATTTCCTTTTAATATTTCTGGTAGCTCTGGCTATCAGAAGTGTGATGGAAAACAATAACAGGTAATATGGGAAAATATTAAAATGAATTACATATGAAAATGTACAAATGAAATCCATTATTTTATATAATGATTATAGTTAATAGTTAGCAAAAAACATAATTGTTTCCCAAGAACTCTACTAAATAAAAGAACTTTTTATCTATGTTTGTAAGTATTTTTTGTTGTATTTTTTTGGTTCAGATTTGGTAATAGGACTTTTTAAGTTCATAAAGTACACTGGATATCTCTCAAATTTTTCTTGGTTCTGGAATCATGAATAAAACAAAAATGTGTGTGTGTGTGTATGTGTATATGTGTGTGTTTTAGTAGAACTTATGTGTAAAACAAAGTTTTTTGTGTTTTAGTAGAATTTATGCCTCAGCAGTTACTTTTCAAATTATGTGTTATGTAATCTAAGTCCTCCACATTAATTTTTTTTAAATCTAAACTGCTTATTTCTGAGATAAATGGATTTATAGCATTTACTGTGATTATAAGTTGTCAAAAACTTCTTGTAGGTTAGTACTATTAACTTAGTTGATATTTTCAGTTAGAATAGTTCAATAATACATATTATTGTATAGACCCAATCCTTTATAATATAATTTTTCTCTTTTTATGCTTTTACTTAGTCATATACTGTATAACAACATTATGGAAAATGACACATTATATATACAATGGTAATTCCATAAGGTTTTCTCAGTGACATGGTAGTTTCTGTATGCATACTATGTTCTCAATATGATGAAATCATCTAACAACCTTTTCTCAAAATATATCCTTTTTACTAAATAATGTATAACTGTGCAGAGATGCTAATGTAGTTTTCTTTTGATTAGTCTTATAAAAATTTTACCCTAATAGTTTTAAGCTTCTTATGCTACACTTTTCTTATGTCAAATTTTTTTAAAATACTAAGCACCTCTCCATGTTTATTTATAAAATTAGCCCATTTATATTTATTGTAAATACAAATGGACTTATTCCTGTCATTTTATTTTTAACCATATTTTCTTCTTCTTTGTTTTTCTTGTTTCCATTTCTGCCTTTCATTGAAGTGGATAGGTTTCTTCATTCCATTTCCCACTTCTTAATGGTTCGAATATCATAAATCCAATTCAGTTTTATTCAACTTCAGCATTATTTAAGCTTTAACATTCTGATGTCATATATTTAAATCAAATATTTTTCAAAATGAACATCTGGCACTAATTTGCATTGTATATTCATTTTCTAACATTTTGAACTTTTTCTGAATTGTCATTTTCACACTTTTAAAACTAAATTTCCACTCATTTTATAATAAAGATTAAGTGTGATGCTAGGTCAAGCACCAGGCTTCATAAAGAAGTCTTCAATTATTCATTCCATTTTCTGATTCAACCAAAAATCTTCTGGTCCAAACCACACAATCATCTTTTCTCTCCTTTGTCTTTCAAAGTCACCTCTTCCATTATCACTTTTATCGTCAACTCCATCTATTTTTTCAATTTCTTTGTCTCAAAACATCTTATACCCATTTTACATTTAAAAAAAAAAAAACTCTACATCCCATATAGTTTTGAATAGATTGTTTGCCTCTAGATTTAATGAACATCGTTTTCCAGCAACTCCATGCCTTTCTTCACTTATCCTTCAAAATGGCGGACCTAGACAGTCATGATCAGTACCACGTGCGCCTGCGCCTCCAGCGGCCATTTCACCCATCAGCCCAAGCTCCAGAGCCCGCCCCTTCTGGCGCCTGCGCACGAGCCCGCGGAGCCTAGTCGCTCCTCCCCCTCAAGCTGCATACGCCTGAAACCGCACGTCCCGGTGCTGTCCCTCCCCCGCAGGCTGTGTACCGCCCCCGCCCCTTTCCTGTGAGATTCTTCCGCCTAGTGAAAGGTCCGTCTTCGTTCGACAGCCTACGCGCTTCAAGTGCAATCCAATAGACGCTTATGGTCCTGAGTCTCCCCATTCAGTCTTATCTATGAGCCTGTGCGATTTTCTTTCTGGCCTCAAAGTCGATAACCGATTCTGCGGGACTTTTTTGCGTAGCGCGAGGCAACAAATGGAAGAATGGAGCTGCGGCGGAGGGATCTGCCGATCGCTTTCTGCGCGCTTTAATGTGGGGTCGGCTTCGAGTCGGTGCTGGAGGGGGGAAGGGAGGAGGCAGCCAAGGAATTGTTTTTTTTTCCTCACCCCGCCCTCTTCAGTCTAACCAATAGTAACAAAGAATTTCCTCGGCTGCCCCGCCTATCCCCGCGACTCAGCCAATCATCGGTGGCAGCGGCTCCGAGGGGGCGGGTCCGGGAGGCTGTGCGTGTCTTGTGAGAGAGAGCTCTTGAACCAAGTCAGAGCTAGAGTCGGCTGGGCGGCTGGGCTCTCTTGCCGCCGTCGCGGGTGACTCAGGGAGGCGGGAGGCGGGGTAAGCGCTCCGCGGGCCTCGGCTGCGGGAGACAGAGGGAGAAGGGTGAAGGACCCGCGCGGGCGGTCGCCGCGTCTTCTCGATTCACCGCTCAGGACGGGCAGGGGTGCGCCCGAGTCGTCGGCCCGGAAGCGGGGGGCGGGGGCGCGGCAAGTGTCGAGTCGCGAGCTAGTCCACGGCGGCTCCGAGGCCGCTCGGGGCGGGGACCGGCCGCTGAGACGGGCCCTAGGCACTGAAGGAGCCTTTTCTTTAACAGGGCGAGGGGACGAACACTTAGGCAAAAGCACTGGCGCCGCGGCTCAGTCCTCCCCTCTCTCTCTCTGTCCAGCTTTGAAAGGTTTGGAAAAAGCGAAAGTTGTTGGGGCGAGAGGGTCACGCGGCACTCGGGCGGGTGTTTGCGGGGGGAGTGCTGGGGGAGTTGGGGAGGCGCGGGTGGCACCTTGGGGTGCGGAGTCCACCTGCGGGGGTGTCACTCCACCGGTCTCCGTCGGCGCCTCGTCTCTTCGGGCCGCCTCCGACCTCGGCCGCCCCCCATCGCATTTTGTTTTTGTGCCTTCTGCAGGGAGGAGCCCTTCCTGCTGGCGTGGAAACCATGGTGCTCACGCTCGGAGAAAGTTGGCCAGTATTGGTGGGGAAGCGATTCCTCAGTCTGTCCGCAGCCGAAGGCAGCGACGGCGGCCACGACGACTGGGACTTGGAGCGCGTTGCAGAGTGGCCCTGGCTGTCGGGCACCATTCGAGCTGTTTCCCACACTGACGTTACCAAGAAAGATTTGAAGGTAAAAATCAAAAAGACTAAAACAAAATACAACATCCCTAAACAAACAAACAAAACCATCTTCTGGGGGTTGGGCAGTCAGACGGTTTCAGTTACTTGGTACGGACAGTCAAGCGCCCTCCCTCCTTTCTGAATGGCCACTAGAAGTTGCAGGTGTCAGAAGGTGCAGAACTCTAGACGTGAAAGTCTTGAAATGGTGTGTAGTGTCAAGGTGTGTTTGCTAGAGCTCCAGTGGCCAGAGATTAATAATGGGTTTAGGATTGTTCATACATGCTTCATTAATGCAGGCACTGGGTCCCACTGGGACAGTCTGATATGCCCCCAACGGGAGAAGTATTGTTTATTAGTAATAGGTTAAAGAAGTGAATGGCATTTAGAATCTTCATCGAAGGCTAGCTAACTTGGAAGTGCTTTCGAAAAAGACGATTTCAGATGGGGGCGTTCCTCTATTTCTTCATTCAACTTTTTAAACTTTACAACTTGGAAATGAAGTGTGAATGGAAGGGCAGAAGCTTAGTTGTGTTTATCTATTTAGTTCTGTTTGGCTTGTTCTGGTGGTGGGTATTTGCCGATGTATGCATGGTTAGTGAGGCAGGAGTGGGTCCCTGGTTGTTCTGAGGCTGGGTTGGTGTGGTGGATACAGCCATTTATGGCAGCCTTGGGTGGAGCTGTCCCGCATAGGGTGTTTGGGAGGAAGGAGTGAAACGACCAGCGAACACCTTCTGGAACCTTTTCAGTTAGTTAGATCTTTTGAAAGAAATGAATTCTACTCTGTGATACAAGAATGGGTGTGAAAAAATCGTAGGGAAATAACCAGTGCCCACAAAGACTCCTTGTACAAAAACATCTGAAAAAAGATTTCTAACAAAGGCTCCATAGTGATAATAACTTAAAGGAAGCTTGTCAAGACAGAAGATATTTCTACCCTGAGTAATGTACATGCCTTGGGATCTATGTTTTTGCCTTTTTCTTGAAAACTACTTAAAGGAAGCAGGTTTTAGCTTCCTTTAAATGTTGATTTCTGAAGCACTTCATTTGAACTCAGGCTTGACAGTGCATGCCTACACCATCATGAGTCTCTGAGAGGCTCATTGGAAAAGCTTACTTGCTTATGCGTTTTCAGAGTTTCCACCATGTGCCTTGTGTTCACGTTGCAAAGGAAAAGTGGCCAGTGGGCACTTAGCCACATTGCAAGCATCATGGTGATCACTAACAACTACAATCTTACTTGATCCTTACAGCAGTGCTTTGGGCTACTGAGTACTGTTTGTTGTTGATCTCATGTTACTGGTGAAGACTTGTGCCTAGGGAAGATTGAGTTTAATAGCCTGTGGGCTGTATCCTCAGAAATTAACATAGCCTGTACTCTAGTCCAGGAAATTTTCCTGCAGGGACATCCCGCTTAGCCATCATACTGCCTGGTCAGAGTTGTCCCACAGTGCTGCTACTGCTTATACTCTGAAACATGTTTTCTCCATTCCACTTATTCTACTAAGTCAAGTTTTAGAGATAGGTATATGCAGATGACCAACCTATTTGCTTTGACTAATAACCTTTCTACCTAACATAGGCTTTGTGTACCAGATTTCAGTCATGGTTATGGGTTTTTTTTTTTGTTGTTGTTGTTGTTTGATTGATTTTGTTTTGTTTTGCCTGTCAAGTTAAAAAAAAAAAAAAGAAATTCTGTACAATTTTTTTTAATCTGATCTAAATGGGAGCAATATTTAAACTTTATAGTCCTTAGTTCTTGAGAAGTTGACAGGAGACTCGGTTTCCTTCTCTTATAATTAAGGGCCTGTTGGATTTCACATGTACTGTTAAAGGACTTTAATTTACATTGTTTTCACCTCCATCCCTCCTGCCCCTCAAGCCTTTGAGAAGGAGTTTCACTTTCAGACAAGCCTTTGGTCCAGGCTGTCATGATTAGGTACTAAATAATGATGGAAGGATTTGAATCCATTTTTGGCAGTGTGTCTTCTTTTGTTACGGGTTTTGCCTTTACTGAGAAACTTTTACAACTCAGTCTTTCTGTAAGGTGCAAATCTGCTTCCTTTTTTCCAAGCATTTATCACTACATTCCCTAGCTGAGTAGCAAGAGTAATTAAGTTTCATATTGTACTCAACAAAAATGTATCTTAAAACTCTAGAACAAGTTTTATTCAATGAGATTAAAGTAAGAGCCAAGTAATTAAACCCATATTCACATCTGGGTTTAGGGATCTTGAGGGTTTGGGGGTCTCTTTTGTGTTAGAGTTACTAGGCTAAATACAAGAGAATTTCAAGTTGTATGCAGCTATCCATTTACTGTTAGTGCAAGTCTAACTTTTCTAGACTTGTAGTTAGATGAAAGAAAACAAGGTGAAGGCTGCTTAACATTGTTTCATCTAGAAAAACACTGTGTAACGAAAGGATTTTAAAGGTTAGAAAAGCAATATATAGAGTAGTAGACTCTGAAAACGTTAAGGTGAGGACATTGTTAAAATAGGTATTGTTAAATAGTTATTCTGTGGCAAGTGTCTTTTGAACCCTTCTAAGTATCCTATTGGGTAAGGTGTTTTTGTTTTTTTGTGTTTTTGGTTTTTTTGTTTTGTTTTAAATGTAGAAATTCAGATTTAAAGAAGTTAAATAACTTGTTCACTCTTCTCTCTAGACCTCAGGCAGTGACTTTAATATTCAGTTAGAGTGGGATTAGGGTACTTTATTTTGCATGTTTCTTTGTGTCTACCACCTGGAACTTTGTTTGGCAGTTAGTATGTGTTCAAATACTTGGATGAATAAATGAAGGTCTTAGGAGACTTTTTTTTCCTTTACTGTGGGGAAACAGGAATAACTTACTGATGAGGCAGTGGCCATTTCCTAGTTTAAAGGACTTGCTTTATCTAACCCTACTGTGTCTTCTTGAGGGTGAAGGATACATTTGCATGTTGGGAATGTCCTCCACCCTACCTTGCTATATAGGTCTTCAGCTTCTTTAAGTCTGCTTTCTTGAGTTTTCTGTTCCTTCCTTTAGTTATAAAGTATAAGTATATACAATTTCGTACTACTGTCAGCAGTTGGACGCTCTCTGTTCTGTTGTACGGCTAGAACTGGAAAATTGTGAATCCCACTGCCAGTGAAGCTATGTGAAGTTAGAAACTCATAACATAGTGCAATAAACAGTTTATCTCTTATAACTGAATGTTAGGTTGTAGGATTTTCGAGTAGCCATTGCACGCATCATACGTGCACACTCACTGAATTGTATTTTTAATTTTTGGAGTGGCGAAACTTCTAGTGCATTGTAGAGCTGGCAAAGAGTCAACATATAATCAAAACTTCTACACTAACCATACCATTCTCTGTGTTCCTACTCTGAATTTAGAAACATTTTCCTTGGCATTTTCAATGGTTTTACAATTAAATACCCAGGCGAGATGAGTTTAAACCAAAATTGGTAGGTTTGGAGAATAGCTTGATTAGATGTAACATTACTCCATGTAACATACAGACTTTACTGTTGGGAGAAAAATTGACTTGAAATATTTAGAACTATCCAAAATCTGATCAAGATATTTAATAGACTAATAGGTACCACTTAAACTCTATTAACTGGAAATGTGGAAAATACAGGTAGTGAACCATAGTTTGTTAAGCATAAATAACATTTGTTTGTATGCCCATAAAAGGAACACAGTGGAAATCTGCTCATAAACTTGTGTGAGTTACCTTAAATATATTTGCGTATCATCTGATAGAAATATTGGCAGACCGTCTTAAAAGGAGTGCCTTATATTTGATAACTTGAGACAGGTTTCGTGTACGTAAACTTGTATCTGAAGGAGCCCTTGAGCTCTAACCCCTTGCTTTCCCATTAGCATGCATGACTTTTAACTCAGGATCTCAGGCGTGCTGTACAAGTGGCCACTAGCT
Organism: Mastomys natalensis; assembly: GCA_021653895.1. Lineage (NCBI taxonomy): Eukaryota > Metazoa > Chordata > Mammalia > Rodentia > Muridae > Mastomys > Mastomys natalensis. The sequence continues at coordinate 633,715 of JAJTUV010001459.1, read as the reverse complement.
TCTAAAAGATATACGTGGTTTTGATAGGAAACTAAAAATTGTTGAGGAAAGCTCATAAGTTTTAGATTACAGTACGTATTTTGTACAAGTCATCTTTTTTTAAGCCAAAGCTAATATGAATTTTAGCCAAACATAACCTAATACTTGAAAGACATGCAGAGTTGCCTAGCCTTTGGCATGTACCCAGGATATTTATAATGCAGCCCAACAAAAAAATTATAAAATAGTAGAGCTTTTTTGTTGTTGTTCTCTTTAAAATCATGATTGTGTTGTTTTGGGAGTTGAGGTTTATAGATGATGATGTCATTTTGCAATTTAAAAAAATTGCACAGTTTCCAGTATCTAAGGTTTTTTTTTTTCCTTCTAAGTACTTCAAATGTGAGAGAGTTCTTGGGTAATTTTTTAATTAGGTTATCTGAATGGGAAATAACTGTGATATTAAGGTTTGGGAAGCCACTTAGGTTTTTTTAAATCTAAATTTAGTGAGATGTATGTTACTATTATCATTTTGAAGCAAGCAAAATAAGATTCAGAGAATTAAATTTAGGATTTAGAGGAGTTTTTTTTAGCTAGTGTATTTCTTTTTCTTTTGAGCATATGTATAGATTGTATGCATGTGTAGAGACCGAAGGTTGATGAGTGCCTTGCTTATCACCCTCCCCCTTACTCTTTGAGATAGGGTCTCGCTGACCCTGGAACCTGCTGACTAAAGACTGGCCATCAAACCTCCAGATTTTCCTGTCTCTTCCCTCCACTGGAGTGATAGACACATGTTCTCTCAGTTTTTTGTGGGTGTTGGGAATATGAAATCGGTCCTTATGCTGTCCGTTAGACTCCCCTGGCCTCTGTCATTATACATCATACAGAATAATGGTTCTTGACCTAAGGTTGAGGTTAGTTGGTTTCCTTATGTTCTCACATTGATTTTGTTCATGTAAAATCATTCTAATAAAGGTTTATCAAAGTGGGGACTCAGACCCCAGATCTCTGATCTGTACTTTGATTCATGGTTATCTCTTTTATTCTATATTTCTGATACACAGAAGAGAAAAAAAATTGTTACTGAAATCTGGGTTAGACCTAAGGCTGATGTGGACAGATGTGTGTAAATTCTCTGGCTAGGAACTAGGAACATAAAGTTGGTGTTAAATGTCGTGTGACACTGTTTGAGTGCTGGGAACCAAACCCTAGTCCTCAGTAAGAACTGCAAGTACTCTTAACTGCTGATCCATCTCTTTAGCCCAGTCTTAGTGAGTTTTTAAAAAGATATTGTGTAGAATAGCCAAGGTTTAGTATTAGAGTTAGCAGTATTGAGGTAGAAATTCATTGCCATCTATGTAGATGTATTTAGGGCAACAAGGTAGGAGACCAATTCAGAGAGACGTTGATTTATTCATTTTAATAATTTGGTTAATGATTAGAAATTGTGTGCCAGTGATAAATGATGGTAAGCAAAAGCAGACACAGACTTTGACCTATTAGAGTTTATATGTCAGTCTTCCACAAATAGCCAACTGTGCATGAGTGTTACGAAGAAAAAGTACAGATGTTTTCATTCCATTTACCACAGCAGATGTTGACTCTGGTAAGGAAAAACGTCTTCAAAGAAAGGATTCTTTAGCTTCTGGAAGATGAGTGGAAGCGAATGAGCTAGTGATCTCACTGTTGAGGAGGAGGAGTCACGAGCATATTCAAACAGATAAAAGATGAATTGAAATTCAAAGTGAGAGATGAGTTTGTAGGAGGAAGAATTTTAAATAAAAATAATTTATCTTCTGCATTGCATATTAAGTGATTTTATTGAAGTCTGTTAAAGAAGATTAAAGATATAGATTAATGACTTAGAAAAATGCAGGATATTTTTAGCACATTTTATAACCTTTAAGATTTATGTGAATAATTCCTGACTCAGGGTTACTAACAGACCTGCTTTGGGTTTGTGGAGTTTTTTGTTTTTTGTTTTTTTTTTCCAGTTTGCTTGTATTCTCTTAATAGCTTTATACAAACTATTTTTTTGTTTTCTCTTAATAGCTTTATACAAACTATTGATACAAACAATGTATTAGTAATTACATTGTTAGGGGTCTCGGACATATTTTGTATGTCAGAAGCATAAGGCATTGCAATACTTGGAAAACTTTCAAAGATAGTTTAGCATTCATATCTGAAACTTATGGGCTATGAATGTAGCTCCGTGACACAGCACTTGCCTGAGGTTCCTGGTTAACACTGTTGAAAACACACAGAGGACAACAACAAAACCTTTAGAGATACATATTTCTCTGTGAATAACTAAAGTTTTAGGCTTCTCTGAAGTGAAATTTCTTGGTTAGTTGAAACGGATATTGAAGAGGGACTATATATGTAAGGCTGTGTGCTTAGTTCTTCTGATACTGGGAAACTCTAAAGGTGGATTTTGGTGGTGGAAGAGTCATCTTAAAGCCACTTTTAATGTTGACTGAGAATTATAATGCAGTGTGATAAGTATTTTGGGGGGTTTCAAATTCCTTCTAACTCCCCAAGTTCATACTCTAATTAGCATATGTAAAGCCCTTCAGTTGGTGGTTCTTTTGAGTTCTGGGCTTTCAGAGGTCATCTTGAGGATACTGACCCTAACTGCTCTGGACTTTTGCATCCCAAAGTACTCTGAGAGCCAAAGCCTGATCACTGTGTGATTATCTATCATTAATATTGTAGCCTTTGAAAGAGATAGCATACCTGGTAGAAACATCATGTATTCAAGTAAGATAATGGAAGCATAGAACTTCAGCATTCATAATTGAGTTTCCTTTGTTGTGTTTAGGTGTGTGTGGAGTTTGATGGGAGTCTTGGAGGAAAAGAAGATGGATAGATGTCTACAGCCTTCTGAGAAGAGCATTTTTAGTAGAGCATAACCTGGTTCTGGCAGAACGAAAATCTCCTGAAATTCCTGAGCAAGTTATTCAGTGGCCTGCAATAGTGAGTAAAACTTGTGTTTCATTGAACTGACAAATAGAGAATATTTAATCCACTTGGGGTGAAACAAAGGAATATACTATCCCTTTGAAACAGTAGTGTCATATGTGTAGCAATGGGGAAGAGTTGGGGAGCACTCGGGACCTTCTGCCTACCCTGGTTGGAGCTCTGTTTCTCTATCCAGGTCCCATAGCTTTTTAGGACCTTATTACAAATCAGGTTGGAGGTAGAAAGTAGCAAGATAGATCACACAGATCTTTGGTTTGTCTAGATTGTCATTGAAGAAGATTGGGGTTTGCTGCAACTTTTTAAAAAGTGTGACAAGTATATTCTGACAGGCAGCACTGACTGGACTCAACAGGCATTAATAAAGAATGAGTTCATGGGGTGGGTAGTGGGAAGAGGAAACTCAGAATATGTTGAAGCTTTAAAGACTGTAAACCCATATAGGATTTCGCTTTACCTACATTGTAATTATGGAGCAAAAGTGATCTATGGATCTGGAGAGGACAGACCAGATTACATGGGATACAAGCTGGAGCTTGAAGGAGGAAGAGTTAGGTATAGAGTAGTTGGAGAAGCTGGGAAACAGATGGAAAACTGCCAGATTGTGCAGGATGCTAGCAAAAGTTCAGATTTTGTCTCTAAGTGAAAAGTCACTCTAGGTGTTTTGAACAATACAGGATTGTGGTTGTGTTTCACCCTTTGTATTTGTTTCCAGCTAAGAATTTTCTAAAAACATACCCTGTCTCTCAGAGGAACATGTATACACTTCTTTCCTACTTAAGTTTTTGGGAAATCAGGATTTGTAGACCTGTGTGTTCATAACTGCCAAATCTACATCTGGTTTAAATTACTGGGTTTGAATAAATGTTGTAATATGGTGGCAGCATAAATGTTAGGAAATCCTTGCAGTAAATAAAACTTAATGGCTTTATTACTTCTTTATTTGTGGAAAGTTGTCAGTTCCTGTTTCCAGAATGATGTTGATAGTAGTTAAAATGACATAACAGTTTTTTGTTTTGTTTTTGTTTTTAGATGTACAAATCTCTGCTAGACAAAGCTGGCTTGGGATCTATAACTTCTATTCGGTTCCTGGGAGATCAACAAAGTGTATTTGTTTCCAAAGACCTTTTGAAACCTATACAGGTAAATTGTTGGAATGGTATTTAACATACAAATAGAAGTTCTTTTAATGTGAGAAGTCAAATACTCTTACTCATTGCCCAAGTTTATAGGCCTCATAGGGAAGAAATTTAACAAAGTTGTATAGTATAGTATATAGTATCGTATCGTATCGTATCGTATCGTATCGTATCGTATCTCTTAGGTAGCCTGTGGGTTTGTGCTCTTTTCAGATTTAAAAGGATAACGGTATCACATTGATGTGTGGTGTGGAAAAAGGTCAGTGATATGAAGTTGATTTTTCAAAGTTACTGTTTATGTAGGTGTGCTATATGCAGTCCTCATTCATGAGTCTTAGCTTTGCCTAGTTGCTCAAATGTAGCTGTAAGCCCCAGTTGCCGTTACCATTCATGGCCCTGTGTGGAATCCTGTACAGAGCAAGTTTTCAGCTTCCTAATGCCAGTCTCAGCTGAAGTCACACACAGAGATAGTCTTCTGCATGTTTATTTCAGCTTTGATAATGTAAAGAATTTCATCGTGCTCTTTCTTTCCCATTCCATTTCATTCTTTGCTTCTTTTTTTCTTTCTTTCCTTCTTTCTTTTTCTCTTTCTCCCCTCCTTCTCCTTTTCTTTTTTCTTTTCTTTCTTTTTTTTTTTTTTTTTTTTTTTGGTAATTTCATTATTTTGAGTGCCCTTAAATGTTACAATGCTGTCTGGTGCAGGAAAGTATTGAAGAAAGAAATGTACATTAGACACTAAGTTTGGTTTAGCCATGAAGTTCAAGGTTAATGGCTCAACAGTATACCAAGTAAGATAACCATCTTTGAACATATATACATGTAAGATAAAATTGTAGCCTATTGATCAGTTGATGAAAATGTAACTAGAGGTTCATAAAACCCTTGTATTTCTCCTCAGAGCAGTTGTCCCATGTTCCCTAGTTCTTAGCAATTTGGTGTCAGTTCTTACCATCGACAGTAGTCACAGTGCATGTCCAATCAGTTTGCACAACTTAGATCTTTTTTACAACAACAAAGCTCTTGGATCTTGCTCATAGGTGGTGATTGCTAAGAATTTGTTAAAAGGGAAGGATTGCTAGCAGTGATACAGATATTTTACTTTCTGAGTAATAAGAATAGTTTTTATTTCTGGGCATTGCTTCCAGAATTTACATCTTCATGTGTCCTAGCTTTTCAGTGAAAGAATTCTTAGTTTTGTTTCTTAAGACTGAAAAAAATCTAGGTTGAAATTTTTATTTGTTCTTAGGAAAAATGCACTGTGGATTATCAGTGTGAATCTAACGACATACTGTTGTCAGCATAACTTATTGAAGGGGATATAATGTGTATCTTTCTTTTTGCTGAAGAATGGTCAAAGTGCATTTCTTTAGGGCATCATCTTGTAGCTAGACACTCAGTAAACTTCTGTGGTGGAGGATATATATATGATTTACCTGCTTGCTCTAAGGTAATGTAGTTTGCACATGAAAAATCCTTTGACATATGCAAAAATTGAAATTGAAACTCTTGGTTTGCCTTGAAATTGAATATGATAATCTGTGAGTAAGAAAAGGGTTTCTGAACCAACTGGCATATTTGTTGGGCCCTAAAAAACTCTAGGAGTTTTTTAGGTGAACTAGAGTTAGTCTGCCTCATTTGGAGAGCCCTGTGCAGCTATCTTCGTTGTTTTGGAGTAGGAATTAGAGACTCATCTTAACTGTAATAGTAATAAATGCATTAAGTAAAAACACCTATATCTGAATGTTTATTAGGGATTGACCCTAAGCATATATGGAGCCTCTAGATTTTATCTGATGTTACTTGGCCAAGTGTAGTTTTTTTCTAGCATAGCCTCCCCTTACTCTGAGACTAGTTGTTTACAGTGGGAGAAATGAGTGAGCCATTCTGGACTACTAAGTTATAGGAAAAAGCCTGAAGGCCTGCTACTTCGAGGGCTCTGTGTTTAGCAGGGATTTTGTTTTTTGTTTTTGTTTTTTCCTTTGTCCTGTTAGGAATTGGATTTGGCAGGTTATTCCTATTGACAGTTTCTGTATAAATTTATCATAACTGGGTATGCACACAAAACCAGGGAACTGTGGAATAGTGCCAAGAATGGAGCTACTGCCAAGAACAGAGTGTCTCAGAAGAGGCTTACTCTGGAGTCTTAGGCTATTCATTCAGATTTTCTGTTTGTCCCTCCACCTTTTATAACAAGAAAAGTGTATTTAGAGTACTAGTTAGATTACATGAGTTTGTGTGAAATGATTTTAAAAATAATTTTGATGAACTGACAGCATGCACCTGTCTAGTGTATTTTCTAGGTTTCCCCCATTCACAGGGGGAAATCTATGTCATGTCGACTCTTGGTATATTTTTTGAAAACGATTATTTTTATTTCGTGTGTCTGAGTGTGTGCCAGTTGTTGTGTGAGTGCCCTTGGAGACCAGAAGAAGGCATTGGATTCCCGGGAGCTGGAACTGACAGGCACCTGACACGGGCTCTGGGAACCAGACTTCGCTGCTTTGGAAAAGTAGCAAGTGCTTTAACTAAGCCATCTCTGCAGCCTACCTCTCATAGTTCATCTTGTCCTAACTTGAGTGATCTAACTTCAGTCTGTTAAATACTTGTAATTGTTTACTGGATGTGACTTTTTGACCTATTCAGTTCACCAGAGTTGCAGTAATTTGTTTGGTACAGTCAAATGGTTAGTAAATACTGTTTAATCTGATTGAACCAGTTTGAAACATTTAACTCTTAACTTTCTTAAACAACTCTTTTGGTCTTTGATTTTGCAGGATGTAAACAGTCTTCGGCTTTCCCTTACTGATAATCAGATAGTCAGTAAAGAATTTCAAGCTTTGATTGTAAAACATTTGGATGAAAGCCATCTTTTACAAGGTATTTTAATGATCTGTTGTTGATAGTTCGTGAGTTAGCCAGTGATAGGCCTATAAGAAGCTAGGATTTAGACTTTTCACTAACTCTTCATTGAAAGAAATATAATTTTTTTTTTTTTTGAAGGAAATTTTTTTGATGTTGGAGATTGGAAATTTCTTTTGAATTTAAAATCTTTTAAAATTTTGTTGTTTGTTGCTTTCTATATGGTACTATGTGACCAGCAGATTAATTTTATGCTAAAGCTCCTGGAATTTTGAGAGTTCAGAGGTGGCACTTAATAAAACCTGGCTATATTTTGACATAGACTTGCTGTATTTGCAATTTCTGTCATATGAAGTTGATACAACATTATTTGGGAGCTGGGTGGTGGGTGGTATCTTATGCCTTTAATCCCAGCACTTGGGAGGCAGAGGCAGGAGAATCTCTGAGTTCAGCCTGGCTACACAGAGAAACTCTTGTCTCAAAAAACCATTTTATAACAACAAAAAAAAAGCCATTATGTGGTAATCTATTTTTTTTCTATTTACTGTTACTGGTTTCTCAGTCAGCTTCATAGCCATAAGCTTTTGCTTTAGTTTCTTCTTTTTTTTAACCTTAGCTTTTAACCCCTTAGCAGTTCTCTTGCAGATTCCTGCATTAGATTATTCTAAAAACTGCAGAGGATAGTGAGTTCACTTTTGCTGAATTGTTTGGTATGTCTTGGTCCCACAGAATATGGTAATGTAAATATATTGCTACTCCTAGGAGAGAGAATGGAATTCTTTTCTTTTCTCTTTTTTATAAGGTGATAAGAACCTTGTTGGTTCAGAAGTAAAAATTTATAGCTTGGATCCATCTACTCAGTGGTTTTCAGCAACTGTTGTACATGGAAACCCATCATCCAAAACTCTTCAGGTCAACTGTGAGGAGGTAAAAGTAGTGATAATTGATGTCATTCATTGTACAGTGTAGAATATTGTGCAGAGCATCTGTGTTCTTGATGTTAAACCCTTTGTTCTTTTATAAAATGTTAGCGTTAGAAATAAAAGGCATTACAGTTGTGGTAAAATGAAGTTATTTGTCTGGTATCCTATTGCCGTGTTAGTTGCTTTAATTTTCAAGTATTGTTCTCAACATTTACATTTTTTTCAGTATCTTTGTTTTATTTTTAAGATTCCAGCACTGAAAATTGTGGACCCAGCACTGATTCATGTTGAAGTTGTACATGATAACTTTGTAACATGTGGTAAGACACATTGATTAAATAAACATTTCTTTTTCCTTCTTTCTTTCTCCTCACATTAAGCAAAAGAAGGAAGCCTATTTATTCACTATTCTGTATTGTAGGTAATTCTACAAGAATTGGAGCTGTAAAACGCAAGTCTTCTGAGAATAATGGAAGTTCGGTTTCTAAACAAGCCAAATCTTGCTCTGAGGTAACTGATTTTTTTTTTTTTGTTACCGTGTGAAACATTGTTTAACTTTAATATTGCATGGCTAGTCTTTAATAGTGATGGAGCAGTTTGTTCTGTTCTTCTGTGCTGTCTTATCTGCTGCTGTTACAAGTTCCAGATCTTGGCCATAATTTCTATACTCAAGCAGATGGAGATAATATAAGTTTCTGGTTCACTATTTTGGTGTGTCTAAAAGTTTCTTTTTTTAGTTATTTGGTTAAATTTTTCAGTATGTGACAATTTTACTATTAGAGTTGGTTCTGAAGGTAATTGAGTTGTAGAGTCAAAATGGAAATTTGCCTGGCATGAGAGAAAGGGAAGAGCTTTAGGATTGTGAGAAGATCGTTGAAATGGGACCCTTAGCTCATGATAATGACTTTGTTCATTTGTGATTAAGTATAAAGATGTATTACCTTTCAGAATAAATGGCTGATTAATTTTTGGCTCAAAAAAAACTGGCTTTTATGGATGCCGTGTAAGTTCAGATGTTTTATTTACTTCTCTTTTGAAATACTCTTTGGGACTGTTTCTCATTTTGTCATTAGGACTTGTTACAGGACAAATAAATTTTACAGTTTAGGGATCCAAATGCATATGTGTTAAGTGAATAATTTCCCATATTATTATGTTCTGAGTTAGAATTCTAAAGTTGTCTAGAATGATATCAAGTAGACTGCTTATAGGATTTAAGAAGGACCCTTAAATATTAGGGTATTAAGGAATGGAGAGTAAAGTCAAGGAAAGAATCTAGCTAGGGTTCTGGATCAAGGGCAGAATAGATTACAGGACCAGGATGTACTAATTTGGGAGTCTATAGCCTTTAATGCACCTTTTGTCTGTTCAGACCTTTTGATACTTCATCCAGAGGTTCCTGAATCAAGGTGATGAAAACCTTTCTCTTCCTTGCAAATGTCTAGGCTTGAACCTCTTTAGTGGAGACTCAGATAGTTCTGGAAAGAATGAAGAGGTCATTGTAGAAATTAATTAGAAATTAATATTATGTGTCTTCATTTAACTTCCAATATACCCATCCATGAAACCAGAAAGATGGTGTGTTTACTATGTGCTAGATATCTGGAGGTCAAGAGGCATGGGAAGAGAAAAGAAGCTCCTTCAGGGTGGAAGGGACACTTTAGTTTAGTCTTGAGTGTATGGTGTGATTTGGGAGGAAATGACAGTAGAAACATGGGCACTGGTTAGGTGATGGTATTAGCTACTGTAAGTGGGTGTGAAGTGAGACAGTAACCTAAGAGGGTAGCATTAATTTGGCTTGGTGGAAGACTAGATGTTAGGGCTGAGGAAGTAGGGGAATATCCAATACAGTAACTGAACTGAACAATAGGAATGTTTGCGCCTTGGAACACACCAATTCTACTTTACAAAGCTCAAATTATGTGGTCAGGTGATCATGTATAGTATCTGAGCTAGTTAGAGATCCTTATTCTAGAAGAAATAGATAGTATTAAAGGACTATAAACAGAAAATGATTGCAGTGCATTTTATGGTTAAGCTCACAGAGAATCTTGCCTGGTATATCAGTGTTGTTAGAGGCTGTGTAAAAGTGGGTAGAAGTATAGCCATGAGATTTTGACATTGGAGGGATTGTTGACAGTCTGTTACAGAAGTGAGTAAAGGCCATTGGCTAAAAGCTACCTATCCTGAAGAATGCATCAGCTTACATAGAAGTGTGATGACAATGAGTGTCAGGTGGGGAAGGGGTCAAGGAATGGGGATGGTATACCTTGTTTGGACATTAGAAAAATTATCCTGATAGGCTGACAGAATTGGGGTCAGTAGAGACTTTTTTGGTGTGTGTGTCAGTTCTTTAGGGTGTGGGTAGGGCAGTTAACCCTGTTACAAGCATGTTTAAGGAGGTACTTGTAAAGTGTGCTGCTGCATGGTGAGCCTCTGCCTGACTCCCTCTGGTAGGGAAGGAAGCAAGACTTCATCTCTGAGCACATCTGTACTATCTGTTCATGCTCAGTAAATTTGTGTGATCTTGAACTCATTGTTGGACGCAGTAGAAATTTTTAAGCCTGAGCTCAGGTCTAGAGATAGATCATTAATCTCTACATGGAAAAAGGAACAAACATTCCATATTTTAAAAATATCAGCGTTCATCAGGCACTTTTGTTGTCCCAATGACTTAGAAGTCTGAGGCAGGAGGATCACTTGAGTTTTGGTTATAGTGTGATATGCTCATTGGATGTCCACATCAAGTTTGTCATCAATATAAGTGAGCTTCTTGGAGAAGGAGACTAACAGAAAAATATCAGCTTTAGTTGTTAATCTAAAGTCATGCTACTGTAAAGGAAATTGAAAGTGTTGATTTTTACTTGAGTGTTAGAGGCTTCAGGAGCCTGGTGCTATTACTTTAAAATTATGATTAGTCAAGAAAAATATAGGGAAACAAAAAAATGGTAGCCATTCCTCTGAGCACCGTCCTCTCACCCTGCCTTTCATGCACTACAGAGACCTGGTGTTAGAATGTCTTCTTTTGAAACTAAAAGATTATTCGTTGATTCCTTGTGAATATTTTTCCATATCAGTATTCGTTTATATTCTGGGTGATTTTATAATTGAGAAAGTTTTAGAACACTGGCCTGATCTAGATTTTATGAGAACTGAGGAAGTAAAGAAATGACTAAAATCAAGCAGTTACTGTAGATGTGAGTGACAGGTGAGTACAGTAACACACTTGGCACATTCTCCCAGTGCGTGTACTTCCCAAATACATGGCACTGCCACAGGCTTGCTTTTAGTGTGGTCTTTGGATGACAGGAGCATAGGATTAGGAAAGTGAGACATTTGGCTGTGGTGTGGTTAAGATAAACATGTTTGCCAGTGTGACATCTGGCTCCTTGAAGGTCTTCTCTGCCTAGCAGACTATTCCTTAGAGTATGACACTGCTTGGTTAATTGGGAGAGTCTGCTGAAGAGTGTGAGCCAGCAGTGACTTTTTTAGAATACTGTCGTACACTCAATTATATTATCTCCGTCTGCTGGCAGGGAGGAACTATTGCCATGACTGGTATAGAAGACCTTCAGGGAAAACTCTTCAGGTAAGAAGAAACTTTGACCTTTGTCAAGTCAGAGGCCAGTGCAGAAGTGTGTGCCTGATGATGAGTTGTGGATCAAGAGTTGTGTCTCTGTTAAGTGGAGTTCTAGGCAGGGTATGGAGAGGTATTCATTCTTCATTTGCTAAAAAAAAAAAAAAAAAGCACTCTTAGTTATGGCTGTCTGTTGCACAGTGACATAATTGAGAACATCTGTACAAGATTTTATTGCTTTAAGAGAGCTTATCTCTAAAATTGATTTTCCTGTGTGCCAAGTACTGTAGTAAATGTTAGCATCACTGTATGAACAGGAACAGTGGCTAAGAAGTGCCAAAAACTTGATTTCAAACCAAGGTTTGATATCACAGTCCAGTGATTTTATCCTCTGTGCTGCTGCTGTTGTTACTTTTCTTCAAATCCTTTCCTTTTTGTGGTGAATCACCATTATAAAAAGAGCAGATTCCTCCTATTTCCCCTCTATGTCTCCTTCCAAGGAATATTTACTGCATACTATATAGGAAATACTGATATATTGTGGTGAGCATTAATACAGCCTAACTTCTCAAGTAACTTCTAATACTCACCTATAGCTACTTAAGAAGATGTGGTGCTGCTGTGTTTGCCATCCATCTGGTCATTCATGCCACCAGGGTTCCTGACCATGCCTTATGTCTGGCTTGATGAGTCCAGACAGGAAATAAAGGAGCAGGCCTGTGCTCAGGTGTACATTGTAAAGATACTGAGAACAGCTAAGTAAGAGAGATTTTCAGTGTGATAGGTGCTGTAGAAAGGGCTGCAATAAAACTAAGGACTGTCTGGCTATAGGACACTATTTTACAGTGAGTAAACTGAAATTTTGAGGATATTAGTCAATTTAAGGGTAAGAAGATGGAACCAGCCAGCCAGTGAAAACAGTTGGCAAAAGGAATAGCAAGTACAAAGTCCAGACTAGAAAAGACTTTTAGCATGAGTGTTTAAAGAGAAGCCAGTTCAGTTGAAATACTGTGGGCAGAAAGAAGGGTTCATTGAGATGGGAGTGATAGTCGGCCAAAGACTGGACCAAATGGGATTCTAAAGCTTGGTCTGTGATGGGTAAGATCATCAGAATTGGGATTAGCAAGAATGAAGAGAAGTCTTCTGGGAGAAATACAGTAGTGTTGTCACAGAAATAGAAAGATTCAATGGATACATTGAAAATGGAGGCTGATTGAGTGACTTACTGATTGGATGTCGGGAATGAGGAAGATGGGGAGTTTCTTGACTTAAGCAGATTGATAGTGAACAGAGTAAAAATTTATGTATCCTATAGTTTATAATCTAAGTTTTGACGTATAATTTAAGAATAAACATTAGTACAATAACTCTAGATATATTTATTTAAAGGAAGGGAGATGGCAGATGGAAGAGATACTTGATAAAAGGAAACCTTGAATAAGCGTTTTTAATGATTTGGTAATTCAGCTTTTGGAGACTACTGATTTAATAAGTGATTATCAAAGAACTGTATGAAAGTATAGTCAAAAACACCTTTAAAAAATAAAATAAACTAATTTCTTTATTTAAAAGATTAGGAGACAAGCCTAGAAGTACAAAGTTGACCCAAGAGTGTAGTCAATGCCCTGCCCTAACAAACAGTACAAAACTAACAGGCAATCAGTGTGTAACCAAAATTGAATTGACAAAAACAGTGTCAGAAAGAATCAGATACTTTAGGACCTAAAAAGTATTTGAAACAACACCAGAATTTTTGATAATTAAAAAAAAATTCTTATTTTCAGATGGTTTTTATTCTGTGCTAGATAGCCTTCAAGGCTGCCAGAATAAGTGAGAAAATGATTTATGAGTAGACAGAATTTGCTATGTTGACAGTTGTCAGGTTTTAACAACTTGAGGAAAGGTCTGTGTCATAGTTTAGATGTTACTAGGTTTGGATTTGGTGAATGCAGGAAGTAGTTATAGGATGGCATAACTGAGGAGTAGGACTGATGTGCAGATGAGTTTTATCTAGTAAGATGGTAAAGATAGGTCGATTGACCGCACAGTCAGCTATACACAGGTGGTCTGGAGTTTTTGTTTTTTTCTTCTTATGGTAAGAAATTTTGTTTCTGTAGCTAATATAAATATGTGGACCCAATATTTTTACTTTTACAAAGGTAAAATTATGTGGAAAGGGAAGGGGGAAAGATATCCTAGCTTTTTCCCATAGGCCAGTCATGACTTAATATTTTTTCCAGCTTGGGGTGACCTTTGTGATGAGCCACATAAGAACAAGAATCGTGTCCTCAATCTTTATTGCATTGCCAAGGCTTATCGTGGTACCCAGTAGGTTCCATTGCCTACAAGAGTCCTAAGTGGTCTGGTCTCCTGCCAATCTACGCAGTAAGTGCGTGGTGGGCACTCAAGTCATGTCCAGATGATTGCATGTGAAACAGCTACCATTGAAGCTGTCACCTAAAAGTTCACCTCTATGTATTACATTAATAAAGCAATTGCCACGTCTCTTCCTCATACAGGGACAGAGTTCTGAAAAGATCAGCTTGTAATCTTACAGGATCACTTAAATTTTTGTGAAAAACAGAGTGCTTTATTTACAGATATCACATAAGTGTCCTTGGTATTCAATTTATCACGTGTATTCTGCTGGTCTTTATTTGGCAATGGTATTGTATTTACTTAGTATTAAACAAAGGAAATTGCCTTAAATTTCATTAACATACGGTAACTCCCCACTAGGACTTTGTATTTAATGTCTGTTGGTTTGGTATCTTTTAGGCCTCTCCCAGTATGTGTCCTGTACAGTCTGTTCCCACAGCAGTGTTTAAGGAGATCCTGCTTGGCTGTACTGCAGCAACTCCATCTAGCAAGGACCCACGGCAGCAGAATACTCCCCAGGCAGCCAATTCTCCACCCAACATTGGAGCAAAGCTTCCTCAAGGGTGAGTAATGGTTTGTTCAAAGTACTCAGTCCCAGAAGTAAGTCATTTTATTCACAGCTCATTGTTTCTGTCTCTGATATTCCCGGGGTGTTTTTATAGGAGCTCCTTGGGACAGATTGATCAGGGGCCTTCAAGTATTAGAGGCACCCAAACATGGAGGAAAAGGGAGTAAATTGGCTGTATGGAGAAGACTTTGATTGATGGGGTGTGTAGGAGAAGGCAACATGGTTACAGTGAGGGTTAGCCTGACATGCATTGAACCCCAGTGATAGTCAAAATGGGGTTATGGAGGAGAGCTGAGCATAGACACATGGAACCAGTGGCTTGTCTGTCAGGTCACAGGTGAAGAGAACAGTGTCAGGTTAGAACTTTAAAGTAGACAGAGGGAAGGCTCTCTTGTGAGACAGTACTGGCTTATATGTGCAGTCCATACAGACCTGAAGATATGGGTCAGAGTGACTTGAATGTAGAAAAGTCAGTTTGGAAGACAGCTGTAAAAACGTACGGGAGAGAGTACATTAATTAACTAGGAAGAAAGTGGATGGCAGCCTGGGATAGAGCTTGGGAAACACTGCACAGTGTTGGTTGGCTTGTGTACAAGCCTACACACACACAGACACACATACCTGCACTCACATGCATATGTATGCTTGAAGGAAGTTCAAGCAATAGTAGGAAGTTTAGTGATATCCAAACAAAGATTTCTAATTTAAAAGTGTAAATGAGAAATACTTCTCTAGGATGAAATTCCAGATTAGAAACAACAGCAGCAGCAAAAGAAGTAAGAGCTTTTTGTTTGCCTAGGCAGAGAACTCTAGTATGAATTCCCTAATAAGTAATGGGAGGGGACTGGAAAGATGGCACAGTGACTAAGAGCACTTTTTCTTGTAGAAGACCTGTGCTCAATTCCAAGCACCCATATGGTGGTTCAGATTCATCCATAACTCTAGTTCCAGGGGAATCCAAGGGCACCAGGCACACAGGTGGTGCAGTGTACATACATACATTCAGGCAAAACACAAAAAAGAATAAATCTAATAAAAACAATACATTGTATAACTATGGAAATTTCAAAGAATAAGTAAAAATATTTTTAAAGAAGTAGAGGAAATAATAACTTCCCATGTACAAACAAGTAATTAGTTTGTCCTATTTGCTTTGGGTCCTGGCCACTCGTGTTATTAATAGCAGAACAAGTATTTTATGCTGCCTGTGGTTTGTAGTGTTAATTTATGTTTCATATTTGAGGGGACTTCTATTACTTATGATATACATACATATTATTTCTGATACACATTTAAGTTTTATCTTGATATCTGTGCCTGCCATGAGATTGAGTTTTCAAGTTTTGGTAAGCAAGAATACTAGTTTTCTCTTTCAAATTTAAATAATTTTTTGTTTGTTATATAAGAAACTTTAGTATAGGTTTTTCTGAAATAGAAAAATAAGAGATTAGATAATTGGCCTTGTGTAGACTTTTAACTTAACACATTAAAAATAACTGAATTTCCTAACTGCTGTATACATTTCCTGGTTCCATACGATAATGTTTGTTTTGAACAAAAGCTAAGGTTCATTACGCTCTAAGAAGTGGAGGTCATGACCATGCAGGCAGCATTTAGAACTGCATTTTTCTGAGTGTGTAAGAAACTTTTCCAGAGCCACTGGTGGATTGTTCTCAACCCCAGCCCACAGAAACCTTTCCAAAATTTTCTATCACAACAGTTTTCTTTTTTCTGGATGGTTGCCATAGCAACAACTTGTATTGTTTTTAGGGTGATGAGAGATAAGAGAGATCTAGATGCTACTTTTTCTACTCTGTTTTTCAGATGTCATAAGCAGAATTTACCAGAAGAACTTTCTTCCTGTCTAAACACAAAACCTGAAGTACTGAGAACAAAACCAGATGTCTGCAAAGCAGGATTACTTTCTTCAAAATCTTCTCAGGTTGGAGCTGGAGACTTGAAAATTCTGAGTGAGCCCAAAGGTAGCTGTATCCAGCCTAAAACAAACACTGATCAGGAGAGCAGACTGGAGTCTGCTCCACAGCCAGTCACTGGCCTTCCAAAGGAGTGCTTGCCTGCAAAGACTTCCTCTAAGGCAGAACTGGACATTGCCACCACTCCTGAACTGCAGAAGCATCTAGAACATGCAGCTTCCACATCCGATGACCTTTCAGATAAGCCAGAAGTGAAAGCAGGTGTCACTAGCCTTAATAGTTGTGCAGAAAAGAAGGTCGAACATTCAAATTTAGGTTCCCAGTCACAGAATTTAAAGGAAACTTCAGTAAAAATAGCTAATGAAAGCTGTTGTACAAGAAGCAGTAATAAAACCCAGACTCGTAAGTGTTTCAAATCTCAAATGGTAAATGATATGTTTCTTCCCTGTGATAAAAACATGAGAATGACTAGAAATTTCCCCCTGTGGGCTAGTGTAAGCTTTTATTGACATTTTAATGTTGTAGGGATTCCATAATTTGACTTAAAATGGGTCATATCTGTTTTTGGTGATTGCTTTGTCTTCTTACTGTTGCTGTCTTTGTAGCATCTGGGTTGGGGCAGGAGAGGTGGGGCTTTGTGCTCTCACACGTGTTCAACAGGAGTGGAAACATTGAGCAGTTTTTAAGGTTAAGTCTTGGCATACTCAGTTTTCAACCTAAGTACTCTTCGTGCAGAGAAGATGGTATAGCATGGTTCCTACTTTCCAAGTTGAACATTCCTAATCCAGACGTTCATAAATGTTTTAAATTGAGAAACTGTTTGATACCCCAACAACAAGATACCCCAAGTGGAAAAGTTGAGTCTGACTTTGAGTGGTAGCGTTGTACTAACAGTGTAGGCACACTAAGAATTGTGAATTGTGTTTGCTCTTGGGTCCCATCCCAAGCCATCTCAATTAAGTATATGCAGTAGTCAAGCCCCAAACCAGCAAATTGACAGCACATTTGGTCTAAGCATTTTGTGCAGTCAGTCCATTCTAATGAGGGCATTGTAATTAGAAGTGCTGTTACTATGATTAAAAGAACAAAAGGACCTCAGCATGTCAGAAGGTTCAGAGCTATTACAAGAAGGTAACCTTTTGACACCTGACTTGTTACTACATAAAAGTCAGTGTGGATTTTATAAAGTTATTTAAACCCATGATATGAACAACAAACTCCATTCAGAATAAAGCAAAACAAAACTACAGTGTTAGTGAGATGGCTCAGTTGTGTAGAGATGTCTGCTGCCAAGCTTTGAGACCTGAGTTCAGTCCCCAGCTCCATGTTGGAAGGAGAGACTGATTCCCTTGTTGTCCTTTGAGCTCTAGGTGTGCTGTGATGCGTGAGTGCACAAGCAACCCACACTAATGTGATGGAGGCTTCTGACAGCAGAAGGCAGAAGAGTTAGGTTGACTTCTGAATCTTTTTTTGTCTAGTGTTGGTTAAAATAGAGAAATATCTTTGCCTAGGGATTCTTCCAACCCAGCTTTGTCATTCTTGAGGTTCAAGTTGGATAGAGCAGTTAGTTTGCATAAAATTAATTACGTAAAACACATACTGCTTCTTAGGAGTTATGTAACTCCCAAGAGAAAGTGAATATTCATAACCATGTATCTGTTCTATTTATTCTTTTTGAGTCATCAGTCCTCACAGCTTGTTTTTAAAGCAAGTCATTTTAGTTTGTGTGAAGAGGCATTGAGAATCCTAGTTGAGTAAACATGTGGCGGGCACCGAGTAGGCTCTGGAGTCAGCTTTATCTCACTGCCATGCAGCTGCTCCTTATCTGGACTACAGTATGCTGACACCAAGTGTGGAGACAGCAGCCCACTAGGATCACTGCATTGCGCCCACTACAGTTGCCTGTGGATACAGAAAGACTCTGGAAATGGATTCTATTCCCTTGCTTTACTTAGGGGCTACAAAAAGCAAAAGCCACCTACAATCAAGTACCTTTGTGTTCAATTTTTGGCACCTCAGAAATGTGCTTTGACACTTTGTTCTTCTCTCTAGCCTAAGAGATTGCAGTCCTTATTAAGCTTCATTTGGACAGTTTAATTTACTAATCTGTGGATATTTCCTTTTAAGCCAGATAAAATAAAATAACCTTTGGATTTCACCCATCCAACTCTAAAAAGATGGTGTCTTTCAGTAATTAAAATTGTATCACTGCCACCATTTTTTGGTGTGTTACAGGATATTTGATTATTGTACATAAAAAACCTAATTGTTTGCAAAATATCAAAAGCTTAGATAAAGTTGGGTGTGTCCCAAAGAGATGCAATTGATTTGGGTATGCCTCTAAAAGCCTTCTTAGAAAAGAATGCTAAAGAATGGTAAATTCCTGCCTATTATAAGGCAAATTGTTGGGAGAAGTATTTGGGAGAATTCTTCTGGTCTTTATGACTGGAGACAAAATCAGCTGGATGGCCTTGAGCTGCCCCACCATAAAGGTGAAATAGTTTGGCCCCTACTGACTTACCTTAGAGCCCCCCTCCCCCCACATGATGAAGGTGACTTGGCTCAGCCAGCCCAGGGTGTAGGGGAGGAGTTAGAGACTTACTTTTATAATAATTAGACAAAGACAGGTACTTGATTGTAGGTGGCTTTTGCTTTTTGTAGCCCCTAAGTAAAGCAAGGGAATAGAATCCTTTTCCAGAGTCTTTCTGTATCCACAGGCAACTGTAGTGGCCCTGGGTCTCCCTCTATATTTTGGGGGGACTGGAAGAGCGTCATGGAAGGAGCTCCTGGTAAGAGATAGGGATTTTCTCTGTGGCTTGTAGGAACCACAGAGAAACAGCCATCATTGCGGGGGTGGGAGGGACAAGGTAAAGCAGTATCTAGGAAAGAGAGCTAAGGAGTCCTCTGGGGTTTGGAGGAGCTCAAGAGAAAGGTAGACTAGCTCCATAGAGTGACACTGATAGAGACTTCTAAAGAGCTAGCAACTTAGTTGTAGTTTTAGCATCAGGCTTGTACATAGATATTTTGTATATAGTTAAGAAAAGAAGGTTATCTCACTGAACTAGCATGTTTTTAATCTTAAAAAACACCTGTGTTTTAATTGGTATAAATATTTACTTAAACCATTACAATTTTTCCCTCTTTTGGTTAATCTTTCACTCTTCATTGGAATGAGGGCTGACAGCATTGTTTAGCATTTTATAGTGTGCTTTTGTTTTGAGTTTATTT
Organism: Mastomys natalensis; assembly: GCA_021653895.1. Lineage (NCBI taxonomy): Eukaryota > Metazoa > Chordata > Mammalia > Rodentia > Muridae > Mastomys > Mastomys natalensis. The sequence continues at coordinate 614,147 of JAJTUV010001459.1, read as the reverse complement.
TTGTCTAAGAACTCATACACCTCAGCTCCATTTGGACCCCTAGGGAAGGTCTTTTTCTGTGAGATACTCACTGTCTTGGGTTGTAGATGCACTCCCCTGCTTGGATGACTACAGTAATTGACTCTTTGTTTGCTGTGACAGCTCTACCTTTTCCTTTAGAAACTACATTAACATTCCCTTTATAATTCTTATGCCAATTACCACATACAACATAGAATCTGAGTTTACTTAGGGTCTTGTTTCTAACCAGTGCTCTTAATCCTAAAAGGAGGTTGCACATGCAGCAAGTGTGAGGCAAGTAATCCTGTGGGAAGGCATTTTTATACACTAGCTCTCATTTTGTAGACTAGCAGAATGATTAGGGTTTTATTTTGAATAGGGTTTGTTAAGGGTGCTTTATGAAAAATACTTTAAACGTTTCTTTTTGAGCATGCAAATCAACAGAGCTGCCATTTGCTGCGGTAGGCCTGTGGGCATCCATACCCTGAGTGTGTTTAGAGACGGCTCCTGACAGGTTGCTCTCAACTAGCATTGTGAAGAGTCAGATGCACTGAATTGTAGTTGTAAGTCTGGCTGTTGAATTTGGTTCAGGTAGCCAAACTGTTTGTTTACAAAGACCAAAATTTTGCTAGTTGTTCCTTTAATTATCTTTTCTTGGGCTGTTTTTCAGAAATCTTAGCTGAACCAAAAATGGAAGTGTCATTACTTTGGGAATGTTGACTCTTTCTTTATCATAATTCAATCAAATGTTGATGTTCTATTCAGAGATGTGAAGTTTTATTTCCTTTTTCTTACTTTCCTAGCCCCAGCTCGGAAGTCAGTTTTGACAGACCCAGATAAACTCAAGAAGCTACAGCAGAGCGGAGAGGCCTTTGTTCAGGATGACTCCTGTGTTAACATTGTGGCGCAGCTGCCCAAGTGTCGGGAGTGTCGATTAGACAGCCTGCGCAAGGATAAGGACCAGCAGAAGGACTCGCCAGTGTTTTGTCGCTTCTTTCACTTCAGGAGGTAAGGTATTTGTGAGGAAAGACTAAGGTAATCTGGTCTCTGCATACTTTTTCTTCTCACAGGACGTCTAGAATATAGAAATTATATTTTTATTATATATTTGATAATGTAGACCTTTCTGTATCTTATTCTTTTACACCTTTTCTCATACTCCCTAGGCTAGCCTCAAACTCTGATCTTTGTATCTCCATTTCCAGAGTGCTAGGATTTACAGCACTTACCACGCTTGACTTAATTTGGTACTAGGAATAGAATCCAATGCATGCTAAACACAAGCACTCTACCAACTTTGTTAAATCTCCAGCCCTCTTATATATACTAAGCTAAATCTCCAGATCCTTTTCATATATATAGCAAAAAAAAATATTAAAAGTACAAACTTTTCAGATAATTGTCATAGAAAAATGCACAGGTAATATCCTCTTTATAGTGCATTTTTAGTGTTTGGTCAGAAAGTTTGGGCACATCTAGTTGGTGATTTTATAAACTGTTTTGAATCTTCACCAAAACATAAGAAGGAGTGTCCATCTTCTGCAAATACTTTGGAATTTCTGTACTGTATGCATTACAACTATTATATAGCACTTTGTCTCAAGTGGAAACCTCATTGCCCACATCTCTGATCCTGTATTCTGATGGGATATCTAGCAGTAGCATTGCTGGGTCAAGTGTATGTTAAGGCTCTTCTGCCAAACTGCTCTGCAGAAAAGGTGCGCCACTGTCCATGCCCACTGGAGCCTCAAGCATGCCTGTTTGTATTTGCCAGCATGGAGGGTCATGTGTTTAACTTCTTGTGGTTTTTTTCTTCCATTCAAATTTGTTCACATTATGTAATTCGTTGACTTTTGTCTTTGTGTGCTGCCTCTGTTTTGTTCTACTCCTATTTAAGTTAGATGCGTTACAGTTATTAACTGCATTTGTCAGTACTCCAGTGAGATACAATAGGCAATTCACTGTTTACTTCGATGAACCCTAGAGTAAACAGGAGAAATGAATCATTAATAAACTGATGGTTAAAAAGTAGACAAAAGGAAACAAAATTGCTGCTTTTCCTAAACCAGTATGTTAACAATGCTCCCTTCTCATAGATCACTAGCAATTTAAAATAATTTATACAACTTTACTAGAATGACACAGTTTTATAACAGAAGTGTCAGAAAAATTAATTGCCCTAAGAGTATAGACAATGTATCAGTATCTAACGGCTTAATAGCTGTTTATAATCTAAGTCTTAAAGTCCTCTTAACCTTCTGATTGATGTCTCTTACTCTATCAGTGGTATTATCTTACTTTTCCCATTAGCATATATTCCCACTGTACAAACACATGAATTTATGATGACCTTCTCATACATGTGTTAAATACTGTTTTTCTCCTGATCACTCCCTCACGTCCCCTTCTTTAGTCCTTCCCATTTCACAAAGAATCCTTCTTGGCTTGTTGTTTGTTTTTTGTTTTTTGTTTTTGTTTTTTTTTAATCTTTGCAATTTTATAGTGAAACTTGCATATTTTTATTGTGCTGTTCAAAAAATAAGATTCATTTTATTCAAATTCCCTTGTCTATAGTGAAGCAACTTTGTTTTCTGTTTTGAGACATGGATGATGTTCAGCATATAAATAAAGATTAGATAGTACTGTTTCTCAGATATCAAGATATTTTCATGTTCAGCTATAAGCAAGTAGTGTGTTTGTCTCTTTTGTTGTCTTTGTCTATTAATCTAATTTAAAATATAGTTTTAGATGTAAGTTGAAAATTATTGCTGGGCTGGATTAAATGAACAGGCCATTTAGACCACACTTCTGTGTTTCATGTTGACGTACACTTCCAGCTACAGGTAAAATGTTAGGTTTTAAAAAATATTCAAAACTAATCCATAGCTTCTCAAACCTTCCACATATTAAGAGTGTGTTCTGAGAATATGTTCAGCCTGCCTGTCTATTTCTTAGGTTCTGAGTTCCATCTTAACGTTTCCTTTTGAAAGTTTTAGGAGCTCACACTGTACTGAGCATCGAGGGTGTGTATGGACAGCAGACACCCTCAAGTCTGTGAGGTTCTAGCTGCAGTGCTTCTAATCAGATAGCCCACTTTCTGTGGTTGTTGGTTTACTTATTTTTGTTACTGTCTTTGCTGTCAACATCAGTTCTAGTAGAGATTGTCTACCAGAGGCTGCATGATAAAATTGGGTTGAGTACAAAATACACACCTCTCTCATACACAGTATCTAGCCTGCCTTTTAAGAGAAAACAGTGATTATTATTTGTTTTACTTAGTTTTTTAAATCCTCCTAAGTCACTAGCAAGTAGCTGACTGCCACTGCCATTAGCCATGGAGAGTACAGAAAACCAGGAGAGGCTTTGTTGGTTGAAATAGTATGTATGTGGTAATTAGAAGTTATAAATCAATCTTGCGTGTTTTCCCACTTCCAGGTTACAATTCAACAAACATGGTGTGTTGCGGGTAGAAGGCTTCTTAACACCAAACAAGTACGACAGTGAAGCAATTGGCTTGTGGCTGCCTTTGGCCAAAAATGTTGTGGGGACCGATTTGGACACAGCAAAGTATATCCTAGCCAATATTGGAGACCACTTCTGTCAAATGGTGATTTCCGAGAAGGAAGCTATGTCAACTATTGAGCCACACAGTAAGAACATCTCTTAGGGGGCAGGATGTTTGAGTCCTACTTGACTTCTGTTTCTGACACCTAAGTTGCACAGATTTTATTTTCATCAGTAGTCTAGGTGGATACTACCATGACATTTCGGTTTTCCTTTAATAATGAGATGTTATATCTGGAGTTTGTTGTGAGACAAAGGTATAGCATCCCCTTTTGGTTTGAAGGGTCAACCTGAGTTGTTAGTGGCATTTGCATAGCCTTACCAGAAGTGTAGACTCACCAGAAGGTGGGGTGAGACCTCAAGTTGATTACAACAAAAGATTCTTAATTCACAGTACAGTAATGACAGTAAGACCAGATAGGCATACCCTAAGCCTCCTGAGTCCCACTCTGTGGGGCTAGGTCCCAAACATTTGAGTGGAACCAGCTCAGATTGAGTCAGTTCTTCCCACATCCTGGTTTGAAAGGATAGCTGCAACTGCTAGCTTAGTTTGAAACTGCCCTCTACTCGTTGGGAGCACGCCTTCACTATCAGGAAGCCTAGTAAGCTACTGGGGTCAGTGTTTGTGATATGTAGGAGATGGACTGCCTTTCTATCATCACAAGGTAGTGTCTGGTAGGTAACACTTTTTTCTTTGTGTATGTGCTCTGGAGATACCACGCCAGAAGTGCCATGTATCTGTCATTTTGGATTCTGAATAACCAAGTACATTTGAATGGCAGTGTCTATACCATTCTTAAGAACTTTGGTTGTACTTGCCATAAACAACTGAAGCCAGCTTCAGCGCAAAATACTTTCAATAAATGTGAATCCTGTTACTTATTTCTTGAGACTTTTTAAGATTTATATATTTTTATTTTATGTGTATGAGTGGTTTTGCCTACATGTATGCAAATGTACTGCAAATGTCCCTGGTGCTCACAGAGGCTAGAAGAACCCCAGGAATTGTATTGTAGATGGCTGAAAGCCTCCATGTGGGTGTTGGGCTAAACCTATATGCACTAAGTGCTAGGAACTGAAACTGTACTATCATTTATACCCAGCACAGCATTCATTCATGTCTCAAAAAAACAGAAACAAAGTTGATTCACTCTAGACAAAGGAATTTGAATAAAGGGAATCTTTTTAAACAATAGAAACATAAGTTTCTCTATAAAATTGCAAACATTAAAAAACAAATCAGGTTTTCTCTTACATGCAGACCTTATGTTTGAAAAAAAAAAAAAAATGACATCAAAGCCACAGTGGGATTCTCTGTGAAGTAAGAGGGACTAAAGGGGATGTGAGGGAGTGAGTGGTCAGTTCTTTACAAGAACAGAGAGGACTCTACCTGATAAGGATGAGCAGCTCTCCTGACCTGCCTCCTAGATTTAAGCAATGGAATCCAGACATGCTCCTAGAAATCAGGAACTCCTGGAGTTACTTTGAATGCTGGGGACTGCTTTAGAGTTACGCTACTGTCCATGTGTTCAGAAGTCAGAGGTCTGTTTAAAGTTTCCCCTGTACTCTGGATAGAGTAAGTGACACAAGTTTCCCATTACACTGATGGGTTCCTTCTGAAATAGATCTGGGTAAAAGTAGTGCATGTAAAGAAACTTGACTTACAATGACTGCTCTTGTGCCATCTCCATTGGACTGCAGTGCATAGACACTTCTGTGAAATGCTTCCTTCCTGATTAATCAAACCTGCTTTAGGTTTTAAGTAAGTGATAATGGGGTTTTTCTTTTTTTGTTACTGTTGATTTTTGTTTTCCCATACAGGGAGTTATCTTTTAAGAGTATAATTAAGGAATTTTCTCTTTGTAGTGGATTTTTCTTTCTTGGTTTTATGATTACCCTGTTCCTCTTACATAAGAAGCTGGTTGCATTAGAGAAGGAAATGAAATACCATGGGTGATGATGAAAGAGATCATCCTACCAAGAAGGCTTATTCAGTCCTTACCTCAGCCCTGACAGTGTTCACCACAAGTAGTGGCTAGGGACACTCTAATACAGACAAATTGGGCGAAACTCATAAAACCTTGTAAAATGCCTCAAGTTCTTGATATTGTGCCTGGCTCATTTCATTATAGTACAGTAGTAGTTCTTTGTTGGTGGTTGGAATGAATCGGTGTAAACTGAAATGTCATTTGGGATGTGTTCAGGGTAAAGAATTAATTCACGTTGGCCACAAACTTGGTTATGAAAAAAAATGTGTCTGTGGAACAAGAACGCAACAGTGTTTGAATACCAGTGGACACCGGCTTGAATGTTGTGTTTAGTAGCAACTGGGCCTCCTATCATTCAGACCAATATTCTCCTGCTCCTCCTCCTGGAAGCTTTCTGATACTTGATGTGGTCATCTTATTATACACTCTTCCCTTTGCAGGGAGGGGCCTCCAATTGCTATGTGTAGTCATGAAACCCGTTTCTCCAATCAGTGTGGTCTTGGCTCCTGGAATGGAAAATGTGGCTTTGTAGAGTCCTGGGTGATTTCTTATTTTGCTGGGTATTTAGTTAGTGTGAATCAGTCCTGTGTACCAGTAAGTGTCATTTGTGGCCCTGCATAATCAGGTTTCTCACTTACAAATGAAGGACATGACTTTGGTACTTTATATCCTACAGTAACTTAATACAGTGTTCCCTTCAGGACTTTTTAGTCTTTGTGAATTGAGGGCATCTGTGAAAATGCTGATTATTGGTTTGCAATTTGAATACATTTTCCCCCTTGGAGAAAGTGTAGCCCGTGCAACCTTGAGATTCTAAAAGAATTGGTGAGGTTGGAACTGTGGTAAGGATACCTGTGGGTGAGTTCCAGCTCTGTACCCGCTGCGGAAGCACAGTCACTTCCTCCAGGAGGATGTCTGGTGCAAACAGGCCTGAGTAGGTGATGCTGACATACCTGGACAGGCATGCTGAGGGACAGGAGAGCTTTATGGGGCAGAAGCATCTGTGCTGAAGTTGAATGGACCAAGTAGGAACTGTAAGCACAGGAGTCTCATACTTTGACTTATGTTTGGTTTCAGAAACCCTCTGTACCTCAGGACTAAATGGCTTAATTGATTTTTGCAGGGCAGGTTGCTTGGAAACGAGCTGTCAAAGGAGTTAGAGAAATGTGTGATGTGTGTGACACAACCATTTTCAACCTGCACTGGGTATGCCCTCGGTGTGGGTTTGGAGTGTGTGTAGATTGCTACCGGATGAAGAGGAAGAATTGCCAACAGGGTGAGTGAGAACTTGAATCTCCTCCACTCTGATACACTGGACTTAAGTCTTTTGTTGGTTTGTGGTTGATGGTTTCTGAAGCACTGGGGTTTCGAAGTTCATGGAAAACAGTTACCACAAGTCCGTTATTTGCAGGTGCTGCCTACAAGACTTTCTCTTGGATAAGGTGTGTCAAGAGTCAGATACATGAGCCTGAGAACCTGATGCCCACACAGATTATTCCTGGCAAAGGTATTTCCTGTGAGGCAGGATCACACCCCACCCCCTTCACGTGTCTTGGGTAACTTCAGGGGCTTTAGCTTGCTTTTACTTTGTGTAGTCTTAATTGTCTGATAACTTTTGGTATTGTCCTAAAAGTACTCAAGAAACATGTTTAATATCCCTGTACTTTTAAAGCATAGTAGAAGGAGAGAAAATGTACATTTCAGAAAGGCGGGACTAACCGGGCGGTGGTGGCGCACGCCTTTAATCTCAGCACTTGGGAGGCAGAGGCAGGCGGATTTCTGAGTTTGAGGCCAGCCTGGTCTACAGAGTGAGTTCCAGGACAGCCAGGGCTACACAGAGAAACCCTATCTCGAAAAACCAAAAAAAAAAAATTTCAGAAAGGTGGGACAAAAAAGGAGGGACCGAACATCATCCTTGTGAGAAAAGCATTCCTGTGGGAAAGCCGTCTTCTGCTGTTGAGACTGCACGTGGCAGCTGTCTTTAGCACTTGCCTTGTCCTCTGTTTTAGCCCTCTACGATGTTGGAGACATTGTGCACTCTGTCAGAGCAAAATGGGGTATAAAGGCCAATTGTCCCTGCTCCAACAGGCAGTTCAAGCTCTTCTCAAAGCCAGCCTTGAAGGAAGACCTGAAACAGGTATTGCTGCTAATGCTTGGTTCACTGTCCTTATGATGTCATCTGTTTCTCAGCTAACCCAAGGGCTTCTGTCACTGTGTTTGAAAGGAACACACAGACAGCAGTCACTCTGGGGAGAGGCTTCATTCATGCCTGCTTCTCATTCATTCAGTTCACCTCCGTCTCACTTGTCACATCACTTGTGTACTTTGTGACTTCTTAGTGTGTTTGACATTGTTGTTCCTTGAAAAGAAAAACAAAATTGAAATTTTTAAATTTCAGTATTTTTTCTTTATAATATCAGAAGAGTTGAAAATGAGTCCTTCTGTTGCCAATATTTGGTCCCCTGATGCCTTTTCTTGGTGGCATCCTTACCATCACATTACTCAGAGCCTCCTTTCCTCTTTACCCAGTAGTCATTGCTCTATCTTGTGTTTGGGAGTTAAACTCTTGTGTGTTTTCTAAAGCTGTCTTATTGGAGGAGCAGGTCTTAGAAAAGCTGTGGTGCTTGCTGCCAGAACTGAGCTTGAATTCTTTTTGTTTTAAGAAAAGGCCTCCCTTGTCCTGGCTGTCTTAGAATTGGGTATGTAGCCTGGGCTGGCCTCAGACTCAGAGTTCTCTTGCCCCTGCCTCCCTCGTGCCAGGATTCAAGGCCTGGTGACTTCAATTCTTCCCTGCCGTCTTCTGGCAGGGTCACCTTGGCCTCACACCCTGACTTTCTTATGCTTCACCCTGCTCACCAATAAGACTGGAGAGGGCAGAAAGCGAAGGCTAGGACCACCACAGGAACCTGGATATTCCTTTTCTTTCTTTCTAATATATGTGTAAATTCACCACAACTGAGTAACAGTAAATAGTAAGTTTTAGTTGTTCTGTTGGAGTTCTGTGAAGAGCAGCTCATCACATTTAAAGCTGGAGTTAAAGAGCATCCTGTGTGATGACTTCTGAACCCCTCAATTTACTATGCACTTCATTCTCTGACTCAGTGAGCATGTTTTGAATGCCACTGCTCTAGATGTCTGCTGAGTTCCCAGGGAAAGTAGGCCCAGATCAATCATTTTAAAGCCACTTGGTGTTTGGGGCTGTAGGGATCTGTGTAAGCCTGGCTGGCAAGTGAGGGCAGTACCAGAGTATGTTCATTACTTATCTTTTGTTTTCATTAGTAATACTTAAATATAAAAATTAAAATCTGTCTTATCCTTGTTCTGTGCTATTGCTAGAGGATTATAGTCACAGTTGCTGGGGCTATTATGTGACTTTGTGGTAGCTGTGTATTTTACTGGCAGGCTTTGGGGGAAGAAGGAAAATGTCAGTCTTACACCTAATTCTCCTTTTACATTTACAGACATCCTTGTCTGGAGAAAAACCAACTCTCGGGACTGTGGTCCAGCAAAGTTCCCCTGTGTTGGAGCCAGCGGCTGTGTGTGGAGAAGCAGCCTCCAAGCCAGCCAGCAGCGTGAAGCCTGCTTGTCCAGCCAACACTTCACCTTTAAACTGGCTCGCTGACCTTACCAGTGGGAATGTCAACAAGGAGAACAAGGGTGAGTTTCCCTCCTTCATGAGGTTTTGAGCATATCCACTTGCTGTGAGAGCAGGACTGGGATGCTGTAACATGGAGGTTTTCCTGCTGTCACTCAGGTACACACCCCTGAGAAGGGACTGTCGTCACCTCATACAACTCGGGTGAAGTTGAAATCATGTTTGGTGATAGTGGAGTGGTGCTGAGACTTCTTACTAGTACTACTGACATAGCTTATACAAAAATAGCACATTCTGGTTCCTTTCCCCTTGTTTATCTCCCTCCTTTTCAGTCCTGCCTCTTCCCTACTCATTTCTTTCATGACTTTATGTTTTGTGTTCTATAGAGTTTAACTAGGACTGTCTGTATAATCATTGGTTTGAAACCAGCTGTTAGAACTTGGCAGGCTCTCCGGTGGTTGCTCTAGAATCTTAGTTCATCATTGAGTGGCCGAGCCCTGTGAACCACCACACACACAACACACATCCCATCCATCCATAGCTAATTGTCGGGTGGCCTGATCTGTGTGGCCAGTGGCAGTAGGAGATAAGGCTGTGACTGATGCCCATGGCTATGTGGTACTTAGATGACATTTCATAGGTCTTCTCCACATTTTCTGGTTCTTAGGATTTTTGTGTTCCCTCTTCCTTCTGTGTCCATGAGCCTGAGTTGTTAGACTTGTTTCAAGTGTTTGTTCACTTCCTGCTGTCCTGTCCTGTCTTAGTCTCAGTGTACTGTGTCTCCTCTTGCATCCTTGTCTTACAGGAGCTGAACTTTGGGATCAGATAAAGTTAGATAAGACTTTAGGTCATTTTGCTTTCTAGAAAGAAAAGTTGAAAGTTGTTTTGTACAGACATCTTAAAATTTTTCTGAATTAGCCTCGTGACGGTGGCACATGCCTTTAATCCCAACTCTCGGGAGGCAAGAGGCAGGTAGATCTCTGTGAGTTTGAAACCAGCCTGGTCTACAGAGAGAGTTCCAGGATAGGTAGGAATAACAGAGAATCCTTGTCTTGCAAAAAAGCCTTAATGAAATTTGAATCCATAAAGGATTTATGAGAATGACCACCCTCAGATATGTACATGCAAGTAAACATGTGAAAGCTGAGAGGACAGTACTGTGATGGAGAGACCTGTGAGGCTTAACTCTGAGTGTTTTTATAAATCAGACTCTGCAATTAAGACTAGAAGAGGGGGGCAGCATAAGGGTTTCTCCTTCTCCAGCAAAAGTGCTCACAGCACACATTATAAATAATGATTTTGGGATTGGGGGGAAGGGGCGGGGGGCTGTCTCACTAGGTTGTCCGGTTATTCTGACCTTAGTTGATCCTATATCAGCCTCCTGAGTAGCTGGGACACATGTAAACACCACTACACTTGGCAAGACTTATTTAGAAATTGTTTTAAGAGATTCACTCTGTATTGGGAATAAGATAAAGGTTCTTTTCCTTCTAAGCACTCTACTAGGAGCACTGACCAGTGTAGTAAGGCCATACACAATAATCTTTTTTTTTTTTTTTTGGTTTTTTCGAGACAGGGTTTCTCTGTGTAGCCCTGGCTGTCCTGGAACTCACTTGGAGGACCAGGCTGGCCTCGAACTCAGAAATCCGCCTGCCTCTGCCTCCCAAGTGCTGGGATTAAAGGTGTGCACCACCACTGCCCGGCATAAATAGTTTTTTAAAATACTATTTATAGTTCTGGAGAGATGGCTTAGGGCTTCAGAGTGCTTGCTGCTTTTTCAGAGGACCTAGGTTCAATTCCAAATTCATGTGGCAGCTCACAATCTGTAATTTCAGTTTTAGGGGATTCAATACATCAGACTATATATAGGCATGACACACCCACATCCATAAAATAGAAATAGAAAAATCACCATACTATTTTCTGGTTTCACTTGGTATTTGATACTGTTGTAAAACATCAACTAGGAACTTGACATATCACACGCCATAGTTTATTCTTTAGATTTTTTTTTTTTTTTATTTAGAGAAGAAAGCTACACCTGAAGTCATTCTGCTATAGGAACTAATAAGGAATTTGCCTTGAATGCAATCTGAATGTTTTCATTTTGTTTAGAAAAAAGCTGACTATGCCAATTTAAGAGTGAATCAAATGTCTTCACCTTGCCCTATGAACAAGCCAGCGCAGTCTCCACACTTTTAACAGCACAATTCTGACACCTGTTGTACAACAATAATTCTGGTTTCTTCGAAATCTTTTGAATTCATTCCCAGAAGGTATGTACTCGTTTTTACTTGTCCCGTTATGAAGTTGAGTAGAAAGATGACATGAGTCATACGTCACTGCAGGTGTTCCATGGGCCATAGGATGGATTGAGACACTTTCGTCTTCCAGCTATTTATTTTTTGTAAACCTGTTTTTCACTTTCTTAACCTGAGTGAATAGCTAAGGACTTGCCTTCTTTACCTGGTTCCCTGTGGGTCTCTTAATTTGGTCTCTTGTGAAATTCGATGTTGATGTGTGTTCATCTACAAATATTATGAGATGTGTCTTTTTTTAAACAGAGAATGGCATATCTAAGATTTGTGTTTTTTATTAAATTTAGACAGAAAATGGACTAAAGAACACACCCAAAATCCTTGATGACATCTTTGCCTCTTTGGTGCAAAACAAGACTTCTTCTGATTTATCCAAGAGGCCTCAAGGCCTGACAATCAAGCCTAGCATTCTTGGCTTTGACACTCCGCACTACTGGCTGTGTGACAACCGCCTGCTGTGTTTGCAAGACCCCAACAATAAGAGCAATTGGAATGTGTTTAGGGAATGCTGGAAACAAGGGCAGGTAATCCTGATCTCTGTGGCTTCTTTGCTTCTTTGCAGACTCCTTGGTATTGTTATTTCCTCTCCTCCTGTATTTGTATTATTTGTTTGCAGTAGATGTAATTAGGACAGTATGTGGCTATGTCTTATTTTGTATAAACTGACTCTACTATACTTTTGCCCATTCAGAATTTGAGTGCTTTCAGCCAGCTCTTTCTTGGGGTTTGATGAACAAGACAGGCCAGAGTTTTCTTGTGTGGTCAATCTTAACAAAAGAAGTGAAAGTGACTAAGACACTGTTGTGATTTGAGGGATTTGATGAAATGCAATTTAAAAAAAAAAAATCACATCCCACTTTCATGGCTTAAAACCTGTGCCAGGGGCTGATAAGATAACTCAGTGGTTAAGAATGTTTGCTGCTCTTGCAGAAGACATGAGTTGGTTCCCAGAACCCATGATTGTATTGCCACTACCTATATCTCCATGTCTAATGTATCTGACACCATTTTCTAGCTTCCAAGTGCACCTGAACACAGATGGAACACACCTGAACAAGACATGCTCTGAGGCACATGGGTATACATATAAATAAAAACAAATGTAAAAGAAAAATACAAAAGAAAAAACCCTGTGCTCTGAAGGTAGTTCTGCATGGGTCACAGCCATATGGTGTCATCTTGAAATTGGTGTATCACCCACGACCGTACCTGCTGTCAAGGGCAGCACTGTTGGCTCTTCAGTTGTGGTTGATCCATTCACAGTGTTCATGGCATTGTGGGTAACAGTTGTTAGCATATATGTCATGCTCATACATTCCTAGCCTGGTGCAGCTTAATAATCTAGGGATTATTACATAGCCTGAGAGCAAAGTGTGTAGCAGATGAATAATGAAGGTAATATGTGGAATAGAAGAACCAGCTGCTTAAAGAGGGGAAGAGCTAGTAGAGGTCAGACTTCATCTCCTCTTCCTTCCTTTAGCCAGTGATGGTGTCGGGAGTGCATCATAAATTAAACACGGAACTCTGGAAACCCGAGTCCTTCAGGAAAGAGTTTGGCGAGCAGGAAGTGGACCTAGTCAATTGTAGGACCAATGAAATCATCACAGGAGCCACAGTAGGAGACTTCTGGGATGGATTTGAAGATGTTCCAAGTATGTATTAAAGACTGCTCAAGGGGGCTAAAGCTGTGTGAAGAGTGGACAGAAGGATAGCAGGAGCCTAAAGATTCAGGACTTCAAAAGGAACTGTATTTTGGGTTTTGTTGTTACAAAGTTTATGCTTTTGAAGTGATATATTGGCCTGCTGCAGGTACTGCTACTCTTGTAAGAATAGCTCTGACTAACCCTGATCTGGTCCAGAAGGTGGAGGTATCGGGAGCAGGACACAGATGATCCTTCCTGAAATCCCTGGACAGAACAGGAGGTGCTCTCAACCTCTGTCAGCAAAACAAGTCCTTTTTATGTCGTTGAGTTTGAGCCCCTGAGGGTTTTGATGCTGAGGGGAGGTGGGTAGTGAGAGACACTGGTACATTCAAACACTGTCTGGAAAGCAAAGTTGGTCCCATCGACAAGCTTTTTGTGTTCAAAAACAGGACCCCATAGATTGTAATTAGCAATCTTTATTTTGATGTCTCCAAGATACACCTTAATTTTTGTTGCCATAAAAATAAGAGTTGGCAGTTTGGCAGGAATAAGATAGTTAAGTTGTGTTTGTATGCCAAATGGGCTTCTTCGATTTTGAAAAATCTCAGATAAAATACTTTATTTGTAATGTTAAGATAATTGGCTAACTTGTCCTTTTTTCTTTCTGAATTCTGAATAAAAATTCCTTTATTCTGGTTAATCTCTCCAGACCGTTTGAAAAACGAAAAAGAAAAAGAACCAATGGTGTTGAAACTTAAGGACTGGCCACCAGGAGAAGACTTTAGAGATATGATGCCTTCCAGGTATGCTTTCAGATGTAGATTGAGCTAATTCTGTCCTTTACTTGGGGAATACAAAGTCTCTTAGATGGCAGGAAGCTAGTTTTTAAGGAAGTATAAGACAGCTTCATGGTTTTATTGGTTCTGATGTTTTTATATTGTGTGTGTACCTTTAGGAGATAGGTACATTTTTAAAGAGATAGAAAAAGTAGTGACTTTAGATCTGGGTAGGAATGGTCTGCACAATTAATGTGGGAGCACCCTGCTGTGAAGACTTTCAGACTGGTTTTCAGGCAGTTCTTGGATCAGACACACCCAGAGTAATGTGTCATCCCAGAGTCTAGTTTCCCTCAGGAAATACTTTGCAGCTTTATAGCTTGAAACATTCCAGATCATTTGGACACATCTCTGTAGCACAGGACATAGTTCTAAGTACCAAGGCTAGCCATCTCTGTCTCAGATCTGGTCTTTTTTGTATAGAAGGAACAAAAGAAGTCCTAGTGTACTAGAGTAGAAAAGCAAGCTTGCTTTGCTAATTATTTGGTTTCTTGTTCTAGGTTTGATGATCTGATGGCCAACATTCCACTGCCTGAGTACACCAGGCGAGATGGCAAACTGAACCTGGCCTCCAGACTGCCAAACTACTTTGTACGGCCAGACCTGGGCCCCAAGATGTACAATGCTTATGGTAAGAAGGAAATGTAACATAGTGGAAATAAAACAAGGTGTTTGAAAAAATGACTAGCTAGAAAGCAGCTGGACACTGCCTTCGTTCCTGCACATTTCTCTCTTTCTTGGTCACATGTGTGTATGTCTTTTCATGGCTGCAGTTTTGCTAAACAGCAGGTTGCAGGTTTATATTTTTCTGTCTTTAACGCCTAACAGTAATTGCTGAAACTTCATATTGTGTGGTCATTTCAGTCTTGATGGATATCTAGGTCAGTTTTCCTATTGTTTCCCACTAATGTCACACAGTGTGTGTGTGCATGTGTTTGCAAGTGCCTGTGTGTGTTTTGCAGAAGTTATGATGCTACAGAAATGAATATCGGAGAAGGTTTTGTCATCAGTTTCTGGCTTGGTTTAAGTATTTTAGCCAAAGGTAGATCTGTTGTCCTAGACACCAATAGATGGCAGTGTCTGCAAAAGCTTGTCTTAGGAAAAACCTTGTGGGAATCCTTATGATTTGGGATGGGATTATTGTATATAATCTTGGTTCCATCTGAGTTGAGGCTTCCTCGGTTTAGAGTCTGGTTGTTTCAGCATAATAGCCCATGACTGGAATGGGTAGGCTGAGTAGCAGTCAGTTATCCTCCTTTTGTTACACCCTCCATTGTAGCGGGTTGTGCAGCTACAACAGCCTGCAGCCCCAGCTACGGAGCCTTACCCCAGTCTCTTGGTTGCTGTCTTTCAGGTCTATGTCTATCACTCTCTTGAATTTATAATTTTATCAATACATTTTTCTGGGGCTGGAGAGATGGCTCAGTGGTTAAGACTGCTCGCTGCTCTTCCAAAGAACCTGGGTCAGTTCCCAGCACCCTGATCAGCAGCTCATAACTGCTAATAACTCCAGCTCCAGAGGGTCTCATAACCCTTGACCTCTGAGCACATGTACACATGTGACGTACACGCAACACAAACCCCAAATATAAAAAACAAAAGGTTTTAAAGATAGTCTATTTTTCTGCATAGTATTTTTTATTCATAGTCTGCTTTTATGTTTTAAGTAGTCTGACTTTTAAGATACTCTTTCATGTTTTCATATGTAACTTGTTTCATTCACCTTATTTTTGACATATTAAATGCTTTTTAAACTTGGATTTTGTACTTTTTTCCTTTTTTCTTTTTTTTTTTAAGCCAGAGAAATACCTTTTAAATTCATTGGACACTGCCATGTCCAGTGCAGGTGTTCTCGTGCTCTTATACTATACAGTGTAAACCATGTCAGTGCTTTATTAGGACTCTGTGTTCCACTGTCTGCCCTTTATATGCTCTTTTATCACTTAAAGCATGTCTCAAATGCCATGATTTGAACCAAATGCCCAAGGCCTTCGTAGAGCTAGTCTTTCAGCAAAATGAAACAAAGTAAAGTAGGGCTGGCTTCTAGGGTCCTAGGTGGCCTGGAAACTACCACCATCCCTTGGTTTTAGCCTTTCAAACAGCAGCCACCAAGCAGGCTAGAAATGAAACCTTTTTCTCCAAACAGTACAACCCTCTTTCTTTGGTTACAAGAGGGAGAGTGCTGGTGTCAAAAGTCAGGAGTGGCCACGGAGCAAGATGAGTCCCCTTTTGTGAGCACACTGTGAACACTGGAGAGACTTCAGTGCACTGGGCAGGGTTCCCTCTTACTGGGTGGGGCTGCCTGTGGTTGCAGGGTGTGGCAGCAACTACCGACGACGGACTCCTTGAGTGACATTGACCTTTTATCTCTGAGCCTTCATTGATCAAGAACCTTAGTTTGCTTCTGTAAACATCCTTTGAGCAAATCCTGCCTGCAAGAGGTCACTTTACCATTGATTGCTTGCTTATATGCTTAGTTCTAAGTATCCTGGTACACTCAGGCTTTTTCTTTCTTTCTTTCTTAAGGATTGATCACTCCAGAAGATCGGAAATATGGGACCACAAATCTTCACTTAGATGTATCTGATGCAGCCAATGTCATGGTTTATGTGGGAATTCCCAGAGGACAGTGTGAACAGGAAGAAGGTAGGGTCTGAGATACTGAAGCTGGGGGGGTGACTGTCTGAGCCAGGATACTCAGTTCACACTTGTTTTTTCTCTTGTTCTAGAAGTCCTTAGAACCATCCAAGATGGAGATTCTGATGAACTCACAATCAAGCGATTTATTGAAGGGAAAGAGAAGCCAGGAGCCCTTTGGCATATATATGCTGCTAAAGACACAGAGAAGATAAGAGAATTCCTTAAAAAGGTGTGCTGCTAACCCTGTGCCATATAAGGAGATCATAAGAATAGCAATACTATAAATTCCCGTACAATGCAAATCTGTACCAGTTGGATGGGCTGTCAGTAGTTGCTAAGAAACAAGGATTCTAAAAAAGGGGAGGCCTTGTCTTCTGTGTTTGTTTTCTGTTTTAATGCACTTGGAGATTTTTGCTCTGTCTTGAGTTTGCCTGATCATCACATTGTACCTTTGTTGTTGTTATTAATACTGTCTTGAAAATATGAGCATTTTATTAGTTCATGAGTCAGTCTTTTGGCCCCAAGCTCTCATGTTCTGAATGAGTTGCTGACGTCTCTGTTAGTTTTGTTCTCATTTGGTGAGAGACTCAACTTAAATGATTGTCATTTAAAGGAGTAGCGGGAACTGGGAGAAGTCCGTTTCACTGTAGTTGCAGGATGTTATGTGGCGGTTCCCAGCACTGGAACGATAGTGCTGCCTCTCTTGAAACTTGTTCAGTGTTGAGGCTGCTGATTACAAACCAGGGATTTGTGAGTGATACTCTTAAGTCATACCTGAGTCATAGGAACACTCCTAGCCCATTTGTGGTCCTGACACAAATGGCTCTTTAATATCCAGTTGCTAGAAATCAGTTAAAGATTGACTATTTGACCTCTGGTCACTATTCCCTTGATGATGTGACTTCTTAATAGTATGGTATTCCAGACACTGAATGTAGAAAAAAGAAGTTTAATCTATATCTTTGGGACTGTTTCATAACTCAGACAGTAAGTACAAGACAAGTTGGTTCATAAGGAATCTGTTTACATTTAAAAAGATGGACCTAAAATATTGTCAGAGTACACAGACTATAGGAAGTGATAGCAGGAAGGCAAGATTTTTGTGATTCTCTTGATTCATTCTGTTAATGAACCTGCTGGATGCTATTTCTGCCGGTGGGAACATATAACCGAAGACAGCCTGATGCTGACTACTTGTATTTTGGGAAGGAGAAACACTCTTGTTGGGTTTTGACATTTGCTAAGTTGCATATAATTTTTACTGTATTGTAGGTATCAGAAGAGCAGGGTCAAGAAAACCCCGCAGACCATGATCCTATTCATGATCAGAGCTGGTATTTAGACCGATCCCTGAGAAAGCGCCTTTATCAAGAGTATGGAGTTCAAGGCTGGGCTATTGTACAATTTCTCGGGGATGTGGTGTTTATCCCAGCAGGAGCTCCACATCAGGTCAGAAAACAGTTATTAATTTCTGTTATTGCCTTTCTGCTGTAACCTTGTGGACTTCTTACAGATGTGGCTTGGTGTTTTCCAGGTTCATAACTTATACAGCTGTATCAAAGTGGCTGAAGACTTTGTGTCTCCAGAGCATGTTAAACACTGCTTCTGGCTTACTCAGGAATTCCGTTATTTGTCACAGACTCATACCAACCATGAAGATAAATTACAGGTAAAAATAGCACCAGGTCCAGGCCTTTGCTACCTATGGCTCATGATCCAGTAATGACCTTACAAAGAGAGTCAGTGTATCTGGCCATGTCACAGTTAGGATAGCTTTCTATCTAGTCCTACCCTGCATACACTTGAGTGATAAAGCTACAAGCCCAGGGACAGCCTCACCCTGGTCATTGCTTAGCCACCAGCCAAGTGTTCTGGAACACAGAACCTGGCCTTTTGTACTGCAGTGCTTTTGTTACTTGTGGTAGAGCAGGATTGAAAGAACTGAACATTGGGATCAGACAGGGCCGTTGTTTTCAGAGACTGTGAGTAGTGGATTGTGCATATGAGTGTGTGGCAGCTCACATTGCAATCCCCACTTGACTAATCCAGAGTCTGAGGAGGGTTTGAAGGCCACCCTGAGCTATGCAGCAGCATCACAATTTAAACTAATAACAGTGAATTAATGTATATTGCTTTATGTTCGAGTAGTTAAAAGTCTGATACAACACTGTGCACTCACCTTGGCCAAAACTGATTGTAAGTTCTTCAGAGAAGGATGGTGTGGGTATGGCATACTGGTCTCCAGGCGCCAGAGGCCCTCACATTACATGTTGAATATTGACTTAAGCTCTAAAAGAAGTTCATGTATGTGGTGATGGTATTCTTGGTGAGGAATTTCAGGTTTAATGAAGCAGTCATTTTTTTCCTTCTGTTGCTTTAGGTGAAGAATGTTATCTACCACGCAGTGAAAGATGCAGTTGCTATGCTGAAAGCCAGTGAATCCAGTTTGGGCAAACCTTAACTCCTCTCTGCACATTGGAGATGAATTATTGGCAGCTGATCAAATTCTTCAGGCAGGATTCCTGTGGACTTTGAGATTTACTGTTACCTCATCTTCTTTTTTAAAGTACACCTGACTTGTGAGGGTACTGTCTCTAATGTATATTTCTAGTGTTTACAGACACTAAGTGTGTATATGTAGTAACTATTTACAGACCACGCATCCTGAAACTGTGACTTCACCTAGATCTTCTACCAAGCTCAAGACCTGCTGGCTCTGAAACAGTACTTGCAGTTACTCCCCAGCTGTTTGTTTGGACAGCTCATTCAAATGGATTTTTAACTATTAGGGATCACTGCAAAGTTTCATTGGATTTTATTTTATGTCCTTTGGAGCACCCTCCCCCACCCACTAGGGTCCAGAAGAGCAATGGAGGAAGTGACAGCTAATGGTGCAGTTCTAAATATATTGCATAGGACTGGCATTATATAGCAGAAATAACTACTGTATAATTCTTGGGGTTAACCATCTTTAGTTAATGGAATTTTAATTTAAATGAAGCTTTGCTAATTTTAAGTGGTAAGCATTTTGCATTAAAATATTCATATAATATTTTGGCTCTGTTCTCTGGCCTTTATTCTTTGTTTACACACCTCAAAAATAGGGTTAAAAATATTGAATTAGATAATCTTCATTTCCTGCTCATCTGTCCTGCTTTTGTTAAGAGCCACCACCTGTTTGAAAATGGGAACTAACCAAAACTCAAATATTTACTGGTAACTGCTTCTGAACAGTAAAAGTCTTCTGGTCCTGTGTGTACAAAGGCAGAGGAAGCAATGCTGCAAGGGTTAGGACAGTTATACCTAAAATCCCCATCTCTGTGAAGGAGCAGCACTGGTAAAGGCCACCCTTGTGGTCCCTCTCCTAGGCTGCTGTAACTGCACAAGGAATTTATTAATACAAGGCCTAGGGTGTAGGTGTCAACCTTCCAAGTAATAATACATTTCTAAGTAAGTTTATAGGAAAAGTTTTTGAGGATTTCTTACAAGTTCCTTTGTAGATTTGTAGTGGGGAAGCCACCTTCAAGCCTGCTGCTGTCAAAGGTTCCCATACAAAATTATAAGGACTGTTACTCAAGAGTTGAACTTACCAAAGAGCTACAAAAGGCAGGAGCAGCCAGCAAGAACTTTAACATCCTCATATATACCTGAAGTTAGAGATTCTGAACTGATCTAGTTCTCACTCTGGAATTTCTCGTATGTTCAAAGAAGTGTGTAGGACATGTGTCAAAGAGATTGTCAGAATGGCCATGTTTGGAAAACATCTGCATGCAACTTAAAATGAAGCAGGATCGTTTCCGTTAGAAATTGAACATGAGAGGCAATGAGATGGCTCGGGTTACTTAAGTGTTTCTCAGAACCCACATTAGAAGAGGAGAGAAAGCTCCACACAGTTGTTCTGACTTTTTCTCATGAAAATCACACGTCCCATATCAATTAAATCAGTAATAATGAAAATATACAAGAATAAAGTTCTGTGAACTAGACCTCAGGGGTGGAGGAGCATTTACATTGAATATCAGAAAACAGAGGATGCTAATTTTCCAGTATTTGAAGACATGCCATCAGATTGAGCAAACCTATCTAAACCAGTAAGGATATGTTTCTAAAATGTAATAAATCTAAACTTTGGGGAGATCGCTGAGTCTAAAGTACTTGCCCTGATATCAGGTCCCCAGCACAAGCAAAAACCTGGGAATGGCAGTCTGTACCTATTGCTGAGAGCAGCCTAACCACCTACTAAGCCCCAAGTTCAGTCATACTCATGACAGAGTAAATAACTCAACACACTAGATACATGACTTCGCCAAGTAGATAGGGACAGAAAGCACTTGTTGCAGACGACCCACAGAGCTGCTTCCATCTGCTTGCAACCTCAACTCCAGGCACTGAGTACCATTTATTTCTACCCTCCCCAGGCATCTAGCATGTACATGCAAACAAAACACTAAGGCACATGAAATAATGTTTTAAGCAGACAAAATTTTTAAATCTAAAAGTGGTAATAGAATGAGGAAGACATCCATCACTGACAGCTTTCACATATCAAGGAACATGTACTTTATACAAATAAGTGTATTCTAAAAATGGTTCACTAATGATGCCTCCAAAGTACTTTTATGTTGCAAAAATAATAGCCATTCTGTGGAATCCGTGCCTCAAATGTTAATAATAAATGTAGTATGACTAAAGCCATCAATTAAAAAAAAATCAGAATGAAAGCAATGTATTTGGAACTGATATACAAAAGTACAACTCAGGAAAAACGGTGATTCAGTTTAAAACAGTACCTCAAATTTATAACATGAATTAGCCATGGCTCTCCATGGAAACAACAGAATATACAGACTAAAGGGGAGCTTATTAGCATGGCTTACAGGCTGTGTGGTACTGCAGTCCAACAATGGCTGTCTTGTAACAGAAAGGCTGAGAATCCAGTAGTTATTTCATCCACAAGGCTGGATGCTTCTGTAGTCACATCTGGAACTGAAGTCCTAGAGAATTCCGCAGAGTTGCTAGTCTTCATCTCTGTCAGGATTCTGAACAAGTTGAACATAATATTGTCCTCAGCCCAAAGAACAAATGAACTTGTCTTCAACAGGGAGGCCAAATACACGAAGAGCAAAGCTGCTTTTGACAGCCTTTTATTGGACTGCCACCAGAACGTGTCACCCAGATTTAAGGGTGGGCCTTCGTGCTTCAAATAATCTGATTCCCTCACAGAATAATCCCTCACAGGCCAGCCCAGCACCTTGGGTTTTAGTTGACTTCAGCCATAATCAAATTAACAACCAAGATTAGCCATCACAGACATATGAGAAGGTTTAACTACACCAAACTTGTCATCATCATCATAATAATGATACAATAATGAATATTTAAAAGTAAGACAGTAAGTGTAGTACAAGCCTTTAATCTCAGCACTTGGGAGGCAGAGGCAGGTTCATCTCTGTGAGTTCCAGAACAGCCAGAGCTATGAGACTGTCTCAAAAAATTTAAAAAGATCAAAGGAAGAAGTGTGTTTGTTGTTAAATCTCTAAAGACTTTTTAAAAGCTGACAGCCTTCCAGTTCTATGGATGAAAGTTAAGAGGTACTACAAACAGCGTGCTTGCCTTGCATGAGGCCCTGGCCTGCCTTCCTCTCAGCTCAGAGGCCTACAGTGCAGCTGCTCTGTCTGGCCCAGCCCATACCAGTCAGTCAGTAGAACAGAGATTTGCTGCTGTCAATGAAGTTGGTGCTACTGACAGGAATCTCAAGACTCACATGCCACAAAAATCTGTTCTCTTTTCAGAGATGGCTTTGATTGGCCTCTAACTCAAATCCACCCACCTCTGCCTCTCGTGGGATTAAACGTAAGCCATCACACCAGTTCATTTTCTATTGGGTAATGCTGTATTCTCCAGGTGGGTACTTTAAAAGAAAAGCCTTAGTTTTGGAGGCTGAAGCCATGGATGCTTGGCCTCTGGTAAAGTTACATGAGAGGTGGCAGTCAATCTTAGGGTGGGGGGAGAGAAATTTACAAACCAATACTACTTAGGAATATACGTGGGAAAAAAGTCCTAGATGAGAAATATTAAGTTCAAATACAGCAAGATGCTCAAAATGGAATGACACGAATTGAAACATGTAAGGCCAGGTTAATTTAGGAATATCTACATAAACTAGTTAAACTTTATCCTGAGAGAGTGTCTCTGTGTGACTTTGGTCATCCAGGAGTTTGCTCTGTACACCAGGCTGGCCTCAAACTCAGATCCCTCTGCCTCTCTGCCTCTCTGCCTCTCTGCCTCTCTGCCCTCTGCCTCTGCCTCTCTGCCTCTCTGCCTCCCAAGTGCTGGGATTAAAGATGTGTGCCATCTCTGGCCAGTTTTATACATTCTTTTTGAGACATCTTCAAACCTACAGTTCAGGCTGAACATAAAACTATTATTTAAAAGTATACACATACACTCGAGAAGCTGGTGAAATGGGTCAGTGATAAAGGCACTTGTCACCAAACCTGACAATCTGAGCTCAATTCCTGGAACCCACATTGGTAGGTGGAGAGAGCCAAGTCCTGCAAGTTGTCCACTGACCTTCATAGTGCCCATACACATACACAAAATAAATGCTAAACTCCAAATCACAAACAACAAGATTTGCTGCTTTGAACATACACATGCAAGTGGCAATGTATCTAATTTGGGTAGGAAACACTAGTATGTCTTTCTCATCACTTCATACAGAGGTCTGTGCCCAACAATACTCCCACCCTCTTGTTCTATGTAGCTCTGGCTGTCATGGAACTTGCTGAGTAGACCACAATGGCCTTGGACTCAGATCCATCTTGGAGTATGGGTCACTGCTGTCACCAGCCTACTCTACTCTCTTTTCACCTCTCCCCTCTTCCACCTCTTTCTTAACTGGCATAGCTTTAACTTTGTCATATCAGCCTTAAGGACTAGACAGTTTTTGCAGGGGAGATGCAGAGTCACCAAATCCCTTTAGGTTTTGTTTTCCAGCAAATGTTTGGTTTTTCCTTTATTCTGAAGGGACTGTTGCTGCATAGACTTTTTTCAACCTTTTTTTTAAACACCCTAAAAATGTTAACCTACTGTTTCTTGGCCTTAGTAGTCTGTGGTTGTGGATCTGCTGCTTCCTTCAGGATGACTGGACACTGCTGCACACCAGGCTGCAAGGATGAACCCTTAAAAGGTGGGGTCTGCAGGATCCTCTGGGAGAGGCCGTGGGGGAGAGGCCCTTCTCCAAGGATTTTACTGCTACAGCTTTTAGATGGCACTCAGTGAGACAGCTGGTGTAAGTACACTACTTGGGGTAAACAAGGGCTGTATGTGAACCTTGGAGAGTGGGAAGTAGTTTTCAGGGTGGGTGTAAGTCATTGGCTGGAGTGCAGGTTTTTATGGTGTGGTGGGCTTGAACTTGTAGGTTTGCCAAAGACTACTTGTCTTTCCTTAGATAAAGGAAAAGCTCAGAGGAGCTACCTAGACATGGTAGACAGTAACCGTAAATATCAGGGTTTCCCACAGTGGTCTGTGATCAGAAAATGTGTTAAGTCTTACTGAAGATCCCTTTACCTAAGTCACTTCTCTTTGGCTTTAAAAAGATTCTTTTTCTTACGTAGCCTCTACTGTTAAACATGCCAGTATGAGTCCCTCAGAGTTTAGCATGCTGTTGTGGGATCGTTTTGGAATAAGCACTCCAACACCAGTGAAGAGTAGACGAAATGTCGCCAGGAGCTGCCAGGACAGGACCAGGACAGCTCCTGAAAGGCCTCAGTGCTATATCCAGTTTGAATTCTCACTTTATGCTCTAAACCACAAGGTAGAGTGGGCAAGCGATCGAGAACTGCCAGGTAGCAAGGAAAGTCACGCTTGCCCAAGGCAGTACAGGCAGTGCTTTAAGTGAGTCACTTAATCCACCACAAATCAGTATGCAATCATTGGTCTTTCCTACCTTACTTTGTCTATGCTGTGACTTTTGCTTCCTGAATGAGCCTGTTCACACTTAGGAGGATTTCAGGCATTATTATTTCAGGACTTCAAATACTATCTCTGTTGAGACTGCCATCTGTAATGTTGAGCTCAATGTGCTCACATCTAGACTGTTGTCTTTTATGTAAATACTTGAGAACAGAAATAAGGATGGGAAGTTTGAAGTTTTTTCATCTGCTTTTATGACAGAGGCGGCGTCTCTGACGTGAGATGGAGAGGCTGGGGTAGGGTGCAGGGAAGGGCATGACTGTGACATGCCTTGGGTGAACGGTGTGAGCACTCTGGGCTGGAGAGCAGATGTTTCTGTTTACAATGTGAGTGGGCTGGGGCTCTACCCTGGTAATTTAAGTGCCCTGGGATTAAGTGCCAATTTTATTGGCAGCAAATGGGTCCTGATGGGATGGCAGAAAAGCCAGTATTTCTGTTGCTGCACCTAGTTTAACCACATAGGATAGAGGGACAGGTTGCAGATATAAACTGTTTCCGGTGATGCCACCGGAAACAAAGGGAAAAAAAGAGTCCATGGCAGACAGCTAAAAGTGCTCGGCTGAGTGTGAAAGCAGGGATGTGAAAACATGGCCTGTCCGCTGAGTGCTGGGAAGAGAGGCTGTCAGTGTCCACTACCCAGCTAAAGTCTGATTATCAACAGACAAACCAAAGTGCCCAGGGATATGGGCAAGCTAATGCCAGTGTCTCTGTAAAAAACTCACTGGCTCCCTATCAATCATTGTGGCATTCCAACACATCAGTTCTTCCCATTGGAATCTACAGATTCAAGGCAATCCCAGTTAAAAGATCTTTTGAATCTCAGTAAATTAATTCTAAAGTTTATATGAAGAGGAAAGAGATCCAGAATCACCACAGAACTTTTTAATAAAAGAATACTTGGCGGTGCACACCCTTGATCCCAGCACTCCAAAGGCAGAAGCAAGTAGACCTCTATCAATTTGAGCCAGTCTGGGCTACACAACAAGTCCCAGGCTAGCCAGGACTACATAGTGATTGCCTATCTCAAACAAGTCAAAGGGTGATTATGTCCTGACTGATAATTTCTGTAATACTGCTTTGGCCATTGAGAAACCTTTCTTTTGTGGTGCTGGGGACTGAATCCATGCTAGGTAAGTGCTCCACCACCGAGCTCCACCACCAGCCTTCGGTTGGATGATTGGTTTGAGTCAGGGTTAACTATGTAGCCCAGGCAATCCTCCTGCCTTTGCCTCCCGAGTGACAGAGTGTGTGCTGGCATCTGTCTCTCATATCTGCCTTGGGGTGGAAGGACAGCAGAACAGGGCGCCCAGAAGTACAGCCAAACAGTACAACTGATTAATGGTGGCAAAAACAAACAAACAAACAAATGCAGCATATGTTACTTTAATCACCTGAGACCAAACACCTAACAAAAATGAACCCAAAGGAGGAAACCCAAAACTCAACTTAGCTCAGTCTGAGCCCAGGGCTGGTGGGCATTTTCAGCTTTTTCCTTTCCTTCCTCCTATGCCCGCTATGAGAGGTTGGTTCTTCCATACCTTGGCACTTCTCTCTGGAAATATCCAGTGGAGTCTCTCAATCTAAATAGACAAGATAACCATAATATATATGTCCACACATATGATATATATATTTACAAGTATGTAACATATACACACACACAAATTAAACTGGCAGAAAGACAGCCTTTTCAAAGAAAGATCCTGAACTACTGGATATCCACATTAAAAAAAAAAAAAAAAAAAAAAGGACAAAACAACAAACCTGCACACAGACTTTAACATCCTTCATAAAAATGAACTGAAACTAGATTACAGACCTTGATATAAAACACAAGGACCAGTAAGTTGGCTCAGTGAAAAAAACCAGGCTTCCCTCCAAGCTTGACCGTGTGAGTCCAAGCCTAGAGCCCACACCGTGGGAAGAGAACCAGCTCCGGCAAGCTGTCTTCTGACCTCCACATTCCACCACAATAAACAGACGTAACTGAATAAGATACATTACTAGGTTAACAAAGAGATTTTAAATGACCCTGGATTAGGGTACAAGCATGCATGTGTGTGTGCATTGCACGAGCATGCTGTGTGTGGTGGCCTGTGGGGTGTGTGTGTGTGTGTGTGTGTGGTGTGTGTGTGTGTGTGTGTGTGTGTGTACCTGAAGACTGACCCAGGACCTTGTGCATGCCAGACGAAATTCAACTGAGCTACATATCCCTGTCCCTGGTAGTAATACGTTTATAATTTATTTATTTTTATTTTATGTGCATTGGTGTTTGAGGGTGTCAGATTCCCTGGAACTGGAGTTATAGACATATGGGTGCTCGGAATTGAACTCAGGACCTTTGAAAAAACACCCAGTGCTCTTAACTGCTGAGCCATCTCTCCAGCCCCCGATACAACACCAAAGGCATAATATACAAAATTGAGAAGCAGGATTTTATTAAAAGTAGAAAAAAAACTTCAGCTTTGAAAAACTGTCAACAGTGAGAGAACAGAACAGAGAATAGGATAAAATCGGATAGATACTTGGTCCAAAAGAGGACCTTAAAATTGAATAATCAGAAAACAATCAATCCAGTTTATAAAACAAACAAACACCAACAATGGAGAAATACAGGTGGCAAGCTCGGTGTGGTGGTAGAGCAAACAGGTCATGAGTTCAAGGCCACTATTTCAACATTTTCAAACAAGATACAGAGAAGGCAAGTATAAAAACAGATGCCCAGTGTACTTCAACAGAAATCCCTTATGACAAATTGTGCTAAGGGCACAGAACAGCAGAATGCTTCCTCCTGGGAGGTGGACAGTATGTGCTCTGCACAGCTGGTTTATTTCTTACAACTCAGGCTTGTGCTGACCACACGATCCCATGGTTGAGCTCTATGGTATCCAGAGGAATTAAAAATACACAGGGAAAACTGCTGCAGACATTGCTTCAAACTTCCAAACTCAGAAGCAGTCCAGATGCCCTTCAAGACAAGCTGTGGTACAGCTAGAATATGGAATGCTGCTCAATGAGAAGAGCTGAACAATCAAGTCCTGAATCCATGGAGGAACTTAAATCTTTATCACCACATGAGGGAAGAGACACTAAAAGGCTGGAAAAGGAAAACCCACGGAGACAGTAACCAGGCCAGTGGATGTCAAGGGATTAGAGAGGAAGCAATGGATAGCACACAGGGTTGTTTCGGGGTTAACAAAGCCATTCTGTACAATACTGGTGGACACTGGCTGTTGTATTTTAGGATTTGTGACTTCAGATAACAGTTGTTCTCATTTGTGAAGACTACATGAGACAATGCATACCAGAAAGCTTTTCAAACTGTCAAACACACAGTTCTACTGTTGGGTTATTTCTCAATGCATCTAAAGCATGTCCTGGTGTGTATGTTTCGATGCATAATCCAAACCTCTAACTGGTTAGCTCTTAGTGTTCATGGTTAAGGCTATGTCCCTGTGCACAAGACACTTAGCTCCAAGAAGGGATGGAATGTAAGAGTCCTAATCCCAGAGCTGACTGTTCTGCATGTCACTTGCAGTGGGGAAGAATGACTAACAGCTACAAAGATTCCCATGTACACACCAGTGTAT
Source organism: Mastomys natalensis (assembly GCA_021653895.1). NCBI lineage: Eukaryota > Metazoa > Chordata > Mammalia > Rodentia > Muridae > Mastomys > Mastomys natalensis. Next base: position 585,996 of record JAJTUV010001459.1, on the reverse strand, counting down.
GATATGCTCATTCAGCCAACAAGGCACATTAACAACACTCATTGGTTAAACAAATGACAAAATGCACAAGAGTGGCCCCCCACAACCGGCCTGTGAAGAGCAGGACCAACAGCTCCTGAGCAGAAGGCACTTCTGCTAAGCTCCCGTGTCCTGATGCCTGGAGATGGCACTTCCTCTTTCCAGACCCAACACTGAGACAATCTGGGAGATCAATACCTTGAGTTCATTGCATGTGACATTTACAATGAGACCAGGAGCTAAAGCAGAAGTTTATTGACATCCACTTATATAGTATTTTACACATACACACCAAATATAAAGTCCTCAGCATTCAATCTACTCTTCTCAGAGTTGCTTCATGACAAAATGGTTTCTTTGCCCTCCCCCAAGGAAGATACTCCTGCTATTTATGTTCCTGAAAATAATACATTTGATTACACCACCTTCATAAAAACAATCCTTAAATCCTCTGCAGACAGTGAAGATACCAGCATAGAACCCTCTCCAAATGTAATGCTTCACAACAGAGGTGTAGTGCAAGAGATACAGGAAACAGTGACTCCTCAAAGGCCATATACACACCTAGAGGAAGACACCAGAGAGCTGAGATCCCAATTGGGTGGCCCTAGCTTCTGAGTGTGGCCAGTCGTGACTGCATAGCCTCCAGGTCCTCTTCATCCTCCTCCTCTTCTCCCTCTTCTGAGGCAGCCATTGCCCCTGCAGGTTCAGGCTCAGGAAGGGCATCAGTTACTTTACTGGGTGCTTTGCCCAAGGCTCCTGAAGGGAGAGTGAACAGCTTAAAACCCACTGCATAAGGAACAAGGTCCCTGATTTTATACTCCGCTCACACCTGTACCAAGGCAATGGAGCTGCTATCTAGAGTGGGACTCTGCTTCCTCTGACAATGCACATCTCAGCTGAGAGAAAGACAACAGTGGGGTGGGGAGACGGACTTGCTATGCTGCCCTTGAGTGATCCTCCTGCCTCAGTCTTCCAATTAGCTACTACTACAACAGTAATAACACATCCATGTCATCTTTATTCATAAAAGATGAGTATCGTAAAATCATAAAAATTTTCATTTCTAGAATATCTGGCATGGTGGTATATACTTGAGTCCATATACTTGGGGAAGAAGGGTCACTTTAGCTCAGGATTTTGGGCCCATCTTGTGAAAATAGTGAGATCTTATCTCATAAAAAAAAATTAATTCTGAAGTTCATAATTTCAATTCCTAAATACTACTGAAAACCTAAATTTATTTTCTCTGAATAAAGTTTAAATGTTGAAGCCAGACTGGGTGGCACAGATCTATAATCTCAGCTAACTGGGAAGCTGAGACAGGAGGATAGAAATCAAGGTTTACCCAGGCTACAGAGAGGTCAGCATGAACAACTTAATGAGCCCTTTCTCAAAATAAAAGGCTAGGAATCGAGCTCAGCAGTGGCGCGTGCCTGTTTCATGTGTGTGAGGCCTTAGACTCAATCCCCAGTACCACAAGAAATAAAAAAGCCAAACAGCCACACTGCTGGCCAGATGTGGGGGAGTGCACACCTGTAATCCAGTACTCCAAGTGAGGCAAGAGGAGTGTTTTGAGACCACTGTAGACATTTGAGGTTTGGTCTGTTGCTATGTACTGTAATGCTAAATACTGGCCCCCAAGATCTGGCTGTCTCAGAGACGAGAGAATCCTCATGTACACCAAGTGATGCTATGTAACCTTGCTCCCTAATTTAAAACTATTGGTTGAATAAAGATGCATACAGCCTATAACTGGGTAGAAGAAAGGTAGATGGGGCTTCGGTTCCCAGGACTTGGGTCTAAGGAGAGACTACAAGAGGAGGAGCAGCGAGTGAAGAAAGAGGAAGACAGCATAGGGTAAGGGATCTCTAGAACTGGCCTTGAAGCTGGCCAGATGGATTAGGATCAGCTCAGGCAGAAAACGCCATGTTATGTTACTGACAGGGAAGCAGACAAACTAGCACAGAGGGTAGATACCTGCCCAGCTCTAGTGGTGGTAAGGTTTATTATAAATATAAAAGTTTTGTATCTTTTACCTGGGCATTAAATGATCTAAGGTGCGGTAGAAACCCCCATTTAATATTAATCACAACATTGGTTATAAAGTAGTTATAAACCACAATAGTGGACTAAAAATCTAAACACTTCAACCATCAAAACAAATCCAATAAATAAACAGAAAAACCTAAACTATTTCCAAATTTTAACAAAATATTTTTTCAATTACCTTCTGTCTCCCAATAATTTAAAATAAATAAAAATTAAATTCCACCATTTTCTTGAGCATAAAATTCAGAAAACCAAAACTTAGCAACAGAAGCTAAAACTTTTTATTTCTAAATTTAACATAGACATGTTTTACAGTAATGTTAGGTCTATATTCAAATTCCTAACAGCTCTTTTCACTGTAAAAATTAGAAGCTAAAAATCCTTCATTTCTTGAAAACTAGTTATATAGTTTTACTGTACATCTTCCTAAAGAAATCCCTGTATACTCCAAACGCAGATGCAGCTAGTGTTGACTGATTGGGGAAAGAAAGGGTGAGAGGGAGGAGTTGGAGGGCTCTCCTGCTCATACCTGCTGTGATTTCAAAGAGGATTCTGTCAATCTCCATTTCTGCTGCTTCTTCCATTTCTTCTTGATCATCCATGCTTTCAAATGTATCCTCTAACATCTCCTCTATGATTCCAGCCTGAAAAGAGAACAAAACCTCCCTCAATGTTACACGTGTTCCCACCAACACCCCTAGATAACTCCTAGACAAAGTTCTAGTCTCTGAGAGTCTAGTCCACTTTTCCCAGATGGCAAAGAAAATACTGGGTGATGGCCTCTCTGTAGACAAGGTGTAAGAGGATATAGTGCTCTAAATTTACATCCGGGTTGGAGAGTGCAGCCACTGGTTCCTGCATTAACCCTGACTTAGATAGCAGTCCTCAGGAACATGCTGAAAAGATGAACAAAGATCCTTGAGCTGCTTGGAAAGCAACTCCTTAACACTGCAAATACAACCTGAGGGGCAAGGGTTAAAACACAGGATGAAAACTGGTTGAAGTTAAGGGAGACACCAGAATAACAAAGGCATGAGCAGGGACAGATCCAGAAAATCCTCAAACCCATCCGAGCATGTCAGGTCAGAGCTGCCGGAGGAGGCTAACCTGGTGGGTGTGTTGAGTATCAATTAATCACCAAACACTGGTCATCTCCTCTTAAGAGAAGCCGAGGGGTTTTGTCCTACAAAGCAAAACCAGTCACTTTACTAGAGGCCTCTGCTGTGCAATCCAGCAGTCAGCCTTCTTTCCCAGAAAGTAGCAAGGAGGTAGGGGGATGGCTCAATTGGTAAAGTGCCACAAAACTTGAGGACCATTCGAATCCCCAAGTGCCCATGTGGGCCCAGCACTGGGGAAGGAGGGTGCTTTAGCACTGACAGCTCACTGGCCGGCCAACTTAGCCAGACTGATGAGCTTCAAATTCAGTGAGATTCTGTCTCAAAAAAAAAAGTGAGCCTGGGCGGTGGTGGCACACGCCTTTAATCCCAGCACTTGGGAGGCAGAGGCAGGCGGATTTCTGAGTTCGAGGACAGCCTGGTCTACAGAGTGAGTTCCAGGACAGCCCGGGCTATACAGAGAAACCCTGTCTTGAGAAGTGGAGATCAACAGAGGAGGACAGCAGATGTCAACCCCTGCTTCCACACGCACACAGACAGTGCTCATACACACCACATCCCACTCCCACATGCACAATTTTTTATTCACTTTACATCCCACTCACTGCCCTCCTCCCACTCACCCCCTCCCACAATCCATCCCCAATCCTCCCTCCCCCTCTCCTCTGAGTGAGTAGGGCTCCCACACACACAAGTTTTTTAAAAAAGAAAATAGGACCATGAGGCACAAACGGCTCTCCACAGCCCTGCAATTGTCCCCCACTTAACACTTAACAGTGTCCCCAACTCCAGATGAGGCCATTCTGTGTCTGTTAGACAAGGCAAAGGGTCAGACAAGCACCCTCCAATATCAGAAAGGGGGCCTAGACAAGTGGTCCGGTCTGAGAAGGGGAATCCCAGTAGCCTTGCAGAACCAAGAGGCACAGCTCCTTGTCTGCACACCTGGAGCAGGGTAGTGATGGCACTGGCCTCTGCCCTGTCCCAGCAAGCAGCTTACCTTCTGGTCTTTGTGCTTCCTGACCCCTGACCTGAGGTGGCTCCCTTAGACATGAAGCTAGCTATTATTTAGCTCAATTTTAGCCCCTTACCCAACCCAAATGAATAAGCCCACACTCATGGTCATAAAGGTAAAAAGCCCTACAGCCTAGTTGGTTGAAAGTTATTTCAATGCTCAAGTCTACTGTTTGACAAATAGCACTTTGGAGGCTGCAGCATGAAGACTGTTTGTAGCCTGGGCTACATATTAATTAGGACACTCTCAGCTAATACAATGAGATTCTATCCTAAAACAAGATAAAACTCCACAGACCAAAACCAAAGTAAAACCAAAAACTCAACCAAACAAAAAAGAGGATCAATAACTACTTGTTAATTGTTAAAAGTACCTAGCAGAATCCAAGTTGTAGCAGCCCTTCTCAGTCTGAAGAGAGAAGCTATCACTTACTAGCAGTCACTCATCAAACTCCCAGACTATACCGCAGATCTGGGCACTGGGGACAAATCCAACGTCTAAGAGCATGCCCCTGCTCTCCCAGGGCTGGGTCACCATGGACAGCCTCAATATGCACCCAGTCATATACCACTGTTAGCACTCAGTTCCCGGAATCTACAATATACAAGCTTCCTCCACACCACACCTTTAATGTTCGCAAACCACTGTGAAAGAGCTTAGAGATTTGTCCTAATAAACTCGTTCCCTCATGTCCTGGTGGCTATGCAAGTTAAATGTGCCAGCCTGGGAGTTTACTCCAAAATGACTCCATCACCCACCTCTATAAGCATAATGATGTCTAGCACATACCACATGTAAAGGACAACCCTTCTGATCTATTCCTGCTAACTGCTATTGCCGAAACATTCTTTCTGAAGAGCTAGGCCCTGGGCTTCTCTATTTTCCTATCTGTTCTCTAGCTTCTTCTGCTCACCCTCAGTGTCCAGTGTGTGGTTTGACTGTCACAGATAAAACATTCTAGATAGTAAGTGGAGATCCACATACAAAACTTTGAGTTGTATACTCTTGGTTGTCAGACCACAGGTCTAAACTACAAAATAGCACTTATACAAGATGTCACCTGTGCCCCAGTTCCAGACTTATAATCCAAGAGACCTTGGGTTGCCTGGCAGCTTCAAGATTCAATGCCCTATGTGAAACAGCTACCCCAACCGAGTACCTGAAGATCAAGATAGGCTAAAATTCCTACCACTTGTGGTTCACTAACAATGCCCTCCTCTTCTCCCTGGCCCTGTGTAGAGGCCAGTAGTATAGTTACTGCCACACTCTTATCCTGAAGGTGACAGGTACCTACTACTTTCCATCTGGTTCTCAGTCTCTCCTTTTTGTAGTTAAAAAAGCCATCAGCAATTTCAGCCTGCAGGCCAGATCTGGTGTTCATAAACAAAGGATCTTTTACATTGAGACACAGATGTGAGTTGTTACAAGAATGGACATCAAAGCCTAACACAATTTGTTACCTAGCACTGTAGAACATATAATCACCTTCCTTGCCAGCTTCACCAATACTCTCACAGTAGACAGTGAAATTAATATTTCTTTTTGTCTCTTCTGTTGGAAACCTCAGACTCCATTGCTAGATGTTCCCTGTCTGGAGATCTGGGCATTCTTATGCCTCTTCTCAACACTAACAATTCCACCCAGCCTCTGAGATGCTTTGCAAAAAAATGGTTTCAATCAAATAACATTTGCTCCTCTTCTCAGAACACCTGCGAGAGCATCTCACTCTCAGCCACGTCCTTACAGCTCCAGCTCAGGCCCTCAGAGGTTTGTAGAGAAAGCACAGCTAGCCCAGTCACCTTCATCATCTCCTTGGACAGCTCCCGCATGGTGGCCTGGATTTCTGGGATCTTCACAAGACTCTGCATTGCCTTCATCACTTCTGTGCTCTTCTGCAGGGAACCAGCTACTCTTAGGACCGCTGAAAAGGAAAGGCTGTATCACCCAGGAGTGTCCAAAAGACAGAACACAGAATGAGAAAGCCCAGCTTAGGACTTCTAGCACACAGACTGTCAAACTCACTGCCATGCCTTTATGATATATCATTGTGCTAAGTGTCTGAAAGGTCATTTTTTGAAACTGACTCCTACCTAGGTATACTGGACAGTTTTAAGTCATCTTGACATAAGCTAGTCATCTGAAAGGAGGGAATCTCAAATAAGAAAATGCCTCCATAAGACTGGGCTATATGTAAGCCTGTAGAGTATTTTCTTAATTAGTGATTGATAGGGGTATACCCATTGTGGGTGGTGCCATCCCTGGGCTGGTGGTCCTGGGTTCTATAAGAAAGCAGGCTGATCAAGCCATGATGAGCAAGCCTGTAGACAACACCCCTCCAAAGCTTCTCCATCAGGTGCTACCTCCAAGTTCCTGCCCTGCTTGAATTCCTGTCCTGACTTCCTTTGATGGTGAACTGTGATGTGGAAGCATAAGCTGAATAAACCCTTTCCTCCCTAACTTGCTATTGGCTGTGGTATTTCATCATAGCAATAAAACCCCAAATTAAGGCACTAGGATATTATGTGTGAACTCTGTGAGATTCACACCAATGAACCACTGTGGAGGGTGGCCTGAAGGTCTGCAGCTAACCATTAGGGAGGGAGACTTAGTATGACACCTGGAAACAAGTCACAAATGAAAGGTTGGGCTCAAGCCTAAAGTGAGGACCACAGTGGGAAACAGAAGGCTACCCAATATCCTCTGGCCTCTGCATACTCACAGGTGTGTGCACCTCAACAGATGTGCACACACACTCACACACATACCCAAATACAGAAAAATAAAGAAAATCCTAAACTTGTTGTTGATCGTTGTTCAAATGTGTGTGTATGCGTATCATACACACACCACACACACACACACACACACACACACACACACACACACACAGAGGCAAGTCCCATGTGGTTCTGAAAATTATAAAAACACAGTGTCTATGTGGCCTGTGCTTTACCTTTGCAGCACAGAGTACAACAACAGTTCAGGTCACTGATAGAGCTGGAATGTAAGAAGTGGAAGTTAAAGCTGCGCCGGTTCCGGCAGCGTGGGGCCTGGTGAGGTGGTGAGGAGTGCCCAGGACTGTACAGGTAACGTTTTTGCAAAGGGGTAGTGTGGGACTCATAAAGCATGCTAGTTCTAAGAGTCAGCTACTCTAGAGAGAGCAGTCTGGCTCTCCAGCCTCCCCATGGGCTTTCCTCACACATGCTGCTTCTTCTGAAGCCACTTATCATGAGGCCTTCCCAGAGGCCAGTGATCAAGTTTCCAAACACCAAAACTACAAGCTACATAAACCTCTGTATGAAGCACCTACCTAAGAGATTTTGTTACAGAAACAAAGGTGCAGAGGTCAGAGATCAACTCTCAGGAGTTGGGTCTCTTCTTTCAATGGCTCTGGGGATGAACTCAAGTTGCCAAGTTTGTTCAGCAACCACTGAGCATGCTCACCAGCCCTGGTGTTGGCTCTTGAATAGTTAATATCACTGGTAAACAAACTACTAAGAAGTACATATCAACACCACCTGTGTACTTCCAGATCATGTAATCCAGGAACATAATAAATTCCTAGATATATAGGACTCACCAAGGAGATTCAATCAGTAGTAAAATGTCTTCCACTACAGAAACACACAAAACTAGGTCCTATTTCCCATTATGGAAAATGATATGAAGCCCATCCCTGTTGGCACATAACTAAAATTCCAGCAATTGGGAGGCAGAAATCGGCGGGTCACTCTAAGCTTGAGGATAGCCTAATCTCACGCAGTAAGTCCTAGGCCACTAGGCTACATAATAACCAGGCTGTAAGACTGTTTTGTTAGGGATAGTAGTGCTGTCATGAAACACCACGAACAAAAGCAATTTGGGGAGGAAAGGGTTTAATTGGCTTACATATCCTGAGTAATAGTCCACTGAGGGACGCCAACACAGGAACTCAAACAGGACAGGAAATTGGAGGCAGCAGCTGAAAGAGAAGTTATGGAGGAGTGCTGCTTGTAGACTTGCTCAGCCTGCTTTCTTATAGAACCCAGGACCAGCCCAGGGATAGCACTACCCACAATGAGCTGGCCCTCCTCTCATCAATCACTAATTGAGAAAATGCCTTACAGGCTTTCGTACAGCCCAATCTTATGGAGGCATTTTCTTAACTGAGGTTCCTTCCTCTCAAATAACTTCAGTTTGTGTCAGGTTGACATAAAACTAGCCAGCACAAAGACTCAGTTGCAAACAACAAAACCATAAAATGATATAAAAAGATTCTTTTAAAAAAACAAAACAACTAAGAGCATGTGGCCTAGTAACCCCACTCCCAGTTATGTATTCAAATTAGTGAAATAAGAAGGTCAAAAGGATATATGAATTCCTACGTTCATTGCAGCCTCACAAAAATCAAGATATTGAAACAAATTTACATGCTCATCAACAAACAAATGGATAAAGGAACCATAGACTTACTTGGCTGGAATCTGAAATGTCATTCTCTCCACCTTGACCCTCACCCCAGCACCCATCTGCTTCAGCTCAGTTTTAAATGCTAGCACCTAGTAGTGGCACTATATGAGGGTATCTGGAAACTTTGGGAACTAGGGTCTGCCTAGCAGAAGGAAGTTACTAAGAGAAAAAATCCTTTGCAGGTTAGATCCAGCCCCTGGTTTCTGTCTCACTCTCTGCAATCTCTTTACTCTGACATGCTCTGTCATGCCCTCTCTGCCTATGGACTGAAATGTCTTAGAGAGTCAAAATAAACCTGTCATCCATAGGTCAGGTATCCTGGTCACAGTGACACCAAACTAATACAACACAGCACTATACTACACTCAGGGGTGGAAGTCCTGTCACTCGTAACAATATGGATGAATCTAGGAAACATAATAATCAGTGGAACAAGGCAGACATGGAACACAGATGACACATGAACCACCTACATGTCCATCCTAATAAAGCTAACATCACAGAAGTGGAGAACAATGGGCTTACAGAAGATGTCAGGCAGGAGGGACTTTTGAAGGGGACTGACCAAATGGTAGTGAGGTCACAGAGTCAGAAGGACTCAATTTTGAAATGTATTGCACAGCACGGTAATAAGTCAATAATAATATATACTTCTAAGTAACATACAGTGGGGCTAAAGGCACAGCCCAGAGGTAGAGAGCTTGCTTAGCTTATGCACAGCCTAGGGTTCAATCCTTAGCACTGTGACAATCTTAGAAAGCCAGGCAAGGAAGATGAAGCATATGCTAACTGACCTAGCAGATCACAACCACATTTTATCCTAGAAATGTAATTATGGTCTGTCAATCAGAAAATAAATGCATGCCAAGTACATGGGAAAACATTTCATTTGAGGCTCTGTAATCACACACACGTGTTGTGTATGTGTGTATGTGTGCATGTGTGTAAAATAAAATGTTAGACTAAAATCAAAATATGGCAGGGTAATTTGGATGGTGTCCTGAAAGGAGTTATGATGAAGAAGGGGCTGTGGCCCCCCACAAGTAAGATTCTGCCAGGGAGGTAGAAACATGTCCATCTCTGACAAAGAGAACTATGTTCAGACATGTGGTGAATGTACTGTGATTACTTACAGGAAGTAGATAATAGCTGCATCTATTTCAAAATCACACAGGAAATGGAGAAGCTGACTTCCTAGGACAGCCCATGCCAGAAGTACAGCCCCAATGAGACAATGATCTTCCACTCACATGGTCATCTTCCAGAGCCAACGACACCATAAACCTATACAATGTATGTGTTACCCACAATGTCACCCCTGTTGGACAGAGTGACACCATCCTCCTCCTCTCCTGTAACAATCGCCAGGTTCTGTATACAAAGTAGGGTTGATGCCCAAACAAAGTATGAACATTTCATTTTACATATTTCTGTTGTATTTTAAAAAAATAAGTCCATATTCTAGGTACTTAGATATGTGCAGGTATTCTCTAAACTTTGTTAGAAGGTGTATTTAAGGCTTTGCAGTATAACTTATGTAAGAGTTTTTACCATTTTTAAGGATGACTGTTATTTTGTATGGTATATGTGTACAAATGTAAGTTGTGTATGCCCTGAGCACATAAGGAAATCAGAAGACACTGAGGTCTTTCTCTATTGCTATTCACTTTATATTTTGAGACAGGGTCTCTCACTAAACATGAAGTTTGCTCTTTTAGCTAGGCTGGTAGGCAGAGAGCTCCTGGGATCTGCCTCCACCCCATACTAGGGCTATAGGCATGAGTGGCCATGCTCGGCTATTAATGGGTGCTGGGAATTCAAACTCATGTCCTCTTGTTTGTACAGCACACTTTTACCCAGTGAGCCATCTCCCCAGCCCTAAGGCTGAATAATATTCTAATATGTATATGCAACATTTTATTTATCTCTCCATCTACAAATGGGCATTTACATTGTTTCACCCTTGAGCTAGTACAAATCACATACGAATGTGTGATGGTGCACGTATCTGTTTATGCCTCTGCTTCCCATTCTTGAGTACACACCCAGAAGCAGATCCGCAAGATCATATGGTAATTCTATTCCTGCCCCACCTTTGAACTTCTTCCTTAACTCTTGCCCCCAATCAAAACATGCTCATCATCTGTCTTTTTTCTGCAAGCAGCTGCTGTCAGAAAGCTGTTGCTTGTCAAGTATCTAATCACAACAATATATTAATAGCTGACAAAGGATAACGTCACCCACCTGGGGACAGCTACATTTTAATAAGACAACATCTTAAGGGGAAAAAAATCCCTTCAGAGCAGTCCCAGGTTAGGGCTGGATACAGAGCTCTAGGGCCAAGACTGGCAAACGGTGCTTAGAAACTCTGGTTATATGCTTGTTTGTTCCCATTCCCAAAATGGAGCCTTCCCTTTGCTTCCTCCTCGGATTCGATACTGTTGTCCCTCAGCTGTAGTAACTCTCCCAACATAAACATTCTACCATAGTCACTGATCTCCAGGAGCTAGCCCGGTCAGTCCCAAGTGAACCTTTCTGTTGTAGTAGCATGTTTTCCTCCTGAGTTCTCAGTGTCCTCCAATTAATGGCCTTGCAGTCTTGCTAGGCTCCCCTCCCTCAAGCCTGCTCAGTCTTCACTAAGGCCTTTTCACCCTGCATTCAGATTCACCTTCCATTCCATGCGCTGACTCAGACACTCACTCCATTCCATTTCCTCTCAGGTCCTAGGGCCTCCATCTTTGGCATCAGACTTTCCTGAACCTATAGTCTGGGCTCATAATAGCCCAGTTAGTTCTCCATACCCACAGTGTGAAGTTAAATCCTTTACCTAACTCTGAGAACTCTGGCTTCAACCTTCCTTTCCAGCCCCACTTTCCAACTTTCTCCTTCGAGCACTTGTCAAACTGTCTTCTGAACACAGCCTGAAATATTTCAGTTGTCTCTGTGCAGTTACTCCTTCCACTTAGATTCCTCCCTCCGTCTCCCCAAAATATCTCCACTCAACTCCACTGCCCTTTATCTCGGCTGTCACCACAACATGCTTCGATTTGAGCTTGTCTTTAAAAATCAGTCAGGAAACAGCTGTAAAAACAGTATTCTGCACCTCACTGCCCATCCTTTCCAGACCTCTACACCCCCTGCTCAGAACCCCAAACTCCCAGGTCTCCCTTTAGTGTTGCAAACACTGTTCTCTGTGACCTCACACACACTCATCCTCATATCTGTTTCAGACTTCATCAGGGCCTGAAAGACATCTTTCCTTGATTCTCTACTTCCCCTTTACAGCCCACAGGTATGAAGCAGTTTGCAATTCTAAACATATATTGATTTGATCAGGATTATTGTTTTTTTTTTTTTAACTAAATTTATTCAAAGTATTTGCTTTCTATTTGAGTCCTAAAAAATTGTGCTTATACCTTTCAGAATTTAATCACAATTAAAAAAAGGGAGGGTAGGGGACAGCAAGATGGCTCCATGTGCAAAGGCACCTACCAACACACTGATGACATGATTCCCTCCCTAGGATCCACATGACAGGAAAATTGACTCCCAAAAGTTGTCCTCTGACCTTCACATGTGAGTTGTTCATGTATGTTCCCACAACACATGCACAGCAAGGAAATATATAAAAAAGTAAATGTAATACTTCTTTTTGTTATTGTTACAGGAAAGAAGACTCGACAGATGGTACAGTTAAGAGTCAAGAGTTTACTGCTCTTGAAGAAGACCTGGATTTGGTCCCCACCACCTATGTGGCAGCCCACAATTGCCTTAACTCTAGTTCCAGGGAATCAGATACCCTCTTCTGACCTCCATGGCATCAGGCATACTATGGTGCACACACATAGATACAGGAAGGTAAAACATTCATGCATTACACATACATACATACATACATACATACATACATACATAAAATCTTTCTTTAAAAAAAGTAGAGGAAAGAATACAGGAAGAGAGTAAGGAGGAAAGTCTGAATTTTGCTCTTCAGCTCATCTGCATGCAAAGACGGAGTAGTGACTCACGAGGCCTACACTTAGACAGCCTGATCCATCTCCCCCAACCTAGCTTTTCTATTCATGCATTCATTCACTCATGCATTCACTTACTTGAGGTTGTCTCTCTGTAGTCCTGGCTGTACTCAAACTCTCAGATATCTTCCTGCCTCTGCCTCTTGAGTGCTGGGATTAAAGGTATGCACCACCATGGGTCTGAATATAATTATCTTCAAAATGAAAAAATATGAAAGAAGCTGGACAGTGGTAATATATGGCTTTAATCCCAGCATCAAAATTTAAGGAGGTAGAGGCAGGTGGATCTCTGTGAGTGTGAAGACAGCTTAGATGACACAGTGAGGTCCAGGACGGGCAAGCACTGTTACACAGATAAACTCTGACTTAAAAAAACAATAAAACAAAACAAATAATATGAAGGAAAATAAAAACATTAGTCTGAAAAATCCAACAAATGACTAAAATCACTTGCTTTCAGAAGAAAAGACAATAAAAAGAAAACATACAAAAGAACTGAAAGGTTCAAGTTCCCAAATGGAAATAACCATCCAGGAATAGCACTCTTCCCCTTAGAAACCCATGGGAGAACAGATGCAATGGTATCTTAGATTGCCAGAGGGAATACAGGAAGCAGGTGAGGATCAAGTCAAGGGACACCAGATGGGAAATGCAGTTAAAGCTAATGGCAGATACTTACTAATCTATCTGGCTATTTACTCTAGTTTTGCAGACTTACATTTTACCATAATAAAGAACTAAGGAGAAAACAATTCAGAAAGGCTCAACATAGAAATACTTATTAGAGCAAATGAAACTCTTCTTCCCAGCCGGGCGGTGGTGGCGCACGCCTTTAATCCCAGCACTTGGGAGGCAGAGACAGGCGGATTTCTGAGTTCGAGGCCAGCCTGGTCTACCGAGCGAGTTCCAGGACAGCCCGGACTACACAGAGAAACCCTGTCTCGAAAAACCAAAAAAAGCCGGGCAGTGGTGGCGCACGCCTTTAATCCCAGCACTTGGGAGGCAGAGGCAGGTGGATTTCTGAGTTCGAGGCCAGCCTGGTCTACAGAGTGAGTTCCAGGACAGCCAGGGCTACACAGAGAAACCCTGTCTCGAAAAACCAAAAAAAAAAAAAAAAAAAAAAAGAAAAACCAAAAAAAAAAAAAAAAGAAACTCTTCTTCCCTTAATCCAAGCCCTCAGCTTGGAGCATCTTTTCTGATATGTGTTATACTTATTTACACACTTGCATAAACACATACTCCATTTACCCTCAGAGCACATGCTATACTTAACAGCCAACAAACAACCTTGCTTGCCTATGAGAACGGCATGCCTCATATCCTCCTGCTGGCAAGTGCCATCTCAAGCTTGAATATGCCACAATTTATTGATTCAATTCCTCACTGAAGAAAAACCAAATGCTCTCAGTTCCACTATTAATCAATGTCATTCCAGTGTTGGCTTTTAAGTATCTGCATTTTACTAACTGGGTAAATTTTTCTGATGTTTACAAATATGTAAATGAATGCAAACAAATTACAAAATGAATGCAAAACAAATGAAACATCAAAAAGTTCAAAGTCAAACAAACATTAATGTCAAAAATTGTATGTGATGTGATGCTCACTTATAGTATGACTTTAAGTGAGGGTGACATTGTGGTAAACACTAGAGAGCCTGTCTACACAGGTCTGCTATGTTTGACCACACTTTTTCGCTATTATGACTACTGAAAACTTCTGCATTCAACTTAAATTACTTGGCAAGGTCATTTACACAATAGGTTCAACTTCATTTTTTTCTTTTTAATTGTTAGTGTTTTGAAACAGGATCTTACTAGGTAGCCCTGGTTGTCCTGGAACGGGCTATGTAGACCAGGTCACCTCCAACTCACTGACATCCACCTGCCTCTGGCTCCTAAATGCAGGGATTTTGCTCTCTCCATGTTATACACTGCCATGATTAAATTTGGTACTATGTCAAAAGTGCAAATAAGCAAGTTAAAATCTCACGAAAGTAAATGATTTTAACATGACCCATAAACACATATGCCAGGTTTATAAACAATAATGAAAGATGACTTAAAATTTTGTTAATTCTCAAAGAAAAATCACAAGAAAAAGAATATAGTCTTTGACTCCTCTGTAAAATCTGCCAGAATGAAAATGGCTGACCTTACTAGGAGTAGTGGTCCATGTCTTTGATCCTAGCACTGGAATGCAGGGGCAGATGAGTCTCTGTGAGTTCAAGGCCAGCCTCGTCTACATAGTCAGTTCCAGGATAGGATAGGGGATAGGGGATAGGGTAGGATAGGATAGGGGATAGGGGATAGAGGGTAGGATAGGATAGGGGATAGGGGATAGGGGATAGGGGATAGAGGATAGGGTAGGATAGGATAGGGGATAGGGGATAGAGGGTAGGATAGGATAGGGGATAGGGGATAGGGGATAGGTAGGATAAGATAGGATAGGGGATAGGGGATAGGATAGGATAGGGGATAGGATGGATAGGGATAGGGGATAAGGGACAGGGGATAGGGGGTAGGGGGTAGGGGTAGGATAGGGGATAGGATAGGGGATTAGGATAGGGGACAGGATAGGGGATAGGATAGGATAGGGGACAGGATAGGGGACAGGATAGGATAGGAGATAGGAGATAGGATAGGGGATAGGATAGGGGATAGGATAGGGGATAGATAGGATAGGAAGGATAGGAAAGAAGGAAGGAAGGAAGGAAGGAAGGAAGGAAGGAAGAAGGAAGGAAGGAAGGAAGGAAGGTAAAAGAAGAGAAAAGAAGCGAAAAAGGAAAGGAAAAGAAAATGAAAGGACAAGAGAGAAGAGGGTTGGCCATGAATTCACTGACTAGCCTCTACCTCCCAAGTTCTGAGATTACAGGCATTGTGGCAAGTTGTCCAATTAACAATTCCTATAAATACTTTCAACTTGAGAGCATGTTTTGATATGAAAAAAAATGGTATATATTTAAATTTTAATATAGCCAAAATGACTTTCATGAGTTTTGAATCAATTATTAATTACACTGAAATGAATAAACACAAACTCCAAGTCATTTCTGTTGATTTTGATTTGCAAAGTCATGTTTCATATGAGTCTACTTTAGGTTGCTACATCTTGGTGTGTGATGGATGTTGGACAATAATTTTACGAGTCAGTTGTCTCCTTTCACCATGTGGGTCCTGGGGATCAAATCTGGGTTGTCAGTCTTGGCAGCGAGCATCTTAATCTGCTGAGAGCCATCTCATCGTCTCCAGAAATCTATCCCCTTGGACAGAAATGTGATCATTTCATTTCAAAGCATACTTGGGCGCTACGGATGTAGCTCAGTTGATGTAGTACTTGCTGAGCATGAACAAAACCCTGGTTCAATTCCCCAGCTTCACATGAAACCAGGTGCGAAGACACACGTGTTTTGTGAGCCTAGTACTTAAGGAAAAGTGGAGACAGGAGGAACAGAGGGTCATCTTCTACAGTAAAGAGTTCAAGGCTAGCTTGGGCTACGTGAGCTCCTGTAACCAACAGCACAGCTTGAACTTCTTATTGGGATTGAGAATCTTTTTATATCCATTTCCTCTCCTTTGTTTTGGTGTAATTTTTAAATGGTTTTCAAAAGGCTTTTGATTGCGCTATCAGCTTTTGGCTTATTACAATTGCTTAGTCACTTTTTCATTTGACTTTGTAGGGAATGATTTTGAACTTGCTCAGAAACTTTAAACATTTCGTGCTGCATTTATCAACCTTTTCTTTTATAAGATTTTATATTTGACTCTGAAAACATTTTTTCATTTCATCTTCTTATAAATGTTAAATATGTTTTCTTCTAGTGCTTTTGTGAATTTATTTTTTATCTTCAATATTTGTTCCATTCAGAAATCATTTTAGTAAGCCATTTAGTAAATCATTTAGTAAGCGGGACGCCTTTAATCCCAGCACTTGGGAGGCAGAGGCAGGCGGATTTCTGAGTTCGAGGCCAGCCTGGTCTACAGAGTGAGTTCCAGGACAGCCAGGGCTACACAGAGAAACCCTGTCTCAAAAAAAAAAAAAAAAAAAAAAAAAGAAATCATTTTAGCAAAACATATAGATTCCTAAAGCAGATTTAAATGCAGAATATACTTTCCTAATTTTCTAACTCAAACTTGAAAGTAAAAAGTTATATGCTATTTCTGAATATTAGAGTCTCTTAGCTGCCTAAATATTAGAATTTCTAGGATGACAACACTCTATGTGCATAGTAGGCAAAATACACTTGAAAACCAGAAGCAATATACTGAACTGAATTTTTAAAAAAGGTAGTCGAGGAGGCAGGAAAATCCTGAGTTCCAGGCCACTGTAAGGTAGATAATAAGACACTGTCTCAAAAACGACCATCACTGGGGCTGGAGAAATGGCTCAGCAGTTAAGAGCAGTGACTGCTCTTTCAAAGTTCATTTCCCAGCAACCACATGGTAGCTCACAACCATCTGCAATGGGATCTGATGTCCTCTTCTGCTGTGTCTCAAGACAGCTACAATGTATTCATATATATAAAATAAATAAATAAATCTTTAAAATCAACCATCATTAACACGACCCCCCCTCCAATTAAGCCTAATGCGATTTGACATAAGTCAAAAAGACCAAAAAATACAAAGGCACTATTCAAGTCTTTAGCCTTTAGTTAATACAGGGATATCACACTATTGCTGAGAAATCTTACAAATACCTACAAAAATAAGCAGATAATGTATATGAGAAGCAATTAAAATAAAAATAGGCAGTGAAGGTACCTGAGCTCAGTTGACTTATACAAGCCTCACCTGGAAACACAGTACGACCATTTAGACCTAGACACCTGGTAGATAAGGGATCTAAATTAAGATATCATATAGTCTGCATGTCCTGAGGGGCTTCCTGAAATTCAGGAGTTCTAAGATCAAAATTGGGGGGTAGGAAAGAGGAAGAAAAAGGAAAGGGAAAAAAAGCCATAAAAACTAGCTGAAAAAAATGAATTAATAAACAGAGCTGGAGAGATGGTTCAGTGGTTAAGAACATCTGCTGCTCTTGCAAAGGATACCATTGTAACTCTAGCTGCAGGGGAGATCAGACACCCTCTTCTGACCTTTGCCAGCACCCACAAGCATATGCATAGACATACAGATAAATAAAAATAAAATAAAAGGGGGCTGGAGATATGGCTCAGTGGTTAAGAGCGCTGGTTGCAATTGTAGAAAACCTGGGTTTGATTCTCAGTACCCACATAGCAGCTAACAGTCCTATGGGATTCCATTTCCACTGGATATGATGTCCTCTTCTGTAGGTACTCCATTCATATATTGTACAGATATACATGCAGGCAAAACAGTCATATATAGAAAGGAAAGCTAAATAAAATTTTAAAAAATATGTAATAAAAGTCTCTAAAAAGTGAACTAATGAATCAAGGACTCTGCTCCACATTTGATATTAAAAGTACATACAGAAAACAACTACATACTACAGATAAACAGTCACTAGCATTTGAACCTGCTTATGGGTGTGCTCTTCATAGGTATTACATGACCAGACACTATTTTCTAAGCTAGAGATAGACCCACGGGTTAGACAGACAAGGTATCGACTCTAGTAGGACATAACGTATACATTAAGAATACAGCAATGCTGGGCATGGTAGTCCATGCCTTTAATTCCAGCATTCAAGAAGCAGAGGCAAATGGATCTTTCTGAATTCCAGGACAACTAGGGCTACATATTGAGACTCCAAACAAACAAACAAGACAGGGGCTATAGCTCAGTGGTATATCACTTGCCTAGCTAATACAAGGTTCTATGTTCAATTCCTAGCACTGTTTTTTTTAAAAAAACAACTGAAAAAAATTAATTTCATTAGAAGCCAATTACTTAGAAGCCAGGCTTGGCAGCGCAAGTCTTTAATCCCAGCACTTGGGAGGCAGAGGCAGGTAGGTCTCTGTGAGTTTCAGACCAAATTGGTCTACAAAGTGAGTTGTGGGACAGCCATGGCTGTTACACAGAGAAACTCTATAAGAATGGGGGGTGGGGTGGGGGGAGAAGTTATAGAGTTATGATGTTGACAGAAGCTTTAGAAAAGGCTTTACACTGGGCCTAACATCTTAATTGAGACCTGTAGGACAAGGACCAAGCATTTCAAGAGATGGGGCACTGTGTACTTGCAGAGAGATCATCAAATGTAAAGATAAGCGTAAGCTGATCCAGTTCCAGGGACAGAAAGAGCAGTACAAATGGATGTAGAGAAGAAAGGAGATAAGGAAGACATCAAGTCAGAGTACACAGGACTTCCAAGATCAAACAGAATCTGAATTTTAATCAAATGCTACAAGGCATAATATCTAAATAGAATACTCAAAAGCAGATGTTCATTTTTTGAAGAGCATTCAAGGTCGGTTGGAGTCTGGACTGCAGCTGAACATATAAATTTAATATGTTCTAACATCTAAACGAAGACTTCTACATAGATCTATTATTTCAAAACCATTGGCAAAAAAATGAGTTAACAAAATAATAGTAACAATTATATTCTACATTTGTACAGTACCCTAGTTAGGACAATGTGAAAAGTTAAAAAATCAGATTAGAGCCTCTTCTTTCTATGCAAGGAAACTAGTGTTGACAGTAACAATGGCAGCAGCATTATTGTGGGATGTAAGGTACCTGGGCCTTACCAAGTTGATTCTTCATGCCCATGAGCACAGAGTTCATGTGTGCTTTGGATGCATAGAGCTTGCTCACAGCCTTCCTTGACCTGATCATCTCCTTGGCCAGGACCACACAGACTTCCTTTTGGCCCTTCTTGGCTGCATCTTTCACAGACCGTTTTACTTTCTCTTCTTCTCTTTGGATATCTAAATTTAGAACAGAATATCAAAAGCCATGGGTAGGGGCTGGAGAAATATTGCTGCCCAATCTTGAGGCCAGGGTTCAGAAGTCACAACCCACAAAAGGGGGTCACAATGCCTAACTCCAGCTCCAAGGAATATGACACCCTCTTATGGCCTCTTTGGCCACCCACATACCTGTATACAAACATACACACACACACACACACACACACCACAAAGGATAAATAGGGCTTGGTAGCACTCAAACTGTTTTTATTATAATCTAAATATATCTGTAAGTAGAAAATTATCAGAGGATATAGATAAAATAAAAATTAATACATGGGTATTTAGTACTTCCTGAAACAAGACTAACATCGTTTGATAATAAGCAGAAGTATAATCCTATTATACCTTAAAAAACCTTTGTGAGCCTGCTCTAACCCTGCTTGGTACCTATCTATACTAAGGAACTTTAGAATGAACTGTACATGCATCTCAGAGCTTATTCTGACCATCAGTATGCAGCTTTCTTACAAGTATGGGAGCACAATCGCTAAACATAATTGTTAAAAACCTACAGCTTAAAGAGAGCCTGAACACATTAAAGCTGATCGTGCCAGCATCAGTAAGAGTGTAGACATGTCTGTATTAGTATATATGCTTTATAAGCAGTAAAGACTTTTGGATTTTAGAAACTGTGGCAAAATACATGTAACACAATTTACCATCTTAACCATTCACAAGTCTACAGTTAAACAGTGATCTGGACCAGCAGGTCATTCTTCCATGACAGGGTCCTGAGGGGGATGATTAGGAGATCAGAAGATAAAGATAGAAGACAGAGAAGATAATAAAATTTGTGACCAGGTCTTGCACAAGCTATGTCTTAGGCCAAGCAAGTTTATTAAGAAGTACGGCATCTTATATACTATTTTTAGGGGAAAAATTAAACAGTCAGCAGAAGCTACAATAGAGTGGGGCTACATCACCAAGAAACTAATCAATGTTGCACATAGGGAACATTAGAGACTTGAGTGCACAACGACCTTGGAAATGATAACCATAGCCCTTTTGCAGGGGAAAGAGCTGGTTTCAGGATCTGAACCCAAAGCTCCTGCAAGGGCCCCCATCTCCCTCCAGTGGGCCCTCTGATGATAAACTGGCTGAATGAGTTCAAGGTTGGATGAGGACATGTTACACAGATGTGGCCCAATCGACCAAACCAACCTTTCTTCAAACTGACCAACGCTAAATTAGAGGAGGAAAACTCTTGAGAGATTCCAAAAACTCCAAACCTGAGAAGAGACTGGATTTTTTTGGCTTCCCAAATCCCACCTCAGCTTTGCGGGTCTTTTTTCTGTATATCTACTACATACCCATGTCTGTCTGCTGTTATCTGCAGTATTTGTAGTTTCTCCACTGCTACCTGCTACACACCAGATTTTTTTCCTGCATTTTAATTATTTAACTGGCAGAGAAAATGAACCTGATCAAGATCCCTAGATTGTAAGATTGCATCAATGTCAGTTAAGGAGATCCATCTTCATTTTGGAGGAGAAGTACCACAAAAACACATATTTTTACATTTGGAAAAAGAAAGCAACTCCTAAACTGGGCACTATTCAGGGGCAACTCCCTATTCTACAACACTGGGGAAAACTTGGAGGAACAATTCAAATCATTTGCAGAGTTTAAGCATGGTGGTATACACCTATAACCCCAGCATCCAACAGACAGAGGGAGAAGGGTCATAACTCTAATTGGCTTGAGCTAACTGACTCCCAAAAAAGTTGCTTGGAAAAATCCAGGTGTAGTTGTTTTGTATATTTTGAAAATTAGAAAGGGTGTCTGAAGGAGTCCTATATTCCACAACTTCAGACTCTGCCCTGAAACCCTGAAATGGGTCAAGATGCACCATTTCATTGCTGTTTCCTGAGTCTGTTAACAAATACAGAGAAAAACAGGAAGTCTAACATAGCCAGGAGGTAGAATCATTTCAAGATAGTGTTAATTTGACTTCTTAGTATTGTATTAAATACTCTTACAAGGTTTATCAGATGGCAGGTTTCTCGTAACTAACTTTGGCTTTGATTTAAAGATATATTGATTTATGGAGTGAATCAGAAAGTCCTCTGTACATTTTTATAAGTTCATAAACTGGTATTAGCACTTCCATGAATGTTCAGTAAAATTCATCAGGGAAACCATTAGGTCCGAAGATTATATTTTGATTGAAAGGTTTTTTGATCATTGATTCAATGATCACGGTTGATTGTGACTTGAGACTTGAATTGGGGCAAACATGCAATCTTATTTGGCTGTTCCATGTACACCTGAGCATATTCTGCTGTTGCTGGAAATTCTGTATATGTCTAAATAGATATAGCTGGTTTCTTCCATTGTTCTAATACATTTCTTTACTTAACCATTTGGAATAGTAAAGTCTCCTACTATTATTGAAATCCTACTACTTCTTTCAATTCTTTTCCTCTTTTATACCTTAAGGGTATTGAGTTAGATGGAAAATGTATAGATCAGGTAGATATTAGATTATATTAGAACTTTTATTAATATAATAAGCTCTTTTTCTCGGGAATTTTTTAATGTTTTAAAAGTTTGGTTTACCGTGATGTAAAGTTACAACCATTCATCTGTGATGCAGTATCTTTTACTAACTTTGTATTCTCAATCTATATGTGGTTTTTGGATTTAAACTGAGTTTGCTGTAGACAGCATATAGTTCAATAGTGTTCTTTAATGCTTTTTGACTATTTCTTTTGATTAAGTAGTTTAGCTCATTTATATTTAAAAAGGAATTAAATGCAGACACTGTGATTCATGCCTATAATACCAATGCACTGGAGGGTGAGGCAGAAGTCAGACAAGCAAGCACATGGAAAACTTAACACGCTGGGCATCTATTTCACTTGAGCTATGCACACATCTCCTAACAAAGCACCTAGCAACCCAGAACCCTTATCAGCATCAAGCTGCATAAACAACCTGCTCCAAACAATGGAATAAGTCTCATCTCCTAAGCAACTTTTAATAACTTTCCTTTTGTGAACAGCTTCCATTCAAATATATTCCAGGACATATATAGCTGGACACTGAAGGCAGGGTCCAGAACTAGTTTTGGGTGTAATAATAGTAATGCAAACTGTCTTCTTAGTGAACTTTCAAAAAAAAATTCTCATGGCTATATATGCTGGGCATGTACATAATTAAAATCAACTGCAACAGGGAGAGATGGCTCAGCGATTAACAGCACTAGCCACTCTTCCAGAAGACCTGGGTTTAATTTCCAGCACCTACATGGCAACTCACAACTGCCTATAACTCCTGTTCCAGGGGATCTGACATTCTCACACAGACATATAAACAGTCAAATAACCAATGTGCATAAAATAAAAATAAATAAATTATTTTTTAAAAAAATCAACTGCAATATAGACTATATATGATATCAATGAACTATTTGTGCTAATATCATACATTTTATTCCTGTATATTACATGCCACAATACATTATTATAAACATTTCTAAATAATGAAAGAAAACATTTTTACTTGTGTTTAATTATATCCAAAATTCTTTGTGTGTATCTAGGTTTGACTTTCCTTTGGCCCATAACTGCTAAAGATTTTTTTTTATATTTACATAAATGCAGATTTGCCTACTGAGTTTATGTGTACTACATGAGTACAGGTACTCTTGGAGGTAAGAACAGGGCATCAGATAACTGGAGTTGGAGTTACTGCCCAGGGTAGATGCAGAGAACCAATCCCAGGTCCTCTGCAGGAGCATTAAGTGCTTTTAGTCTCTGAGCCATCTCTATAGCCCCAGGCTACAGTTTCTTTAACATTTCTTATGCTAACAAGTGGCTCAATTTTTAGGTTAAAAATATTTAACTTCGCTTTAACCTTTGAACAGTATTCTCTCTAGATAATGGGGGTTTTTTTTCTAAGAGAGGGTTTCTCTGTGCAACCCTGGCTGTCCTAGAACTCACTCTGTAGACCAGGCTGCCCTCGAATTCAGAGATCCAGCTGCCTCTGCATCCCAAGTGCTGGGATTAAAAGCATGCGCCACCACCGCCCAGTTTATACATAGAAATTTAGTGTAAAACTTTTTCTTCTACCACATTAAAGATATTCTGGTTTATATAATTTCTGATAATTAAGTTTTAACCATTCTTATTGTTTTCTGTATTTATTTACTTACAGTGTTGCAGACTGAACCCAGGGCCTCACACACTTCAGGCAATAGATGCTCTACCACTGTTTCCTAAATCTAATGTGCCTCTTTTTAGGCTGTCTGTCCTATGCTTCAGCAAACTAAACATGTCGTGCCTCAATGTTGCTTTCTCTAATTGAGTCAACTTTGGGATAATTCTTTTTGCTCTATGGGCTTATTGAAAATACTCAGCTATAATTTGATCTGATCTCTTAACTCTTCTGATATTCAAATTATACACATCAGACCACTTAACATCATCCACAAGTCACAGTAGCTCTGTTGGTCTTTTTTTTTGTAGCATAGTTTGTGCCTTTTTTATAGTGTCTAATTTGTTGTTGTGTCCATTTAGTGAAGTTTTGCTTTATCTTTAAGAACTTTTTCTCTATTTTGCTTATGACTTTGTTTTGTTTTAAATTATTTAACATATTTCTGAAGCAGAAACTTCTGGTTTCTTTGGAAAATCAGTTGTGTTGGATGGTGTTTTGCTGGGGCAAACACATGAAGGAATATTTTCCTGAAGTGGACACAAGTGAAAGGATGTTTCGCTGAAGCAGATACAGGTGAAAGGATAATCTGCTAAAGCAAGCATGTACAAGGACTCATGATGAACAATTCTTCACTAATGACACACATGTATTGGTTCGCCTTACATGCGTTGCTGAGCTCCATTTGTTATGACTCCATAGAGAAATGCACCAAAAAAACTTCACAAGA
This sequence comes from Mastomys natalensis, assembly GCA_021653895.1. Lineage (NCBI taxonomy): Eukaryota > Metazoa > Chordata > Mammalia > Rodentia > Muridae > Mastomys > Mastomys natalensis. Next base: position 561,535 of record JAJTUV010001459.1, on the reverse strand, counting down.
GGTTCCTGCTGCTTCTTGCTGCTTCAATGGACTTGGGGCAATAGGCAGAGAGATGTCAGCTGATACAGACTCATGTGCTGAGGCACAACATATGATGAGGCAAGACCCATGGAAGACTTATATTTGGAGAGAGTATAAATAGGACCCAACAGACAGTGACTAGGGCTTGGCTTGCTTGCATAGCTAGCTTTGCAGCTCTTCTTGATCCTGAGTCTTCGCTTGAGAGACACAGCCCTGGTGGTCCTAGTCCCTCCTGCTGACTCGTGCCAATTCGGCTGAGGCCTGGCTGTCTCTAAGTCGTGCTTTGCTGCTGATTCACGTTTGCTATTCCGACACTACTAAACCGAACTGTTGGTATATGTGTCAAGTGTTTGTGAGTGGATCAAACTGCCACTTATGATTCCTGTGAACTGAACTGCTGATTTCCAAACAACATAGATGGGATTGGCTCTAAAGAACAATTTGTGAATAGGTCCACTGCCCACGTATCCTAATAATCTTTCTTTTCCACTAGCTCTGGTGGGTGGTGGGCTAGAAGAGAGGTTAAAGCATTTAAGAACCATTATTAAAATTAGGGCTAAGAAAAACTCCTCATATTTCTTATCCCTTTTAGCTTAATTGGGTTTTTTGGTTTTGTTTATTTATTTCTATAGTCCAATTCATGTATTTGGTGTGGCCTTTTTACTTGGTACGAGAATAACTCCCTATTAAGTGTCATAATTCTGTAGTCCTTTAAAGAGCATTAAGTTTTATTTTGACTGGCAGCTAAGTCACTTGCAGATCAACTTCAAGACCTGTTCATAAGCGTTCCTCATAAATATGCCTTTATTCTTACCTTAATACTAAATGTGGCCCTTCTCCAGTCTGTATTGAATGTCCCAGATTTTACCAAATCTCTTTACTGTGTTTGCAAAACTAAACCATCTTCCATCCCTTTGTTAGCTCTGGGAACTGTTCAGCTTAAAACTTCCTGGTAGTTGTTCTGTGCCATTAATCATTCTTTGTCAGTCTCTGCAAATACCACTCTAAGTAAGTATTCAGCCACAGACTCACACCCTGTGGAGATATCCGAAGTTCTTTCCCTGGTTATATTCCTCTTCTCTATTACTCAGTACCACACATTTTAGCCTTCCTTACCCTGATCTCCAAATCTTCAATTCAACAAGACCACCATGTTCTTTCTGGAATCCTTCCCATGTGCTACATTCAAGAAAGTATCTCTAGCAAAAAGACAGACTATGAGGACTCGCTTTCTGTTTCTTTTGTCAGTATTCACAGTCATCTGCCTGGTGTGAAAAGCAGTTGTTTCATAGTTGACGCGTTCAGACTTTCAGTTGCAATTGAAGTAGACGTGTTAAGACCAAAATTAACACAGCTGGGAAAAGAATTCTCATCTCTAATTCTTTTTTAAAGTCGTGATACTGTAATCCTGGAACACTTTTCTAGTATCAATCTTTTCTATTCATAAAGGTGTTTAAAAAAAAAAAAAAAAAAAAAAAACCTTTAAGGACAAAAAGAATAGTATACCCCTATAGTATAATAGTAGAGGCAAGAGAATATTGGAGGTTAAAGGTTTAAGAAAAGATAGGGCAGACCAGGGAAGTAGAGTGCAGGTGATTAGTCAAAACTGAGGTTCTAAAAACCCTTAGGGAAACTCACTACTTTATAAGATAATTAAAAGTTAATTTCTAAGAAATGTAAATGCAAATTAACCTGCATGGATCAACAATACTTCTCCCAGAAGACATGGAATTATTAAATAAAAATCTCAGTGCCAAGGCTTACTTGTGGTAACAAGGAGACCCCAGAAGCACTATAATAACAGAGGCCATTGTCATTACCGTTTGGCTGCCCACCAGAACTACATGGTAAGACCATACTGCTGAGGAAGGACATATTCTGGCTACGAGACATAGAGGAATCCAGATAGAACTGACCTGAAAAACTTCCTCTCTACTGACTAGTTTCACAGTGTTGGAAAGTGCTACGCAGGGGAAGTGTGGAGCGGGAAGGAAGCCATCAATATTATTATTCAGCAGCAAATCTTACATACTACAATACTGACTTGCCAGAGAAGATGTACTCACTAGTTTAATAATGGCACAAAGGATACTGAGGTAATAGCTTTTCAGTTGGATTTGTCATCTGATCCATAGAAGGGAATTCATATCTGGTACTTTACACCTGGGCAACAACTATGGCTTAGGATGTCTAGGCCCAACAGGGTAACCAACTACTGATGGCTTGCTAAATAGTCATGTTGATAGATTAGTGATATTCTGTGATTATTGATAGATAGTGAATTCTACCTTGTTTATAACTCGGAACTCAAACTGGTCAAAATGCTGAGAACAAATGACTACTGAATGTTCAGCCCTAAATGACAGCTAAATCAACATCCAATCCAAAGCTCAGGGACCATCTCAGAAGAAGAGGTAGAAAAAATATACACATGTGGAGAACTGCTGTGAAATACTGTCTCTTGGACATGACATCGCCATTGCACACAGAACTCACTACAGCTATGGCTGCCTGCATAGACCTGCACAGATCAAGCCAACAAAACCAGTCAGCATTCCACAAAACAGTACTGACTGGATTCCATGGGTTATAGGGAATGGGTGTGGATATGAATATGAAGTGGGAGACGATGACATGAATTATCTGAGAGGAGTGGGAGGGGGATCTGGGATTGGGTAAATAAAGAAAATTGCTCTGCCGGGCGGTGGTGGCACACGCCTTTAATCCCAGCACTTGGGAGGCAGAGGCAGGCGGATTTCTGAGTTCGAGGCCAGCCTGGTCTACAGAGTGAGTTCCAGGATAGCCCAGTCTACACAGAGAAACCCTGTCTCGAAAAACCTTTAAAAAAAAAAAAAAAAGAAAATTGCTTATATGTATGATGTTGTCAAAAATAAATAAAACTTAAAAAAAAAAAAACTTAGTTTAAGCATGACCATTTCTTGGTCGCTCAATTTAATTTCAAATGGTACTAAAAAAAAGTAACTTTTATTTAGAAATATATTGTCCCCAATTTAAAGTTATGTTAAAATATGCAGAGAGTAGAGATAATGGAATTGCACTGATTTTTTATGCACAACTTATTTAATGTGCAAGCACAAAGAGCTTTCTTCTGTTCCTTCACAATAGACTGTCAATCACTATCTTTTTTATTCTGAGTATAGAATAAGAAAAGAAAATAATGAGAACATCTATGCATAATTACTATGGGAATAAACTGTCTTATAATGTAGAGGTGAGTTTACTTTTATGTACTAAAATGAAATAGAGCATTAAGAGTATAGAATAAAAAACATAAAATAGTAATTTACCTCTTATTTGCCTGTCAACAACTCTCATTTCCTTTCTGATCTTCAGTGACCATTCATTAACCTGGAGAAAATTTTAAATAAGGAATTATCAGAGAAGCAAACATTGCTAGTCAATTTTGCAGTCTTAATAATTCTATATTAATTCTATATTGGTTTAGCCACAATTTTTTTTTTTTTAATTCTGCAGAAAGATCTTTAGGGCCATTTGTTTCTTTTTCCCTTTTCTTTTCCTTCTTTCTTTTTTTTTTTTTTTTAAACTAACTCTTCAATCACAGTACACAGGCACTCTAAACTGTTTACAGCCTGGCAGAGAAGAGCACTTATTAGAAAACTCTGTGGCTACACTAGTATTTTTCACATGGTACCTGGGCAAAGGCAGTCTTGGGGAATCAGAAGATTTTCATCTTTTACACATAATTATTTTAAAGATTACTCTGCCTGTGTGCTGGGAACTTATCTCCCCCCCCCAGCCCCCCCGATCCCCGTCCCGGTTTCTGGACCAGGCTGGCCTCGAACTCAGAAACCCACCTGCCTGCCTGCCTGCCTCTGAGTCCCAAGCGCTGCGACTAGAAGGCTGCACTATCACTGCCCAGCTAGGAACTTATCTTTTTATATGTTGTTTTTCTCCCTGTCAGGTTAACTCTGAGGCACTAAATGTTGCCAACTGGAGATTCTGGTGTAGGGACTCTAATAACGAGCACACTCTCATGCCAGTCAACTGCTTTCCAGTTCTTTTTTCTTTTTCAAAAATACTGAAGAAAAATCTGAGGTGTCAGCTGATGGATCACTAAAGTAAAATTTATATTAAATTACTGCATGCTTTTTGGCACATGACGCGGAAGAACTGAGTGACATTGCTACTTCAATGCCCTTCTATCACCAGCTACTTACTGACAGGGCTTTCAGTACTTTCATCAAACCAAAAATTCTATATTAACTGTAAAGGAAGAACATGGAACCCTGTAACATCCACACACAAGTACATGAACTAAACTACGCTTAAAAATTCCTATCAGTAGAAGATGTGTTTCTATTAAATTTCAACATTTAATAATTACTTACCAAAATCTGTAAAATATTATAAAAACAATGATGCCACTGAAAGAAATGTTTCAATACTTAAAAGCCAGGCATGACTTATAACCCCAAAGCTGGGGAACAGAGACAAGTCAATCCCTGGAGTTCACTAGCCAACCAACCTAGCTACAATGGTGAGCTTCAGGTTTAATGTGCTTTTAGGTTTAGTCTTAGGGGAATAAGGCGGAAAGTGAAACTAGACATCTCTTCTGGCATGTGCACAGGCATGACATCTACATACACAAACAAAGATTAAAAACTTAAAGAAAACTAGGAGGTGATACAATTTTTAAATAATTAATCAGGTTAGATTTATTTACAGTTTAAGTTAAATTTATATAATATGCAACTAATCATGTTAAAGTATATAACTGATGGTGAAATTTAGTACAACTTGTTATCAACCCTTAAAATCTTTTCATCACTTGGAATATAGTACACATCTTAAATAATCCCTAATCTCCCATCTACCAACCCTTGGCAACCAGTATTTTATTTTCTGTCTTTATAGAACTGGTTGTTCTGATTATTTCATATAAAAATACTAATAAAGTGTGTGCCCTTTGGTTCTAAATTCTTTCATTTCATTTCATAGCATGTTCTCAAGGTTCACACATGTTGTAGCACGTAAGCCATCTTTTTTATGTTCACCTTCATCCCATTATATGCATACACCACAAACTTGTTTCTCTCCCCACCTGTTGATGGCCATCTGAGTTTGCTATCACCTTCTGACTACTGTTAATATTTGTGTATAGATTAAAAAAAATACCAATTTAACTGGACTGGGGCAGCACAAATGACACTTAGCATTTTACGTGTTTCCAGATGACGCTAATAGTCTTTAAGGGTTAAGAAACACAACCCAAGACCAGGAGCTCAACAAACTGTATCAAACAGGTTTCATAAATATAAAGATACTGTAAAGAAAATTCAAAATAGATAAAAGGAAATTAAAACAAATATTTATTTAGTTTCAACAGTACTTTACTAACAAATCAAAGGTATTTAAGTAAGTAGGAATGCAGTAATAAGGTTTTTAAAATCAATTAGTAAGTTAGACTATCTTGTGAAAAACATAAGGAACCTACAGAAAGGTTGAGACCATCAAGATAAGTGCTTTATTCAAAGTCGTTCACTGAGGCTATTATATGCCAGACACAAACTAGGTGAAAGAAACTGAAACCAGCAAGAAGACATCAGCTACAACCAGTGCTGAGACAAATGATGCTGAGACAGAAACCAGTTGTCCAAATCCCGGTTCCACCAATCTCTGAAGCTAATTCCTTGTGGATTCAAAACACAATTATGAAATAAAAAATCATTACGCCGGGCGGTGGTGGCGCACACCTTTAATCCCAGCACTTGGGAGGCAAAGGCAGGCGGATTTCTGAGTTCGAGGCCAGCCTAGTCTACAGAGTGAGTTCCAGGACAGCCTGGGCTACACAGAGAAACCCTGTCTCGAAAAACCAAAAAAAAAAAAAAAATCATTACACCAGAGTTTCCTGGAAGGCTAGAGACGCAGCTCAGTGATAGAAGGCTTGCCTAGCACAAAACATGAAGCCCTCTCTTCAAGCCCTAGGTCTAGGAATTGATGTTGTCAAGTTAGAGGATTTCTTAAAGCAAAACTAATTAATTAACTAATTAATCAAAACAAAGCAAAACACACACACAAAAAAAAACCCAAAACAAACAAAGCAAAGAAACAAACTCTGGAGAGTTGGCCCCGTGGTTAGGATGCACACTGCTCTTGCAGAGTCCCTGGGATTCCCAGTACCCGTGCAACTCCAGCTCTAGGAGATCCAACGTGTCAGGCACCTGACTTACATGTATACACCCACACCCAGTCACCCACATTTAACTTAAAAGTAAATCTTTAAAATTAAGTTTTAAAAGACACATGCAATAACCAGAAAGGAAAAGGGCTGACATTTTTATTTAAATTCAAAGTATGAATTTTTATTTTGCCTAAGTCTATAATTAAAGAAAAATATCACAAATGGGAAGAAGATATTTATAACCATATCAATAATAAATAATAAAATATTTATTTAATTTTTGAAAAAAATTTAGATGTGTTTATGTGTATGAGTGTTTTGCCTATATGTCCTGTACTACATATATGCTTGGTGCACAGAGAATTCAGAAGAAGAAATCAGATCCCCTGGATCCAGAGTAGGTATCATGTGAGAGAACTGGGAACCAAACAAATCACTATATATCTGTGTGTGTAATAAATACTTTATTATATAATAAATAACATAAATATATAGTTTCAATATAATTTTATTTACTAAAAATAAGATTTTTTTTCTCGCCGGGCGGTGGTGTGCGCACGCCTTTAATCCCAGCACTTGGGAGGCAGAGGCAGGCGGATTTCTGAGTTCGAGGCCAGCCTGGTCTACCGAGCGAGTTCCAGGACAGCCCAGACTACACAGAGAAACCCTGTCTCGAAAAATCAAAAAAAAAAAAAAAAGATTTTTTTTCTCATACACTATATCCTAACTACAATTTCCCCTCCCTCTTCTCCTCCCGGTTCCTCTCCACCTCCTCTCCCATCCAGATTCACTCTTCTGTCTCTCATTAGAAAAGAACAGGCTATCCAAGAGATAACAAAATATAAAAAAATAATATATAGTAAAATAAAACAAAACCATCATATTGAAATTCGACAAGGCAAACCAACCAAGAAGGAAACCAAAAGCAACCAAGAAGGAAAAGAGCCTCAAGAGAAGGCACAGAATCAGTTCACTTGTTCACACATTCAGGAGTCCCATAAAAATACTAACTGGAAAGCTGTAACAGATACACAGGGGACCTGGGGCAGGCTCGTTTAGGCCCTGTGCTTGCTACTCCAGTCTCTCTGAGTTCATATGAGCTTGGCTCAGTCAATTTAGAGGGTCTTGCTCTCCTGGTGTCCTGCATCCCTTCTGCCTCTTTCACAGGGTTGGTTCCCCAAGCATGAGGTGAGAGATTTATTTAATTGAGATATCCCATTTAGAGCTGTGTACTGAACAAATCCCCAATAAAATTTATAAAGAATTTGCATACAGGATATATGAAGGTCTCTTATGCATAAATGTCTCCTTTTAAAAAAATCAATTCTGAACATTATATGTAAGAATTTTCAGGATAATTTAAGTCTCTGAACGTGACCTCATCTTCTTCTAGAGAAACCTTATATTTCTTCTACCAAACATCTAACTTAAGTGGGCTGGCAACTGGTTCTCAGTTATCTGCTGAGGACAGTGACTGCCTGCAACTAGCTTCAGTATTTGTGAATGCCAGTCTGTTTCCACTCAGTCCTAAAGTTTGTTTTTCAGGGTTATGTGCCAGAATCCTTTGCCCTTGGTTCATCACAAAACTCAATCCCTTAGTCACAGGGTCTGTCAACAGGTCTGCTCAGATGCTCAGTTTCGTGGCCAATGCCTTAAGCATTGGAGAGCGCCTGGAGCTGGGCATGCCAGTCTCTTAGGACCCGGACTATGATGATACCCACTGCTTTCAGTGCTTTCAACGAGTTGTACTTTTTGGTTACTTCTGCTGTTTTTGGCAAAGGGTTGGTTTGATACAACTTCAAATTGCCATCACAGTTTTTTAATTTAATATACACCCTACTCATGTTTCATAAAAAGACCTAGAATTGAACACATTTCCAGTAGCAAGAAACATATATGCACCCAAATTCTGGGTTCTAAACAGCACTGCCATTATAAGAGAAATAGTGGATTTTGGGTTCCAAGATGGGAACATACAAATCACACCAAAATATTTATTGCACTAGAAAGAAAGGAAGCACTCAGGGACCATTAAGATTATGTTAAAAAGTGACAGAAACTCTCTAGCACCACTGACCAAACTTATATTTCAATATCACACAAAATAATGAAGAATGACTATGACATATAAAACATTAAAATCTACTAAACTAACATGGCACTGGAGAGAAAAAGCATTTCATATCTCTGGAAACCATTATATCAATCCCTTATTTTCACCATTAGTGATTAAAGAAAAAGCAATTAGGTACTTACTTCTCTTGCCTTTTCAGCACAAAGTATATGTCCAGGTAACCAAGTAAGCCTAACAAGAAGATCTTAATTGAAGACTGTCAACTAACAACTAAGAAAGGAATGATGACATCAGAAAACCATGAAAAGACAGTTCAATTGAGAAAAAGAGGTACAAATAGATACTAAGGAATTTTAAGAAAAAGAATTAATAAGAAACTGCAGAGCACCAGTTGTGGTAGAGCACGCAGGTATGATTTGCTGAAGGGAGAAACTGCAGAGCCAATCCATGTAGCACCAAGGTAGTACCCCTTCATGTTACTCTCTATTGCTAAGAGAAAAATTCCTTAGACCAATCAAATTGAGTTGATTACAGTAAAGCAAAACGAAACCTAGTCCCAAGCCAGGCAACTCCCAGAACAAGAGCAAATTCTGAAAAATCTAGCCAATATGATCAGATGGCATTTACAGAAAATGGAGGAGAGCCAGAAAGCAATGCAGGTACTATAGCTTCTTAACAAGTCAACTGGTTACCACTTTGTTAGTTAATTGGCTGCAGTATCCCTTACAATTAATCAAACTGTGATTGAATTCTATTGGTTTGGTAGATGCTAATGGGTCCAATTTAGATGCTCAATGCAAGTCCATGGCCCCCTGTGCTATTTTATTGAATAATAGCAAAAGAAAAACTACATTATAGATACCTGGCTGACATGACCTGAAAGCAGGTGATCAAACCTACTAGCAACATTATTAATGAGACAAGCAGCCAAATATAGTGGTACACACCTGTAATATCAGCTCTTATTAGGATCAACAATTTCAAGCCAGCCTGGGATACATGATGTCTTAGTTTGGTTTCTATTGCTGTCATAAACATCATGACCAAAAGCAACTTGGGGAGGAAAAGAGTACATTTCAGCTTACAGTTGTAATGCATCAGGAGAAGAAGTCAAGAAACTTGGAAGCAGGAAATGCAACGGAGACCATGGAGAACCACCCAGGACCACCTGTCCAGGGACGGCATAGCCCAGAGAGCTAGGCCCTCCCACATCCATCATTACAATACCCCACAGATTTGCCTAAGGCAATTCCCAAATTGTGATTTCCACCACCCAGATATGTCTAAGTTTTTGTGAAGTTGACAGAAACCATACAGTACACACACGAGAACCTGTCTAGAAACAAACAAAATGAAACTACTTATCATATGCCTTTGGATGAAAAAAATGCTAGAAATATTAAATAAGTCTGAATTTATTAGTTATAATTTTATTGTAATTTATTAGTTATTAGTAATACCATTAAAGAAATATTAAATTTGTGTTTAGAAGGAATTCAAATCTTTTAGTCTTCCCTACCTTGTAGGACTTTTATAAAAATGTTTCAAACTCCCATCCCAACACCTCTGTTTACACAAAGGCCTCCTACTGCATTCTAAGAAGTACGTGGGGCAGTGACCTTCTTCCCCCTCTTTCTTTATTTCCACTGTGGCAATTCTTTTCAGACAAGCTGAGTGAATTAGACTGTGAGGTCAGACTCCAGCCAAGGTGGAAAAGACATAGTCACCACCTAAGTCAGAATAAAAACCATGTGCACTTGCTGTCTCTGTGGGTTGACTCTTCTGAGCACACCTTCCTGATCAATTATAGAAGTTTGCTTTGCCCAGACATAGCAAGCTTCAGCCTGAGTGGTAGTGATCTCGTTCATTTCTACACAGAACTAATTCTTAACATGTATATAGTAAGAAGTTCACAGTTTCCTTGTGAAACTTTCTCGCTAAATTTGTTCAGCTTGGATCTCATCCAACTTCCATGTAAAATGACACAGAGGAAAAAGCTAAGGGCAAGACACAGACCTTGCAGGATGATGAACTGCCAACTCTAAAGTCTTTACTTTTACAATGTTACTTTTTTTTTTTTTAATGGGGGGATTAAACTTTTAAAATGAATGCATGGTAACATCTCAGAAACTCTACAACACCCAGAATTCTCCTTAGAATCTTTGCTTTCCAAGCCACTGTCCAGTCTGGCCTTGAACTCTTGCTTTCAGGAATATTCCTTCCCAGACTACCCAAGTAACTGAACTGTACTCCACATTGTATCTCTTAAAACCTTTTCCTATTAAGAACATTCATTCACCTGTTACATTTTATTCTCTGGTATAAAATGAACGTGTGGACCGTAAAAGAGACAAGCATACAATTTCACTTTAGAACATTATGTAGATCATTTTGTGGTATTTGTATACTCATTTTCTTGAAGATAAAGAAATCATTACTAGTGTGTGGATTTAGCTTTGTCATCCATAAATTGAGATAGTCTAAAGAAAACCGTCTTACCACTATTTAAATTTATGCCTGGTATGTACATTACTTGTTTAACATTTCCATTATTTTAAATGGTAAGTGTGATTGCTAAGAATGCGATGTCAATTTCTCCTCTAGTAGTAAATGGCAGAGTTAATGAATGAGACTGGCTTGACAGCTACACTTCCGTAACTGAACTAAAAGGATTTGAAGGACAAGTTTTAGTGCTGTAGAAAGTGCTTCTCAAATGTCAGGGCACATACTAACCACTGGGGAAGAGTCATAACTTAAAATCTGATTCAGTAGGTCTGGAATGGGACCCCACAAATCCAATATGTTGGGTGCTGGTCCTGTTGGTGCGACTGTTGGTGATCAGTAATAAGGCTGGGTGTGTAAAGAACTCACCGTCACTATCACTACTAACTCAAGCTTCACATTTTTAAATGGTCAATTACTGTAGTAGCACTCTTCTTACTTGACATGTGAGACGAAGTCTCGGACAAGTTCTCGAGATCAGAGAGCCGAGACGACTAAAAGTAGAACTCAAACTTAGGCGGCTGGTTATTGGTTCCTAAAATAACTCAATTTACAGACAGATCTAAGAATTCAGAGCAGGAGCAGAACTATTTTCGGTAGCAGTCTTATGGGTAGGGTCCTGACAGAACTATTGAGCTTCTGGAGTCAGCAGAAAGTCGGGCTTCCCTGCACATAGAGGTGAGCGAGAACTGGACCTGCCCAGCAGGTGCCTGGACCTTTCGGGGATCCGACCCGGTTCAACGCGCACAACCTTCCGGTGTGGGGTAGGTCCTCCGGGTGGTCGCGCAAGAGAAAGGTTCCGGGCGGCCCGTACCACCGCGCGCAGGGGAGAGTGCTTCCTCAGACCCCGGCTGTGTGGCGCCTCGAGCGTCCCGGGGAGAGGCCGAGGTGCTCCTAACCCGGCCCTACGCACCCGGGTCGGACGCCGAGCAACAACGGCGCGCTCTTCCTAATCCTAACAGCCCAATCCTAAACTCTTCCCTCGGCCCCTCGGCCGAGTGGAAGGCCCCGGAAATGGGGGCCAGCCTGAGAGCGCAGCTGGCTGTTTCCACCTCCGCTGCCCAGCTCGTAGCTTCCCCGGTCGCTGGCCCTTACCAGCTCTTTGGGAGGCTTCTCCTGGGTTTTTCCAAACAGCCCCATGATGAACTGAACTCCTCTTATCCTTCCGACTTTCCGTTCCCTGCGCCCAGGCAGGTCACGGGCAGCCGCCTGGGCGGGGCTGCGAGGAAGGGAATCAGACGCCCAGAGAAGGGCGCGGCGGCAGCAGGGGTAGTACGCACGCGCGCGGCGCAGGCGCAGAGTTAAGTTGGGTGGGGTTCTACTATCCCGATGACACCATTGCGCAGGATAAGGGCATAAGTGAAGTATAGAAGTAACTCTTAAGATATTTATTGCCTACACCCAAAATATGTCAGCTAGTCCAGAAATATGTATCTCAACGCTGTCACGCATATTTACAAGCACTTCTCAGAAATTTGTGTATGGGTTTCTCTTTGTGTCCCGGAGTCACCTCACAGACTGCAAATCTACACATCTACTTGAAAACTTGACCATCGTCTTCTTTCCCCTTTTTAGGAAAAAGTTCTAGCAGTGATCTTATGCTAAAGCCATAGAAGAGATTAATTAAACATAATAACATTTGTTTCGCTTGTAAGATTATGACCTGCACGAGTCAGCTGACACTAACTTTTTTTTTTTTTAAGGAACATAGTTTATTATGGTTCTCTGTCCAATAATAAAACTCCTTTGATGGATAAGATCAAAAACTCAAGTGACAGCACATGCTAGCGAGTATATGCTGGGAGTGCAAACTTGTACAACCACTTTGGAAATCAATTTAGCAGTGAAACTAACTTTTAAAGAAGAAATAACAAAAGACTTCCATTCTGCACCTATCAAAGAAATGGATTCATAGACAAGGAACTGTGCAAGGGAACCTGGGCCCCTGGAAGAACAGGAAGCCACTTCTACAGCCTCATCTTACAAACAGGGAAATCTTTAAAAACCCTATTTTCTTTATGGAAACCTTGATGATAAATATAAAAATAAATATTCTCTAACAGAACAGAGGTAACCAGGGGCCATTGTCTATTTCCTCTGGAAGGAACCAGTTAGTATATCTTACAGTTGAGTCTGCATATCTTCTGGCTTTTGTATCATAGCTTTCTATAAGTTGTAATATGGCCACTGGCTAGGTGGAGAGAAACCAGACTCCTCCCATTTTTCTTTATCACTTTTTTAATTTATTGTTTGAGAATTTCATCCATAATGTAATTATATTGTTCACATCCATTCCTTTGACTCCTTCCTTGGCCTTTACTGATTTTGTTTCCTAGTTTCTTTTAAAATACAAAGGAACTAAATTGGCATGTTTATGGACCCAGCTGTGATCCACTTTGTCCATTTTCATTTTCACTTTCATCTGCATGGGCACCAGATACCAACACGAAGCTTTCTGTGCCTAGCTGTGCTGCCTGTTCAGGTGGATGTTGAATTCTTTCTGAGCATGGACCTTCCTCATGTTTTGTCAATGACCCACTGGTTTATTCTGAACTTGTTGGATACCTGTTATTTTGTTCTCAGTGCATGCAGATGGAGGACTTGTTTACTTTTGTTTCCTTTCAGAGTATTTGTTTATTTGCTACCAATTCAGGCCTTTCCTCCTACCACACCAACAACTAATTCTACTTGCTTATAGCAAATTTGCCTCTTTAATTTAGAAAGTCTATCAGTGCCTGATCATAAAGACACTAAAGATATGAGATACTCTCATATCTGGGTACTCTAGCACAACAAAGGGAGAGTCAGAAGAATCTCCCTCAAAGAGAAGCCCAAGACAAGTTCCAACTCTGGTTAAAAGGAACCATATTGGCTCAGCTGGGAAAATACACATAGGGGATGATCACATTGTCTTCAGCTCCTCTATGTTCCATTAAATGTACAGGATAAATCTGAGATACTGTTGTAAAGAGAATGTCTTATTATTGTATGGATGTATCACTGTCAATTAAAAAAACAACAACAACAAACCTATGGCCTATAAGAAAGGGTAGGATAGAACGTGGGACATCCCAGAGGCAGAAAGAATTCTGGGATAGAGCCAAGCAATAGAATTCACCTGGGGAGATGTGACCAGATGACACATAGTACCTGAGCACAGCTAACCAGCCACATGGCAGAATATGTCAAAATAATTGGGTTATTTTCAATTATGCTCTAGTCAAGAAGAGCCTAGCTATATGGCCAAGGTAGGTGTAAATATATTTTTAATCTTGAGTCTTATTTCTGGGCACATGGAACTAGGAGGAAGAACCAGATCTAACTTCTACACAGTTTTTTTTTACCCCTACACATCTGAAAGAACTGCCTTAGGGTGAGACCCACCTCAGCTGTTATTATAACTGATGCAGAAATCTGATCCAAAATACAGGCCTGTCCAACTAGCATAAAGGATTATACTTTTCAGGGAAGAAAAAAATACACTAAAATGAGAAACAGAAATTCAAAGAAAGAGGAAATAGTTCATTAAAAGCTGCCATTTGGCACTCTAGGATGTTTGTGTTTGAGTATTACATCAATTTAAGTCAGTTATTTTAGAAACTGAGGAATGAGAGAATGTGTGATAGTCTCTCCTGATTTCACTTTAAACTAGAAGTTCTAGGCAATAGAACTAAACACAGACTACACTAATTAAAGTTTAGAAGCATCTAAGAAAGGAAATGATGGGATCCTAAGTGTAAGAATTCATAACAGAGCTTTGGGAAGCTGTCAAAATTGTAGAGTCAGTAAAGGACAAGAAGTTAATGAGAAAAAAATCTATACAATGTGTAAAAGCTTCTTAGCCTTTGACTACTTCACAATTTTCTCATTATTTGGTATAATTGAAATGTTTAAGTCTAGTTTCTAAACTTGAAAAAAAAATCTATATTAAATCTTACCTACCCCCAAATTCTCATTTTTACCATTGAATATTTTATATTTATTTAGGAGGGTGTGTGTGTGTGTGTGTGTGGTGTGTGTTTCTGTGTCTAGTTTAGTTGTTTACTTAAGTTTTCATCAATGTCAATATTTGTAACTATATGAGTCTATAAGAAAATGTATAATAATTTAATTATTCCTTACTGTATGACATTATTTCCACTTTTACCCGAAGGCTTCGACATAGGATCAACATTACAGATTTATCTGGAATACAGGTAGCCTGAACATATGCATTATAATACTGCGAACTTCTATAACTAGTACTTGGAATGCCTTCTCCCCTCCCCACCCCCCAGTCTTTGCTAACAATGAATAGAAATTCATTTGTTAATGAATTGTTTGTTAATCTGGGGCTGGAGAGATGACTCATTCAGAGGCTGGCTGCTCTTTCCAGAGGACCCAGGTTTAATTCCCAGCTCACATGATGGTTCACAATCATCTGGCATTCCAATCTCAGGGATTCCGATGCCCTCTTCTGGACTCCAGAGTATCAAGCAGGCAGGTAATGCACAGACATAAATAAAAGCAAAATACCCATTCATATAAAATACAAATAAATAAAACCTCAAAAAACATTTTAAAATTGCTAATCCGTGAACACAAATATTATTTTGCGTTCCTTTACACGCTTAAATTAGTATATGTTCATTTCACAAAATGAGGGACTTCACTATTATATTTTCATAGGAATAAGAGTTCATATTTACCCCACTGTTTTTTTCTTGTCCTCTCTCTCTGCCTCTCTGCCTCTCTCTGTCTCTCTGTGTCTGTGTCTGTCTGTCTCTCTGTGTCTCTGTCGTCTCTCTCTCTCTGTCTCCTTCTCCCTCTCCCTGTCCCTTTCCCTGTCCCTGCTCCCTCTCCCTCTCCCTCTCCCTCTTCCCCTTCTCTCTCTCTCTCCTCTCTCTCTCTCTCTCTCTCTCTCTCTCTCCTCTCTCTCTCTCAGTTTCCTTCCCACTGAAGGGACTCTGACCAGCTTGAGCATGGTGAGCATGGCCCTGGCAAGCCTTGTCCTTCTCCCCCATTCCCTCTGCATTGCTAAAATCCATTAGACTACATTCCTAAAGCTAGCCACCAAGGTCTATTCCCTTATTTGGCCACTCCCTCCTCCTGAAACTGACTACTAAGGTCTAGATATCAAAGTATTGAAGTCCAGCAATCAGAAGCCCCTTTGTGGTCACCTAATTAACAGGAACAATTAAAAGTAAACACCTCATCTAACACAGGGCTTCCTCTTTATAAACTGCCATTTTCCTCTGTGTGTGTGAGAGAGAGAGAGAAGAGAGAGAGAGAGAGAGAGAGAGAGAGAGAGAGAGAGAGAGAGATTGTGATACTTGTGTTTCAGAGTCAGGATTTTTTGTTTGTTTGTTTGTTTGTTTTTAGGGGGGATTGTTCAGTTTGGATTGGTTGGTTGTGTTTGTTTAGGATGATGTTTCTCAATTCTATACATTTCCCCTGCAGATGATTTAATTTTGCTTTTCTTTATGGCTGGATAACACTATATTGAGCATCTACACCACATTTTCTTTGTCCACTGGTCTATTGGTGGACATCTACTGACTGTGTAAACTAGTTTCTCGAATATTGCTACGATAGATATATACATACAAGCATCTCTATGGTAGGCTGACTTAGATTGGTCTGCATATATCTAAAAGTAATGCCACTGCAGTACTTCTGTGTTTTCTGGATGAAAGCCTTCCCAGTTGGTGTGAAATGAAATTTCTGTGTAGTTCTAATTTTCATTCATAAATGTCCAAGGATGTTGACATTTTTCTCCTATGTGAGAATTCTGTGTTCAGTTCATTTGCCCATTTGTTAGTTGGGTGTGGTTTGTTTTCCCTTGGTTTGGTGTGTGCGTTTAATTTTTTGAATTATTGGTTTTGTTTGGTGAATTAGAGTCTCACTCTATAATCCTGGTTTGCCTGGAACTCACAGAGCTTGGCCTGCCTCTGCCTTCCCATTACTTGGATTAAACGCTGTTTGAACTAATTTTTTGAGTTCTTTATATATTCTTGTGTAGAAATGTCAAAGATTTATCCCATTATGTAGGCTGTGTCTTCAGTCTGTATTTCCTATGTTGTACAAAACCTTTTTCAGTTCATGTAATTTCATTTGTTAGTCATTGCAATTATTTCCTGGGTACTTGGAGTCCTTTTCCGAATGATTTTCTGGATGTTTTGAAGTCTTTCTATATTTTCCCCTAAATGTTTCAAGTCCTCTAATCCATTCAAGGTCCTTGATCCATTTTGAATTAAATTTTGTGCAAGGTAAGAGATAGGGATCTATTTTTATTTTTCAGTTTGTGGCTCTCCAGTTTTTTAGCACTATTTGTTGATAAGATGTCATCTTTTAACAAAGCATATCTGGGCTCCAGAAAACTGTAGTTATGTGTATGAATATCTTTCTGGGTCTTCTATTGAAGCCCATTGCTCTATATTCCTGTTTTTGTCCCAGCATGAGGCTGCTTTTATTGCCATGCATCTATATTGTGATTTGAAATCCTGTAGGAGACATCTCTAGCTTTGCTATTTTTATTCAAAATAACCTTAACTAATTCTATGTCCTTATGATGTTGTAGTAACAGGAAGGTAAACTGAGTAGTTTAAGGAGGTCCCTGAAACTGACCAGATTCACTAAACCCCTCCTTACCAGAGAAAGCAGTAAAAGCAGCAAAGAAGACTTTCAGACAAGCCAAGCTGTAAAGAAAATCTAAGACCAGACTAGCTGCCTGGAAGAAGTAGAAACCATTTAAGTGGCCAAGAAGTTTTGACCAACTCAGACATCTGGAAAGAACATTGTCCAACCTGCACAGTATGTTCCAGCTTTATGAGCTGTCACCAATGCTGGAATGGGCTTTGGTAATACAGCTGTCTTTGAATTATTTCTGCTCCTATAAGTAACCTCTCACCCATACTCTTGTAAGTAACTCCAATAAAACTCTTGTTCACCAAAATGGACTTCAGTGGTTGGCTTAGTTAGGGTTTTACTGCTGTGAATGGACACCATGACCAAGGCAACTCTTATAAGGACAACATTTAATTGGGGCTGGTTTACAAGTTCAGAGGTTTAGTCCATCATGGCAGGAGCATGACAGCATCTAGGCAAGCATGGTGCAGGAGGAGCTGACAGTTCTTTTTTTTTTTTGTCTTTTTTTTTTTTTTTTTTTTTTTTGGTTTTTCGAGACAGGGTTTCTCTGTGTAGCCCGGCTGTCCTGGAACTCACTCTGTAGACCAGCTGGCCTCGAACTCAGAAATCCGCCTGCCTCTGCCTCCCAAGTGCTAGGATTAAAGGTGGCGCCACCACCGCCCGGCTCGGAGCTGACAGTTCTACATCTTCATCTGAAAGCCAATAAAGAAGACTGGTTTTCATGTGGTTAAGAGAAGGGTCTCATTGCCCACCCCCACAGTGACACACTTCTTCCAACAAGGCCACACCTTCTCCAACAAGGCCTTCTCCAATAATAGTACCACTTGCTGGGCCAAGCATATTCAAATCACCACAGTGGTATTTGTACTTTAGTCTGTCATGGGCAGCCTAAGGTAAATAGATGTGTGTGTGTTTTTATCGCCCCAGGAAAAGTTCTGTCACGTAACATGAATTTTAGGATTATTTTTTCTAGTTCTGTGAACAATATCATTGTAATTTTGATAGGAATTGAATTGATCATTTGAACTAACAGCCATTTTCACAATAATAATTTTTGGACTCATGAGTATGAAAGTCTTTCCATCTTTGATCTTTCTAAAAAGTCTAGTAACAGCATAAGATACTCTAAGACTGAGTTCTCAGCACAAAGATTTATTTGCCCCAGAGGAACAAACAGTAACAAAGACAGGAGATAGAGGACAAGAGAGAAGGGAAAGGGAACAAGGGAGAGGGGACAGGTATTTGTCTCAAAGGACAAAGGACTGCCTCTGGATAGACAGGAGACAGATGTGACACATAGGAAAATGGCAGTGTGTAAAGGGAAAGTCCTGTGTTAGGATGAATTGCTTTGTTTTGATTGAACATGTTAATTAGGTGAGCCAAAGGGAGCTTTTGATTGCTGGACTTCAATACTTTGATAGCTGGACCTTAGTATTTAGCCTCAGGATGAGGAAGTGACCAAATAAGGGAATAGACTTTGGAGGCTAGCTTGAGAAATGTAATCTGACCATTTTTAGCAAGGAAGAGGAAATAGGGGAAGGGCAAGGTCTGCCAGAATCATGCTTGCCATGCTCAGGCTGGCTAGAGCCCTTTCACTGTCCTTTGACAGTTTCAGGTGGTGGGGAGCATGGCAGCACGGACAGGCATGGTGGGGAGTGGTACCTGAGAGCTCACATCTAATCTGCAAGCTGTAAGCAGAGAGCAAACCAGATAGGACCTGCTGTGGACTTTTGAAACCTCAAAGTCTATCCCAGTAACACACCTCCTCTAACAAGGCCACACCTCTTAATTCTTCCCAAACAGTTCCATTAACTGGGGACCAAGCATTCAAATACACAAGCTTATGGGGATTCAGCAGCCGTTTTCACAATAATAATTTTTGAACTCATGAGCATGAAAGTCTTTCCATCTTTGATCTTTCTAAAAGGACCAGTAACAGTACAAGATACTCCAAGACCAAGTTCTCAGCACACAGTTAGGTTTATCTCTAGGTGTTTGTCTTTTACTTTTCTTAAGCTATTGTGAATGGAAACTTTTCCCTTAAGATATTTCTCAGCATGCCCACTACTGTTGTAGAGAAGGGCTACTGATTTTTGTGGATGTTAACTTTGTATCCTTCTGAATTTCTGAAAATGTTAACCAGATATAAGGTTTTCTGGTAGTCTTTAGAGTTTTTAAGTATAAGATGCTATCATCAGTAAATAGGGATAATGTGACCTTTTCTTATTTTTGTCCCCCTTGTTGCTTTCTCCTGTTTTTGTTCTGCCCAAGTCTTCAAGCACCATATGGAAAAAGAACACAGAAAATACTTTCCTTGCTGCTGGACTTAGTACTCCTTTTTTCACCTTCTCCCCATTTATATAATACTAGCTACAGGTTTCTCATAGTTAGCTTTCATTATATTCCTCATTTCCTCAGGACTTTTATTATGAAGAGACACTAACCTTTGCCAAAGGCATTCTGTACATCAATTGAGATGACCACATAACCTCTCACCCCAAGTCTATTTATGTGCTCTGTTACAATGACTGATTGGCATAAGTTGAAATATTTTTGTATCCCTGGAATAAAACCAACTTGATCACGTGAACTTTTTAATGTGCTGTTGAATATGTGGCCTGTATTAAACACACAAAAACTTGATATTTTAATTACAAGCTGAAAGCCTAGATTGGCCAGGTTCTATGCTGTTCTCACCTATATCCAAACCATATGTCCCTTGTTCCTTGCAGTTTGAGTCTCAACAGGCTGCCTTTGCTCCATCAGTCTGTCCTCAGGATGCACTTCTCTTGGCCACGTGCTGCTGGTCCATCATGTCTAACAGAGACCTCCTGCTCTCTCTTCTCTCTCTTTTTCTTCGTGGCCTCTCTTGAGATCTCTCACTTTATTCTCAGGTCCCACCTTTCTCTCTCTACTGCCCAATCACAGGCTCTAGCCCCTTATTAACCAATAGCTTTAAACTGGGGAGTAAAGTTTACACAACAAAGGTGTAAGTGAGGATGCACTCATCTGGATGGCAACCAGATCTTAGGGTTCAGAATTTAGCATTTGTATACATGGCAATGAACAAAACCCTGACGGTTTGCAAGTATCTTCCAGGGAAATACTGCATCTACATTCATCATGGAAGCTGGTCTATAAGTTTTCTTTTTTGTTGTTGTTTTGTCCTTATCTGTGTTTGTTACCAGTGTAGAAGGAATTCAATGATAATCATTCTTTTTTCTATTTTATGAAGTAGGAAGGAGCATGAATGTTAATTCTTCTTTAAAGGCCAAGTAGAATACAGCATTAAATCCATCTGATCTTGGGCTTATCTTGGTTGAGGAATTCTTTTTTTTTTTTCCCCAATAATTTATTCACTTTCCACCCTGAACAAAGCCCTTTCCTCCTCTCCTCCCAGTTCTACCCTTACAAATAATTCCCCCCCTAGCCCCTCCCTTTCTCAGAGAAGGGGAAGCCCTCTTGGGTACCACCCTCCCCTGGAATATCTAGTTGCAGTAGAACTAAGCACATCCTCTCCCACTGAGCCCAGTCTGTTTAGGGAAGGGGATCCAATGGCAGGCAACATAGTCAGAGATAGCCCCTGCTCTAATTGTTAGGGGACCCACATGAAGACCAAGCTGGACATCTGCTCTAAAAATGTGCAAGGGGCCTAGGTTCAGCCTGTGCATGCTTTCTGGTTGGTGGTCTCAGTCTGCAGGTCTTCCTGTGGTGTCCTTGACCCCTCCAGCTTGATCAATTCTATCTCTCATTCTTCCACAAGACTCTCCGAGCTCTGCCTGATATTTGGCTGTGGGTCTTTGCATCTCTTTCCATCTGCTGATGGATGAAGCCTCTCAGGACACTCCTGTCTGCAATCATAGCAGAGCATCATTAATAGTGTCAGGGGCTGGCTCTTTCACCAGACGGGTCTTAAGATAAGATAGTTCCCTCAATCTCTGCTCCATCTTTATCCCTGCGCATCTTGAGTGGAAGGTTTTGTGGATGGGTTGATGTCCGCCTCCCTCCACTAGAAGTCCTACTTGGCTACAGGAGGTGGCCACTTCAGTCTCTATATCCCCTGCTGGTAGGAAACTCAGCTAGGAAAACTTTCATAGACTCTTCCAGGTTCCCTGACCCCTGACCCATCCCAGGTCTCCAGCTAGTCATAGAGATGCCCCCCACTGATTTCTGTCTCAGTCCCCATACCTGATCCCCATCCCCTCTTCCGCCCCCTCCCACCCAGCTCCCCCTCTCCATCCACCTCTGATGACTATTTTGCTTCCCCTTCTGAGTAAGACTCACACATTCTCTCTTGGGTCCTCCTTCTCACCCAGTTTCTTTGGGTCTGTGGATTGCAGCATGATTACCCTGCATTTTATGGCTGATGTCCACTTATGAGTACATACCATACATGCCTTTCTAAGTCTGCGTTACCTCACTCAGGACGATATTCTCAAGTTCCATCCATTTGCCCTTTTAAAGACAAAGAAACAGAAAAACTACATCTTGGTTTGCTGCAGGGGAAGCAAGCAAGCAGTTTAACAAGAGCCAAGAACATGCATTACCTGGCACATTTCAGCCCTAAATTTCTTGGGCAGGGTTGGGTGTTTCCTGTGGGACTTTTCAAAGCAGGGGGCAAAAACCAAAGATGGCTTCAGCTCCATCAGCTGAGACAAGATGGAGAAATCTTTGCCTTGTTATACTATGTTTTACGTCTGTTTGACACAGGTAGAGGAGGAAATGCCTCCACAGGATTGGCATGTAAACAAATATGTATGGCAGTCTTCTTGACTAATGATTGATGTGAGAGGGCCCAGCCCACTGTGGGCAGTGCCACCCCTGGGCAGATTTAACAATCCTGGAGGAACGAGCCAGTAGTGACACTCCTCCACGGCTTCTGAGACGGATCCTGCTTCCAGGTTCCTGCCCTCACTTCCCTGGATGATATATATTGTTACCTGAAAGTGTAAAATTAAATAAACCCTTTTCCCTTAAATTGTTTTTGGTCATGGTATTTTATCACAACAATAGAAACCCTAACTAAGACATCCTAGAAGGTCTTTATTTCTCTAAGCATTTAAAAAGACAACTTTGCTAAATACAATAATCTCTGTTGGCAGTTATTTTATGAGGCTGAAATGTATCATTCCATATTGTTTTCCTGGCATTTAGAGTTTCTCCTGAAAGATCTGGTATTAGTCTAATGACTTTACTACTGGGAGTTGATGTCTTCACCACCACCCACTGCAGATTTTACTATTGCTTCTCTGTTCTTATCCCTGGCATTTTCTTTTATCTTGTATTTTGCTTTATGTGGTTACTGGGCATTATATCCTAGAGCCTCACACCTCAAAACAGCCTATCAGTGAGCTGCTTTCCCAGCCCATTTTATTTTAAGACAGTGTCATTCTGTAGGCCAGGATGACCTTGAAGTTGAGATCCTCTCATCTCCTGAGTTGCTGGAATTATGGATCAGAACCACCAGTCCATGCATTCTGTGTGTGTGTGTGTGTGTGTGTGTGTGTGTGTGTGTGTGTGTGTACAAGAGTTGAGACAGGGCTTCTCTATACAATTCTGACTGTCCTAGAGCTCACTATGTAGACAAGGTTGACCTGGAACTTACAGAGCTCTACCTGCACTCACTGCCTTGTGTGGCTGCCTCCTCCTCAGTCACTCTAACAGTGTCTCCAGGCTTCCACCTTACAATTGTCCCTTGTTTTCAGGTCTTCAACAATAGGCTCCCTCTCAAGAAGGAAAATGAGAGTGACAAAGTAGATATCTAGCCTGCCACATAGGAGAACTCACTGTCACAAGTCCCCCACTGGACTGAAGACTTAAGCCAACTGAACTTGTCCTATGGTTTTGACTGCCAATCTGTATAAGCATCACGGACTGACTGCACAGTGGGAGCTCCCTGCTAGTCTGTTGTGCCCAGGGCTGCCTGGCCCACCTTTTGGCTATAGCTTCAGTTTCTCTTTGCCTGTAGAAGCTGAGGCTGAATCCACCACTGGATCCAGATGCTTTTCCCTGTGTTTTACAGCAGTCTTTCTGTTTCTATGTACTTTTCTCTCAACCTTTTCTTGATAGCCAATGTTCTTCTCTTTCTTTTTGGAATAATTTGTCCTTTCTCACCCAATTCTCACTCACAGAATCACTTGGATGCAGGTTCTAATCTGCTATCTTATCCTAGAAGTCTATAAATACTATTTACAATTTAAATTTTCCCTGTCTACTCGTCTTTTTGCTTACAAGTGGGCCACTTGAATTTCTTTAATAAATTGCCTTTTCATATCCATCCCCATTTTCTATTGAATTGCCTCTTCATTACCTTCCTTCCCTCTTTGTATTTTTAATGAGAAGGGTGTGGATTTTAAAATGAGCTCCACAGAGCTGGAGAGATGGTTCAGCAGTTAAGAGCACAGGCTGCTCTTCCAAAGGACCTCGGTTCAACTTCTGACCCCCAGATGATGGCTCATAGCCATCTGTAATTCCAATTCCAGAAGATTCTATGCCCTTTTCTGGCCTCCATGGACACCAGACACGCATGTGATGCACAGACATGCATGCAAACAAAACAGCCATATACATGAAATAAAAACAAATCAATCCTTAAGTAAAATGAAATCTGAGGAGATGTTTCATTTTTCAATTCCATATTTATTTATTTTGTGTGTATGTTTGGACATGTGTATGCCACAGGACATGTGTGGAAGTCAGAGGACAACTTGCAAGAGCTGGTTCTCTCCTTTCCTCATGTGAGACCTGGTGGATGAATTAGGTTGCAAGGCTTGGAGGCCAGTGCCTTTACCTGCTGCTCCACCTCACCAACCCATAAATTCTTTTTCTTTTGAGGTAGTGTCTCACTAGGAAGCCTGGATGACCTGAAACTTACAAACAAAACAGACCAGACTGGCCTCCAACTCACAGAGTTCTGCCTGCTTCTGCCTCCCTAGTGCTTGGATTAAAGGTGAGCACTACCACATCCATTTAAACACAAACAAACAAACAACAGCCCTTACTTCTGTTTTTCAAGAATAAGCCATTTTCTTAAAAACAAACAAACAAACAAACAAACAAACAAAACCCCATTAAACCAATAATGTTTCAAGCAGGATAATACTGGATTGCCAAAGAATCAGCAAATCCTATGCACCAGGTATTTTTATGGGCTTCAGGAAAATGATAGTGAATCCCCCAAAATCCTTATATAACCTAGTAAGGAAAAGTATTAAGCAGCCACAGTAAACAAAATGTGCAAAATTCTAGATTTTTTTTTTCTTTTTAACAATAATGACCATGTGAACTTGAAAATTGGGACCAGCAAGATGGCTCACTGGACACTTGCTGCCAGGTCTGATAACCTGAGTTCAAGTCCCATGATCCACATGCCAGGAGAGACCCTATTAGTGCCAGTTGTCCTCTGCCCTCCACACCTACATGATAATGCATGTGAGAGAGCATACACATGCTAAATATAAATAAATAGAGAACAAAAGAAATCGGTGCCTATTCCTGGGCAGTTGATGTATAATCTGAGACCTACTGCCTAAGCTAGAAAGAGGTAGAGCATCCCAGCACAAGGAACAGCCTTCCACGTTTCTGACATGTCAAATCCTAAAGCCACATTGTTGTTGGTCATCAAATCAAGAACAGAGAGTGTAGAAGAGAGATGGATTTAGACCTTGGCTCTCGGTGGAATGAAAGACCACAAGACTAATGGAGCCATGAGCATATCAACACAGCTGCTCCTTGGCAACTGGAAGGAGACCGTGAAGCTTCCTCCTTGGGGTCTTGGGGTCCACTCTAAGGAACACAAACTCTCCGCGCGTGCCCTGATATTGTCTCCATTTTTATCTATGGCTGTGACGGTAGTTCATCTGTTTGTCCTTCTTACAATAACTTCAGGAAGCACGCCAGGTATCCTTCCTACTAAGACTTACATCTGAGGGGGGTGGGAAGAACTAAGTGAGCAGACATTTGAGCTCTTC
Source organism: Mastomys natalensis (assembly GCA_021653895.1). NCBI lineage: Eukaryota > Metazoa > Chordata > Mammalia > Rodentia > Muridae > Mastomys > Mastomys natalensis. The sequence goes on along the minus strand of JAJTUV010001459.1, from coordinate 536,178 downwards.
CCTCCTGCCAAGCACAGCACGTGTTTAATGGGATCTCACTCCCCTGCCATATGTCCATGCAGACATTTAGTCACACACAATTTCAAAGCCTTGATACACACTTTCCTCTTGATCGCTGAAACATCATAAATAGATGAGTATCCCTGATTCAAGCGATACTTCAAGGTCTATGCTTTTAATCTTTCTCTGAATTAGCATGGACATAGAGACAATGCAAAGTAAAAAAGAACATTTTCCTTCGCTTCCCAGTTTGACTTTGCTCATTTTATAAGATATTCATCCTGCAAGCCTCTTGGCCAACAGTCTTCCTGTTCATGAAGCAGACTGTTAAATGAAATGCTTTGAACAAGAAAACTACAGTCCAACTGCTATTTTTGTGTAATAAGAAACCAAAATATACCTCGCAGATAGATTTCATTCTAATGCATGTAATTTTCTTAGGTGATACACAATAATTTTGAAATGGATTTATCTTTGTTTCTTAGATTTTTTATACTTCTTATTTATTTGTGTGTGTGAGTGTGTGTGTGTGTGTGTGTGTGTGTGTGTGTGTGTGTGTGTGCATGCATGTGGAAACTCAGAGGATAGCTTTTAGGAGTCAGTTCTTTTCTTCCAGTATGTAGATTCTGGGGATGAACGTGGTCACCAGTCTTGGCAGCAAGCATCTTTATCCACTGAGCACCTCATCAGGCCCCAAACTATTTCTGGGGAGTCTTCAGGTCTAAAGGGGGTTCTTATCCATAGCTTATGTCTCAAGAGAAAGCAGAATAAACCTGGAGGCATCTCCTGAGCATCTTCAACCACCTGCCACCGATTATAAGACCTTTAAAAAACCTATTTTAACATAGTTTTTCTTAGCATAGAAAGCTGTATTTCAAAGGGGCGTTTTCAAATTGGATTTGTTTTTGTCGTCTGTTTTCTCCTCCATCTCTCGGATTACCCCACGGGCCTTCTTTCCTCATTTCACTTGGCTCCTTTGCCTTGTGTTGTCCCTTCCTGTGGTCTCCTACTTAGTTTCTTAGTCCACACTAACTTTTACACACTTCTATTTACATACACACAAACATGAAAAGTTAGGATCTGCACATGAGATAGAAATGAATTTTGTCTTCCTCAGTCACATTTAATATACCTTCCAGATCCATCCATTTCCCTGCAAGTTTTATAATTTTATTTTTTACAGTTGAGTATAATTCCATGTATAGATATGGGAATATATATGTGTATATTACATTTTAATTATCTATTCTATTGATGGACATAATAGATTGAATCCTTCTCCTTGCTATTGTGAATAGAGCAGTAATAAATATGGGTGTGCAAGTGTCCCTGGGTAAGATATGGAGCCTTTTGCACATATGCCCAGGAGGGCTTGGCTAGGTCACATGGTACTTCTATTTTCAACTGTTTGAGAAAAACTGATTTCCATAATGACTGTGCTAGCTTGCACTCCCACCAGCAGTGAATGAGAAAAGCTTCTCTTTACCCAAATCCTCACCAGCATTTGCTGTTACTTTCTTTTTCCATTTTGGCTTTTTTGAAGCAGGGTCTCACTGTGTAGCCCTGGCTATCCCAGAACTGACTTTGTAAACAAGGCTGGCTTCAAACTTCCAGAGTCTGCCTCCCAAGGGCAGAGATTAAAGGTCTGCCTATTTTTAAAAATATTTTATTTATTATTATGTGTATAGATGTTCTGCCTTCATGTATGTCTGTGCGCCATATCCTGTGGAGGCCAGAAAGGATGTCGGATCCCCCGGGAACTGGAGTTTCAGATGGTCGTGAGCACCACACGGGTGCTGGGCCTCGGGACGCACATCCAGTGCTCCTAACCATCGCTTTGGCCCCGTCATTGGCTTTCTTGACCTTAGCCATTCTAACTGAGGTGAGATGGAATTCCAGTGTAGTTGTAATCTTCATTTCCCTGATGACTAAGTATGGTGACAATTTAAAAAAAATATTTATTGGAGGCTGGGAGGTGGTGGCGCACACCTTTATTTAATCCCAGCACTTGGGAGGCAGAGGCAGGCAGATTTCTGAGTTCGAGGCCAACCTGGTCTACAGAGTGAGTTCCAGGACAGCCAGGGCTACACAGAGAAACCCTATCTCAAAAAGCAAAACAAACAAGAAAATATTTATTGGCATTTATGTTTCTTTTTTTTTTAAGAACTGCCTATTCATTAGCCCGTTTTTAATTATTGGTTTCATTCATGGTGTTCCATTTGTACATTTTTTTTTTTTATATTCTAGATACCAACTCCTTATCTGAGGAGATTATTTTCTCATTCTGTAGGCTACTTGCTCTGTTGATGTCCTTTGCCATTCAGAAATTTGCATTTCATGCAGTCCTTGGGTTCTTAGGACTGTCCTGTGTTAGTTCTGACCAGTCTCTATAACTTGAAGTGTATCCTTGTTTGCAGAGTTTCATGGGCTTTTGTTGTTTGTTTGTTTGTTTTTGTTTGTTTCTATGTGTAGCTTTGGCTATCCTGGAACTTGCTCTCATCCTGGGGACTGGCTCACCGGTATCCTCTCTACCAGGGCCAGTTCTACTGTGCTGTCCGGGTGAGACACACAGGGCCTACCCTCCAAAGTGCTGCAGCCTGTGAGGGCCAGGGCCAACTCACCTGCTCTCATGACACTGGAATCAGCTCTCCCAATTGCCTCAGAGGACAAGGGGTAAGTAAGGGGGCAGAGGGCTTCCCTGCGTGCCCAGGCCACCTCATAACAGATGAGTTGCAGGGCCAGCTCTACTGTGCTCACACCTCAGTGCTGGCTCATCCACGCCCCTGCTGCTAGAGCCAGGTGACTGGCAGGGCCTCCTCTCCCATTCTCATGACCCCTGGGGCCAGCTCTGCTGACTGCTGCGGATGGCAAAGGGTGAGGGCATCACTTCTGCACCTGTGCCACCTCACTGCATAGGATTTTTTGACTATATGTGTTTTTTGTGTTTCCATATGAATTTTTATTGCTTTTTTATAGTTTTGTGACAAATTTAATTGGAATTTTTGATGAATTTCATCAACTTTGTAGATGACTTTTGGTAAATACCCATTTTCCAAATATTAATTCTGCCAACCTGAGAGTATAGGAACTCCACCATCTAGTACCGTCTTTAATTTCTTTTTTTCAGTGATAATAAGCCTTTCTCATGGCTTGCTGTTACTTTTTCCTATAAAACTCTTGTTGGCATTTAGTTCCTATTGTGAAGTATTATGAAGTACGTTGGGAGATTATTAGGATTGAGTGAGGTCCTTAGTGAGGTGCTCCCATGATTGACTTTGGGTATTGTGAGATTTTCTTCCATGAAAGACAGAAATAAAGGCTGTTTTTTTCCTAATGTATGTTTCTGCCTCCTTTTTCAAATATTAAGTGGCCGTAGTTTGGTTGTGTTATTGCTGGGGTCTCTATTCTATTCCATTGGTCTACCTGTTTTTATGACAGTACTGGGCTGTCTTCTGCACTGTGATTTGGGGATTGGCATTGTAATACTTCCAGCAGTGTTCTGGATATCTGTCACCTTCGAATTTACATATGATTTCTTGTATTGTTTTTCTAAATCTGTGAAATACAACATCAGAATTTTGATAGCTATTGAATTAAATCTGTGAATTAATTTGGTACCTAGTTTCACAGTATTAATTCTGCCACTAGGATCACAAAAGGTCTTTCTATCATCTGGTATCTTCTAGGACTTCCTTCTTCAATGTTTTGATGTTTCATTGTAGAGATCGTTCCCTTCTTCTATGTATATATATATGTGTGTGTGTGTGTGTGTGTGTGTGTGTGTGTGTGTGTGGATCCACACACACACACACACACACACACACACACACACATGGATAGGAAAATATATATGTATTCCTAAATAGTTAATTTTTTTGCAGTTGTTCTGAACAGGATGTTTTTTACTAATTTTTGTGAGGGTTCACAGTGATAATCTTAAAAATAACAAGAGAGAAAAGATGGTTACATCCATAGGACAACAATCAGAAGGACAGCAACCTGGATACAGAGAAAAAGAAAAGGATGCCTTCAAAGTACTGTGTAAAAACCAGAAGGATGGCTACCTCATTGCCACACACCCTGCTGAATGGCCATCTGTGCTACTGCAGCGACAGCTACCGTGACTGCTGTTCTGGGTAACCCTGGCCAGTTTCTTCCCTTGTCATTTCCGAGTGTGTTATAAGCACATAAAGCTATCAGGATAATCTGTGTAGGTTTAGCAAGGTTCCCTAGGACTGGAGCACACATGTATTTTGATGGTCATTTGAGAAGAACCAGGTATATTCCAGCTAGAGGGAAGTTATATTTCTCAAAACCATGCTAAACTCTTTTCTTCTAACCAAATGTCAGTGACGTCTCTGCTCTGGTTGCCACCAGGATCATGCCTCTGAAAGGCCATTAAATGTCTATCAGTGAAATCCATGACCTGGATGCTTTTCTTCAGTTTCTTAACACCCTGGGCTGGTGTTCAGGAAGTCTCTCCAAATGAATGATGAGGAAAATAAAGATATGTTGGAAAGAGAAAACCTAACAAGACACCAAAAGAATCCTATAAGCTACAGAACAATGCTAACAGAAATCCCAAATAATGACTTTAAAAATAGTAAGAATGATCTAAAAAGAGAGTCTGTACTTACAACCTTCATCAGCTCTCATTACCCCACTAGAAACCTGTTCTCCAAATACAGTTATGTTGGCATCAGCATCCGAACTTTTGGAGATAAAATTCAGTCTATAATCTCCACCATCACAGATGGAAAAACTACGAGTTTTCTTTTGATTTGTGACATATATTTGATAACGAATACAATAACTACTTGATCTGTCTTATCTTGTACACAGCAAATAGGAAGTTATCACATATGAAACATATCACATTATACAACCACGTTTCAATAGGGTTAGAAACCAGCAACTAAGGAGAGTGGTGTACAGCTAATCTGAAGGGTTACCCTTTGTAAGAATGACTTAGAGGACTTAGAGACCAGCCTGGAGAGAGAAAAAGAGAGAGAGAGAGAGAGAGGAGAGAGAGAGAGAGAGAGAGAGAGAGAGAGAGAGAGGAAAAGCTAGGCATTGTGGCATATCCCTGCAATCCCAGTACTTGAGACCGTGAGAGGCTGAGGCAGGGGATCCTGAACTTGAGGTCAGATTAGTTACATAGGGGTACTTTTTAAACAAAGCAAGCACCCCTCCTCCACCAACAGAAATCAGTGACTAAAAGGTTTCCAAACTACAGCAGCCCCACCACTCATCCACAGGGGTGGTGCAGAAACCCCTGACAGGGCTGAAGCTGGGTGGAGGGACACTGCACACACTGTTAGTTACCCTACATACTCATCTTCCTTGATCTGTGGTTTCACCTTCTACAGCTTCAGTCGTCTGCTGCCAATGGCAATCTGAAAATATAAAATGGAATATTCTAGAAACAAACAGTTCATTGTTTTAAATTTCACACTGTTCAGAGCACAGTGATGAGGTCTTGTACCATCCTGCCTGGAGCAGAAATTGTCCTTTTGTCCAGTGTATCCACATTGCAAATGCTACAGGCTGTCTTGGTTATCAGCTTATCATATCAGAGTTTAATTTCAAGTAACTTACTTATGGAGTAATGACCCCCAGTGTAAGAGTAGCGATGCTACAGATCAGTGCAAAGGCTCACAACTGGTGGAGTACTGAGCATAGGTGTCTATTGAGTGACCCCGTGAAGGCACACCGGTGATGCCCTAAATGGGGTGTGTATTGCAACCCCTCGAGGAAGACTCACAAACAGTGGCAGTCGAAAAAATGTATGTGAAGAGCCAGAGGATGGAGAAGAGTGCTGTGAAATGCTGCCTTCTGAACACGCCATGGCCATTTTACCCATGAACTCATGTCGCTGATTACCTGCACAAAATCAAGTCACCAAGGGCAGTCAGCATTCTGGTTGGCAGCACTAATGAGATCCAGTGGGTTATTAACAAAAAAAGGGAGGATGCAAAATGGGGAGAAGAATGTGTTGGAGTTGCCAGGGGGAAGTAGGAGGAGGAAGTCTGAGACACATATGATCAAGATGTATTGCTTACATGTATGGAATTGCCAAAAATGAAATAAAAGACTTTTTAAAAATAATGTTGCCGGGCGGTGGTGGCGCACGCCTTTAATCCCAGCACTTGGGAGGCAGAGGCAGGCGGATTTCTGAGTTCGAGGCCAGCCTGGTCTACAGAGTGAGTTCCAGGACAGCCAGGACTACACAGAGAAACCCTGTCTCGAAAAACAAAAAACAAAAAAAACAAAACAAAAAAAAACAAAAAAAATAATGTTGTTAGTAATTTGGAAATGCCAAAGAAGTCATAAAATGTCTCCTACAAATGTAAAAACAAAATGTTGACAGAGAAAATTAACATAATTTATAATCATTCTGTTTGCTACTTATTGTTAATCACTTCTTGTGCCTAATTTATAAATTAAAATTTATATAAGCATATAAGTATGTATGGGGAAAAACCAGGGATCACAGGGTGTGGTGTCTTCTGAGGCTTCAAGTATCTGCTGGGTCTTGGAATGTCTTAAGAAAATAATCAGTGTTTACCAAAACTGGGCACAGCGAAGCTCAGTAATCCAGAAATCCCACTCTAAGCAAACATAAACATGGAAAACATACAAGAATATTCACAGCAGCACGGTGTGTCATCGCCAAGCATGAGAAATAGGCTACATGTTCATCATGGTGGAACATGTACAAACTACCGTCATGTGCCAAGTAATGACATCAGCCAATGATGGCTTACATGTACAATGATGTTTCCATAGCATTGTACTGCCTGGTAATCTTGTAGCCATAGTAGTTTATACAAACATTACCTAATGATAGTTATCAAAATGTATCCTATCCTCCTTTAAAAAATGTGTTGAGATTTCATTATGTAGTCCTGGCTGGCGCCTGGAACACACTATGTAGACCATGCTAAACTCACAGACATCCTCCTGCCTCTGCCTCCTAAGTGCTGGGATTAAAGATGTACACCACCAAGCTCAGTAAGAGATGGTGTGTGTGTGTGTGTGTGTGTGTGTGTGTGTGTGTGTGTGTGTGTGTGTATGTGTGTATATTTTCTGCCTATAGTTCTGTGTATAAGATATATGCCTGGTGCCCACAGAGGCCAGAAAACGGATGTCAGATCTCCTGGGATTGGAATTACAGACGGTTATTAGCTACCATGTGGGTGCTGAGAATCAAACTCAGGTCCTCTAGAGGAGCAGCCAGTGCTCTTAACTCCTGTGCCATCTCTCCAGCCCCAATACATATGTTTTTATTTTGAGCATGATTCACTAGTTACTAGCTATTTTTTATATATATACTTTACATCCCACTCACTGTTCCCCTTCTGGTCACTCCCTCCCACACAATCCTTCCCCCTTCTCCTCTGAGCAAGTGGAGGCCCTCCTAGGTACCCCCCATCCCTGGCCCTGGTACATCAAGTCTCCTCGGGGCTAGGCTTATCCTCTCCCACTGAGGCCAGACAAAGCAACCCAGCTAGAAGAAAAATATTGGGATATGTACAGGTAACAGCTTCTGTGATAGCGCCCACTCCAGTGGTTTGGGATCCACATGAAGTCTAAGCTGCACATCTGCTACTTATATGTGGGAAGGCCTAGGTCCAGCCATGTATGCTTTTGGTTAGTGAGTGGTTCAGTCTCTGAGAGTCCCAAGGGTCCAGGTTAGTTGACTCTACTGGTTTTCCTATGGAGTTCCTATACCCTTCTTCCTATTCTTCCATAAGAGTTCCCAAGCTCCATCCACTGTTTGGCTGTGGGTGTCTGTATCTGTCTGAGTCTGCTGTTGGGTGGAGCCTATCAGAGGAAAGCCTTGCTAGACTCCTGCCTGCAAGTATAACAGAATGTCAGGGATTGGTGCTTGCTCATGGGATGGGTCTCAAGTTGGGCTGGTTATTGGATGGTCTCTGCTCCATCCCCAGTCCCTGCGTTTCAAAAAAACACAGTATAGCTAAAACAATCCTGAACAAGAACTTCAGGAGGAATCACCATCCCTGACCTCAAGCTGTACTACAGAGCAATAGAAATAAAAACTGCATAGTATTTGTACAGAAACAGACATGTTAATCAATGGAATCTTCGATCCACAAACTCACACACCTATGGACTCTTGATTTTTGACAAAGAAGTCAAACCATGCAATGGAAAAAAGAAAGCATCTTCAATAAATGGTGCTGGTCTACATGTAAAAGAATGCAAATAGATCCATATTTATCACCCTGCACAAAACTCAAGTACTATTTTTTTAAATCTTGTTTGTGGTCTTGCTTTAAGGAGGGAGTATAATGTCTATGTAGAATTGCTATGTGGGACACTCTCCAGTTATCTATGCTGAAACTATTTATTTAGTCAACAGGAAACATGTCACATGTAGGTAGTGAACAGCTCTTATCCTTTCCCATAACCCCCTAACATTTCCTATCTTTGCACACACACATTCACCCCTTAGTACTGCTGGGGAAGAAACCAGACAGAGGCTTCTGGGATGTGAAAACGACTGTCCTCTTTCCCATCTAGTTACATAAATGGTTTGACTTCGTGATAAATTAAAATTTTGCATATTTGATATTTATGTTTTTAAGATTTACTTTTAATTATGTGTGTGTGTGTGTGTGTGTGTGTGTGTGTGTGTGTGTCTATTTGTGAGAATGTGCATGTGCGTGCAGGTGCCTGCAGAAGCAAGAAGACGGTGTTGGATCTCCTGGAGCTGGAGTTACGGGTGGTTGTGAGCCACCTGACATGAATACTGGGAACTTGGGTCTTCTGAAAGAGCAGAAATATATATATATATATATTTAATCACTGGGACATAGCCATCTCTTCAGCACCCTATTCTTGTTTTTATGGAAACACATTGTCTTTCAAAGGAATAACTAAAGAGAGAAAATAAACATTTTCCTTCAGGTTGTATTTTTTTTGGAGTGGTTTGGTTTTGGAGGGTGTGTGTTTGTGTGTGTTTGTGTGTGTGTGTGTGTGTGTGTGTGTGTGTGTGTGTGTGTGTGTACAGGCAAACGTACTTGGTGGTTTGAATGAGAATGATCCCCCATTGGCCCCCAAATTTGTGTTTGTCATCTAGTTGGTCATCTGTTTAGGAAGGTTATGGGTACCGCCTTACTGCAAGAGGTGTGTCACGTGGGGTGGGGTGGGATGGGGGCTTGGAGGTTTCATAAGCCCTTGCAAGACTGTCTTGCTATCTTTGTCCCTGGTGCTTGTGGATCAAATATAAGTTCTCAGCTACTGTCCTAGTGCCATGCCTGTTGTCATGCTCTGCACCATGATGGCCATAGACTAATCTAAAACTGTTAAGCAAGCCCTCAATTAAATGCTTTTATCTTTTGCCCTGGTCATGGTGTCTCTTCACAGCAATAGAGAAGTAACTAAGACACACACCATAGTGCATGTTGGGAACTGGAACACAATCAGAGGTCATTTCCACTTTCTGCCTTTTAAGGCAGGGTCTCTGTTGTTTCTGCTGCTGCAATGTGCATGCTAGTCTAACTGGCCAATGAGCTCCAAGGCTACAGGAATGTTGGGATTACAAATGTGTGCTACTGCATCTGGCTTTTACGTAAGTTCTCTGAATCCAAACCCAGGTTGTCTTGCTTAACCTGCAAGTGCTTTTAGCCACCAAGTTATCCTCCTGGCCCAGTATTTCCCTTTGCTCTCTGAAAGTGCTTAAAGATGGGGGGAAACTGTGTATTTGTTCCACCCTTTTCTTGTCCCATCCCTCTTCCTAGCTGATGACAGTATGCTACAGGGCATCTAAAAGCCCTTCCCACGTTCCACCAGTCGTTCTTCCTCTAGGAATATTACTTCAGGAAACACCAGGGCTGCACTCAGATTGTGGACTCACAGACAAACATGTAAGTTATACTTAACATGGCCTCCTCTGCTAAAAACTGCAAGCTATTTGAACAGAAACTAAGTGTCTGAATGGGTTTATTTGCTCCAACCCCACTTAGGGTAAAGGAAGACTGTCAGTGGGTTCCTATGGGCTTTTCTACCACTTAGAAAACTGTAATATCTTTTCTCTAATTTCCGTAGAACTCCATGTGGTGCATACTGTGGTAAGAACTGCCTTTTGCTCTGGCATATTACCCGCCATCCTTTATACAGGCAGGAAAGCAGCTGACAGTGTACATCTGCCCCTGTGCAGGATCAGCAGGAACCTGCTTGCCTGGAGTGAGAAGCTGCCCCGAGGCGCTTGTTCTTCTTTTGGAGATATTCAGGGTAAGGGAATGAATTTGGTGCTGAAAGCACAGAAATGAGCTCATGGGCTTTCTTGAAATAAAGATCTCCGTGAAATAGCTACTATTTTGATATGTGATGGAAATGCATTTCCAACAGAGTAGATTGGGACAGTACTGGATTTTTCAAAAGATGACCTCTAACTCATCCTCCTTCCCAAAGATGGTGTCATGAGACATATCCAAACGAAGTGTCCACCTTCAGCACTGGAGGCTGCTGTGTTGTCAGCTAACGCCATGCTTCTCTGTGAATCCTGGCAGGTGGAATGTTTATAAATCTTGTAAGGGTAACATGTCTTTTGTTAGATGATGAGTGTGCCAGGTATAATAAGGCTATCAATAACCTAAATTAAGGCAGAAAGATTGGACTAAGTGACCATCACATAGGATTCTGATGATTCTAAATAGGAAAATCTTTTCTACCCCTTGTCAAACAGTCCCAGGTGGGTTCTAAAAATAAAGGAGTATCCATTGAGATGGGTCACAGTGTACCATGTTCAGAACTAAGAAATTATTTGAACACATGGATGTCGCTGTTTGGTATTTTAAGAGGTTTCTCCTACCTAAGCAAGTATCTGACAACAAAGGCAGGAATTGGTTTGATGGATTTTGTTTCAGAAACCTATGCTTGGCCACTTGGCTCAGGAATTAAGTAAAAACAAACAGGAGCATGTGAAAGACAAATGTCAGCCTCCCCAAAATACCAGTGTTCTAACTGTTCTTTGCTGTAGAACATCCTACCTGTTGGTCTTTCTGAAAAATAAAATCACAAAACTCCAATCAAGCTACCTATGTACAAATGTCACCAGTCCCCAAACTGTCAACAAAGAGAAAACATTCTGAAAAATATGCCCGCAAATAAAAGAGCTTGCAGAGCTTTGTAATAGCAATGATGCTGATACTTACTCTATTAGACAATGTTATGAAAGTCAACTTTATGTCATCTGGTGCCTGCAGGGCGTGTGTGTGTGTGTGTGTGTGTGTGTGTGTGTGTGTGTGTGTGTGTAAGTGTTCTACCTCTGAGCTAGATCTCCAGCCCAAATTCCCATGGCTTTTTCTGCAATGAGTTTATTTCTGAAAGAGTGAGAGTGAACATGGCAGAAAAATGAACAAACTAGAAAGGTACAATTCTAAAGCTTTAAGTCAGAGTGGATCAGCTGATACATTCTTTTGACTATACTTAAAGGGACAATGTACACACACCATAGCTGCACCACTCTGCACGTGAGCTCTGAGGATATGTAGATTTGAAAGCTGTGTCCTAGTCTCATCTTAACCTCAACTGTCCTGAATTTGTGATCGTCATATTAAGCCAGAGTGTTGTCTATTCCAACGTTGCGGAGGGTATTATAAAGGGAAATGTCCCTCACTCCAGCTGGAATCAGGGTCTGGGGCATCCTATTACTGAGTTACATTCCCGACCTGAGATGATCTGGCACATATTCTCAGGAGGGAATAAAACACTCAAATAGACTGCCTGTACCAACATACAATTACTGACAACAAAGAAACAGGATGATCACAACACATACGATGGGCGGTGAGGAGGCCCAGTACATAAAGGTGCCTGCCAGGACGCCTAAGAACCTGCATGGGATCCCTGGAACCTACACGGTGGGAGAAGAGAACCGGCTCCCACACATCATCTCTGGCTTCCACGAGTGCCAGAGCAAGCATCCTGCCCCTCCCAGGAAATACATAGATGTAGAAAACTCCACAAATGACTTTTAAAATATTATTTTTAACAATTTTCAGCACTTGTCTTAATTTTAAGTCAGCCTGACATTTCACCAGCTTTTATGTCCTTTGGCATAGTTACTTTTTTGTTTCCTTTTGTTTTGCCTGCTTGTATGTCTGTGTACCACATGCATGCCTGGTCCCCAAGGAGGCCAGAAAGCAGATTCAGACCCCTGAAACTGAGTTACAGATGTTTGTGAGCCACCATGTGGGGCTGGGAATTGAACCCAGGTCCTCTGTAAGAGCACCTCTGCACCATCTCTCCAGCCCCTTCCTTTGACTGACTTTTAAGAAATAATAAAATGAAAAAACATAGGTGAGCCAAGAAATATCACAAGAATAAATTTCTAGGCTTCCAAGTAACCTAAAAGGTAAATAGCATCTTTTACCTTCCCTACCTACACAAGATGGGTAAGAGGTAAAACTAAAATACATTCTTAAAATTCAAGCTAGCAATTATTTACTGAGTATCTATATTGGATCTTACATACTGAGATGAGGCAATTCTAACATTATTTCATCCCTCACGGAGCTTATCAACTTTACAGAATGAAAAGATTTTACACACAAAATAATTTATATTTCTCCTAAGCACAACAAATTATGCGTCATATTGCTATCATTAGCCAGGGAACCCTGCAACTGCAAAGACCACATGCTTGGGATTCGTTAAATACAAGAAACTGTTCAAAGAAACAGAACTGTCCTTTAAAAACAAGTTGAAATAAAGTCTATAAACCTTCAGTACTCCCTTCAGTTCTCTACCTCAGGAAAATCTGCCAAGAGCAGTGCTACTCGCCCTGCATAACAATTAAGGGACGAGTCAAGTTTACCAAGACCTGAATGCCCTTTCACCTTTTTGTAGTATTTTTTTGTTTTTCATTGTGGAATTTTTATTGCACACGTAACACTGAAAAAAGAATTTTGCCCATTTTGTACCATGCACTACGGGTAGTTAGATTAACAACACACAGGCCATACCACAAGAATCTAAAAAGGCATATGCAAAGTTTAGTTCAATGCATCTGCCAGGAATGTCCAGAGTACCTGAGCACACATCTGTCCACTCAGCTGTTGGTGACATTAAGTTGGATCACTTGAATAAGGTGTCCTTCACCTGACTGTTGCTATCTGTAGATATAAGTCTAGTAAGGAAGCAGAAGATGGGAAGGTACAGAATTTAGGGAGAAAATTCAGTCAAGCCAACCAAAGAGTAGTAGAAGGAACAATACAACCAGGCAGAGGGGATGATAGCAAAGCACCCACTGGAGGAAAAAATATAGCACAGGTGGTTAAGAATATAGAATGATAATTATCCTAAATTAGGATACCCTAAGCCAGGAATGTGTAATGGGGTGGGGGTGAGGGGGTTTTGATGGCCAATGCTGATTTCTTTGTTGTCTAGGTCTCAACTTCTTAAACTGTGGGTTGTAACCCCATATGGGGTCCAGTAACTGAATTTGGGGTCTGGATAAATGTTTTAACAGTAAAAGCTTCCTGAATTTGCAAAGGAACAAAAGGTAATACAAAATCAGACAGATGATGACTCTAAGGTATTTCTGGTAACATCCACCTGTGTTTCACAGCATGGCCTCACCACCACCTTGTTTCTGAACATACAATACACATGCTGCACTGCATGTGTAGGAATGCCACACAGTGCCAACACAAACTGCCTGAAACATCGAGGCTCAGACCCAAGGCCTTCACACTGTGAGCTACAGTGTTTTTAGTGTATCTACAGTTTTCTGCTCTTACGGAAACATGGTTTAGTCACAGAAAACAAAGGCTTTAAATATCTTCCTTATTGTCATTTCTCGCATGTAACTACCGTATCAGTATACTAGTACAGTTAGTAACTGTTTAGATTGAATTGTGTCAGATTGTTTAGAAACTGCTAGTTGCTCAGTTTCACTAAAAACTGTTAAATGAATTTTGACATGGGACTAGGCAGAATTTCCAGTAATTTTTGAAATGGCTCTAAATATATTTCTGCTCTTTTCATTTTATATTGCAGATGTATACAAAGTTGCATCTTCTGCACTGACAATCATAAAAACAAAAATGTTGATCAGGTCTAAATAATGTCAAAGATGTTCTGGGCTTCTAGGTTAACATAAAATATTCAGCCATTCTATTTTGGGTTGTTTGTTTTGGTTTTTCAAGATAAGGTTTCTTTATGTAACAGCCCTGGCTGTCCTGGGACTCTTTATTGTAGACCAGATTGGCCTCAAATTTAGGAAGATCCACCTGCTTTCTGCCTCCCTTGGATTAGAGGTATGTACCACCATGCTAAGATTTCATTCATTTTAAAAAAGACTTATTTATGTATATGAGTACACTGTCGCTGTCTTCAGATACACCAGATGAGGGCATTGGATCCCATTACAGATGGTTGTGAGCCACCATGTGGTTACTGGGAACTGAACTCAAGACCCCTGGAAGAACAGTCAGTTCTTAACTGCTGAGCCATCTATCTCTTCAGCCCCAAGATTTAATTCTTTACATAAAAATAAGTATACTTATCTCACTAGTATGGAAAACTGCCTTACTCTTTAGTGAACAGCAAACCTGTATGCATAACAGACGCTTTTAAATAAATTTATAATTTTATTGCTAGTAAATGCCTGATTTGTATAGCTATTTTATATACCCATATGCCCCAAAGTCACTTTCTTCAAGGAAAGGGATTATGAATGAAAAAGATAAAATGGTCTGTTTAGGATAATGATATTCAATGTGTGGTGTGCTCTGGAAAGCTAGAGAAATTTTGTCTAAACATTTCTATACTTTCATGTACATTTTGTACCACCCCCCCATCCCATCCCATTAGGACCTTAAAAGGATGACTGGGGATGGAGAGAGACAACAGAGCACTGTAGTTAATTAAAAGAACCCAGAGCCAGGGCATGGCAGAATTGAACTCAGGATGATTATCAGTTCAAGGCCATCCCAAGCTATATGATGAGATCCTTCCCCACAAAAATCAGAGGCTGAGGATGGGAGACTACTTGCCTAGCATGTCCCAAAAGACCTAAGTTCAATACTAAGTACTTCAAGCAAGTTTAGTAGCTAGCTGTGTATAAAACTGATGCTGTGGGGGAGAGCCCTTGAAGAGCAGGTAGATTTGAGAACCATCTGCTGAAAGCATGGACAAGTAGAGAGGTGAGAAATTCTGGGACTCCATTTACAAGGAAAGGATGTCAGCTTTTGTTCAGAAGCATATGCAGCACTGGCTGCTGCTACTTTAGGTTCTCAAATTTCTGAAATAAAACTCCATAGCTGTTAGGTGGTTTCCTACTTTTTTAAGACAAGGTCTCATGTCTCTCAGGCTAGTCGTGAACTCTCTATGTAACTGAGGATAAGCTGGACCCTTGATCCTCCACCTCTGAGTGGGACTATAGGATAACAAGAAAGCTGGGTCAAAAAGCAAGCAAGTGCTTCAGAATTAACAGACATTAGTAACAAGACACAAGGCTAGTATAGAGAGTTTCCACTAGCTAAATATGATATTAAGCACTAAAATAAGCATTTTTTTTAATTTAATAATTTTATGAGTGCTTTGGGACCTATTTATTTATTTACTTATTTATTTACTATATGGGTGTTTTGAATGTGTACTATGTGCATTCACTGCCTGCAGAGGCAAGAATATTTTAGAATTCCTGAAACTGTAGTTACAAATAAGATGGTGGCTAGTTAGCCGGTTAGCTATCACATAGATGCTGGGAATCAAACCCAGGTCCCCTATAAGAGCAGCCAGTGCTCTTTACCAGCGAGCACTCTCTCTAGCACCTGAAGTTTTAAAACACAGAGTAATAATAATAATAAAAATCTGAGTCCAGTAATATTCAAAACATGGAAGAAAAATAGGAAAAGTTCTTCCCCCAACACACAGAGCCAGCTGATAAATGTACAATTAAGCAGAAATTAGAAAATGCCCATATTCTAACTGTTGATAACTGATTCAAAGAATCATCACTGGCTGTTAAAACCACTGGGATGAGGAAAAAGATCACATAGAATCACAGGTTGCTTCTTAAATTATAGAGGAAAAAGGTATCTCACAAAGGAAAGACTTGACAGATATCACTTTAAACACATTTAGTATCACCAACAATAGAACTGACACTACATGCATCCTGACACTATATACATGAGCAACACTCAAATCTAATCATGAAAGAAAACAAGGAACACTGTATAAGCCCATTTATTTGTACTGTTAAAAATATTAGTACCAGAAAGGCACCAGGCTTACAATACAGACCTGTAATCTTAGCTACTCAAGAGGCTGAGGCAGGAAGATTGAGAGCTCAAGGCTTATGTAAGCTATATGGAGTTCAAGACCAGCCCAGGCAATCTAGTGAGACTCTATATCAAAATCAAAAACTAAAGAGAGGGCTGGGGTGTGGCTTAGGGTACTTGCCTATTATGCTGAGGTCCTGAGTCAAGCCTTAGCACAACACACACACACACTGCAGTTTCTCTAGAGGGTAGGATGGAAGAAAAGGACACTAAATCCTACAGATGAGTCTTTTCTATATTCACAATAAGAATAAAACAAAGAGAGATATAAAGACATTTGGGGAACAAGGAGCATATATTAAGTATTACTGAAGCAATATTAAATTTCAAGGGTGTGATAATGAGGTGGTGACTATGTAAGAGAAAGCTCTCATTCATAGAAAATGTGACTGTTTATGGGTAAAGCATCATGATTCAAGTTTACTTTCAACAGACTGAGAGAGAAAAAGAAGAAATATTATAATTATAATAAAAGGTGCTAAAGTAAATGTAAAAATACAAATATGATACACAAAAGAGAAACAGATATGTATTATACTATCTATATTCTCAGCTTTCCTCTAGCACTAAAAAATTTTCAAAATAAAAAGTCAGTTAAACATACAAGGTAACCCCTGTATGACTAATATGTTATAGGTGTTTTTACTTAGATGAATATGCTAAATACTAATTTTTCAAAGCCCCCTATAAAATTCTTTCCTATCAAAGCTGTCAGGCTGTGAGGTGGCCAACATTATTCATAGCCAGTGTCAGCAATAGAATTCCTATCCTTGTCCCTTCATCTCAAAATCAGGTTGCAATTACCCGTGAAATTAGTAATCTAGCAAAACACCTACAAAAAACAGTCACTTTACCACAGCTTAAGATCAGAAAATCTACAACTTTCTGCTTTTAAAATAATTTATTTTATAGATCTGTTTTAATTTCATGTCTCAGAGCATACATTATTTAACCAAGAAGTGCTGGACAGAGATTGTAAAAAGGGAGAAAACACTTAGGGTAAGAAACCAGCTCAGGCCCACTAGGATTTGATCCTGCCTCATAAAATCTTGCTAAGATAAATCTCTACCATACTTTTTTTGTGCTTACAAAACAACCATTAACTTCTGAAATTTCAAAGCTGTAAATAAATTTTTTTTACAGTTTAGTATGCATTCAATTGACACACAAGGCAACCAAATAAATTCTGTCATCAACATCAGCATAATGTGTATTTCCTGTCACTGCACTAACATTAAACTAAACTTCAAACCACAAAAACATTGTGACTAACATTAAAAAGGCAAGCTGTAAGATACTCAAAGCTTCTATGGACAATTGCACATGGTTAAGATGAGACATCATTTGACAACGGCTGTTGTTGTGCATATGGCTGTTTTTTCTTATATGAAGGCCAACGGCAAACAGGGCAACAGTGTCGACCCCCGGCCAACCACATAACAATGCAATTCTGGTGAAAAACATGACCACAAGGCAACCCCATTAGCAAACATCCATTTTCAAAATTCTCAAGGCAAACAACACATTCAGTACAGTGCAGCGTACCAGCAGGCCAAGTTAACCAGTCTGGTTCCATATCTTCATTCGTATTATGTGATCCATATGACCTCCTCTTCCTTTCACATGGGCTGGTCTGACAACATTTATTGGCACATGAACAAGCCTCAGTATCACAGTGACTTGTTCTTCCTGGAGAACTGTGAACAACGCTTTGTTTATCTTCAAATACATCCTTACTACTACTAAAAGTGTCCATGTTGTTATCACTATCTGAGTCATTTTCAGTGTCTTGAGAACTCTCTGACATTTCTTCTTCAGACTGCACCCCAAGACATTTAAATCGCCACATTGGTAGGTTTTTAATATAATCAGTTGGTATCAGAGGGTGAAGCCAAAGGTCAGGGAAAGCTAACCGTTCCAAGAATAAGTCAGGGTCTTCGTCCCAGTCAGAGTCTACAGGAAAGTTCTGAAAAGAAGCAATCGGGTGGAAGAGGTAGCTGGTGTACCAGTCCCACAGACTTGATAACCATTCCAAATTATTTGCATTAACTTCATCATTGTTGCTGCGCCGTCTCTTCTTCTCAAAGTAATCAATTAGCAAACCATGTCCAAGGTATGTACTGAGAAACAGGGCTGGGTGTGAAGAATAAAACATCCAGTCTGCCCTTACCCACGAAGCCAGTGTGGTTGTATTAGAATATCGCAGCAATCTTAAACTATATTCATAAAAGCTATCTAAGTAAGGGAGCTGTAGAAACCCCAACACAGGTAGCCAAGAAATAATTAATAGGGAATTGTATGTCCCTAAAGTGCTTATGAGAACCACAAATCGCTTGATGGTTGCTCCTTGTGTAATAAATAAGTCCATCCAAGCCATAAGATTAACTAGAACCAAACTCAAAACAAACAGATCATTTACTTCAGGTTGTAATGAGCGCAGAAATGAATCCATGGCCTGAAGGGATATAAATTCACCTGTGTGGTTTCCGTATCTGTAAATTCCTTCAGGAGTTCTAAGTATGTATGATGGCATGTTATAAATACCAATATCTGTCATATAACTCTTGTTGTTCCAATTTTCCACATTAACAAAAATAAACTCAACTCTTCCAGTAAATTTTATACTTAATGCAGAGAAGAAAGCTGGTGGTTGGTCAAGGTTTGCAAATAGGTATATTTTTACCCAGTACTGATCACTTTTATTCCATTCTTCTTTCAAATGTTCAACATTATATATAGTTTTGATCCGAGAAGCTGCATGAGCAGTTATCCATTTAAAAATGTGTTCTACTTCAATCCTGCGTCCGCCATACTCTTTAAGCATGACTTTCCCTTTAGATGTACTTGTTTGTGGGACAGACATGATGAGTGTGGAACGTACCCAGCCTCTCCTTCTGCAGTACCTGTAAGAGAGTAAACTGAATGAACAGCGAGGCTGTTGAACAACTTACATCCTAACAGTTTTCTTTAGGGCCTGAAAGGTACCCCTTTAAAACCCTCTTCTCTCAGACCAGATAATCTCCAAATAACCGAAGAGAAACCAATACTTGGCAACTGTGCCAGAACAAGCAAGCTTATTGTAGTCTGCTTTGAATTTCTGTGTTTAAGAAAAGAAAAAAGTTTGTATAAGGTATACCTAAAGCATTTCTAAGCCAAAGAGTCAGAAAATACTTTAGCATCTCTTATGTGCCACTGCATTACATACTAAGATCTAAAGATAAGGGGAAGTAATTTCTGCTTATATAGAATTTCAAAATCCTGTTATGGATATGAGACCAGTATCAAGGAAAGATTAAAGAAAGATCGAAGAAGAGGTATCACCAGGAACTTGAGCAGGTGAATAGCTCAAGAAAGGTTTGGAAAAGGACTAGGCCTTAAAAGATGGTTAGAAATTACAGAGAAACAGAGAAAGAATTGAATGCTCTTACATGCTAAGTCCCTGAGGTGGTTCAGAGTCCTTGAGAGGAGCTACCTTACCACTTCTCAACTAAGGCACACCACAATGCAACAGGCACTAACTACTAAAAAGTGATCTTTACATAAGTCAATCCAAAAGACAGCTACTTCAAGATACCTTAACTTTCTTTTCTCTTTAATGAATACCGTTAAAAAAGAAAAGGATTTAACACTTAGGAAACAGACAGAAAGTATACAGAAGCGTTTCAGGCCAATTCAGTTTACCCGTGGAGTAATCACGGCCTGTCTACGTTTACGGATGAGGGCAGTGACTCTACTCCTTTTGGTATCCAGCAAATTCTTGATATGACATTTATCCCCTCTGAAAAACCAGGTGATAAGAAATACCAAAAACTAAAACAGTCATCATGTTACTTATGGATAGATGATAACTGAAGACACTTTTTCTTTGTTTTTTTTTTTTTTTTAAACTCTTCCTTAAAACCTGCCATGTAGAATTTTATAGTATATAAAAATTTATCTTGATAAAAAGTAAAAAAAAAAGCGGGTGGTGGTGGCTCACGCCTTTAATCCCAGCACTTGGGAGGCAGAGGCAGGTGGATTTCTGAGTTCGAGGCCAGCCTGGTCTACAGAGTGAGTTCCAGGACAGCCCGGGCTACACAGAGAAACCTTGTCTCGAAAAACCAAAAAAAAAAAAGTAAAAAAAAAAATCTACCATGTAGCTATGTTTTGTTATAGACTTGAAAATGGATGGCACTTGATTTCTTTTGTTGCATCAGAATACTTTATTTACTAAGTATACATTTCTTATTTTATTGGGGTTAGATGAGTATGTACATATTCACAGGATCCAGAGAGGAAAGTCTAGTTGTGGCCTATGTTTTATAATGACAGCATGACTAATTTATCTCAGAAATACTGTGGTGTAACTTAAGATAAATAAAGATGGTATGCTGTCCTTTTAAAGAGCAGATTGTTGAGGACTCTGGGAAGCTATCTTAGTGACTTTGAATCATAGCTCCTGACTCTCAGCTTCTACTGTGTTGATTCAGACCCTTAACAGCACATATTCCATTAACATGAAATGCTTTGAAAAGAGATATGCCTTAAAATTAAGAACTTCTGTTCCTTAACAATAGAGTTATCCAATGAAAAATAATTGAGTGATATGAACCTTGTTTTTTGCCCTTGCCAAAAACAGAAAGTAAAATGCCTGGAGATCCTTCAGATCTTATCTATGGAGTCTTAATGCTTCATTTCAAGATACTTGTGATGACATTTCTACTCATTAAAATTTGTATTTATCTTATGTGTAGTGTGTATGCTTGTGTGACTTTATGTGTGTCACATGTATGCAGGTAGTCTCAGAACGGAGTATATCAGATCCCCTGGAGCTAGAGACAGACAGTTGTAAGCTATTTGAGTGCTGGGAACTAAACCCAGGCTCTCTGCAAGATCAGAAAATGTTCTCATTGCTGAAAAAATCTCCCCAGTCCTACATCTCTACTTGGTCATTCTTTTTAAATCTTTTCACTTATAACTACACTAGCTTCTGAGTTGTGTCATAAATCAAATGACATCTTTATGACATGAAATCTTGCTTTGTAAAACGGGCAAGCTTTTAATGTTCTCATTTCATTTCCTCCTTTGATGTTTTCTGTTCAGTTCAGAACTAGTATTTTTAAGTTTTGTCATTCTTTTTTTTTTGGTTTTTCGAGACAGGGTTTCTCTGTGTAGCCCGGGTTGTCCTGGAACTCACTCTGTAGACCAGGCTGGCCTCGAACTCAGAAATCCGCCTGCCTCTGCCTCCCAAGTGCTGGGATTAAAGGCGTGCGCCACCACCGCCCGGCTCAAGTTTTTGTCATTCTAAAGAACTTGAGACTACCCAGAAGAAAATTTCCTGTTATAATTGTTAAATTAAATAATGTTTTCCATGTTTGGGGAAAAAAATCTCTAATGTTTATTAAACACTGGGTTACTAATATATTTTTCTCTAAATATTATTCAGAAGGTATCCTCAATGAAGACAAGACTATATGCATATATTGTTTTTAAGAATTTTACATTACCATGTATCAATATAAAAATCTTTATTTGCCAATTCAAAAAGAACATTTTAATGGTCAGAACAAATTCAATGATACTATCAAGAAAACAATTTCAGGGTTTTGTTTTGCACCAGTGTTTCATTATATAGGTTGGCTTTAGAATTTGAGATCCTCCCAGTCAGCCTCCAACTGGGAATACAGGCATGTACCATTTTATCCAACTTTTTTGAGAGTTCATTTGGCTATAATGTAGTTGTTGTTGCTTTTTAATCAGTGTCCACACCGGGAGCTTCACAGCTGCCTATGACTCCAGATCCAAGGGATCGTACATCATCTTCTGAACTTAAATGGCACCTGCGCTCAGGTGTGCATATATACTCCTCCACACACACACTCACTCACTCTCTCTCTCTTTCTCTCTCTCTCTCACACACAATCTAAATTTAATTAAAAATGAAATAACAAGACAAGAATTAATGTAATAATAAGACTGAATACTGAAGTCAATGATAAACCAAACGACCACATCTTAAAAAAAAGTGAAGAAAAACAAAATAGTGAAGGGTAAAAAAGGGTAGAAGAGCCGGGCAGTGGTGGCGCATGCCTTTAATCCCAGCACTTGGGAGGCAGAGGCAGGTGGATTTCTGAGTTCGAGGCTAGCCTGGTCTACCAAGTGAGTTCCAGGACAGCCAGGGCTAACACAGAGAAACCCTGTCTCGAAAAAACAAACAACAAACAAACAAAAAAGAAAGGTAGAGAGGGTATGTCTGATTAAATACAATGATGAGTCTGACTCTGATATTAGGGAGAAGGGCATACCTAGGGATGGTTGTGGAGCAGATGGAACATGACTGTGGAAATGCAAACTGAAGGTCAAAGTATAAAAATGGTTGTATATGCCTGTAATCCAAGCCCTTGACTGAGGGAGGGGTATAAAGCCAGTTTGAGCTATAGACAAAGACAGTGATGTCATCCACAGCCATCTAGAAAAGAATACTAAAACAAAAGGACTACAGACAATTTTTAAGGGATCTCTCAGAAAGTCAACAAACATCAGTTTACACAAGCTACAAACATCTGGGTAACTAGCAGTACACTTAACAAATAATTAGTTTTCAGTTCAGGCAGGCTTCTTGCAGTGTTGCTTTTATTAAGCAAAAAGGATTCTGGTCAGGGTTCAAACTCAGAATTTTTTAATCCACTTACCTGGGATCACTGGAACAGTTGAAAGTGCCTGTCCGTATTCCAAATCTTGAAACTTTTTTAACCATTTTCTCCCAGTGGATTTTACCCACCAAAGGACTTCTGTCATTTGCTATGACCTATTTCCCAAAAGAGAGAGTTGAAGAAAAAGTCAAACTTTAATTACCTAAACCCAACCATTCCTATCTATATTATAAATACTTTTTTTGTTAAGGACACTCTGCTTCCAGTTCTGGTTTAACTGAATCATCTCATTATTACTGCACTTCTTTTTAAATTTCAGTTTATTATTATTAATTAAATTTGTGCATATGTACATGAGTGCTACAGCATCCCTGTGGAGATCAAGGGATCTCATGGCAGTCAGTTCTCTCCTTTTGCTATCCGGGCACTGGGGCTTGAACAGAAGTCTGCAGGCTTGTGCTTCACGCACCTTTACCTGCTGAGCTGCTTTACTGGCCCTCACTGCTATTCCTACAGAAGTTACAGGTCAGCTAGAAAAGAAACCACAAGTGCAGTACGTTAAACTCCATGCTTTATCAGTGACTCAGGATAGGAGTCAAAAGCCTTTGAAAAATCTAGCCATATTCTCTACTATGTACCTAATTCTCTGTAATTACATTACACAGACAGAAAAAAGGCCCTGAAGCCAATTTCTCTATGAAAATAAAAATTTGAAAATCCAAATAAAGCTTATAAAAATTAACACATGCAGATTTACCAAGTTCAAATGTCATGCTTTTCAATGTTCAGCTTTGTAGTCAAGAATTGAAAACATGTTTTCTATTGACAAAATCATGCTTTGACTAAATCAGTAGTCCTATGCTACTCATAGGACTTTTCTCTCGGCAACTTTGAAAGATTCTAGGAAAAGGAACAGCCATAATGAACTTGACAGTCTTAAACTTCTACTTCAAGTGTGCAAACAGCCTTCATATACAGTTAGGTCTGAGAGAAGCAGATTATATTTTAAAGAAAAGAAAAAAATTTAAATTGACTTTCAAAATGTTACTAACGTCTCTGTTTATGACAGTCAGTGGTTAAATATCTCTTCTCTTTATCCCCAGTCTTCCTGATTTAATAGACGCAGAGTTTCACTGAAGATAATAGTATAATTTTTAAAAATGTAAACATAATAAAATACAATTCAATAAAAAAACAAAAATTGTCTCAAGTTTTCATGAAGCCATCTAATTTAAGTCCAGCATATATAGACCTAAGTTATTTTCATAAATGCCATCTTTACTGACATTATTCAATTTAAAATTACAAACATAATACTCTGGGGCCTCTAATCTTTCTGGCAGGAAGAACCATTTTTATATTCAAAAGCCTTCAGGAAGTAAAGCTCCAGGCACGTGTATGAACTGAGTGCCAGCGGTCAACTCCCTGGAAGAGGCAAGGAGTAGTACAGCAACCCCTTTTGTGGCCTTTCTCCTGGGAAGTCTAACAAATGTCAGGGCATCACAGGCTGAGGGCACATGGTCCTGAAAAATGAAGTTTCCTTCCTGTGCTACCAGATTACTCTTTGACTCCTATGTCACAGATACTGCTGTTCTAGCACTTATGGAGACATTCATGTATATGTAACACATTGTAACATATATTGGATACTCAATACATGCACACAAATTAGAGAATTAAGTAAATAGTTTTGACAGTGCTTTTAATGAAAATACATGGTCTTACTGAGGGAGACATCTGCATTCTCAGATGACTGAGGACATGGTTTTAGATAAAAGCTTTTTAGGGAGGTAATGCTAATCACATTATCCACGATGTTATTTACCTTTGTTTCTTGTCTAAAAGTAATATTGTAAAGGTTTACCTCGAGAATCAGGGTAGCCAAGCATGGTCTGCTTCCTACTTCCTGGTCCTTTTCTTTCTTTCCTTCTCTCTCTCTCTCTCTCTCTTCTCTCTCTCTCTCTCTCTCTCTCATAGAGGTAATGGTGGCTCAGGAAGTGGAACATAGGACACTAAAGGCATACTAGGCAAATGCTCCACCACTCAGTAACATACCCAGCAGCAAAGTAAGTCTTCTTTTCCTTTTTGTTACTGTGTACTCAGTTCATACACATGCCTGGAGCTTTACTTCCTGAAGGCTTTTGAATATGAAAATGGTTCTTCCTGCCAGAAAGATTAGAGGTCCCAGAGTATTGTGTTTGTAATTTTAAATTGAATAATGTCAGTAAAGATGGCATTTATGAAAATAGCTTAGGTCTATATATGCTGGACTTAAATTTTAATAAATATAATAAATTTTAACAAATTGCTTTGTTAAAATCCTATGCAGTTAGTCAACTAAAGGTTTTACATACACTTTGAAGGAGGTTGAATTAAATGGTCACTATACAAATGGTAGTGTTTTCACAATTAACTTATCTGGCTCAGGTAATGGCAAAACAAAATCTTCTCAGCCTAATAAACTGTGTCACACACACAAAAAAAAAAATAAAAATCATTAGTAATTCTCTTGATCATGGAGCCAAGGATCCTGAACAGAACCGTCAGACTTCTCAGATCAGTCTTTGTAATTAAATACTAGACTCTCTGTTCTTTGCAATCTCCTCTTTCTCTGTCTCTTCCTTTCTCTCTCTTGACTAAAGCTGTAAAATAACCCAGATACTTAGGCCTGTGTTGGCAATGACACTGCTTCAAGGAGCTAAAAAAGTTGCTTCTGCCATTGTGCACACAGCCCTATGTCTCAAGGCATCTTTGAGAGAAGACCTAATTGCTGATTGTGTAAGTACCTTGCAGACAACCATTTCTGTGTTAGAAATGAAAAGGAGAAGGAGAGAGGGCTGTTCCCAGGCACATCCTGGTTCCAGCAGGGACAGCAGGAGTGAGTAAGGAGAGTTGTGAGCGTGGCTGAGGAGCTAGCTACATGACAATTTCAACCCTGGGGCCTTATTTACTCAGCAATCTGTTCTAGCATCTGTTCTGGAAGAGTTTAAGGATCCCCCACTGAGAGAGCTGTATAAAAATGAGAAGTCATCTAAGCATTTAATGAAATCATTTTATGATTCTGTCACTATTGCTACACAACTAGAATTTGCTTTGTTAAAATCCTATGCAGTTAGTTAACTAAAGGTTTTACATACACTTTGAAGGAGGTTGAATTAAATGGTCACTATACAAATGGTAGTGTTTTCATAATTAACTCATCTGGCTCAGGTAATGGCAAAACAAAATCTTCTCAGCCTAAAAAACTGTGTCACACACAAAAAAAATTTAAAAAAAAGATCAACTGTCTCACATTAGCAGGACACTCTGATCTCTACTTTATGCCCCACAATATGCATGATCTGGAGTAGCATCCACACTGCTGGTCTTACTACATGACAAGAGCTACTTCTCAGAAATTCTCTATGGAGAATATTTTCAGATACAAGAAAAAAACTGAACCAAAGTACAGGTAAATTTCAAGCATGAAAGAAACCTGGCATTACAGGCTAAATGTAGGGCAATCTTTCCATCCATTGTTGTACCTAGATGATCTGGGTGTGGCTAATTAACATTTGCACTGAACTAAACTTGTTCAAGCTTTTTATAGCTTGTTCTATACAATCCCCACTTCTGGTTTTTCGAGACAGAATTTCTCTGTGTAGCCTTGGCTCTCCTGAAATTGGCCCTGTAGACCACGCTGGCCTCAAACTCACAGAGTTCCACCTGCCTCTGCCTCCAGAATGGTGGGATTAAAGAAAGCTGCTGCCACCACCACCACCTAGCTTCTACTTCTTTTTATAAAGAGTCTCTAAAGCAATTTCTATTATAACTAAAAGTTCCTTCCCAACAACCTGTCATCCTGAATGTTTTCTGAACAGACAGTATAAATGGCATCTTGCTATGCAACTACACACTAACTGTCTCAGTAACTTATATATAAAAGATAGCTAATTCAGTGCATTTGGAAATATACTTTTGCCTGCTTTTTAAGAGGAGGGGTGTATTTCTATCAGAACATTTAGTGCATCCTTGTTAATCCCCACAGAGGAGGCATAATTAAATAATACAATTCCTTTGAATAAGAAAGTTGACATTTTCTACATTTCTCATTATTTTAACAGGGACTGGGTTTCACAAGTGTAAAATATATGTATATCCCCTGTATAAAATCATTAAAGATGAGAGTCAGTGATGGATAAGCTGAAACTGAATAGCATTTTAATTAACTAACTTTAAGTATTCACCCTGTTATTGTTTCTAACTTCTGGCTAAAATCAAGTGTACTATTCTTACTGGCTTGCTTTATAGGTAAACTCAAAAGATTTTCACCAACATAAAACATGGTAGCTTGCCATATATTTTGCTTTGTAGTAGTCTATTAAAAGGATAAATATTTAGAATTGCCCTAAAAAACTTCTTAAGATCAAATAAACAAGCTTTTAAACAAGTTAAAAATCAGCTGTTAATGCTTCCAGCCAAACAGGAACTGCATTAACATAATACTTCAGTAAACAGTGACCAAATCGCCCCGGTACTTTAAGTCATAAAGTGCTTTTTCACTGATGTGCAACTCCAGTGACTTTAATCTTAATAAATGGAACAGCTAGTAGGGAACAACAGCAATATCCCTTTTAGAATTATGACAAAAGTCAAAACAAACAATAAAGTTAGAGGACAAATCCAAAAGAAAAAAGCCACACACTATGCAACTTTTCCATTTCAAAAACCACTTGTCTCTCTAACCAGCAATCTTTTGAAACAAAATAATCCTCGATTTTTGGTGCCAAGGAGACTGGATGGTGGCAGAGTCGAAGATCCACAAAACTGGGAAATAAATGGCTAATAAGAGACAGGAGCTTAAGTTAGGGAAGAAGCACAAAATTGTAACTCTATGTTACAACTGTATTACAAAGAAAGGACTTGGTTCTGTGTGAATACAAACTGTATATGAGTCCTAAAGAAGTCATATGGATTTTGCTACCTTTGAAAATAAAAATTAGTTCTTGCAATGGTTGGTGGAGAGAACCAACTCCTACGCGAGCTGTCCTCTGATCTCTACAAGTACTTTTCACCACAAAAAAAGTAGATGTAATTTTTAAAAGTGTGGGAAGGCAGAGGATGAGATAGCTTGGTGGGTAAAAGCACTTGTCTGACAAGTCTCTTGACCTGAGTTTGATCCCCAGAATCCACATGAAGGTAGGAGAAAATCAACTCTACAAGGTTGTCCTTTGGTTGTCACATATGTACCACAGTGGGTACAACACTTCCACAAACATCATCGATGCACACATAGAAGGATGATGATGGAGGTGAAGCTGAACGGACACCAGAATTCACCTCTCTCTGCTTCCTGATACGGATGAATTGTAACTAGACACCTACAGTGTTGCCGGCATGATTTCCCTCCAAACAGGAAGCCAAAATAAACACTTCCTTTGTCACGGCAATAGGAAAA
The DNA here is from genome assembly GCA_021653895.1 of Mastomys natalensis. NCBI lineage: Eukaryota > Metazoa > Chordata > Mammalia > Rodentia > Muridae > Mastomys > Mastomys natalensis. The sequence goes on along the minus strand of JAJTUV010001459.1, from coordinate 507,787 downwards.
ATAATTCCTACAGTTCTAGTCACCACACATACTCAAGTATATAGGAAACACATGGAATCAAGCTTGACAAGCTGAAGACAGAAATGGCCAAAATCTATGCAGTGTAGTATGTGAAAATACTCCTCAGAGACATTCTAAAAAAAAAAAAAAAAACCCAGAAAAGAGCAAACAAACTAAGAACAAACTAGTCAGCATCTTTCAAAATACGTAAGAGAAGGGTGGCACGCTGGCTGACACCTGCTATCTCAGCAGTCAGAAAGATGAGCAGGAAGGTGAGCTGGACTACACAGTGAGACCCGGCCTCACAACCAACAACAGAAAACAAAACAGGAGAAAAGACCCAGCAGTCAAACTGTACAGAACTGTATTCTTGAGAGGCAGACTAATATAGTCTGGCTGAGGAATGACAAACAACCAAGAGAACACTTCCCTTCTGTTTCTAGAAAATATTTAAAAATTTTTAAATATACTTTTAAAAACTAAACAAACCAAAGCCCAAATATAACTATGAAGCTTAAAAGAGGTGCCTGGCCAGGTAAGTTTAGCTCATAGTGCCAACAGCAGAGTCTCAGGCTTACTTTTCTTAATTATCTTAACAGACATTGTTCTTGCAGACCAGACTAGCCATTAAGAACAGAAGCCAGACACTGGAAATCAGTGCAAACATTGCATATTACTGGAAAAACTAAGTGTTCCCTACTGTACTGCTTCCCATATAAACACATTCTGTTTTTCTTAGGAAGTACTTTTCAACTGTTAATACATTACTTTTAAAATACTTTGGGAGAAGATAATGAAGAGAGTAGAAGCTATAGTGGCTACATGTTAACATTTACATCATTACTTATTACTAACTTTGTTCAATGACCACCTTGTAAAAAAGTTCCTCATTATTCTCTTTAGTCTGCTTCTTTTTTTTCTCAGAACTTCCAACTTATTGGTATTATATTAAATATTAATTTATTTGGTGTCAGATTCTCACAACTGGAATGTGAGCTGCCTGGACTTAGCCCTGGATATCTTTCTGTTGTATCTTCAGGTCCTAGAACAAGGCCTGTCAGTTATTTATGCTAAATAAATCGGTTAGTTTTATCACATATTAAGGGATTTAGTCCACACATATCTTTAGTGAGACATCAAGAAAATAGGTAACAGGGGCTGGAAAGATGGCTCAGGGGTTAAGAGTACTGGCTGCTCTTCCAGAGGACCTACTTTTGATTCTCAGCACCCACATGGCAGTTAACAACCATCTGTAAGTCTAGTTCCTGGAGATCTGACACCCTCTTCTGGCCTCTGTAGGCGTCAGGCGAGCACACAGTACACAGACACATATGGGGCAAAACATCCAAATACATAATAAAAAAATAAATAAATCTTTAAAAAAAAGATAACTTACAGTAAAGACTATATTGCTAGCTAGTCAATCAGGTATCATTTACAGGTAGGAGCCTGTATTTCAAAGCAATGCCAAGGCCTTTGACACGGTTCTCCTGCATTTCAGCCATGCCTATTGCCTTCTCCACCATCCACTTGCAGAAAATCAATTCATGTGAATGATAAGCATTTAGGCCATAAATATACAGCAATGGGACTGACTATTCAACGCTATCTTATCAATAAATCTAAAATTATCAAAACTAATAAATCTTTCTTGGCCAGATTAGAAATAAGTACTGGGGGCAAGAAATAGAATAACAATTTAGTAAAGCTTTAAAGAGATAACTGACATCACATCCAGGGCTTCAGGCATGCCAGGCAAACATTGTACCACTGAGCTATATTCTCAACCCTTATAGCTTGTTTCTCAAATCAATGAACAAAGACAGAAATAAACTAGAATTTATACAGGCTAAACCCTCTCAAGTTCTACCTTTGCTGATTATAGAAGGTAAAAAGTCACATGCAGTAGGAATGGAACTAAAAAGGGAAGGCCAGGGGTATCCAATGAAATCTCCACAGAATCACCGAAGCTCACTCTTTTGGCACAGTGGATGACAGCATCATTCCAACCTCTTTAAATGCATATGTGTTTGAGGCCAGAAACAAGAGAAAACCCAGTTATTCCTAATTATGCTGCAAGCCGATGACAAAATGAGGCTTCCCTCCAATGGTTTCTAAAACTTATTTTAAAAAGAAATCTTGAAGCCTTTGTTCTCAGAAAGTAACATGAAGCTTTTATTTAATTTTCTTTTTTTTTTTTTTTTTTTCGAGACAGGGTTTCTCTGTGTAGCCCGGGCTGTCCTGGAGCTCACTCTGTAGACCAGGCTGGCCTCGAACTCAGAAATCCGCCTGCCTCTGCCTCCCAAGTGCTGGGATTAAAGGCGTGCGCCACCACCGCCCGGCCTTATTTTAATTTTCAAACCATAAATCAAAATTGGTCCAGAGCACAGTGGAAGGTCAAAAACACTGGGAAATGGGAGGATGGACATACACATTGCCAATGACTAAATAATTAGTCTGAAGGAAGAGAAACCATCAGAAGACCTGGGGATCTGATCCTAGTACAATACTGCTGAGCAGTCCCAGGACCTTCAGTAACCTACTTCTCGTCAGAGTGCTTCAGAAACAGTCTGATATGACTTCTGAGTTTCAGCTATCCATACACTACCTTCTTAATTTTGGCCACATTCAGACTTCAAGTTTACTTGTTATGTTACTGCAAGTGAATATAGATTTTAAAAATTAAACTTTGCTTCTTCCTAAGTAATATTTAGGACAATATTACATGTTCAATATACCATAATTATTCTGATATACATCATTACATGTTAATGTTTACCCACTTACCATAAACCACACCATGAAAATCATTAAAAGATAATTTTTAAGGCCATTTACAGTTTGAAATTCCTAATATACTAATCAAATCTCACAGTTTTGAAATCATCAAAACTAATCACCATAAGCAAAAAACTGCATGTTCCATAGGTCCCTCAGTATGGCTACTAAGCTGACAACTTTGCTGAGTTGTTTCTATGGTGGTAAGTACATCAACCATTCAAGGTTAGCTGCTTCGCTAATGCAGACTAATAAACTTAAACTCAAAACTAGAGTTAAAAACAAAAACAGGCTGGGCGGTGGTGGCGCATGCCTTTAATCCCAGCACTTGGGAGGCAGAGGCAGGTGGATTTCTGAGTTCGAGGCCAGCCTGGTCTACAGAGTGAGTTCCAGGACAGCCAGGACTACACAGAGAAACCCTGTCTCGAAAAACCACAAAAAAACAAACAAACAAACAAAAAACAAACAAACAAAAAAAAACAGTGTACTCTGCTAAATAAAAGGAACATGGGTGTTTGTAGACATTTCTGTCTTCTGATTCTCAAGACAACCCACCCCACAACCCTTCTCCAATCTTTCCTTTTCCAGTTCTTTAGTTTTTATTTTTTTATTTTTCTTTTTTCACAAAGACAGGGTCTCAGGGCTGGAGAAATGACTCAGCAGTTAAGAGTACTGACTGCTCTTCCAGAGGTCCTGAGTTCAATTCCCACCACATGGTGGCTCACAGCCATCTGTAACAGGATCTATAACAGAAGAGGATGATGACCCCCTTCTGGCATACTATAATCAGAGCATTCATACATTTAAAAAATACATAAATTATTAAAAAAAGACAGGGTCTCATGTATCCTACCCAGGCTGGCTTTGAACTTGTTATGCAGCTAAGGAAGACCTTGAACCTCTGAGTCCCTTCTTCTGCCTCCTGAGTGCTGGAATGTCCAGTGTATACTACAGTCTGGTTTAGGTAGTGCTAGGGATTAAAGCCAGGATTTCATGTACGGTAGTACTCTACCAACTGAGCCACAACTCCTGACCTAATTTTCATTATCATTGATTTGAAAAATACTATGAGAACTGAGTTTTGCCTAGGAAGCATGATACAACAGAAGAGTGACTCAGTGGTAAATACTATTTTGGTATAAATAAGGTTCTCAAGTATTATCATCCTTTCTACCTGAACCAGCCAGATGCCATCTTTTGTGTCTTCCACAAGCTCATAGAAATGCATTTCACCACTGAAATTGGTACTAGAAACAGACTCAGATGCCTCTTCTTCCTTGAGAGCAGAATACAGTTCACCTTCCATTAAGTCACCTGAAGGAAAAAAATAAAAATTCTATTAAGGTTTCAAAAATCCCATGTTCCCAACTTCAATGATTAATTCCATTTTATATCATGAATAAGTACACTATTATATTTTCATTCTAAAAAATAGAATAGCTCCTGAATACAAGATTCATAATCATCAAGAAATGAAAAAAATAACAATTCATCTCTTATAGTAGAGCATATATTCTAATGAGGTCATCATATAGCTTGTTAGTAAATTACTAAATTATACCAGTCCAAAAAAAAAAAAAAAAATCCCCTCAAGCCAGTAATCATTTAATTTTACATAAAGCCTGTGCAGGCTTCACATATTTTTCAAAGCTTGGCTTATGTGTTGGGACTCATTTAGAAGAGGGTTCACAGAATTTGCCATCAGCCTGCTTAAAATGGCAACAAGGTTTTTATGTGAATGGGAGAGATAACATGTTACCTATCAGAACAACAAACCCCACATTCATATACAAGTTTACAGTACAATAAAATATAAAAAAACAAACCATGAATGTCACATTATCTAACCTTGCCTTAAATATTACACAGTGATATTGCAGTTCCATTCCCAACAGTAAAACCATCCACAGGAAACATTTAGGTTTTACAGTTAAATTGCCATACTAAAACTGCTTTTTGTTGTTGTTATGCTGTAAAATGTGCGATATGAATCATACTTTAGTTGTATATTCTTTAGGCTATATATGGATTCCTTATACATTCCATATGACAACAATTCTAGGCTCAAATGGCAGCAAAATATCTAACATAAAGCTCAAAGGGAAAAAACTGTGTGATCAAGTAACTGTGTGAGATAGCTAACCCACTTCCCTCCCCCAACAACCAATGGCAGCACAAACCAGACACAAACAAGAGCAAAAATAATACAGTTGAAGAGTGTATCCCCATGCAAAGGATTCCTTCCTTCTATCCCACTCGGTGAGATGAGTTCTGTAACCCTTATGCTATAAATACACGTGTTAGACTGGTGTATGTTATAATCTTGCCTATCTCACTATTCCTCTAGACAGTACTACGTAAGGAAAAAAAAAGATCTTGTAAAGAACAAAACAAGATAATCATCAGTTTCAAATGCTTCCTACATCAACTCAGAATGCCTTTCTCAATTTACATTTCTCTTTCAGGAAGACTATCTAAACAAGGAGACACTTTAAAGTTAACTGTATTTCCCCACCCAATCCTACCCCAAATCAATGGCTACACTGAATATTGTTTCAGCACTGTTTCAAGTCTCTTCCTCAACCCATTAAGTGACGCAGGGATGCCTGTGACATATGACAAGAAAGGTAATACATTCAAGATTCAAAAATAAAAATTATAATTCTGCAAGAAAATATGAACTCCAAAACAAGACCAAAATGTTCGCTAAAGTATAAAAAGCAAATATTGCACAGTGTACACCCTACCTATAATTAAACGTATAATTTATATGTAAATCTTAGGTCCACGTGCCTTTTGTTATTATTTTAATGATGTTTCACCCTCCCGGTAGCTTGTTTTTACCCTGGAGGCAGATGCTGCTATTTACAGGCTATGTTTTGCAGTTTTTCCTTTTTCTATAATCAATTGTTTTGTAGTTTTTTTTCTTTCTCTATAATCAATTTCAACTGACGTTCCTGAATTCTGGGACAAATGATTCAATTTAATGATTTTTTTTTTTAAAGCTACACTTTCAAACTGTCATTTCCAAAGAGCCTTTGGAATACACCAATACACTTCTAACAGTTCTCTTTTCAAAACCGAGATTTACATATTCGTTTAGAAAATGTGGACAAAGACGACCTGGGCAGCTCCCTGAAGTAGTCTGCTTAACCATTCCGGGGACCGCCTCATTCCGGGGGAGAGTGGGGGTGGTGGGGGTGGGGAAGAGCCAAGACAGTGGAGGCGATCTCTGGGAGCCCAGCACTTGCCTGACTTTTCCACCAGCTCCCGAACATCTTTCTTCTCAGGCAGCCCGGAGTAGCCCAGCCCTCGACACTCCAGAATGGTCTTCAGCTTCTTGAAACTCAATGCCACCGGATCCACCAGCTGAGTAGCAAAGATGCCAGTCTCGTACCATACAATGGCCTCAAAAAACCTGGCCAGGACGAACAGGACCAGGAAATACAGGAGCAAGAAAAACAGCTTCAGCCACATCTTTGCCCTCTTGGCGTCTCCGGGAGCCGGGACGCCGTGGACAAGGGAAGGGGGTCGAGTGCTGGGCGACGGAGCGCAGCCTGGCCGAGGGCAGCGAAGGCAGCGAGGGCAGCGAGGGCGCGCGGCGGTGGCGGTCACCGGCGGGCCATCCCCGCGGGGAGGCAGGTGGATCGCGGCGGGTGTGCGGCTGAGGGCGCCGGCTCTGGCCTTGCGGTCAAGAGCTGAGAAAGGGAGAAGGAGGGACGTTCAAAAGCACCCCACCCATCGAGCCACGGACGGCTGGAAGCGGGCAGAAGCCCACCAGGGGTGACCCCGGAGGCAGCTCCGAGAGACTGCGGGCCAGCGGAAGGCGGTTGGGGCCGGACTGCGTGGCCGTGATCCGGAGAGCGCGGTGCTCGGCTGGGCCAGGCCCGGGGCCCGGCGCGCCCAGCGCGGGTTGGAGCGGCCGCCGCAGCGCCGCGCCGAACGCCCAGGCTGCAGGCCCCGGCGGCCGCCCAGGCCCGGCGGCGGCTCCAGGATCCCGCGGGCGGCGCCTCTCAGGCCCGCGGCCCGCGAGGGGGCGTCGCGGCGGCTCCCGCTGAGGAGGAGCGCGAGACGACAGTCGTGAAGGGAGGAAAAAAAAAGCAAAAAACAAATAACGCTAGGCCCCGACACCGCTCTCACGGGCGGCTTCCTGTCAGCTGCGTAGCCGCGCGGCGCCCAGCCCGTGCGGATGCGCCGCGCCAACCGCGGCCACCGTCCCTGCTGCCTCCGCAGGCCGCGGCCGTCGCCCCCGGAGCACTGGACCCGCAGCAGCCGCGGCCTCAGTCAAGACATAACAACTGACGTCGGCATCGGGCGGGGTCTCGGGAGGGGCGGGGTTAGAAGCCGCTGGGTGCAAGGGGAGAGAGGGGCTGCGGAGGGCTGGGCTGGGTACGCCTCCTGGGTTACTGGGCTCTCGCGGTCCCAGCCCTCTTCTGCGCTTCAGTTTAGTCACTGGGATTGGACGTTGGACCCTGCGACACTGTGCACGTTTGTGCTGAGCGTGAAAATAAAGGCTGCTACAGATGTTCGTTTTCGTTTGTGATTTTTGTTTTGTTTTGAGACACTGCTTTATTAAGTAGTCCTGGCCCGCCAGGGACCACTTTGTACACCAACCGGGCCTCAGAATTCAGAGATTGCCTACCTGGAGTGGAAGTGCTGGGATTAAAGCCGTGCACCACCACACCCACCCAAATCATCAAGACCTGTAAAAATCAGAGCCTGTGTTTTAGGTCCAGTCCCTGTGAACTGCGGATATTTTGGAGGTTTTGGGTTTTTTGGGTTTTGTTTTTTGGCACAGCTGCCTTGAGGTGTTGAGGTGAAACTCCGAAAATAGATATTTTTCTACCTTTGCTTTAGAATGTGGTTTTCACCAAAAAGAATGTCAGTATGTGATCCAGTTGTGGCTAGTGTCCTAGGGGGTTAAAAAGTAGACAATGAAAGACTGAGTTCTCAGGACAAAAGTTGTTAGGTGTGGATAGGTCCAGGTGCAAAGGTCTGTGTGTTTTAGCCAGCCAGAGGAGTTCATATGAGTTTGACCAGCAAGCGTATGGTACCCGGTTCCGTGTTTGTTTAACTCTAGCAGGGTCATTCTCTTTATTTAAATATCTGTCTCAGTCTTTAGGAAGAGCACAGTTGGATTCATGAACTGAACAAGGCTTCTATGAACCCCTTGATCAGGAGAACAAGCAGAAATTCCAGGAGAAATGTTAGCCAGCAAGCAAAAGCATAAAAAACCCTAAACCAGTGGTGAAATTTTTAGGAAGTGTGACCTTCAATCCAGGAGCAAATGAGCCATGGAAAACAAAGAATGGATCATAAAATGTAGACAATGAACAGTACTCCTTTAAAATGGAGTTAACAAAGGCGTCTCAGTGTCCAGCTAGTGGAGGAACTAAGAGGGAACAAGCCAGGTGGGCAGGAGTGTACAGCTTCACTCTTCTGTCTTCCTAGCTTCAGTGTGGTTTGGTTTCCAGGGCAGCAGACCATGTGGAGACTGTATTAAACAGTTTGTGCTGACAGGCTTGGCTCTGTAATTTCAGCATCTTTGATTTCATGGTATAGCACGGTTATATGGTGGCATTGCTATTCAAGTCTAAACACATAAATGATATGCCTTGCCTCAAAGGGATGCATTTTAGTAATAATAGACTCTGTCAATACACAGAGTCGATAACAGAAAAGAAGAACATGTAGAGAAAGTTAGGAGGATGAGCTGAGGATGGAGCCAGACAGGCCAAAGCTTAAAAGTAGAAGATTAAGTCATGAGAGGGGGCTAGGGTAGGGGGCGGTTAAAAAACAATTTTGACTTCATTTGTTTGTTTCCATTGCCTCAATTCTTAACCCTTTGCCTTGTTCCCTCAGTGGTTTAACCCTTAGGAAAGACAGACACACCAGTGAAAGTAGACACGCTGGATAAGGGACATATGTCCTCTATTGGTAACATAGATAACTTTCCAGGAAGGTAATCTATGATGTGAGTGAGAAGATTCCCCACAAATATGTGATCTTGGTACAAGGAAGCTTTCTTCAGGGAATTTTATCTTGAGGAAATCACTGGACACAGATGCAAAGATGTGTATAACATTTTGCCTTAAGGGCAGAGTTAGTAGAAAGAAAAACTCACAGGTGATGACTAGTCTTCATTGCTAAGTTTGGAATCACCTAGGAACCATAGCAGTGGGTATGGCTGTGAGGGAGATTCCAAAGAGGTTTAACTGAAAAATGAAAACCCATCTTGAATGTAGCTCCATTCCATGGGCTGGGGTCTTGAATAGAATAAGCAGGAAAAAAAAAAAAAAAAAGAAAGAAAAGAAAAGAAAGAGGAGGAGGAAGAGGAAGAGGTAGAGGACGAGGAAGAAGAGGACGAGGAAGAAGGGGAGCAGCAGCAGCCAGTTGAGCACCAGTGTTCATTGCTCTGCTTCTTGGCTGTGGGCATAAGGTAAGCTGCCACCTCATGCTTCTGCCCCCATCTTTCCCCACCATGATAGACTGTACCTCCTCCAACTGTGAGCCAAAAAAAAAAAAAAAAAAGCAAAACAAAACACCCTCTACCCTTCTGTCTTGAGCTGCTTTTGTCACAGCAATTAAAAAACAAAACAACTAACAGAACATGAGAACTAATCAAGTAAAATACCACAAATGATTCCGTATTACACAGCTACTAAAACGAGAAGATAACCAAATGGTTATAGACGTGGACTCCTGTCCAAAAGTGTTTAGTGAAGAAGAAAAAGGAGTAGATAACTCAGACATTTACATGATGCTTCTAATTTTAGATCTGTATTAGGAAGGGGCTGGGGAGGTGGCTCAGTGGGTAAAGTGCTTGCTGCACAGGCATAAGAGCCTGAGTTTGGAGTCCCGGAATCCATGTAAGAGTATGTGCCTGTGACTCTAATGCTGAGAGGGCAGAGATGAGTGGGCCCTGGAGCTATAACCAGCCAGCCTATTCAATCAGTGAGCTCCAGGTCCAGGGACAGACCCTATCTCAAAAAATAAAGCCAGACATGTTGGCACACACTTGTAATTTTGGGAGGCAGAAGCAGGTAGATCTCTATAGGTTTAAGGCCAGCCTAGTCTTATACACAAGTTTCAGGCGAACCAGGACTATATAGTGAGACCCTGCCTAAAAAATATAAAAAAACAACAATAATAAATAATAAGATAAAGAGAGATAAAGGGAAACACCCTAAGTTGGCCTCTGGCCTCCATATAATACACACAAACAAGTACACACACACATATACACACACATTAAAAGTAAAGGCATAGCCGGGCAGTGGTGGCACACACTTTTAAGCCTAGCACTTGGGAGGCAGAGGCAGGCTGATTTCTGAGTTTGAGGGCAGCCTGGTCTACAGAGTGAGTTCCAGGACAGCCAGGGCTACACAGAGAAACCCTGTCTTGAAAAACCAAAAAAAAATTAAAAAAATAAAAAAATAAAGGCATTCCATAAAGTGTAATTGTATTTATTGCTTAAGTGATAATGGGATTCAGATTTTTCTGTCCTTTATCTTTTTTCTTAATTTATTAAAACTTTCTTATAAAGGACTTGAAAAAAATCACACAGCAAAATTAACCAGACCCAATGTCTACACACCCTGTGACCTCCTGTACAGGTAGAACAGCCATTTTGAAGCTGTGGAGCTCTGCTTTGACATCATTTTTACCACCCATAAAATGAGATAGAATGTCTACTCAAGTTGTTGAAAAGATTAAGTGAGAGGGCCAGGCAGTGGTAGTTCATGTCTTTAAGCTCAGCACTCAGAGGCAGAGGCAGTCAGATCTCTGACCAGCCAGCCTGGTCTACAGAGTGAGTTCAGGACAGCTACGGCTACACAGAGAAATCCAGTGTTGAAAAACCAAAAAGGAAGAGAGGTGGGGGTGAGGGAGTGGGGGTGGTGGTGTTCAGAGGCAGACATTACTGGTATTTCTGACACATTACTTGTATTAATTGAACTAAGTTTAAGAGGGAAAATGTCAAAGGTAGGCAGGTGTTCTGACCCACATCTGTGGCCCCAGCACTGGGAAGCTAAGTTAGGAGGACCTTGAGTTAGAGGCCACCTAGGCTATGGAGTGAAACCTTGTCTCAAAAAGACGGGTTAGGAAGACTGTGGGTCAAAAGAGAGAAAGAAAACATCTGGCTGAGCTCAGTAAAACAGGTGACTCTATAGAAGCCAATAATTCTTTTCCTTTACCCTGATAGAGGAACACACAATTAACAAAGGCAGAGAGCATGTCAGCATTTCATTTCCACTGGGACAATTCTGAGAGTGAAGGCAATGCTGACAAGTGGCAGCGAACTGACAAGTTTACAGCAGAACTTGGCAAGACAAACCCTATTACACATCCACAGTTATCTCAGCTAGCCCTCATCCCATTTCCAGAGACTACTCCCCTCATCAGCCAGCCACTTGCCTAGCTGCCTTCTTTCCTTGCTTGCTTGCTTGCGTGCGTGCGTGCGTGCGTGCGTGGTGTGTGTGTGTGTGTGTGTGTGCGCGCGCTTGTTCATGTGTGGATGTGGAGGTCAGAGGTTGATGCTGGAGTATTTCCCAGTCACTCACTTCCTACTTTGTTGAGACAGTCTCTTACTGTTGCAGGAGCTCACGACTGAGGTAGACTTGGGTAACAAGTCTCCTGCTCTGGATTACTGGTGCTAAGGGACTGATCTGAAGTCCTCTGTCTTGAACAGCAAACACTTCATTTTCCGAGCCATCTTCCTCCTTCTTATTTCTGGCATTTCTTTTTTATCTACCTCTATATTCCAAAGAATATTTTTCTATCGCTTTTCTTGATTTTTTTTTCCATTTTATAAAAAATACATATCAATTTTTTGCCATAAAATGACCTTTTATATCTTCTTTCTGACACCATTTCCCTCCCTTTAATCCCAATATTATATTATATATTCATATAAATCTTTTTCGTGGTTGAACCACAAAATTTATATTTTCTTTCTAGTGTAACTATTCATTTCCTCTGAAGTTAATAATTAACTCACAGACTGGCCTGGTGGCTCATACCTTTAATCCCAGCACTGGGAGGCAGAGGCAGACAGATCTGTGTGAGTTTGAGTCCAGCCTAGTCTACAGAACAAGCTCCAGGATAGCCAAGGCTATACAAAATAATAGCCTGTCTCACAAAAAAAAAAAAAATTATTAACTCATATTTTGGTTTTTTTTTTTTTTTATTTTCTGTGGCCATCCACTTACTCATCTCCAAACTCCCAACACTATAAACTATTTCAAATACTACAAGTCCTACACTGTGCTGGAAATAACCCTTTAGCCCTTAGCTGCCTTGTTCCAAACTGGGTTAGGCTGCATTGCAGAGCTGCCAACCAGGATCTTTCTGTGCTCTGTGAGATTTTTTTTTTGTCCCTGCTCCCTGTTTTGAAGGATCCCTTTTTTCTTTATCTCTTAGATGTATTTACTTCTTTCACTTCCTTGTGTACAGGACCGTGTCTGGTTCCACAGAAGCTATTCAGGAAGCCGATACAGAGGTGAACTCTGGAGACGTTACAGGTCTAGCGGCCCACGGCTTTAATCCCAGCAGTTGGAACACAGAGGCTAGAGAGAGGTGGATCTCCAGGTTTATGGCTAGTCTGATCTACAGAGCAAATTCCTGGTCAGCCAGGGATATACAGTCTCTATCTTAAAAAACAAATAAGCAAACATAAGAACAAAAGTCTGTTTTCTCTTTCCTCACTTTTCTTAGAAGGAACTAATAGTTAATATTTTACCTTAATTTCCCTATCATATCTTTTTTTACTCTTTACCCGAGCCAACAAGCAGATAGGAAACACATCTTTTCTCTAAATTATATACGCATACTATTCTTCTTGAACCATTTAAGAGTTAACTGAGGTTCCTCTCATGTTTAAATTATATTGTTACTACTGAGTATAGAATCTTAAATTGGCAATTGTTTCCCCTACCCCACTGATCTGCAGTTGTTTCTGTTGGAAAGCTGGTACAATTTTGATTGCTGCCTTTAAAGGTGATATGGCTCTCCTGTAGCCCAGGCTGACCCCTTCCTATGTACACGACCTTGAACTTCTGATCCTTCTGTTTCTATCTCCCATGTGCTAGTATACCTGGGACATGCCCTTTCTGTTCTTTTTGTGTGATCACCCTAAAAATGTTAATTATAGCAGTTTCCCCTACAGTGTCTTTTATCTTTGCACTCTCTTGGAGTTGGTTTCACCTCCACAGATTTGTTTGTTCCATTTTGGTTTGTGGAGACAGGATCTCACTCTGTACCCTGGCTGACCTGGAGCTTGCTATGTGTACCATGAATTTGCTGTGTGACCTTGAATTTGTGGGAATTGTCCTGCCAAAGAGTCCCTGACTCCTAAGTGATGGGACCACAAGTTTGGGCCACTTGTGATCATTTTTTTATTTGTTTATTTTGGGGTTTGTTCCTCCCATTAGATATGTGTTTTAATGTTTTAGAGCATCTTGGTTCTCTGTTCATAGATTAATAAATATGAAATGCCAAACAACTCATTGACAATTAATTTTCTGAGAGTGGGTGGGGCCCCTGTGGGGTGAGAAGCAGAACTGAGCTACCTCACATTCTCCAATCTGTTTGCTTTCCCCAAAGAATCCTATCTAGGGTGTTCAAATATGGTCACCAGCAGTATGGGACTGAGAGGAAGAGGTGGGACACAGCAAGTGTCAGCTATTTGGTTTGTACTTAGTACTTCAGATTCCTACAGGATGTGTTAGGGTTTCTATTGCTGCGATGAAACACGGTGACCAAAAAGCAAGTTGGGGAGGAAACGGTTTATTAGACTTATATACTTCCACATCACAGTTTACCTTTAAAGGAAGTCAGGGCAGGAAGCTGGAGGCAGAAGCTGATACAGAGGCCATGGAAGAACTCCGCTTACTGGCTTGCTCCAAATGGATTGCCAACCCTGCTTATAGAATCCAGGACCATCACCCACAATGGGCTGGACCCTTTTCCACCAATCACAAACTAAGAAAATAACCTACAGGCTTGTACACAGCCCCATCTTATGGAGGCATTTTCTTAATTGAGGTTCCCTCCTCTAGGATGACTTTAGCTTGTGTCAAATTGACATGAAGCTATCCAGAAGAGGGCACCTCCTTTCTAGGGATAAGTTATCATTATAGGAATGAGCTCTCATCAGCTATAGACCTAGTGATAGACCTAGTGCTTCCAAGTCCACAGGCAGTTTGCTTATTTCAGAGGATAAACATCACATATTTGATTAAAGATCAAAAGATTCTATTATTTTAATTCACCTTTTTGGTTGAAGAAGGCTGGCTGCACATAGCCCAAAGCAGTTAATATTGTCAATTTGACAAGTTCTAAATCACCTAAGAGACTCTGAGTATGTGTGCTGGGGGCAGGGTGCTAGATTAGGTTAATTGAGATAGCAAAACTCACTCCAAATACCACTGGGCTGGGGTCCTAGGCTGGATAAAAAAAAAAAGAACATGATCTGAGCTGCTTCCTAGTGGTGTACAGATGAGATCTGCTGCTATGGACTGTACCTTCAAGCTGTGAGCCACAACAAATCTATTCTTCCTGAAGTTGTTTTGTTGATCATTTTGTCCTAACAATGAGAAAAGTAAACAGTGCATCCCATTCACAAGACTTTGAGCAAACCTCTGGTTTTCAGCCCCACACTCCACCTTGGGTTTTCAAAGTGTTGTGCTCCCAAATTCACAACTTTACTTGGGTTCTGTGACATCAATTAAGTGTTGTGGCAGAGGGTCCACCATGTTTTTGTCTCTTCCTAGGAGCCTAGGCAGACTGTAGTTTGTGTCCCTTCTGGCTATTAGGTTGGGTAAGTGACTGAATTGTGGCCAATGAGAGAGAGTAGAGGGTTGTGCATTCCATTCAGGTCTGCCCCTCATTGGCATCTCCATCCCTCTCCAGACCCCATGTCCAGGAAAGAGACCACTCCATGTGGAGGCCAGAGGTCACTGTGAAAGAATCACTTCTCTACTTCTACCATAGGCTCCTGGGGAATCAAACTCAGGTCATCCGGCTTGGTGGAAAGTGCCTTTACCTGCTGACCCAACATGACAGCCCATCCAGCTTTTTTTGTGGAAAAGCTGTTTTATTTTCTATTATTTTAATTCACTTTGTAGTTAAGACACAATCAATTTAAAAAAAGTCAGTGATGCAAGAATGGGGTTCATAGCAAATGGAAGAAAATTCTGTTAGTGCATAGGTGCAATTCCAGGAGGCAGAGGCAGGAAGCTGTGAATCTGAGGCCAGCTTTGCTATATACTGAGAACATGTTTCAAAACATAAGATTAAAAAAAAAAAAATTCCCAATACAATTTTGCCTTCTAGGGGAGATATGGGACATGACAAACAGAGACCTGAGCTCTCCTTAGATTGTCTGGCAGCACAGATTTGACATGGACAAAGGAACAATTTTAAGTCTGTATCTAGCCTGTAGGCCAGACCACTAGCATATTTACTGTTTCTCACTTCTGGGGCATGCATGCATATGTGTAGACCCTGTAGAGTCATGTGTTAAGGAAGTGTTCTGCTCAACTACATTCCCCTTTGGGTAACTGTGCTGCTTAGTTTTTGTCAACTTGACACAAACCTAAATTACTTAAGAAGAGGAAACCTCAACTGAGGAACTGCCTCCATCAGGTTGGTCTGTGCACACGCCTACCGGGAATTTTCTGGATTAACAATTGTTGTGGAAGGGTCCAGCCCACTATGGGTATTGCCACCATGAAACAGGTGGTCTTAGCTTGTGTAAGAAAGCAAACTGAGCAAGCCAGTAAGCAGCACTCCTCCAAGGTCTGGGCTTCAGTTCCTGCCTCCCTCAAGGGTGGACTTTAATCTGCAATTCAAATAAACCCTTCCTTTCCAAAGCTACACCTTTTGCCCTGGTGTGTTTACCACAGCAACAGGAAAAAACAACTAAGACCAGCATAAACATTAATTTAGTTAGTAACAAATACTAAAAGCAATAGAATGGGAGCCCTTCATGAAGCAAAACTACCTGGTAACAGGTTGCCGGGAGAGATCTTTGCTAAGAAAACCTCTGTCATGATGTGGTACCAGGCAAAGGGTACATATGAACCCCTGTAACCCACTCACCTGGATTTCCCCACCAAATCACCTTCTGAGTGAAGTTCTCTGACAGTTAAACAAACTGAAGATTTTGTTCTTGATAGGAAATCTCATTATATAGCCCAGAGCTACCTCTGACTTAACAGTCTTCTTGCCTCTACCTCCCACATGCTGTGCTGAGACTTCAGGCATGTACCACTCTAACTAGCTGATTTATATTTGAAAGCTTACCATCAGACAGTGTATGTACCATTGATTTCAATGCAACATTTATAGTCACTGAAAAAGACGAGTTTAGACTGGGCCCTTAGGCAAGTAGCTTACATCTTACTGTTTATTGTTACTGTGAAAAAACAACCCAGAAGGCTCAGTGCACCTCCTCTGGGTGTGTATTCTTCTGTGACCATGTCCTTGTTATGTAGCAATGGCCTCGTCGACTGTCTAATGTCATAGTACCAGTACCAAGTTACTTCCTAGTACATTGAAGCCAGGCTCTGTAGGAAAAAGAGTCTGTAAGTGAGTCAGCCCTGAGTAAATGTGTAAAGAGAAGTCTTGCGTGAATTTCTCAGACCCATACAAGTGGCAAAGTCTTCCTTTGGGTGAGTTTCAGAGGGATAGCAAAGCCTTCCTTTGGTCCTAGTGCAAATGCTGCCAGGGTGTGCAAATACTAGTGTGTACCAAGAATCGAGCAGTTTGTAGAAAAACTGGCAACTGCAGCCGTCCTTCTCCCGGATTGTTACAACCTGAAACTGCTCTGCTTCAGAGACCTCCTACCTAAGCCAACTCCTCCTCTTTCCACTGAACTCCGGAAACACACTGAAGACCAGGGTTGTTGTGTAGCTGGTGCTCTCCAGCAGAGCCAGCACAGCCCATGGGAATGGCCATGCCTTCCTCTGGCTGAGGCTGAGAACCAGCTCCCGTTTCCTCTCCTCAAGTGCCAATCTGGCTAACATGTTCTATCACTCAGTGCTACTCAACCTTCCTAATGATTCAGCCCTTTAATACCCTCATGTTGTGGTGACCTCCAAGCATAAAATTATTTTTGTTGCTACTTCATAGCTATAGTTTTGCTA
The DNA here is from genome assembly GCA_021653895.1 of Mastomys natalensis. NCBI lineage: Eukaryota > Metazoa > Chordata > Mammalia > Rodentia > Muridae > Mastomys > Mastomys natalensis. The sequence goes on along the minus strand of JAJTUV010001459.1, from coordinate 490,862 downwards.
CTGTTATGAATCATAATGTAACTATCTGGTTTTTTGACAGTCTTAGGCAACCTCTGTGAAAGGGTTGTTCAATTACGTTTAATTTTATCAACATTGAAAACTTATATTTGGCCGGGCGGTGGTGGCGCACGCCTTTGATCCCAGCACTTGGGAGGCAGAGGCAGGCGAATTTCTAAGTTCGAGGCCAGCCTGGTCTACAGAGTGAGTTCCAGGACAGCCAGGGCTATACAGAGAAACCCTGTCTCGAAAAACCAAAAAAAAAAAAAAGAAAACTTATATTTGACAGGCAGTGGTGGCGCACGCCTTTGATCCCAGCACTTGGGAGGCAGAGGCAGGCGGATTTCTGAGTTCGAGGCCAGCCTAGTCTACAGAGTGAGTTCCAGGACAGCCCAGGCTACACAGAGAAACCCTGTCTCGAAAAAACCATTAAAAAAAAAAAGAAAGAAAACTTATATTCATTAAAAATCAAAATAAAGCCGGGCGGGTGGTGTCGCACGCCTTTAATCCCAGCACTTGGGAGGCAGAGGCAGGTGGATTTCTGAGTTCGAGGCCAGCCTGGTCTACCGAGCGAGTTCCAGGACAGCTCGGACTACACAGAGAAACCCTGTCTCGAAAAACCAAAAAAAAAAAAAAAAAAAAAAAAAAAAAAAAAAAAAAAAATCAAATAAATCTAAAGCTCATTAACTCTTTCAACAATTTTATTATTATTTTGTATGGTTGTGCCCACAGTGTCTGTGCCACTACATACATATGACGGTCAGACTGCAACTTTACAGAATTGGTCTTCCCTCTCCACCTTTACACAGGTTCTAGAGGTTAAACTCGGGTCATTTGGCTTGCCCAGAGAGTACCTTAACCCCCTGAGCTACCTCACTGACCCTTAAAGATGTTCTAAAGATCACAAGAAACAAGATACATCAAAGGAGAAAATATTTGCAAAACTTTATCTGAGATATATATCCAAAATATATTCCCTCAAAGCTCAAACAAAGCAAGAAAAAAAAACTAATTGAAAGATTTAAACGGGCTGGAGAGATGGCTCAGTGGATAAAGGCATGAAGTGCTCTTCTGGAGGATCTGATTTTGACTCACAGCACCTATTTCGGGGAGCTCGAAACTACTGTAACTTTAGTTCCAGGGGATCCAACTTCTCTGACCTATATGGGCACCGGCAAACTCATGGGCACATACCTACACACAGATACATCATTTCAAAAAATAAAAAATTTTAAAAGATTTAAACGATTTAATATATGGTTGGCAAGTAAACATACCAAATTGCTCACATATTTAAACTATTTAAAATAAAAATAATATATGATAATATTATAATTATATAATGTAGAATCTCATATTTACAATTATAAAAAATATAATTTATGTAGTATTATAATTATATAAGTATAGAAAAAGAAATACAATTATATAATTATGTATAATGATATATAATACTAAATAATTTATAAATATAAATATTGCATAAATATATAAATTTATATGTAATATAATATATAATAATATAAATATATGATATATAAATAAATATAAAATTATTTAATTATACAATAATACATTACATAATTATGCATATAATTATGCACTATATACAAATATATAATTATACAAATATAATAATTATATAATGTTACATATATTACATATGATGTAATTATAACATAATAACTTTATAATAACAATTTAATATTTAATATATTTAAATTATTTAATATATGATTGACAAGTAAACATACCAAAAAACTGCTGACAACCTTTAACCCTCAATGAGCAGACAGATGTATCTACTAGAACAAATGGAACTGGAAAGATCGCCACACCAAATATTGATGAGGATATGGAGAAAGCAGAATACCTGTTCTTAGTCTGAGTTCCTATTACGCAACAAAACACATGCCCAAAAACCAAGTTGGGGAGGAAAGGATTTATTTGGCTTCCACTGCCAGATCATAATCCATCACTGGAGGATATCAGCACAGGAACTCACGTAGAGCTGGAACCTGGAGGCAGGAGCTGATATAGAATCCACAGAGGGGTGCTGCTTACAGGCTTGCTCCCCGTGGCTTGTTCTTGTTCTGCCTGTTTTCTATAGAACTTAGGACCACTAGCCCAGGGTTGGCACCACCCACAATGGGCTGAGCCCTCCCCCATTGACCACTAAAGCCTTACAGCTGGATCTCATAGAGGAACTTCCCAACTGAAACTCCTTCTTCTTTTACGACCTAACTTGTGTCAAGTTGACACACAAAACTAGCCAGTACACCTGTGAACCTCTTTGACAACACAGATGATCCAACCAACCTGGAAAACTTGGTGGTTTAAATGCTCAATGCATATGAAACACCAATTCACTTCTAGGTGTTTACTTACATTAATTTATAACTGCATAAAGACTTATGTATAAATGTTCTCCCAAACTTTAACTATAATAGTTGGAAAGTAGAAACAATTTCATTACCCATTAATAGGTGAATAAATGAACTATAGTATATACATTTAAAAAAACAACAAAAAAACAAAACAAAAAAGCATATACATAAATACAATATTTTATAATAAAGAAGACTGATATGTATACTGATATATATGTGTGTATGTATGTGTATATATACTGATATACACACACACATATGTGTGTGTTTATCCATTCATCCACTAGTGGAGACCTGGGCTGATCATAACTTGGCTATTGTAAATAAGCTACAGATGTGTAGCTATCTATTCTGTGGATGTGCTTTGATTTCTCCTCATAGGCCCCAGGGATGGTACAGATGGATCTGAGTTCAGGATTTTTGTTTGTTTGTTTCTTTATTTTTCTTGTTTTTAAATGAACTTCTACAAGGTTTTCCATAGCATTAGTACTAGTTGACACTCCCACCAACAATATGTAAGGGTTCCTTCCTGTTGGGCTACGTCCTCACCAGCATTTTCACTTTGTTTCATCTTAAAACATGGTCTCTCTACATAGCCTACCCGGCCTTGAACCTGTGGTCCTTCTGCTGTCAGCCTCCTGAGTGTGGGGTTACAGGCATTGTGTCAATATGCTCACTCTCCTACTGTCTGACTCTAAGAAGAGCCCATGTGACAAAGAGTTGAGCTCTGACCAGCAGCCACAGGGGTGAGTGTGAAATTCATCCTCCTTTAGCCCCTCTGATTCCTTACATTGACCACAAATTTAGCCGAAACCTGAAATTCAGGGTTCTGAGAGACTCTAAGTAGAGGCACCCACATCAGTTATGCCTGACCACAACCCCAGAAATGGTAGGTGGCAGGCTGGTTTTTGTTTGTCAACTCCACGTAGCCTAGTATCTCTTAGGAAGATATCTTTAAGAGGAATATCAACACCAGTGGTTCTCAACTTTTCTAAGGCTATAATCCTTTGATACAGTTCCTCATGTGTGGTGCTCCTCAACCATAAAATGACCACATTGCTACTTTATAGCTATAATTTTGCTACTGTAGTGATTTGTAGTGTAAATATATGATATGCAGGATATCTATATGTGATCCCCAAAAGAGTTGAGACCCACATATTGAGAAATACTGGTCTATACCTTGTTGGCTGTGGACATGACCCTGAGGGATTGTCTTAGTTGGTGATTGACATAAGAAGACCTAGTCCATTGTGGTGGCACCATTCCCTAGGCAGGGTGTCCGAACCATGAAAGAGAGGAGAAAGCTAGATGAAGAAAGTGAAACTGAGTTTATCTTCTCTTTGCTCTTGCTCTTTTGACTATGGTTGATGATGTGACTGGCTGCTTGAATTCTTGTCTTGACTTCCCCACATAGATGATGATAACCTGGAATTGTAAGCCAAATAAACCCTTTCTCCCTAGACTCTCTTTGTGTCAGGGTATTTGTTTACAGCAACAGAAATGATACTAGAACAGGGGGATCGTGCTTGCTGTTTTAACACCGCACATCGCAGGGTAATTTGTTATGCGGCAGGTAGGTAACTGATACACACAGTAACAACTTTCATGTTTCATACTCAGCTCTGTCACCTCCTCTAGATGCCCTTCCCCCTCTCTTGCTTAAAAGTATTTTTTTTTCCTTGTGCTTTCTTGTTTCCAGGTCACTTTCTAATACAATGTCCCAATTTATTTAATCTACAGAAACTTATCAACTGTAATTAAAATTTACTTACTGTGTGGTGAATTATCTGATAGTTGTCACCTGACTACCTCACTGATCTGCACCTAGAATAACACATGGCTCAAGGCTTACTGACAAAAGTAAAGGGAGCAATGGCTCTGAATTATTCACCCAGAAATATCCTGGCACTTGGTGAAACCACTCCTTCAAATCAAGAATAAGCTGTACTGCGATAGGCACCGTGACAAACCAAAATGTCCTGGAGCTGTTTGTAAGCTTGAGAACAAGGCCTACTCTCACGCAATAGATCAGGCAAGTAACCTGCCAGAGACCCGGAGCTGTAAGTGGCAGAAAGAAGCAGGTTTCAAAGAAGGTCTGTCTGTGTTCAATGAACTCATGTTGTCAGAAACAATAAAAAATTTAAAACCACAGATTAGGCATCAAGAGCTGGGGAGGAGGAGGAGGAAAATGGTGAACCATCTGGGTAAGGGAAGCGGAAGGTGCTTGGGGCCTTGGGCTGCCTGAAGAGGATCACAGTGGGGGCGGCCAACAGAGAGTGAGATGGGTATGGCAGGGAGGTCTCAGTCCATCGGAAGAATGTGCTACTGATGTCTTGTTAAGTGGACGTGGGATCAAATGCTTTCTAAATATCACCCCATAGACTAGCATTGAGTGTGGGGAAAGCATCTGGGTTGGCGACAAAGCTTCATTTTGAGTAGGCAATTAATGAGGAGACTCCTAAGTGGCCAAAGTGGTGTGATCGCACAGCGTTGGGGTGCTCAGCCTTCCATATCTATATCACCCCCTGCTGTGGTTTATAAAAAAGGAAAAGAAGTCAGGGATATGTTTGGTGGAGGCGTGGTGTGGTGTGAGGGAAGGTGGTATAGTATACAATAGAGTTTATTAGGTGCATGGGGAGGGATTGAGGGAGTAGAGACAGAAAAAGGAGAGAGAGAGAGAGAGAGAGAAAGAGAGAGAGAGAGAGAAGAGGGAGAGAGGAGAGATGAGTAGAGAGAGAGACTGGTCATGAACATGTGGGGGGAGGGGAATGGGGAGAGAAAGGACCAAGAGGGAAGAGAGTAAGAAGAGCAAGAACAAGAGAGCGAGGAGGGCAAGCAGCCCCTCTTATAGTGAGTCAGGCATACCTGGCTGTTGCCAGGTAACTATAGGGCAGAGCCTGGACAAAATTGCCAACCCTCCCCGTCCCTACCCCTACCCCCCCGCCCCCAGTCACATAAGGGCCAGCAAACACAGAGAAAAAGAGAGTGAAAAGATTATAAACGCTGGAGGAAGGAAAAAAAAAAAAGCTGCCTAGTGGTGGTGTATGCCTTTAAACCTCAAACACTTGGAAGGCAGAGGCAAGTGGATCTCTGTGAGTTCGAGACCTGCCTGGCTTACAGAGCAAGTTCCAGGACAGCCAGGGCTCCACTGAAGAGAGACCATGTCTTAAAAAAAAAAAAAAAAAAAATCAATCAGTGCTGGAGACTTGAGAAAAACGCTGGGAAGGCAGTCTCTCCGGGCATGGCCATTGCAATCATGAACCCACGGCAGCAGCCGGACAACCTGCACAAAACCAGCACACACAAAGTAGACACACGAGCTGCTGAGATGGCTCGGCAGGTGAGGGTGCTTGTCACGAAGGCCTTGGCAACCAGAGTTTGATCCTCGGGGTCAATGTAAATGTTGAGCGACTCTAAAAAATTGTCTTCTGGTCTCCACATGCAAAGTGTAGCATGCTTTCCTCCAACTCCCATACACCACACACACATAATAATAATAAATAATTTTTTTTAAAAAAACCATGAAGTTAGGAGTAGATGGCTTGGAGAAAAGGGGATGAGAGCAAAAGGAAGAGGGGACTGAAAGAGAGAGAGGACAAGGGAGCCAAGAGGACAAAGAGGATGTATAGCCAAAATGACTGGTTTATTGTATAGGAATCAGAGGTTGGGGGAAGGGAAGGAAATCTCCTGGGCTGGAGAGATTTAGGGCAGGTTGCAGGTGAGAAGAGCTGAGGGGAGCCACCTGTACTGTGTGTGTCTGGTGACCAGTGGCCACTATGGTATGTTAATAAACATTTGTCCTGAGTTTTCTTTGGGACCTGGCCGTAAGGGAAGTTAGTGGGAGTGCACATAAGAGACACTGTATACATGTCCCAGAAGTATTAACAGAAGAACCTCCCAACCATCTTGATGCATCTACCAACCCACTACCCCAAGTAGTTTTGTAGAGGCAAACATCTGATCTCCCATGTGACTTTGGCTCTTCAGCAGATTTCTGTGAGTTTTGCAGATCTGTAGCCCTGATTTAAGATGTACTGTGTAATGGCAGACATCTGTAGGTGGCAGGCAGGAGAACTGTAGGTGAGTTAAAGGCCAGTCTAAGCTATTGTGGTGAATGATAGGGTACTTGCTTATGTACAAGACTCAGAAGGAGGAGGAGGAAGAGGAGGAGGAGAAGCAGGAAGGGGAGGAGAAGGAAGGGGAAGAGGAGGAGACAATGCTTTGGAGGGGTTACAAAATGTAGCACACTTGACGAAATGGTTAGTTATCTCACTACTACTGCCCAATTTTTCCCTCCTCCTTAGTCTCATTAGCAACTTTAAGAGTTATAGATACCTAGAGGCAAAAAAAAAAAAAAAAGAGGCACATGAGATTTGGTGCCACTACCTTGACTTCAGTAACCAGTCTGAGCCTAATTCCCTGAGAACAGGAAAAGGCAGAGCCACTAAGTCATTCTTGGAGATGAGCTTTCTGCTGCTACCCACAGACAGAGGGATTCCAAGACCAGGCAGCACAAGCAGAGAAAGATAGGCCAGAAGGAGGGACCCCAGCAGGTTTGCGGCTTGGTGTCAACAATCCTGCTGCCCTGTGCAAGTTCTGGCCCTGCTGTGTCTACAGGTAGTGTTCCTGGGGCCAAGCCTCATAGCAGCATTCCCTTTGACTCAGGTCTGCAGTAAGTCTCTCTTGTTCTTTCCTCTGGCAGCCTCTTTACCCTTGGACCACCTCTGGACTTGAGGAGTTTACCCCTTTGTGATGGTTATCTTGGTTGTCAGTTTGAAAGGATCTGGAATCACCTAACAGACCAGTCTTTCTGCATACCAGTGAGGGGAATTTCTTGGTTGTTTTCATTGAAGTGGGAAGATGCCCCCAGCCCCCCACCCCCCACCCCCAAATCCTCCACCCCTTCCAGTTCCCTTGCTCACACACAACCCAGATACAGAGGAAATCAGAGAAAGAAAAGTTTTGCCTGTTTGCTTTCTTGTCATGCAGGCAAGTTCATCTACGGCAGCTGTCACCAATACTACTCTTCATGGACATCAGAACTCAGCTGTTTTGGCCTTCTGATGTAGACTGAAGATCAGTGGTTTTCCAGGAATCTCCAAGCCTTCAACATCACACTGGGACTGCTGAGGACTCTTACCTCAAGGACTTAGCAACTACAGAATTCTCAGCCTCTCCTGTATAAGGCAACCATTGCTGGACTCCCTGGGCCCATCCTGTATACAATCTAATAACACCCCCTGCAGCCCCATACACATTCTGTTAGTTCTGTTCCTCTAGAGTACCCTAATATACCCTTGTGTTCAGTATTTCTCCGGGACATGCCTCAAGCTATTAAAAGCAGCTCCGTTAAAAACAAAATAAAATGCCGGGCGGTGGTGGCGCACGCCTTTAATCCCAGCACTTGGGAGGCAGAGGCAGGCGGATTTCTGAGTTCGAGGCTAGCCTGGTCTACAGAGTGAGTTCCAGGACAGCCAGGGCTATACAGAGAAACCCTGTCTCGAAAAACCAAAAAAAAAAAAAAAAAAAAAACAAAAAAAAAAACAAAATAAAATAAAACCAAAAACAAAACCAAAAAATGAAAACCTAACAAGGATATACATTCCTGACCCAGGCTCCCACAAGCTTTCTATTCATATGCCAGCTTGTGATGTCATCCTGAGCACCTCAAAAGCCCTCAGCGTTGCCTCTCATTAGGGTGACTGAAGTGGAAACCAGTCCCATACTTCTATGTGGGATATTCTGACAGCATCTGTCCTACATGCCCTTGCTTTGTGCCTGGGACCTTTTTGCTTTGTGCTGTCTGTAGGACCCCACTCAGCTGTCACCTGCAGCATGGAAGGATGGTACTTTAACATACTGTGCAGTAAACCTTTACCTATGGAGTGTGGGCTGGGGTAGGTGATGGATAAATATGTCTTCTGTCATCCTTGGATGGATTATGTTCAGAAGGTTGCATGGGATGAAACAGCTAGCCTTCTACAGTGTGGTTCAACTCAATGCCCAGCATCCTGTTGGTATTCTTTCCCATTTGCTCTCTCTGTCTTTCCTCCACTCTTTTCCCTTGGGATAATTATTTTTTCAGTTAAAAACCTTATTCAAACCAGGTATATTGTTATGTAAATCTTTAATCTTAACTCAGGGGAGGCAGAGGCAGGGAAGGAAGTCTATGTGGGTTCAAGGCCACCCTGGTGTAGTCTAGCCAGGCTATCTAGAGTGACATCCTGCAGATAGATGGAGAAAGAGAGAGAGAGAGAGAGAGAGAGAGAGAGAGAGAGAGAGAGAGAGAGAGTATTTTTCTCAGGCTTTGCTTTCAGGAATGCAGAATTTTAAAAGTCTGGGTCTCTGGTCATCATCTATAAAGCAGAGAATATTTGTATCTATGTCCAAGGTTGGTTTGAACATCAAATAGTGTGATAGTTAACTTAGCTGTCAACTTTGGATTAAGAGCTGCCTATACTAGTAAAATTCACTTGCGAGCATGTCACGGGGCATTTCTAGAGACTGCTGGCATAGCAGCTGGGAGGGATGTCTTCCCTGAATGTGGGCAGTACCACTCAATGGGCTGAGAGCGATGCTGAGATAAATGGTCAGCCAGCTAGCCCAAGCTTCTCTTTTCCTGAACCATTTAATCGATTACCATCTACCATGGGGAACTAAACACCTCTGGGGCTATTGCAAAAGCTTCCCTAGAGTATCATGTTTACACTGGTTCTCGGTCCTCCTCATAAGGTCGTATCAAACGCAGCACGGAGTTCCAAGGAAACTTTCCTGGAAATGTCTCCCACACGGCCACCCTTTTCATTCATCTCCTCCTTTTCTTGGATATTTATTTTGTGTGTGCACATGTGGCACATAAGTGGAGGTCAGGAGACAGCATCCAGGAGCCGGTGCTTGTCTTCCGCATCCAGGAGCCGTGCTTGTCTTCCGCCACGTGGGTCCTCGGCATCTAACAGAGGTCATCAGGCTTGGCAGCTGTGTCTTTACCCCTGAGCCATTTCAATGGCTCTCATTGACCTTTCGGTTTGTCATGCCTTAGCATTTCTTCCAACTATTTCCATAAACACCTCCCCTCTGCTCCCTGTGTGTCTAGTTCAGAGTCATCCTTCATTTCTGCTCCTCCTCCTTCTCTGCTTCCTGAAGCTATAGATAGCAGTTCCCTGTTCACCTATTTCTCCTTCTTGCCTTTTGCATCTCAGCTCACAGCACCCCGAGGATGCTCTTCTTCCTTTTCTAGAGCTAACCCACTAACAGACTCAACCTGTGACATTCTCATTTCTGAAACTCCATCTTGTTTCAATCCATACCTAAAAGCCACCAACCGGCAAAGTCTTAACCATGTAGTTATACAATCCTGGCTCTATGTGCTGTTTGTACCACTCTTGTCCCAACTGTGTGTGTGGAGACAGTTTGAATGCCATAATGGCCCAGTCAGGCCAGGAGTCTCCTTTAAGAGATGAAGCTGAAATTCTGTGAAGATCAAAAACAAAACAAAACAAAAACAAAAAACCCCAAAAACACCCAAAGCTTACAGGATAGAATGCCAGAGGTTTTTCATTCTATCTACCCCCCCCCCAACTATCTATCTATCTATCTATCTATCTATCTATCTATCTATCTATCATCTATCCATTTAGATTTTCAAGATGGGGTTTCTCTGTATAGCCCTGGAACTCATTCTGTAGCTGCACACACCACTTTTAAGCAGTATAGTATGAGTTGTCTTTTACAACCATGTAAGTATGAACCTAATTTATACAGACTATAAAAGAGGTTGTTTGGTTGTTGGGTGTCTGTTGAACAGAGTCCTGGCTGTCTTGGACTTGCTTTGTAGACCAGGCTAAGCCTTGAAATCACAGAAATCTGCCTGCCTCTACATCCCAAGTGCTGGGATTAAAGGTGTGTATCATTATGCCGGCTCAAAAGAGTTTTAGGATTCCTGAGGGTGCCAGGAAGTGGTGGTGCACGCCTTTAATCCCAGCACTTGGGAGGCAGAGGCAGGCAGATTTCTGAGTTTGAGGCCAGCCTGGTCTACAGAGTGAGTTCCAGGACAGCCTGAGCTATACAGAGAAAACCTATCTCAAAAAAAAAAAAAAAAATTCTGAGGGTGTAGTTGGATTTTATGGAACTAGAACAGATTAGCCCTCTCAGGGAAAGGCCAGAGTTTGAAAGCATGGGGATGTTGACATATGAAAGTGATAAAGCAGTGGGCAGTGGGAGTGGGAGCCACCCCAGAAGACTCTAAATAGCAAGGAAGAGAAAAGAACCAGGGCAAATCCAGGAACAGGGCTAAGAGGTCTAGCAAAGAGGAAGGAGGAGGAAGAGGAGGAGGAGGAAGAGGAGAAGAAGAAGAGCACCACCGCCCAGCTGTTTTTAAAGATCTATTTTCCGAAGCTTGGGAGAAGGCTCATTGAGTAAAGTATTTTCTCCTCAAGCAAGAGGCCCTGATTTGGGAACAGCCAGAAAGTGAACAGTTCCTAACCAAGGTTACTATTTTCACCCCGTCATATTAAAATGTCTACAGTGAGAACATAAAGCCAAAAGTTCAGCTTGGGAGCTTAACCCTGAAGAGGACATTAAGGGCTCTCTGGCCCAACCTCTCTCAATCAGGACCACAGCGGACTGCCTCGACTCCCACAGTCCATTTTCTGCTGGCTGTTTGTGAGCTCTGGTCTGATGGTGCTACATTCTGACCGTGTTCTCAGTTGGGCTTCTCCAGTCATCTCTGCTGGATGCTGTGAGCGCCTGACCTGATGATGCTTTGTTGTTTGCCTGGTGCTTCTCTCTATTGGTGTTTGCTATTTATTCTCTTACCCTTTGCTTACTATAGACTTAATATAAACTTGCTCATTCAAAAAAATATACAGCTATCACAGATCATTCTCTGGACCTCTGGACCTCACAGAAAAGTCATTTACATTCTATTCTTAGACATTCCACACACCTTTCCACGGCCTTCTTTTCCGATTACTTTGAGCCTTCAAGCCTCCTCCTGGGACATCCACCAGCTTTGGAATGACCATTTACTCCTTTTTTTTTTTAATGTATTGAGAAAGACAATGTTACAAGACTAACAAAAATGGGTATATTGTTGATTGCCTCCAATAAGGCCTTTTTTTCTTCTATTTGTATGCAGAGGTAAATAGCCTTCTGTTCCCCAGTTCTGTGGAAATCTATTTGCTTCACCATGATTACCTTGAGCTGTGTATCCAATTTAGATGTAAAAAGCAACCTCATTTGCATTCCATTTGGCCTGCTCACAGATAACAAAGGGTCACAGAATACATACGTTCTTCATGCTCTCCACTTATGAAGTATATTTTGAAAAAAATGTATGTGCGTTGATGGTGAGGGAAGTATAACTTCTTTGATGGGTAATAGAATATATCAAAAATATTTAAAATGTTCCTACCCTTTATTTAAAAATAACTTTTAGAGAATTTCTCTTAAGAAAATTTCAGTTATGATAACTTGTGGGATCATGTAGTAGAATCAAAGATGATGGCAATGCCCATTGGAATTCAAGTATTGAAAATGTCCATCTGAAAAATTAGAGGTTTGGTTGCATATAGATTATGGTATAGCTATACACGGATGAATGGTGTTACAGAAATGAAAGAGCAGAATACATTTCTAAGTGAAGAAAGTAATTTATATAACTGTATGTATTTGTGCTATTGCCTATATGTATGTGTATGTCTATGTGCATTTTCATGATTTGGGATCCAATACCCATGGTATAAAGGGCAGGAACAGTGTGAGTCTGAATTCTAGGTGCTGAGAGACAGAGACAGAAGGATCCTAGGGGCTCTCTCGTGAGCCAGGCTAGTCAACTGGTGAGCTCCAGTTTCAGTGAGAAGAGCCTCTCTCAGAAGGTGAGGTTGCTGGGTATGGTAGAATATGCCTTTAGTCTCAGCACCCAGGAAGCAGAGGCAGCTGGATCTTTGTAAGTCGGAACCCAACCTGGGTCTACATAGTGGGTTTCAGGTCAATCAAGGCTATATCTTAAGACCCTGCCTCAAAACTAAAATGTTTGAGACTAATAGAAGAAGACACTCAACATCAACCTTTAGTTCCACATACATAGGCATGTATGCATGTTTAAACACATACATACAATACACATAAATATTTATTCTAATTGACATAATTAAACATTTTGTGGAATACAATGTTATGTTTGACTCATGTAATTAGTTAATGTTCTTGTCTATTAGGATACCTATGTTTCCACAGATCCTTCTATCAACAACCTGGTTCTTGTTTAGAAGACGAGCCATGACCTAGATTTAGTCAGTGATATTATTCCATCTCTTTGGCCACATGAACTAGACTGGGGGTGGATATATAATACCAGCCAAGACAATCAGACTTATTATCTGACCATTTCCTCACTGACTGGTCTTTTCTTCCCTATTGGCCATTGGATATTTTCACTGTGGGTCCACAAGCCTGAGTGCATGTTCCCTACCAGATGGAGAGTGACTACTGCAGAAGGCCTTTAGCACAAGTTTTCATCACATGAATTAGTTATAGGTGATTGATTAGTAAGAACATGTGATCTGCGTGATCCATCAATTGCTGTTGTTATAAGCACACCCTGAGCCAGGTAATAGAGCATGAAACAGACAGAAGAGCAGCCCCAGCTGCACTGAGTGACTTCATGCTTGTTTGCCAAAGCACTGAGTAATGAGACTGATAAGAATGTGTACAGGGTGTACTAGTGACAAAGGTGGAGAGGCCATCAATCGAGAGGCACTTGTAAGACAGAAATGAAAGACAATGAGAAATCTAGGAAGACTTGGGCTTAGTCAGGGTTAGCATAAAATGATAGGAAATGTTAGAAAATACAAAATTAAGTAAACTTTATGCTTCTGGTAAGAAAATGAATCATCTTAAGGAAGACTTTAGGCCAGGGAAAGGTCTTCATTCAATATCATCTGTCCATGCAGGCACCCTCTCTCTCTCTCTGCTTCCTGGATGCCATGAAGTGAGCTGCTCTGCTCCTTCACTCCTTCCTGCCTCAAAGTCTTACCTACCACTTTGGCAACATAGGCCAGAGACATGAGCCCAGCTGATAGAAATCATAAGCCTAAATTAATCTTTCTCTTAACCTGTTTTTGCAATCTATTACCCATACAAACATAGTGTGTGTGTTGTGGGACTGTGTAAGGGTATCCTGGTTCTTGGCTGGGCATGGGCCTAGAACCCCGAGACTCCAAGGGAGAAACGGCAGGAGTTCGGCCACACCCCAGAACTCAGGGTCCTAACAAGCAGTCTAATCTCCATAGACCTACATTGTTCAGTCACATAGGCTATTACAGCCCCTCCCAAAGTGCACAGGTAGAGGGTATAACTACAGGCCTCAGGCCCTAGAGATTTACATACTAATGAAGGTCAGAGGGCAGAGCCAATTAACCATTCCTCCCTAGAACCTCCCCCTTTCTCCCTCCCTACTTAACCCAGGTCTGCCCTGAGTTTGGGGGGGTACATCCAGACCCATCTACCATCCGCCATGACAATAAACCCTTTTGGAACCAAGGACTTCCTCGTATCATTGGGGCCTGCCGGGCCTGCCGCCACTGAAGCCTCCAGCCACTGGAACCTGGGACCTTCCTCCGGTATGTGAGACAGGCTGCCTGGAAGCCTCCAGGCAGCCTCCAACTCGCAGGTCCTGGGCCGCTGCCACGTGGGTCCGGGACTCCATTGCGGCCCGCCAGTTTTTCCCACAGTGTGTGTTGTATATGTGTGATGCATGTATGTTTGGGCGGTCCATCCATGTGAGTGAGAGGGTGCATGTGCATTCCCTTGCATGAAGAGGTCAGAGAAGGATGCCAAGTATCTTTACCACTTCCCACCTTCTTGCCTTGAGACAATCTTAGGGTTTCCATTGCTATGAAAAGACACCATGACCGAGGCAACTCTTATAAAGGACAACATTTAATTAGAGCTGGCTTACAGGTTCAGAGGTTCAGTCCATTATCATCAAAGTGGGAGCATGACAGCATCCAGGAACAAATGGTACAGGAAAAGCTGAGAGTTCTACATCTTGATCCTGAGGTAGACAGGAGAGAACTGGCTTCCCTAGCCAGCTAGGAAGAAGCTTTCTCAAAGGTCACCCCCACAGTGACACACTCCTTCCAACAACACCTAATAGTGTCACTCCCTGGGCCAACCAATTCAAACCACCACATAGTCTCTCACTGAACTGGAAGCTTACCATTTTGGCTAGGCTGGATGAGCAGTGGGCTCTAAGAGTCTGTCTCTGTCCCTCAATGCTGGGGTTATTGGCATCTTCAGCTATGCCTTGGGTATTTAAACTTGGGTCCTCACTCATACTTGCTTAGGAATTACTCCTAACCAATTAAGTTATCTCCAAGCCTCCAAACATGCTACTTTGTTATATTGCTTACTTGTGTGTGGGTTTTTTTTTTTTTTTTTTTTGTGTGTGTGTGTTTTTTTGAGGGGTGGGTGGGGCTTCTCCCTTCTATCCAGACTATGTTTTGTTATGTCAGAGGAAAGTGAAATACTTTTTAAAACGCCTCTTAACAGCTAATTACAAGGCATTCTGTAACTACACTAGGGAAGAAAACGCTTCAGTGAGAGATATTTGCAATGGGTGTAGAAGACTGGGGAGTAGTGATGGAAGGGATTAGTGTTAAGGATAGAAAAGTATCCTAAGTCAAGGGTTCAAGGGCAATCAGAGGATGGAGATCACAGAACAACAGAGAATGAATACAGGGTGTGACTATTCGAATTAGGAAGGGGAATGGACTGTGTGTCATACGTTTGCTCTGCTGGTTGGTTTGGTCGATTTGATACAAGCCTAGACATATCTTGAAGGAGGGAATCTCAACTGAGAAAATGTTTCCTTCAGGTTGGCCTGTGGGAACAATTTTCTTGATTAATGATTAATGGGGGAGGGTTCAGCACACTATGATTGGTGTCATCCCTAGGCAAGTGGCCAGGAATTATAGAAGAAGGCAGGCTGAGCAAGCCAAGAGAAGCAAGCCAGTTAGCGCTGTTCCTCCTTGGCCTACGCTTCAGTTACTGCCTAGAGGTTCTTAGCTTTAGTTTAGTGCCTGCCCTGACTTCTCTTCATAACAAACTAAAAACTATAAGCTGAAATAAACCCTTTCCTCCCTAAGTTGCTTTTGATTATGGTATTCATCAAAGCAATAGAAAGCAAAATAAGCCACATAAACTTCAGAAAGTTCTGGATGCTTAGAGTAAAATAATATTCATGCATAGCTGTTTGGAGTGGTATGGGATTGTCCTGTTTGCTTTCTATTGCTGTGATAAAACATGATGACCAGGAGCAATCTGAGGAGGAAAGGGTTTATCTCAGCTTACAACTTTATCACTGAGGGCGGTCGGGGCAGGAATTCAAGGATTCAGTGGTCAGCAGGACTGGGGTGGCACTGGAACATGTCTTGAGGTTCGTTTTCTGAACCTTACCCCTTGGCTTCTCAATAGCAGAAAGCCACTATGGAATGCAAACATCAGACTGATACATAACCTTCAGGGAAGGCAGAAGACTTTTCTCCACAACACTGAAGTGCAAAAAAAAAAAAAAGAGTCAAATTTGTTTGAATTCCAAAATAAGCCACATGCACTCTGGTGTCCATTTATCAGAACTGGCAAGACATTGGTTTCACTGGATGAGGTGCCAGTAGGGAGACAAGGAATGAGAAACAAGGGGGCAAAGGAAGGAAAGGAGGACTGTAGTGCGTAACTGTGTAAGAGATGCAGCCATTGCTGACAGCTGCTGCAAGCAAGCACTCTTGGTGGAGTGTGAGGTGGCACATAAGACTAGAACTGTGTAACTAGTGCACAAGCGATATCCCATCCAATAGTTACCAGGTCACATAGAGAATTACATAAGGATGTTGCTAAGATGTGGTACCTGTCTCCATAGCTCCGGACCAGACCCCTGGCTGCAGCTGGACCTCAACCTCAGCCTCTCCTGTCTTCCTGGGGCTTCCAAAATCTTTACCAGCCTCGCAGTGCACAGATCCCTGGATGTCACAGAACCTAGAGGAGACACAGAACTCTGTTTTCCCATCAGCTAATCTGTCAGGTTTGTGTTACAAAGAACACATTTGGCAGCGTGAGACATGAAGAAAGGCCTGAGCGATGAGAATGTCTATCATCAAACAAATTATCCACAAAGGCCGATTGTGGCTTCTTGAGGGGAAAAGGAAAGTGGGTTGGGGGGCGGCAATTGAGCTGGCTGAGGAAACCAGCACGATGCTATCAGGAAAGAGAGAGAAAAAATTAAATGAACTCTAGATCATGGTGTTAGTTTTTGGTTTTGAACAGTTGCTCACTGTATAGCTCAGGCTAACCCTGAAAGCAAAAACCTTTTTGCCTCCGATTCTTGAGTGATAGAATTACAGGTCTGTGACACCACATCTAGATGACTCCCTAATTTTGACACTGATACACCTGAAATGATGAGAGGTTGGTAACTAAGGGAGCCAGAGAGAGGCAGTTTGTGGCAGCCAGTGAATGAATACCATTTTAGTCATGCTAAGTTTAAAGGACAGCCTTAGATCTAGGAGGAGTCCTAAGCAACTATTTAGACAAAAAGAACTCAAAACTAAACACCAAAAGAAGTTGATGAGATTCCAGTGAGTTCTGGGCTGCTGGCATTGTCAGAAAGAATAAATGGATGGATGTCTGTCGAGTGGAAGAAGCCTAAAAAGATGGCTGTGGAGAGACCTGAAGCTCTAGATGAACTGTAGTGTGTTTGCTCATAAGTAGATACAAACATTTGCTTCTGTAACAAACTGGAAAAATCAGAAATCTTTGGGTTGTAGATCTAGAAAAGCCAGTCTGTGTCTTGAGGGCTGTCTCCCTGCGCTGCCTCAGCTTAGAAGCCTCGGGAGACTTTACTGCATCCCCTGCCTCTGCCTCAGATGCTGAAAACGATGTAATGTGACAAGCTCTCTCAAGCTTCTCTGCTGTGATGGACTATATCCTATGAGATAATTAAGTCTTTCCTTCCTCAAAAAAGCCACCTATTTTATACATATACAGTACACATCCACACACATCCACATCCATATAAAATATTACATACACACACACACACATACAAACAAACACACACAACATTTGCTCTTTTGTTTTTCAAGATAAGGTTTCTCTGTGTAGCCCTGGTTGTCTTGGAACTCAGTCTATAAACCAGGATGGCCTTAAACTCAGCTATCTGCCTGCCCCTGCCTCCCAAGTGCTAGAATTAAAAGCGAGTGCCACCACCGCACCCGGCTCACCTATTATACTTTAGTTAAAATTCAAAAACCTATCTTGTCCTTGTTGTAGCTACTCTGTAGTAAAGTATAGGATCTAATGCAAGAGTCATTCATCCGGTGTGTTTTCTGACCTGGGCTCAATCAGCTCTTGGGCAAGCTGGTGGTTCTTTGCTCCCAGGTGGTTACCATTTCAATGCTGACCTTCATATGGATGCCTGATGAGGATAGCACATTACAGCCTAGAACTCCTGGACTAGGCAATCCTCCTGCCTCAGTTTCCCAAGCATCTGAGTCTATATGTATGTACCACTGTGCTGGTCACAACTGGTATGTTTATGTGTACTACTTGTGAACAAAACAATTTTCTGTATTTCCCTTTAATGTGGTCAAATCATGTTACTTGGTATGTTAAGGGTTTTTTTTTTTTTTTTCTTAAGTTTTGAACATTTTCCTGATAATTTTATAGGAAATTTTATATATAAAACAACTTGCTACAGTTCTGTGGGTGATTTGCCAATTTGTATCAGTGTACAGATTTATTTGCTTTACATGTTCATTTTGAGTCTGGGAGTCAACCACTGTGTGATCAGGGCCAAGTGTCTCTTCACAATGTGGCTTAGATGTGCCTTCCATCCAAAGGTGGAATGCATCACCTCTCCTCTTGCCTCTCTGTTGGCCTGTGGCTGGCTTCAGCAGTTTCTGTATTTGCTTTGCTCTGATGGCACCAGCATCATGTAAAAAAGCTTAGGGTCTGCCTGGGAATGAGGCTTGGTTGACAGAGTGCTTCCCTAGCACTCCTGAAGCTCTGGGTCCCACCCTCGTATTGCACAAATGCGGTCTAGTGGAAAATGCTTATCATCTCTTCACTCACTTCAGAAGTTCCTCTGCCACCTAGAGCGCTTAAGGTCAGCTTGAGAAGAAAGTGATACTGTTACAAAAGAAGAGGAAGAGAATAACAACTGTATCAGCAGCTTGGACAAGCCTTCTCTCTGTGATAGACTTGTTTAGAACCAGACAGACAGGTCCTACAGACAGTATCAGACACTGATATTTAAGAAAAGCTTTCTCGTATTGCTCTGGGGCCATCTTCTATACAATACTCAACACTAGACAGATAAGCAGTGTTTCTTATGCTATCCGATGAGAATCAATCACTGGCCACAAGATAGATAAGTGCACTTTAGTGAGCAGCCTCAGGTCAGATGAGATAAAAACTAGCATTGAGCACCAGAACAGATTGATGAGCCTTGGAACTGTGATTAAATTAAGTGGTGGTTGTTTCCGGTCACTAGGTTTTAAGTAGATTGTTTATAATATAGATTAACCGATACAATTTGGTACCTGATATTTGCATTCTGATTTTGGAATTAACCTCTTTTTTGATATCACATTTCAACATTTGACAAGCTGAAAGATGATTTTAAAGGACTATGTTATTTTTATTATAGTTTACTTAAACTTTTCCCAATAATGGTAATTAGGTTTGCATATAGTTTTATCTTCATAAAAAAATATTTTTCCAAACATCTTCCTACAACTGGCTTACAAATCTTTGTTTTTGTTTTTAAGAAATTATGTGCTGGGTGCTGGTGGCGCACGCCTTTAATCCCAGCACTTGGGAGGAAGAGGCAGGCGGATTTCTGAGTTCGAGGCCAGCCTGGTCTACAGAGTGAGTTCCAGGACAGCCCGGGCTATACAGAGAAACCCTGTCGCAGAAAAAAAAGAAAAGAAAAAAAAAAGAAATGATGTATGGGGGCTGGAGAGACAACTCAGGGATTAAGAACACTGATTACATCTTCTTTTGCCTGGGGCAGACCCTTAGATGGTCTGCTCCAGTGGAAACACAGGATCCTGAGACATCCTAGAGGGACCCACTGCACCCAGAGCAGAGGAAGTCTTCAAGAGTCTGACATACTCAGAGGCAGAAGCTCACAGCTAACCATCAAACTGATCATGGGGTTCCCAATGGAGAAGATAGAGTGAAGGCTGAAGGAGTTGAGAGGATTCGCGACACCATGAGGAAAGCAACAATCCCAACCAACCAGAGCCCCCAGGGTCTAAACCACTAGCCTGGGAGCGTTCAGGGAGGGACCCATGGCTCCAGCTATATATGCAAGGGAGCTATATATAAGTGGGAGAAGAGATCCTTGGTCCCATGAAGGCTGGACGTCGTGGGGGGGGATATTCGAGGGTGGGGAGGTGAGGTACGGGGGAGGGTGGGGGAGGGTACACCAACTTGGAGGCAGGAGGAGGGGGAAGGGATAGTGAGTTCCTGGGAGGGAGGGTGGGAAATGGGGTAAGGAGAGAACATCTGAAATGTAAATAAAATTTCCAAAAAAAAAAAAAAAAAAAAAAAAAGAACACTGATTACTCTTCTAAAGAACCTAGGTTCAATTTCCAGAATCCACATGGCAGCTCACAACTGTCTGTAACTCTAGTTCCAGGGGGATCTGACATTTTCTCACTCACATACATGCAGGCAAAACACAGCTCCACATACAATAAAAATAAACTATTATAAAAATTTTAAAAAGAGAAGAAAATTATGTATATATACATTTATGTAGCATTTATTGCAGTCCTGGGGACTGCACCTGAAGCCTCACAATACTCCCTGAGCTATATCACAGCCCTTCTTATAAACTTTTCTTACATTGCCTGATGCTTTTCTTTTTTTTTTTTTTTTTTTTTTTTTTTTTTTGGTTTTTCAGACAGGTTTCTCTGTGTAGTCCTGTGTCTGGAACTCACTCTGTAGACAGGCTGGCCTCGAACTCAGAATCCACCTGCCTCTGCTCCCAAGTGCTGGGATTAAAGGCTGCGCACACGCCGGCACTGATGCTTTTCTAAAGATCATTATCAATCTGTGCTTCAGTCAATGTGTTCAACCCCATATCCACATATCCACCCAGTGCCAGCAACCTGATTACATCGAGCAACTGCAAACCAGGCATTCTGACATCAGAACCTTTATGCCTTCTATTTGTATGCTGAAAACCTTGACCCTTACAGTAATGGTATTAGGATAGTCAGTGATTCTCAACCTGTGGATCCCAACCCCTCTGGGTGTTGAACACCTTTTCACAGGGACCAGATCTCCTGACTATTATATATTTGTGTTATTATTCAGAACAGTAGTAAAATTATAGTTATGAAATGCCAGCAAAAATAATTTTATGGTTGGAGGTCACCACAACACAATGAACTGTATTAAAGGGTCACAGCATTAGGAAGGTTAAGAACCACTGTATCAGGAGATGAAGTCTTTGGGAAGTGACAAGCTAGAGCCTTGTGAATGGTATTTAAAGGGCTTACAGAGGAGAGACAGACAGACAGACAGAGACAGAGAAGGAGACAGAGACAATGACTGAGAAAGACAGATACAGAGACAAAGACAAAAGCAGAGAGACAGAGATAGAAAACAACACATTTCTTGCTCCATAGAAGCTTCTCTTTCATTTTTCTCTGGGCAGTATGTACCACTGTACCATATGTAGCCAATTATTATTTACTATCAAATATTTTTGTCTAATCTTGAATGCCACAGAACTGGAAATTGTGTTTTGATGTTATTAAGCAATTTTTAAAACTTGTTTCAGTCGCTGAACAAACGTGGTGCTGGTACCTTAGAGATGTTTTAATACTTTCAAATACTACTGAGAAAGAGACAAGGAGAGGGGAATGATGAGGGGCAGGGATCAGAGAGTGAAAGCTATTATAGCCATGCTGGAGAACTTAGCGTTGATAGCCAGACAGAGGAGGGAGTTGCAGAGAGGTCTTGACCCAGAGGAGGAACTTGTGCAATTAATGGAATAACAGGGGTGACAGGGAACAGAGTGGTTGTGTCATCAATTAGCTAAGGGTTCTATTGCTGTCCTATTCATATAGATAAAAGTCATGAATAGGCAAAGTGCAACTTCCTCCTGTTGGTTGTTATGAGTTTTGAGTGCCAGAGGCTAACGGCTCTGGGCCTTTAGAATATTTCAAAATTATAAGAGAAAACATATTTTGAAAGCATGAGGAACATTTATATTTAAGAAAGGTGGTGAGTGGTTGTCTTGCAAAATAAAGTAAAAAAAAAGGGGGGGGTTGTTGAGTGAAGTTTTTCATTCAAATTTAGGAATTAAAAAAGAACCATTAGGTTGTGTGTTGCTGCCTTGGATAAGAGAAGGGGAACAGCAGAGTGGGAGGGAAGGGTCAACTCAGTGTCAGACTTGAGAAGGTTGAGTTGGATCTGCTGACCAGCAAGTTTACAAATGTGTTCAAAACAGAAAGAGGGGAAAATATGCTTAATGTTCAGATTGATAAGCTTGTAGTCCCAATATCTGTACTTGAAATAACATTAGACCACTGGCTTATCTATCTCGGACAAACTAGTCAGTTTTGTTTTGTTTTTTTTTAAATGGGATAACTCATGGATTTACATGTTGTCCTTACATAGAGGTTATGCTAATTACCTCTGTCTTGGTCTAACTTCATTGTTCTATAAGATGTATGTGTGTGTGTGTTTGGGGAGGGGTGTATTGCACACACAAGCATGCCTCCGTGAATCTAAATATACCATGTTCGTGCAACTGCCCCAAAACACATTGCAGTGTTGAATTCCCTGCAACTGGAGCTACAGGAGACTGTAAACTGTCTGAAGTAGGTACTGGGAACTGAACCTGGGTCCTATGCTGGAGCAGTATGATCTTAAAGGCTGGGCCATCTCTCTAGCCATTTGGTCTAACTTTAATAGGAAGGCTCTTGAAGGGAGCACCATCTGGACTTCTAAGTCAGAGGCTTCAAGTTTAGGCCTTGAGTGCCAGCAGCCCATCCTCTCTTGCAGCTCTGTTAATGAACCTTGGTGGCTGCCCAAACCAGAACCCCGTAGCTCTTCCAGCAGCCAGGGATTCTGTAACTCAGTCCGTTGCAGCCTTCACCTACCATCTCAGCTCTTTGCAATCTCCACTCTTGACTGCTCTCTGTAACTTTTCCGCTGTCCTCTAACTGCTACTGATGGAAGCCCAGAAAATGTGTGCTCTTCACATCATCAGCTGTCTGTTCTACCCATGTGTCTTAGTTTCATTTCAGCTACTGTGATTAAATAGCCAACAAAAAGCATCTTAGGGGAGAAATGGTTTCTATGGCTTACAATTCAACATTACAGTCCATCTCTGTGGAGACCTCAATTTCAGGAGCTTGAGACAACTGGTCACATCACACCATGATCAAGAGCAGAGAGAAATGCATGCACGCATGTTTGCTTGCTACCTTGCTTGCACTCAGCTTAATTTTTCCACTCTTCTGTCGTTCAGTACTCCCTACATAGGGAATGGCTCTGCCCACTGTGGGATAGGTCTTCACACTTCAATAAATGTAATTAAGACAACCTTCCACAGACATGCCCACAGGCCAACACAACACACAGTTCCTAACTGAGACTCTCTTCCCAGTGATTCTAAGTTGTGTCAAGTTGACAATTAAAGCCAATCATCACATTATGGTAAAGACAGGAAATAGTCAGTAAACAAAATGATAGCATTTATTGAGGCCTGAGTTGCAGCACAAAGTGAGGAAATGCATAGGAAGAAGGTGTGAGAAGAGTGAGCACAGAGCTGCTTGTGTAATCCTGTCATGCACGTAGACTAGCTCTCAGGGGCTTTGGAGATGCTAATACCCATTCAGAGTAAGGACCGCATCTGCACATGGCTCTAGATGGGGGTCTACTAGGGATGATCTAAAACTGTCATGGCTGAAGTGAAGCCTCCTGAGGCAAGGTATCATTGGGGTGATATGATAAGCCATGACAGGAAAGAATGTGCTTCAGTGCATCTGTGCCTGGTTGAGAGTCTCCTTCGGCATCTGTGACTACATCAGCATCTTCCTGAGCTGTGACAAGATGTCTAGAACAGCCATGCATGTAATGATGAGAACGAATGGAATGGACGGGAGTGACCACTTCACTGGCATCTCCCTTTCCTAGAGCTGCCCTTGCTGCTGTCTGCTGAAAAGCAGCAGTAATATTGCTCATAGTCCCACCAGGCGTGGGAACTTCGAAGATGACAGTGGCAGTTCTGAATGGGCCTCCATACCTCCACAGCTCAGGGCAGCAGCCACTGGGGGATGGGCTTGATACCTGCAATTCAATTGGCCAAACTACCATGCCTGACAGAAACAGAAAAGGGGGCTAGAGAGATGGCTCAGCAGTTAAGAGCACTGGCTGCATTGCAGGGACCTGGGTTTGGTTCCCAGAACCCAAATGGTGACTTATAACCATTTTTAACTCCAGTTCTATGAGATCTGATTGATGCCTTCTTCTGACCCCACAGACACCAGGCATGGACCAGGCAAACAAAACACTCACACACATAAAAATGAGTAAATCTTTTTTATTAAAGGGGAAGGGAAAACACTACTAATAGCATTTATAATCACGATCTATCATAAAATTAGCTTTAACAGGGCTCAACACCTATCCAGATAAGAAGGCTTGGGTCCTTCCATCTGACTCAGGTGGTTTGAGGAGAAAGCAGATTTCTAGGTTAAACAAAACACCAAAAACAAACAAACACCCTATGGTGATAGCACAGGTAAGAAATAAGCTGGGGTCACACCGAGTCCTGGGCGCTGTGGTTGAAACAGATGGTAGTTGGATAGCTGAGTTACTGACTACCTGCCTGGCTGATTGACTGACTGACTATCTGCCTAACACAAGGCATGGGAGTGGGGAGCAAGAGATGGCATCATAGGAAAGACAACAGAGTCACTCTGGAGATTCTCAACTCAAAGTGTTCGTGGCATGCCCAGGTAGAGAGGACCATCTAACAGCTCAATACTTAGTTCTGCATGCTGGAGTTTTGGAAAGTGGTGCTGACTGGGACAGAGGTTTGAGAATTTGTTGGCATATAGAAAGAAACACCCAGAAAGTGGTTAAGGTTAGTTGGGGAACCACTGATGGGGGTAGATGGTTTATGAGAAGGGGAGCCAAAGAAGAAAATGGTTACAGAATCTCAGGGGTATACAGGGAAGATGTGGGTCTTCAAAGAGAGAAAATTTCAAAATGGGGAAGAAAGCCACATTTTCAGAGAGCTGAAGAAATGGAAGCAAGTTATTAGATTTTGCTTTTAAGACACATCAGTGAAAGACTGGACTAAGCGATTAAGAGCACGGATTGCTTTTGCAGAGAACCTGAGTTCAGTTCATGGAAACCCAGGATGGATGACTCGCATTGCCTATAACTCCAGCTCCAGAGAGTCTGAAGCCTCTGACCGCTGAGGATACCCTTACACATATGTACAAACAGATAGACAGACAGATGGATGGACAGAATGACAGATAAATAGACAGATGCACACACATATAAATAAAAAATAAAAAATATTACCAAAGACAAAAAGGTATCAGCATCATGAGCAATGTTTTGCTCCCTTATTTAAGTTCCAGAGACATGACCCTGACTAAGTGGAAAACAAGAGCTTGAGCAGGTATGAGAGGGAGAGAGCAGGTGGAGTTGACTTCTGAAGTTCCAAACAGAATGTGAGGATGGTGTGTAAAGATGGAGAGGTGGCAGGGTGGAAGGCCATCTTGGCAAGAGGAAAGACACGAAGACCCTACCAGAAAACAGACACTCTATGTCTGTGGAGGCGACACTGTGGTGGGTGGTGTGGTGTGCTCTAGACACTTCTACAACCAGGTGTATTTGAATTGTTGGATTCTCTTTCCGTTGGTCATAAAGATAAGTTCTAGTTTTTCAACATTTTAAGCAATAACTAAAATTTTATCCCTTCCATAAATAACCCAATAATACAGCTGAGCATTGGATTTCATTCCCTCTTCTTCTCTATTGTATCGAAGTATGCAGTTGTCTGTCATTTAGGAAATGAGATGCCACACAGTGGTGAGAGTCAAATGATGTCACTTTGAAATCTGAACAAGGAGGTGGTGAAATGCTCAGTGGCTGAAGGCACCTGCCCACTAGCCAAACAACCGTTTGATCCCTATGAGCAAGTGACAAGGTTCTTGGATTTATATGAAACAGAAATTTACAACAAAAGATGTGCCAAAAGAAAGGATTTTTATTTGATTGATTGTTAGTTTGTTTTTGAGACAGGGTTTCTCTCTCTATCCTTGGCTGGTCTGGAACTTTTCTATATAGACCAGCTGGCCTCAAACTCACAGAGTTTCAACTGCATCTGCCTCCCAATTGCTAGGCTGAGTGGTATATGTCACCATGCCTGCACATTCCAAGGAGACTTGATTTTGTCTACATAGATTGCTGTGGATTTTGAGAGGTTGAGGAGACCAAAAAAAAAAAAAATTTTTTAAAAAAAAATTTTTCGGTTTTCCCAAAAGGGGAAAAAAAAGGGAATAAAAAAGGGGGGGGTTTTTTTTAAACCCCCCCAACCAAAAGGGGGGTTTTTTTAAAAAGGAAATTTTGGGGGGCTTTAAAAAATTTGCCCAAAAAAAAAAAAAAAAAGGGGGAAAAAAAAAATTTTTTTTTAAAAAAAAAATTTTTTGGGGTTTTTAAAGGGTTTTTTTTTTTCCCCCCTTTCCCCCCCCCCTTTTTCCCCCCCCCCCCCCCCCCCCCCCCCCTTTTTTTTTTTTTTTTTAAAATTCCCCCTTTTTTTTTTTTTTTTAAAAAAGCCAAAAAAAAGGGGGGGGGAAAAATTTTTTAAAAAGGGGAAACCCCGGGGGGGGGCCCCAAAAAATTTTTTTTTTAAAAAAAAAACCCCAAAATTTTTTAAAAAAAACCCGGGAAAAAAAAAGGGCCCCCAAAAAAGGGGTTTTTTAAAATTTTTTTTTTTTTTTTTTTTAAAAAAAAGGGGCCCCTTTTTTAATGGGGGGCCCCCCCCCCTTTTTTTAAAACCGCCCCCCTTTTTTTGGGGGAAAAAAAAACCCCCCCCCTTTTCCCCCCCCCCTTTGGGGGGGGGGGTTTTTCCCCTTCCCCAAAGGGGGGGGCCCCCCCCGGGGGGGGGTTTTTTTCCTCCAACCGGGGGGGGGAACCCCCAAAGGGGGCCCCCCGGGGGCCTTTTTCCCTTCCCCCCCTTTTCCCCTTTTCCCCCCTTTTTAAAAAATTTTTGGGGGGGGAAAAACCCAAAAAAAACCCCCCAAAAAAAAAAAAAAATTTTTTTGGGGGGTTGGCCCCCCCCCCAACCCCCCCGGGGGGGCCCCCCCCGGGGCCCCAAAAAACCCCGGGGGTTTTTTCCCCAAAGGGTTTTAAAAAAGGGGGGGGGGAAAAAAAAAAAAACCCCCCAAAAAAAAAAATTTTAAAAAAAGGAATTTCCCTTTTTTTTTTTTTTTTTCCCCTTCCCTTCCTTTTTTTTTTTTCCCCCCCCCTTTTTTCCCCCTTTTCCCCTTTTTTTTTTTTTTTTTCCCCCCCCCCCTTTTTTTTTTTCCCCTTTTTTTTTTTCCCCTTTTTTTTTTTTTTTTTTTTTTAAAAAAAAAGGGGGTTTTTTAAAAAGGCCCCAAAAAAATTTTTTTAAAAAAACCCCTTTCCCCCTTTTTTTTAAAACCCCAAACCCAATTTGGGGTTTGGGGTTTTTGGGGGTTTGGGGGCCCTTACCCCCGGGGGGGGGGGGGGGCCCCCGGGGAAAAAAAAAAAAAATTAAAAAATAAATAATCTAAGAGGAACCCCCAAAAACCCAAACTTTTATCCTCTTTTTTTTTAAAATTTTCCCCCCATCTTATTTTGTTAAAAGTTTTTTTAATAGTTTCCCCTTTTAACCAAAAATTGGCCCGACAAATTTTTTCATTGAAAATATCATTAATGAAAATCAATTGATAACATAAAAACTTGTTTTACTTTTCTTCCACTTTCAGAAAAGTCAAATTTCATTTTGTCTCCAGCAAGTTTAATTTAACAAAAAAGGTTTTGGGTTTGGGTTTTTTTTTTTTTTCCAATGTTTTTTCCCCCATTTTTGATGAAAAGGCAAATAAGGAAAATTCATTTCAAGAAAGGTAAAAGCTAATTTTTTAAATAAAAAACGGGCTCGGGGACATTTGAATTTTAAATGAGGAAGATCCTGCAAACTGCCCCACATGCACGGTTGGGAACAAGCTTGTCAGAACCTCATTGGTTTGGGATTTTTTTTTAAGCAAAAAGGAAAAAAAAATTTAAAATGGTAGGGGGGGGAACTGTACAAAAAATTTTGGGTAAGAAGATAACCAAAATAAAAGGGTCTTCAAAAAAGGGGCCCTCACCTAATCCCAAAAAAAAAAATTTGGGAATTATTATCAGGTTTGTCAAATTAAAAAATTATTGATTTTCCCGATTGAGTTTTTCAAGCATGGGGGAAATTTTTTCAAGGGGGCTCCCCGAGAAAGGGCCCATGCTTTTGGGCCTCGTTTTTTTGGGAAATAAAGAGGGGACGGGTCAAACCCCCCCCCCTCAAGAACCAAAAAATTGTATAAGATCTTTCCCGCAGGGGCCCTTTTTGCTTTGGGGGGAAAGGGTTTCAAGCACCTCACACTTACTTTTTGGGTAAGGAAGACCTTGGACCCCCTGCTCTCCTGCCCCCTTGTTTTCCCAAGTGCTTGGCCCTTTTGGGCAAATAACCCCCTGCCCAGCTATTTCCCCTTTTGTTCGTGACTCCCCTTGGGAAAAGCCCCACTGGAGAGGTTAGCATCAAATAATCTGAAGATACCTGCCTGATGTTTCAAAGCCCGAATTTTTCAGGAAATAAGAATACTTTCCCAATATCCCATGTTGGGAAACCTGTTTTTAAGGCCCGTTGAAGAACAGTTTTTTCAGCATACTTTTCCCTGCCCCCCCAAAACCCGGGGGAAAGGGAACTCCCCTCCTGAAGGGCAACACACAAACTTTGTTCAAACACGTTTTTTAAGAACATATTAAAAATTTCCTTCAGTCATGTTTTTTGGGAAAGGGATGTTCAAAAATAAAGTTTCCTTGTGTTCATATTTGATTTCATTTTCCCAAAAAGAATGAACATGTAAATATTCCAAAAAATTTAAAATCGGCTACAGTTTTTGGAAACCCCCTTTGAAATTTCCTCCAAGGCTTTTTAAAAGTGCCTTGAAGGGATTATTGGGAATTTTACTGCTTCCCGCTTTCCCCTTTCACTACACAGCTTTTTCAAGGACAAAAGAACTCTGCCAAAAAGCTTGGCCCGATCATGTGACAAAACAGAGCCTGGGGAATGCCCCCCCGCCTTAAACATTTTTGCCCCACAAGGGGGAAAAAGGGTGAAAGGGCCTCTTTCCAAAATTTTTAAAAAAACCCCAAAAGGTTAAATAAAAATTTGTCTCAACCTGAGGAGGTGACAAAGGGATGTTAGATCCCGGGAATGTTCTGCCATTACACCTGAGCTTGACCTCTCTATAATTTCTAGAATTTTGTGGGGGGAAAAGAAAGCTATTTGTGGGAAAGAAATAAACATTTTGCTGGTGATTTTAGCTTCTTAAATATGAATTAATTTATTTGTTTAAGGAAGAGATTGAGGTTGCAGCGTGCTCCTTTTAAAACCAGCACTCCAGGGCTGAGGAGGTGGTTCTCTGTGAATCCAGACACCCTGGTCTACATAAGAGTTCCAGGGATATTTTAAAGACTCTGTTCCAAAAAACAAAGAAAAAAAAAGAAAAATTGCCTTACTTTAGTTAAAAACAAAATTTGGTTGTACCAGGGTTCAATTAAGAGGCGATTTTCCCTTCCCCTTACTTCCTTCCTTTCCCCTTCCTTCCCTTCCTTCCTTCCTTCTTCTTTCTTTCTCTCTCCTTTTTTTCTCTCTCTCTCTTTCTTTCCTTTTCTCTCTCTTTCTTTTTTTCCTTTTCCCTCTCTCTTCTCTCCTTTCTTTCCCTCCTCTTCCTCCCTTTTCTTTCTTCTTTCTTTCTTTCTTTGTTTTTTTCTTTCTTTCAAGTTTAGTTCCAAAATAACAGTTTTGGGGGGATAAAAGAGGGTTCTCAGAAGTTTAAACTACTTGTTGCTTTACAAAGGTCCTGATTTTTTCAGTTCCCAGCACTTACATGGTAGTTCACAACCCCTGTAACTCTAGTTCCAGGGCCATCGGTTGTCCTTTTCTGACTTCTGTGGGCCTAGCCACATAGGTGGTTGGTGTGTGTGTGTGTGCGGCCGCGCACGGCACAAACTCTCATACATATAAAATTAAAAATAAAATAATCTAAGAGGTAAGCCACAAACCAAGCTTTCATCCTCTTTTTTAATCCACCATCTTATTTTGTTAATAGTTTTAATAGCTTTCCTTCTAACAAAATTGCTGACAAATTTTCACATTGTAAGTATCATTAATGAAAATCAATTGATAAGCTATAAAAACTAGTCTACTTTTCTTCCACTTTCAGAAAAGTCAAATTTCATTTTGTCTCCAGCAAGTAATTTAACAAAAATGTCTGTTTGCTTTTTTTTTTCTCCAAAGTTTTCACATTTGATGAAAAGGCACTAAGGACATTCATTTCAAGAAAGGTAAGCTAATTTTAACTAAATAACAGATGGCTCGGAGACATTTGAATTTTAAATGAGGAAGATCGCTGCAGCTGCACACATGCACGGTGTATCAAGCTTGTCAGAACCTCATTGGTAGGGATTTGTGATGCACAAGGTTAAAAAAAATAAGCATGGTACGGAGGGGAACTGTACAAAAATTTTAGCTAAGAAGATAACCAAAATAAAAGATCTTCAGAAGAATGTACCATCACCTATTCAAAAGAAAATTGGCAATTATTATCAGGTTGTCACATCTACAAATTATTGATTCCCAGATAGAGTTTTATCAAGACATGGAAATTATTTCAAGAGTTCTCCAGAGAAAGACTATGCTTGTGAACCTCGTTGTGGGACTAAAGATGGCACAGTGTCACCCCACCTCAAGACCAAGTATTGTATAAGATCTGTCACTGCAGGCCCTTGTTTGACTTTGGAGAAAGGGTTTCAAGCACCTCACACTTACTATTTGGCTAAGGATGACCTTGGACTCCTGCTCTCCTGCCTCTAGTTCCCAAGTGCTGGCATTATGGGCAAATATCCCCATGCCCAGCTATTCCCTTCTGTTCGTGACTCCCATGGCAATGCTCTACTGGAGAGGTTGAGCATCACTAATCTGAAGATACCTGCCTGATGTTTCAAAGCCAGAATGTTTCAGGAACTAACGAGATACTGCAAGTATCCCCATGTGATGAACTATGTTTAAGACAGTTGTACAGAACAGTTTCTTCAGCATACTATCCCTGTCCCCCGACCCGGGGAAGGGAACTCAGCTCCTGAAGGTACAACACACAAACTTTGCTTCAAACACAAGATCATTAAGAACATATAAAATTACCTTCAGCTCATGTTTAGAAGGTATGTTCGAGATATAAATGAACCTTGTGTTCAAATTCGAGTTTCATCTCCAAGATGAATGAACATGTAAATATTCCAAAATTTGAAAATCGGCTACAGTTTGGATCTAGAATTACCTCCAAGGCTTTGAAATGTGTCCTTGAAGGGATTATTGAGACTGTCACTGCTTCCTGTCTTTCTCTTTCACTACACAGCTTTCTCAAGGACAATGATCTCTGCCACATGCTTGGCCATGATCTACTGTGACGACACAGATCCAAAGCCATGGGGTCAAACCCATAGATCGAAATCTCAGAAGTCATGAGCCAAAAACTTTTCTTCCTTTTCAACAAATTATCCTCAGGTATTTTGTCCCACGGATGCAAATCTGGCCAATGTAATCAAAAGTTGAAACACTTGCAGTACCAGTTATTTTGGAAGGCAACTCAAATGTTACAATGTATAAAAAACCCCAAAAAACAAAAAATGTTTATGATATTATCAGTCTGTAAACATTACTAAACTTAGTTTCTTATTTATCTCATGGACATTTATATATATATGTCATTTTAGTAAATTATTTTTGGTATATATCCAATAAATATTTTGTATACCTTTAGAGATATGTGTACCCACTCTGGATATAATAATTTTAGTCAGCGAATTAGACACTCTGTGTCTAATTAGACACTTCTGTTGGCATTTATAAGTGTCTCCATCCAACAGTATCAGACTATGCATTCTTTTCCTGTGTCCATGGTAACAGTTATCAAAATATATTCTGGTCCATAAAACAAGTGTCAATAAAGTAAAATGAACTCAAGTTAGACATAGTATGTCTTGTACCAATGCCTGATGAAAAGACCCTAAACACTCAGGAACAAAATAATGAGTCAAGAAGAAATTAGAGTGGAGATTGCAAAGTATTTTTGAACTGAAGGAAAATGAAAGCACAATCATTAAAGTGTCTGGGGCATGCTCTCCGCAGCACCTTGGGATAATTTAATAACATAAACACCCAGGTTAGAGCAGAGTAAAAGCTCTAGAGCCAGTGACATCAGTGTCCATCTCAAAACACTAGAAAAAGACTAAACTTAAAGCAAGGAAGGAAATGATAAAAATCAAATCAAAGATGCATTAATTAAAAAATCATCTTTGACAAAAAAAAATTAATAGATTAACCTACAGCTAGGTTAATACTGCTAAAGTGATGTTGTCTTAGAAAGTTAAATTGAGTTCAACCATGAAAACACACACACACACACACACACACACACACACACACACACACCAGTGCTACACCAGGGAAAACTAGTGAAAGAGATGTTATATTAGTACCACAGGACTGTATGGTGGTTTGGATGAGAAAGACACTCATGAATTCATGTTTCAGTGCTTGGCTCCCAGTTGGTGGAAGTATTTGGGAAGGATTAGGAGGAGTGGTCTTGTTGGAGCCGGTTGCTCACTCCAGGGTGAGCTTCAAAATTTCCAAAGCCCACACCAGGCCCAGTTCCTTTCTCTCTGACTCAACCTGCAAATCAGAATGTATGCTCTCAGCTACAGCACGGTGCCTGCCTGCCTCTCACTGCACTCTCTACCTTGACAATCATGGACAAACCTTTGAGAAGTGTAATAAAGCCCTCAAATATTTTTTTCAAATAAATGTTATCCCTTGGTCATGGTGTTTCTTCATATCAAAGTAATCCTAAGCAGCAAATGAAAATAGCCAAACTGGCTTCTAGCATAAATAGCCATGGGAGAGTAAATTTAAGTTGAAGTTTCCTAAGTAGTTGAATATAATCTATTTGGTGGGAAAATCTATGGGTTCTGGTTCTTGATTATAGTGATTTGGTTCTTGTTTTGTTTTATTGTTTATTTTTTGGAAAGTTTGTTTGTTTGTTTTGTTTTTTTGTTTTTGGGTTTTTGAGACAGGGTTTCTCTGTGTAGCCCTGGCTGACCTGGACTTACGTTGTAGACCAAGCTGTCCTTGAACTCACAGAAATCCGACTGCCTCTGCTTCTTTAGTACTGGGATTAAAGGCGTGCACCACCATAAACCCAGCTGAAAGTTGTATGTTTTATAAGGAGAAATGACTAAAGAGAAAATATGTGTCAGGAAATGTGTAGACAGTTTACTTCTGGGCTTCAAGACACACATATAAAACAGGTACCAGTGTGGGCTGGAGATGGCTCAGCAGTTGAGAGCACTTACCACTCTTACAGAGGTCCTAAATTTAGTTACCGGCACCTATGTCTGTGTCTCAAAACCACCTGTAACTGCAACTCTGGGGGGATCTGATATCCTCTTCTGGCTTCCTTAGGCAACTGTGCTCTCATGCACGTTCCCCACATGGACAGGCATGCATACACATAATTAAAATAAGTACATGGTATTACAAAGGTAGGTAACTTGAGAAAGTGCCCACCAAACGACCTTGCTTAAATAAAAATTCAAGACATTTTAAAAAGTACAAAATATTGGAAATAAAAGAAAGATGAAATAAATCCATATATATCATAGAAAACATACGCTCGCATGTCACATATAGAATCCTTGAGACATAACATTTCTGGCAAGAAGCTGTGAAACATCAGTTTTAAGTGAGTGTTAAGTTGCCTGTGAATCAAATACTTCTTGATTGTATTCTGGAATTTTGATTTTGCTCTAAGGCAGACAGCAGAAACCTCTGTTTAATGGAGTAAGGTCATTCCCCTGCTTCCACACCTGTAAATTTCTAGGAGGTGAAACACCTCTTACCACCATGTGGTGACACTGCCAATACTAACTCCCACTCTGTAACCTTCTCACCTCCAAAGGTGCTCTTTGCTCAAAATCTTCTTGATCTTGCTCTGTTTCCTATCCCTTTGAAACCCTCTTGAATACTGCTTGGTCCTCAGAGATGCCCTATTTCACGTGAACCCTCTGATCGATGGATCAGGCTGAACTCGAGAAACTAATATCCCCAGGTATTACACACAGGAAGGGTATAACTAAACTGGTGAGTAGGTTAAGAATCCAAACAGGCTGGGAAGATGGCCCAGGGTTAGGAGCACGGGGGTTAGGCTGCTCTTGCAAAGGACTCAGGTCCCATTCCCAGTAACCACATGGCAGCTCACAGCTGCCTATAACTCCAGTTCCAGGGTATCAGATGCCCTTATTGACCTCTATGGGCACTTGCACACATAATGCATGTACATATATGCAGCTAACACACACACACAGACACACAATAAAAAGAAATCTTTTTTTATAAAAAGAAAATTAGCAACCATATACAAGAGTAATTCATCGATCAGAGGGTTCATGTGAAAAGGGGCATCTTTGGGGACCAAGCAGGATTCAAGAGGATTTCAAAGGGGCGGGAAACAGAGCAAGATCAAGAAGATTGTGAGCAAAGAACATGATGGGGTGGATTTAAATTAGAACAGAAAGCTAAGGAGCCTTTTCCAGAACAATGGGTCAGTGATGAGAGGGACAGGAAGGCCATTGACTTTGATGAGTGGGCAGTACATGGTGACCCCTAAAAGGCATATTTTAGAAGATATCTACTTATTATTTATAATATGCCTTTTGACTTTTTTGTGAATTGTTCCCTTCATAATTTCTTGTGAAAAAAAAAAAAAAAAAACAACCAAAAAACCAAAACCACTCCATGGACAAGAACCCTCACCATGCAAGCATGAAGACCCGAGCTCAAGGCCCCAGCACCCAAAAGAGAAGCCGGCTGTGTGTCCCTGTAAGGAGACACAGAGGACCAGGGTTCAGTTCCAAAGCAGCCATATCATATCAGGCTGCTCACAACTGTCTATAGCTCCAGCTCCAGGGGATCCAATGCCCTCTTCTGGTCTCTGTGGACACCTACACTCAAGGGCATGCAGAAGCATGCATGTGCTCATGTGCGTGCTCACACACTACAATTTCACATACACACATGTAAAAATGAGATAAATCTTTAAAAAAGAGAAATGGATGTTGGAGATTGTTGGCCAGCCTCAGTGACACAGGAATTGACCATGTGG
This sequence comes from Mastomys natalensis, assembly GCA_021653895.1. NCBI lineage: Eukaryota > Metazoa > Chordata > Mammalia > Rodentia > Muridae > Mastomys > Mastomys natalensis. Next base: position 455,926 of record JAJTUV010001459.1, on the reverse strand, counting down.
TGTTTATATCTAAGAAAATGTGAGTCACGAAGAGGCAGCTGAGAGAGCAAGAGGACTCAAGCTGTGGCAGTTCCTGTCACCTTTCTTTCACTGTACACAACAATTAGACCAATGCTCTGTAGATGGTCGGATGAGGAGACTTCTCGTTTCACGAAACAATGTGTTTTTGTTGATTGTATCTCACTGGATGGCTGCAGTCAGGAGTTGAGTTGTGACATGAATACAAACTATCCACATTCAGCTGTGAGCAGAACGATGTGGGTTAGCTGACAGACAGTTAGGTTGCATAAGTTACTTTTTCATCTCCTGGTATATTTGACATCCAAATCAAATATGGAAATGAAATGAATGACAATATGTAAAATCTGGCTATTAAAGTCTCCAAAAAGTAACAGGCTATTCAAAATAAAAGCCAGAAAAAAAAAAAAAAAAAAACCTTGATTATATTTTTATTTCTAGAATTTTTTATTCACATAGCTTGTTTTATTGGTGTGAACTCCTATAGCTTCCTTTCATAGTGACGACCCTTTTCTTCTTGTTCAAATCAGTAAGAAAAGATGAGCACAGTTCCCAACTATGAATAGGGTTCAGTTACTTGCCTACAATCCAGTAAAACTTTGGGAGACTTTGGAAGCCTGTGTGCTCTGCACGTGACTGCAATGTGAAGTCTCGGGGTCAGAAAGCAGACTGCATTGAGAAAGGCGCAGTGACCTGCCTGACCTCATTCTTGCTCGTGTCCGATTCTCTCACCTGCACTGTGGCCTGGTTCAAGCACTGGCTTCTAACAACTGACATTCCAGCAGGTGAGTCACTTCTGAGATGAGGTGGTAAAAACAGGGTGTCAACTGTCTTGCTCACCCCTTCCTGTTTGCTCATCCCAGGGAAGTCAGCTGCCATCTAAAGTGCCCTACAGAGAAGACCTTTTCTGTGGTGGAGAAAAAACTGTGGCCTCTGGAGGAACTGAGGGTAGCTTAACCATGTGAGTGACCTCGCCAACAGACTCTTCACAGCTGATTCACAGCCCAGTGTGCAATGATTAATTATACCCATCCAAGTGCTCCCACAGAAAATGAGAGGGTGTTTGTTAAGGCGTCAGATTGTGTAATAACTTTGGAATGACTTAATTCGACAAACAATTTACACCATCAGGCTGGTTAAATGACATAGTTCGGGGAGGTGGTGCAGCCTTGTTGGAGGAAGTATGTCACTGGTGATAGACACTTGTCATTCATTTCTCTCTGCTTCATACTTGCTGTTAAAGATGCAGTCTGTCAGCTTCCTGCTCCTGCTGTCATTCCTGCTGCTTGCTGCTATCTATGCCTCCCTTCCACAATAGCCCAGGAATTCTTATCTGGAACTGTGAGCCAAACTAAACTCTCTCTTCCCGAGGTCACCTTTGGCTATGATGTTTTATCACAGCAACAGAAACTAGTGAATTACCCTTGGGACAAATGGGGAAGATCTGTCATGAGCTGGAGAGCAACCATCAAATCTTTGTACTTAAATACTCTTACACTAAATATCCTGTTGATTATTTGATAGGAAAATGGGAAAGAGGGAAGAGATGAAGAAATTAACTGTAGCACACACTCAATCCCTGGAAAAATTAAACCAGACAACATGGAAAACACAGGTAAGAGGCTTTTGACACAACAGTTAGTACATAAAGAGTGGTCATTCTTCTCTTCCTTATACTTACTCTCAAGCCCATTTTAAAAACAGTTTGAGGACTGGAGCGATGTCTCTGAGGTTTAGAATGCAGACTTTCTTATAGAGGACCTGAATTCAGTTTCCATTACCCATATCAGGGGACTCACAACCACTTGTAACTCCAAATCCAGGGAATCTGATGCCCTCTTCTGGCTTTTGGGAGCACCTGCACTCATGTGCACATACCTACACACACACACACACACACACACACACACCACACGCGCGCGCACACACACACACACACACACACACACACACCTCGAGGCACCCAATTTACCTTGTAGGTAAATTCTCCTTTTACTTTTGGGTCAAGGAACTGAACTTAAGTTGTCAGTTGTCATCAAGCTCAGAGATGGGCCCACTGAGCCATCTTTCCAGCCCTATTTTCATGCATTTTAAAGAAATCATTCAAAGAGGTCCCTATTGTTAGTATAAGTGCATGCACATGTGGGGTGCAAAGAGGCTCCTGTAGTTAGTATAAATGCATGCACATGTGGAGTGCACATGTGGGATGCACATGTGGGGTGCACTCATGCTTTGCTGACATGTGTATAGAGGCTAGAAGTCAGCGTTGAGTGTCTTTCCTCAATTGCTCTCCACATTTGCTTATTTATTTCATTTAGATTTGTTTTTATTTTATATGTAAAAGTATTGGCCTGCATGTATGTGTGTCACATGCATGTCAGGTACCAGTGGGAGTCAGAAGAGGGAATCAAATCGTCTGGAAATGGAGTTCATGGATGGTTGTGAGTTAAGATGTGGGTGCTGGGAATTGAACCCAGGTTCTTGTATGGGGCAACGTGTTCTCTTAACCATTGAGTCCTCTTTCCAGTTCCTTACCACCCACTCTTTTTTAGAGACATGGTCTTTCAGTGAACCTGAAGCTCACTGATCTGGCTAGGCTCGGGTGCTTGGCTCCATGTCTTCCCCCAGGGCTGGAGTGACAGGAGCACGCTACCATCCCTAGCTCTCACTGGGGTCCTGAGGATGCAAACTTGGGTTGTGTGCTTAGCTGGCAGGCACGCTCCACCAGCTCCTTGCCCATGATTTTGAACTCTACATCCTTACGAGTTTTCTATCTAGTTGATCTATAAATTACTGACAGCTTGAGAATTATAAATGTAATTGATCTTTTCTTCCTAGTTCTATCAGTTTTTTGGTTTCATGCTTTTTGTCTAGTACTTACCTGTTTTAAGTTCCTATGCTTCTCAGTTGATTGATCTTTTCCTAATAAAGAGCTTGCCTGTGTCTCTAATAGTTTTCTTGGCTCCAAAGTTTCTTCACGTAGTATCAACCAGAGCTTGTTGATTTCTTTTGATTAATGTTTGCATGAAATAGCCTTTTACATTTAACATGTCCTTATCATATTTACAATAAGCACACTATAGTCCCTTATGTAGTTGGTTGTAATTTTAAATTCACTTTGCCAGTTTAATCTTCTCATTGCAGTATTTATAATGAACATTTATATTTAATGTAATTCCTTATGCATTCAGCTTAAATATGCCATTTTTTTTTGTTTTCTGTGTTCTATTTTTTTTTCATTTAATTTCTTTTTTGTACCATCATGTGGGTTACTTATGCAATTGTAACTAGGATCTATTTCTAGAATCTTTATGTCAGCCAATTAGCAACTTTGTACCCATTAAAAATAACCCTCTCTTTCCCCTTCAGCAGTAATTATTAAAGTATCTCTTTGTGTTCTTGTTATTATTAATTGGGGTTCCTAGGTTCACATTATGTGATTCTATCATGGTCCACTAATGTCATCATTCTACTAGTTCAAGACAAATATAGAAACTGTTCTGGTTGTTTTTCTTGTTTGTACAACCAAACACCTAACATGAAGCAAGTGTTTGGGGCTGGAAAAAATGGCTCAGTGGGTAAGAGCACTTACCACTTATGCAGAGAGCTGAAGTTTGGTTGCCAGTATCTACTTTGGATGGTTAACAATTGCCTGTAATTCTAGCTCCAGGGGAATCTGATACCTCCTTTTGACTTCTGGGGACACCAACACACTTGTGCAATTAAGTTGGCAGTCAAAATTATCTAATACACCTCCCTTTGAATCATACTTTATTCTGTTTACAACATAACTGTTTTCATCACTGCTACATAACCTAGAATAGTATCAGTGTTAAAATAAATATTAATGTTTTGGAAACTTAAAAGACTCAAAAAGAACTGAGCATGGTGATTCATGCCTTTAATCCCAGCACTCAGGGAGGAGAGGCAGGTGGATCTCTGAGTTCCAAGTCAGCCTGGTCTACAAAATGAGTCCCAAGGCAGCCAGGGCTACACAGAGAGACCCCATCTAGAGAAAAACAAATAAAACAGAACAGAACAAAAATAAACAAAACTGCCGGGGGTGGGGCGTGGGGGGGGGGGCAGCGGCGGGTCTTCTTTCTTGTGGGTTCTTCTTGAGGCACCAAAGGGGATAGAAGCATCAGCAGAGGGTTGCTATATAATAATAAAAAGTTTACTTATCTAAGTTACTTTGCTACCCTTGCTGTCCTGCCTTCGGTGTTCCTCTGAGGCCAGAAACTGCAAGTTTCTTGCACTCAGCACCTCATCCTAAAACAGTAGGAGATTAAGTAAAGGATTAATTGCTAAAGCCATTTCCCTTTTATCCAGATGCCTCTTCCTGTCAGGCTAGGGGAAGTTTGGAGCAATAAACTTCTATTGAACCAGGAGAAGAGAATAAGTAGCTACATATGATTGGTACTTTGTGTATCTGTGCAGTCTGGGTGTTACCAATAAATCGAATTTGTTATGTTACTGGAAAAGAAAAATCTGAATTCCCAACTACTGAGACCAGGTAGGGATCACATGAGCAGAAAGAAAAACTTTTACATAAGCAAATATGCATACACTCACATAAATTGATATATAGATTCATGCATGCAAATTTATACATTTCTATTCAAACCAGTTGGGTCCAGCTTGCATTCATTCTCACAATTACATACTTATAAATACACATGCGTACATTCTCACAATTACATACTTACACACACATCCATGCATATGCAGCAAAAGACCAAGCTCCAGTGCAGAAAGAACTCACTCATTCTGAATGAAAAACGAGCTTCAATCTTTATTGCATAGAGAAAAAAAAGCTTCAGCCATTTTAATGCTAAATGAATTAAAACCAAGTTTGTAAGAAGAAAGCTTTGTTCCTTTTAATAAGACTCAGCCTATCTTGTTATTAAGAAAGGACCTGTTCTGTTCCATGGTAAGAGGAGTCTGCTCCTTCTGCTCTCTGAAGCTTCTTCTTTTTCCTCTTTCCCTCTGCATTCTTCACATTGTTCTCTTCGTTTTTTTATGTTACCTATTATGGGACCATGAAAAGGATAGTTTGGTTTCTGGTGGAGCACTGGCTAGAGAAGGCTGGAGACCCTGCAAGGAATGGAATACATTTCGCCATGCTTCCAGACTCTAGGCTCCTGACACTCGGTCTAAGACTTCCATTGATCAGCACCTTTCAGTCACGTAGGGCAACGCCCCTACCAGCCCCTCCACAGGTAGAGGGCATGACTACAAGCCTCAGGCCCTTGAAAGATTTCTATATTAATGAGATACCTAAAGGCCAGAGGGCATAGCCAATTAAGTATTCCTTCCCAGACCCTCCTCCCTCCTCCCTCCCTATTTAACTCAAGGCTGCCCTGAGTTTTGGGGGGATGCAGCCAGATTCATCTACTTCCCGCCATGACAATAAACCTTTTGGAACCATGGACTTCTTTGTGTCTTTAGGGCCTGCTGAGAAGAACCATGGAGGGGGCCTTAGAATTACTCTACTGCCTAATCTCCCACAGAGGATTTTTCTATGTTCCCACGAAGGCCACCAATTCAACCAAGCTAGCAGAGCCAGCACAGAGTCTCTACCCACAGGGCACTGTTGGGGCTTCTCTCTCTCTCTCTCTCTCTCTCTCTCTCTCTCTCTCTCTCTCTCCCCCTTAGCTGTGGGCCGGTTCAGTCCGTACAGTGCCTTGGTTGCCCAGGAGTCTGAGACCAGTCTATCCCTGCACTCCTTCTTGTTTGGGAGTCCCCACTCAAAAGCCCTGCCCCTCTGAACCTCAAACTGAGATCTCCCCACACCCTGGTGAAGCCCTGAATTGTCTGCTTGGTGCTGAGTGGAGGGAACTCAGTCAAATTCCCGCAATTCTGCTCCCCAGAGCCATGCCTTCCTGTGCTGCCTGGGGTGGAAGACACAACTCCACCCAACAGGACCCATGCCGCCCACGCCAGTGAGCTAACCACCCCACAACCTATAGTTTCTAAGTTATTCCACTCTGTGTTCTCCTTCTAATCTTGCTCTCTTCTCCTGCTCTGATGTCACAAAAATGCTCTTATTCTCAATGCCTTTCTCCAATGCTATGCTATCCTATGCCTATCCTATGCCTATCCTATGCCTATCCTAAGTTGAGTTCAGTTCTGTCTAAAAACTTCTCAGATCAGTTCCCTGACTGTTCTTTGTCCCCCAAACTTATACATCTTTTCAGAATACATGATCACATGGTAAAAAGTTCATCACAAGCTCACACATAAAATCAAATCATAAGTTAAAATAGAAGCTTACAACAGAGAATGTTTACATACATATCCATTAGGAGTAATTATCTGGCTAAACACCCATCACCTGTCACAGCATCCACAGGTTCACTGTAAGTTGAAAACCATAGCTAAGTTATTATTGACGTTTTGTATATCAATATTTTATCTTCTGTCCTAGCACCTATAATAAGTCGTTAGTTCCCTTTTTATGACCTTAGGTTAATTGGTTTAGAAACTCTTGGAATGTACTCTGAGTTGGAGAAAGTCTGGTTACTGTCTAGAAGCAATCAACTGATGTTACATGGGAGATTGACAGACTTCTTATTTCAATTTTGACTATCAGAAAAGGATCTAATAGCAGTCACATTACAAAAGAGCTTAATAATCACTGATATAATTTTAGGAATTCTTATAGGTTCATCATTAAGAATTAAGAAGTCATCATTTGTCTATATAGCATTATTACAAGATAGTAAATCTTCGTAGATCTGCAGAGATCTGCTCAAAAGGGTGGGCTATACCTGATGATTGTTATATATGTTTAATAATAATGGGAAAAGCATATTAATAGCAGGAATCTTTCCTAAAATGAATTTCTCCTTGGCCTTGCTATGGAGAAAATCTGTGGTGATTATAATCCAAAGCAGACCATCTCAGGAAGATCACCTGCTAGTTATTAACTTGTCCTCTGTTGGTTCCTGACACAAAAACAAAACTCAGGACAAAAAAAAACCCCAACAACTCAGAAAGCATTCCTTCCTTCCTTCCTTCCTTCCTTCCTTCCTTCCTTCCTTCCTTCCTTCCTTCCTTTCTTTTTATAAATATGGTTTCACGTATCCCAAACTGGCCTTGAAAATGGCCTTGAAACATTTATGTAGCCAAAGACAACCTTGAACTTCTGGTCCTTCTATCGCCACTGTCCATCAAACACTCCAGGCTCATTCAGTGCTAGGGATTGAATCCAGGGCTGGGTGCACATTAGGTAAGTGATCTACCAACCAAGCCACACTCCTTGTGCTGTTGCATGATGCAGTTTTTCATAGCTGTGCTTTCCTGCCTACTGTCCCAAAGTTCCATCCTTTCTCATTTCCTTTCTGCCTCAGGCTGTTTAGTCACTTTCTGGATAGGTTTTCTGAGGCTGACGTTTCTTAGCTGAGATGTTTTAATTTTCATTTCATCACTGGAAAAAAACTTTATCTGGGCACAGGATTCTAGTTTTGGTGATTTTTTTTTGTACTTAAAAATGTTATGGGAGCTGGACATGGTAAAGCATCTGTAATCCCAATGGTCTGTCGACTGAGGCAAAAGAACTGCCACAAGTTTGAGGCTATGTTGGGTTAGTGTGAGACTTCTCTACCACTTCCTCAATCCCCAAAGTTTCAGAGAAAAAACAAACAAACCTGCTGTCACTCACAGTGGCATTTCCTATAAATAACATCTACTTTGCTTTCTTTCAATAATTTTTCTTCAGGTTTAGCTTTCAGACGTGAATGTGTGTCAGGGCACAGATTTGCCTTATTCAGTTCAGTTTCTTGAATTTGTCGATTCATGTCTTTTGCCAAATGAGGATACCTTTTATGTTGCTTTTCTGAGTACTTCAAGCATCTCATGGATATCTAGGACTCTGTTGTCCTCTATTTAGATTGAGTGTGTTCCATAGTCTGTCACTGATCTGGCCCTGCTGTTCATTACTGAGTCTATACCACACAATTCTATTTGTTTCTCCTCTGCTTTTTAATTCTATTATCTTCTGTTAGTTTATTTGGCAGTTTCTGGTTCTTTACTGAGGTTTAACATTTTATGTAATTTACTATTATATATATATATATATATATATATATATATATATATATATCTGGGTGTGTGTGTGGGTGTGTGTGTGTGTGTGAGAGAGAGAGAGAGAGAGAGAGAGAGAGAGAAGAGAGAGAAACAATGAGCATGAGCATGACAAAGGATGACTCTCAGAAGTCATTTTTCTCTTTCCATCATGTGGGTCCCAGGTATTGAACTCAGGCTATTGGGCTTAGTGGCAAGTGCCATTACCCAGTAAGCCATCCATCAGCCATCTGATGAGTTTTAAACTTTTGATTAAGAAGGATTTTCAAATTATTGCTGAAGCCTTTTATGATACATATTTTAGTGTCCCTTTTAGGTTATTTAATATTCATCTCATCTCGCAACTTAATGTATGTTGATTTATCTTTTTATACATTGTTTTCCTGGTTCTTGGATGGCTTTCTTTACATGTCTTGAACATTTTGGGTACCTTATTATGACTTTGCTCTCTTCTTCTTTCCCCTTCCCATCCCCTACTTGCCCTATTCTCCAACCCATCCCCACCCCCATCCCTCAGCCCCACTCCCGATCATCTTGATTTTTAACAGGCACTGGGACACAGCTTTGACAAAACTGAAGGGCACAGACACCATGTAAATGCTGCAAAGTTTAGCTTCGCCCTTGCTATACTGACAAACCCCCAGCTGAGCACTGCACCAGCTCCTACTGATTGCTTTTGTGTGTGTGTCATTTTTGACAGCTAACTCTACCCTGAGAATTCCTGAGTACTTCCTGTTTTTTTTTTTTTCTAGGCAGGGAATGAAAGATCAGCTCTGAAGGCAGCCCTGCCAAAGTCACCCACGAGAGTGTTGGAGTGCTGCCTCCCACTGCCACAAGTGAAGGGGTCAGGAGGCAGTGAACATCCATTGCACCATCAGGTTGGATTAGCCCAGGGCAGATACTGCTGGTCTGGGTTTTCTGCTATTGGGCCATGTTTCTCCCTTTTTTGATGAAGGAACACAGGCTGTTCTTGGACCTTTGTTTTTGTCAAATCTGCTTGTAGTACTGGGATGGCCTGATAGGATGTGGGAAGAACTAAAAAAAACCACAGGGAGTCTGTTGCCACACCTCTCCTTAAATCCTGTGATGCCTGGGAATCCAACTTTGTCTCACCTTTAAATTTTTTGCTTTACTTTTATGTGTACGGGTGTTTTTCCTGCATGCACGTCTGTGTACCAGATACATGCCTGGTGCTCTCAGATGCCAGAAGAGATTTGGGGATTCTCTGAAATTGGAGTTACAAATGATTGTGAACAGTCTTGTGGGTGCTGAACATCTCACCTGGGTCCTCTGGAAGAACAGCCAGTGCTTTTAATCAGCTACAGAGCCATCTCTGCAGCTCCTTTTCTCCTTTGTCTTTATAAAATCTTGGTACTCTTATTCTATGATGTGTGTTTGCATGTGTGCATGAACGCACACGTACATACCTCAGAAGGCCGTTTGTTTGTTTGTTTATCTTGTTCTGGCTGGCCTGGAACTTTCTGTGCATCTTAGCCTTGCCTTGTCTTGTGTGACTCTTGGCCTCTGCCTCTCGAGGGTCAGGATTACAGTCCTGTAGCACCATGAAGATCCCCAAAAGCCATTATAAAACACTTGTTAGGGTTAGCAATTGGAGTACTCTGTGTGATATCAATATTCATGAATACTTTACTTCAGCAGTTCACATCCTCGGCTCCATGTCACACAGATGCACACTGAGAGACAATGACTGATACAGAGAATCACCCAGTATTGGAAAAGAAATGAACAAACACAGACCTTTGAGGGGGCCTAGGCATGGTGGCTTCTGCTGTAGCCCCAGCACTTCCTGGGGTAGAAGCAGGAGAATCAGGAATTCCAGGTCAACACGGGATACCTGAGACCCTGTCTCAAACTAAACAAACAAAACAAACAAAGGCAAAACAAAATACCACTTTTGAGGGAAATGGTTTTTGACAGGAAAAACATGAGGTATAATTGAGGAATTGCCGAGACTGTGTGGACACATGTGAGAATTAACAACTCCAGGAGGGACCCAGTCATGGGACCCAGTCACCCTTGTGAACTTTATTTCCAGGAATGTTACCAGGTTTTCATGGTGCCTATACCAAAAACAAACAAAACAAAACAAAACAAAACAAACAAAACAAAATCCCTTGGGACTTCTAGAAGAAAGAAAGGCAAAGCAGCCATATTGAACTATGCTACATCATCTAAAAGTAATGAAAAAGAAATCTTGAAAGAAAGGTATAGAGGACAGCATCTCACCCACAGAAAAGCAAAGAAAAAGACTGCAACCAACTCAGAAACTAAGCCAGTAGAAAGAAAGCAGAGCCAAGTCCTTAAAGTGTGGAGAAGAAAATATCAAGAACAAAGAATTCTGTACTCCGTGGAAGTATCCTTCTAAAGAGATGAAGATAGGCGGGGCAGGTAGCCTGATGGATGCTAGCCTAGCATGCATGAAGCTCTAATCCCTGGTGTCACATAAACTGGGTGTGGACGTACATGCCCATAGTCCCAACACTTAGGAGGCAGAAGCAGACAGACTTCAAGTTAAAGGTCACCCTCAACTACATAGTGAGTTTGAGGGCCAACCTGGGATACATGGAATCCTGCCTGAAAACAAAATAAAACAAAACAACAATGACAAACCAAAACAGAGAGCAAAGGGAGTTGAGGCAGGAGAATCAAAGAGTTCAAGATCATCTTCAGTCACGTGAAGTTCCAGGCTAGCCTGAGCTACTTGTGTTCTCGTTTAAAGAAAAAAACTAGAGAAATAAAGACTTTCTTTAAAACAAACAAACAAGCTGGGCAGTGGTGGTTCATGCCTTTAATCCCAGCACTTGGGAGGCAGAGGCAGGCGGATTTCTGAATTCGAGGCCAGCCTGGTCTACAGAGTGAGTTCCAGGACAGCCAGGCTATACAGAGAAACCTTGTCTTGGAAAAAAAAAAGAGAAATAAGAAAAAGAAAGAACGAGAAAAAAAAACAAACATCCAATTTTAAATAATTAATATGAAGTTGTTCAGAAAGCACATGTGATAGGGTCAAATCGGGAAAGAAGACCAATGGATGACTTATTTCTTTAACTTAACGATTGGACTGGCTAGGCCTTGACTTTAATCCAAGTATTCTGTGAGAAGGCAGGGGATTGAGTTCGGCCAACCTGGTCATCAGCTTAGTCCAGGCTAAAGTTACAATTAACAAAATAGTAGTCTGATATAAAAAATAAAAAGTAAAGCAATAGACAGATATTAGGTCCAGTGTGTTAATCAAGTGTGTATTGCTAAGCTGGAGGAGCCTATAGGCGATCTCAAGGAACTGGAGTGCGGGCAGTATAACGCATACTAGTACAATGAAGTCGGCTGGGAGGGTTTGCGCACGCTATTATCCTGCAATTGTCGCCAGCCAATGCTTAACTGACTTCGAGGCAGTGTTACAGATTGATTCAGGAGCAGGTTTATAAAGAAACCCTGTCTCGAAAAAAATAAAACCAAAAAAATAATCTAGGTCAATCGTTGGAAGGAGGCAAAATGGATGTCAAGGGAAGGATGGCATAGATTTATAACAATGGGTAAGTTGAACACCATTTGCTACACAAAGCCATTTACAGGAGGGGAAGGAAGAGACAGAGTTGCAACTAGATAGGATAGGGTGTTTTAGTGGAGTGGGTTCACAATCCTAACTATGGTTAGTTTGTTTTGTAATCACCGGGAGGTTCAAATGGTGGAATCTACTGGTGTACTATGAATATTTGTTTCTAGCACAAGACCGTAACAATCTTATTTTGCGTAATAGAAAATTGTCGTACTAGTAATCTCAGGAAGAGTAACATTCCTTCAATACAATTATGCTAAAATTTGCCTTGCTTGAGATAGCCATTTTCTGACATATTTGATACTCAATATTTCTAGCTTTCTCTATTTATCAGCTGTGTTCTCTCATCTCTTTCCCTTCCACATCTCTCTTCTCTCTTTTGAATGAGTGGTCTAATTTCCTAATATGTTATGCACAGTTCACATGCATTTGGGTATACTAAAGAGAAAACTTGGTTACATAGATATTCCTCATTACTCTCTACTTTATTTTTTAAAGGGTTTCTCACAAAACCTGAGATCACATTTTTTTTTTTTGAACTTCTGGAACAATGAGTTCAGGACAGCGTTGTTGTTCTGTCCAGTGCTGGTTACAGATACACTTGTCTCTCCACATTTGATTCTTCTGCAAATTTTCTTCCATTAAATCTTTTGACCAGTTTTTCTTCTCCAATTACTCAAGATCTCCCGATCTCTAGTCCTCGCTCAAATTAATGTCTTTTCGTTTTTCTTTCAAAATTAATCAAGACTACAAATCCACAACAACTTTTAAAAAAAAAACAACCCCCAACAAAAAGAAAAACAAAAACAAAAAGAGAAAGACAAAAGATAATTAGAAAAATCAATAATATGCAAAAATGAAACAAAAACATCCACAAAAATACCACTGAGTTCCTTTTGTGTTGACCAACTACTCCAGGGCCTGGGGCCGCCCTGAAGTGTGGTTAAATATCAAAGAGACTCTGTTGGAAAAGCTCCTTCTCCTTTGTCAGTGGGTATCAATTGCAGATAACTTCTCAGTTAGGGGTGGGACTCTGGTCCTCATCTGCATGCAGGGACCCATGTGGTTTGAGTCTGTGCAAGTCTCACGCAGCCCCTTCAGTCTCTGTGAAGTAATAAACACATCAGTCTTGTGTCTGAACGACAATGTTTCTTTGGAGCCATCCACCTTCTCTGGCTCTTACACTCTTCCCACCTCCCCTTCCTCACCTCCTGATTCCTGAGCCTTGAAGGAAGAGGTTTGATTAAAACACCCTATTTAAGACTGAGTGCTCTATCTCACTGCCTACACAGTATCCAGTTGTGGATTTCTATGCTAATTGTCACGTACTGCAAGAAGCATTTTTATGTGGGCTGAAGGAGGCATTGATCTATGGGTATAGAACTATGCCGTTACGAGTTATTTTTATGTTATGTTCCTTTAGCAAAATAATAGTAGTAGGTTTTCCAATAGAGTCATGGCCTAGCTAGTCTCTGGTTCTATTTAGCAGTGCCAAGTACCCGTTTCATTTCATGGACTGGGCCTTAAATCTAAGCAGAAAGCGGTTGGCAGCTCCTATAACGTTTGTGCCACCATTAGCCAGTATATCTTACAAGCTGTCAGCTGCAGGGTCTGTAGCTGGATGACATTGATGAATGCATTTCTCCTCAGGTAACATGCAGGGTGCCTTCTAGTACCATGACTGCCAGTCAGTAGATGAAGCTTCTAGCAGGGTACCAGCTGAACTTTTTTATGTGGAAGGACATTATGTTGTCTTCAGCAATAGGGCCTTACTGTCACGTTGTAGAAACTGTTGGACAATGGCCTATGATGTTTGGGTGTCCCTATAGGGTCCCTTTGACCAATGACTCAAAAATTATTCTAGCACTGCAGACTCTACTTGTGGTTTAAGATATCTAGTTGGGACATTGTCTCCCCTCTTATTTGGTGACTGCATTTGGATTCCTTTTGTTTATGTTAGCAAGTTTCTACAATAGTAGGTTTATATATGGTTTTTCAAACTGGCCTTTAGTGTTAGTTGTCCCTACCCAAATTCTCTTTTCTACCCTTTTCTCCCTCCCCCCCTCCTATTTAATAGTCCTATTCTAGTTTCCCCTTTGTCCATAATACTATATGCTATTACCCCCTTCCGTGGGAGATCTTCTCTGGGCCCTTAGTAGGTGCCTGACTTTTGTGGTTATTTGGATTACAGTGTGTGTACATGTGTATGTATGTGTGTGGTCTCTTCATCAGTTTATACATACCACATATGCAGATGCCTGAGGAGGTCTGAGAATATCAGATTTCCTGAAACTGGAGTTACAGGCAGGTGTGAGCCGCCTGATATCGGTGCCAGGAATCAAACCCTCTTCAAGAACAGTAACTGCTCTTAACTCTTGAGTCATCTCTCTAGTCAGAGATAGTTGCATATTTAAAACAGAGAACATTTCATATTTTAAGCACTCTGTCAGTGGTAGCTGTTATTAGAAACAAACACCTCCCCCAATCCCGGCAACTTCGATATGTTCCTATACTGAGGAGGTCATGATTCGAACTCAAGGCTTTCAGAAGCAGGGAGAATGCAACCTCCCACACCCATTCCATTGTGCAGCATCTCCTGTTACTTAAGAAGCACTGATATCCCTGCCATTCAGAGTTGGTGGGAACAAACTTACAACTCATCTCTTCTACGTTACCCATTTTACAGATAAGGAAATTGAGGCTGGGAGGCATTGAAGGAATTACTTCAAGGTTACAGTGTCAGCACCCTTCCTGCTCTACCTGGCAAAGCACACAAATAAGAGGTCAGGAAACTAAGACATCCAGCTTACAGAAAGAAAATGAATCCAACCAGTAAAACCCAAAGGAACATGTCCACAGGGCATAACTATCCCCAGGGCTGAGTACCAGACACAGGGACCATCCTCTCCAGAACTCTAGCGGGAGTAGCATTTGTCTAATCTGGTAGCCAGATTAGAACCATGCCAGCCGGAAAAGTAGTGAAGGCGGTGCTGGGCGAGCTTGGCTGCTGTGCATGGGCTAACCTCTGTTAACATTTGTGGGGCAGAAGGGGGCAGGTTGGCATAAAAGCCTGCCATTTCCTGCACTGCTCACTGATCCTAGAGGGTAGGTCATGATACAATCAAATATCATTCATCCGGCTGGCAAATGTCAGTATTTCCTAGACCATAGCGTGGATACAAAAAAGCAGAAAGCATTCACATCGTGGATACATGCCACTAGACATTATGCTTTCATTCACTTCTGAAGTTGGTCTTAGCGGTAATTTCCAGAAATGAATATGATGAAAATTGATTTTGTGAAATATTGAAGAGGAACAATTTTTTCATGATTCAGTATTTCTTAATAATGCATTTTGTCCGGTCGCCCTTCCCCACTAGTTGTGACCTGTAACACAGCCTGGCCCTGACAGCCAGCTCCGTGAAAACCTTGCTTACTCATTTTTGAAACCACAATCAGGGTCTTTCTTATCCTTATCTTAAAATATATTTTGAATAAAAATATTTTTTAAGAAAGTAAATTTTTAAAAATATTTTTCAAATTTGAGAGATGGAATTTAGGGATTTTTTTGTCTTTTATTTTCTTTATTGGTTATTTTATTTATTTACATTTCAGATGATATCCCCCCTTCCCAGTTTCCTTCCACAAAGCCCCATTTCCTCCCCTTCCCCCTGCCTCTATGAGGATGCTCCCCCACTCACCCACCCACTCCTGCCTCAGTACCCTAGCATTCCCTTACGCTGGGTCTTTGAGCCTCCACAGGACCAAGGGATCTCCTCCCACTGAAGCCAGATAAAGCTATCCTCTGCTACATATCCAGCTGGAGCCATGGGTCCCCTCATGTGTACTCTTTGGTTGGTGGTTAGTCCCTAGGAGCTCTGGGGTGTCTGGCTGGTTGCTCTTGTTGTTCTTCCTATGGAGTTGCAATCCCCTTCAGCTCCTTCAATCCTTTTCCTAAACCAGTACTGGGATTAGTTAAGTTCATCTTTGGCTACATAATGAGTTTGGGTCCAGCCTGGGATACTTGAGATCCTTTCTCAACAATAAAATAATGTAGTAAATACAATGAAATCTCTCTTTGGTAAAAATGCAAATGGAGGTGTCTACATAGGAATAACTAAGGAAATTCATCCCAAAGCTGTTCTTCTAACCCCCCCCCATCCCAGGTCTTGGGATTTCCAAAGTTTTTTTTTCTAAAAATTAATATGTATTTTGAATCAAAAGATAAAAAGCTCCCCCTCCATATTAATTATTTGCCTTGTTGTTGCAACCAAGTATTGATCAAAGCAATGCAAGGAATGGTGTATTTTGGCTCAAGAATGAAAGGAACGGGCATAGAGTAGGAATAAAGTCATGGCAGCAGGAGTGTGCAGTGTCACATTGCAGCCACAGTCCAGAGGCAGACAGACAGACAGCGCTGCTGCTGCTGCTGCTGCTGCTGCTGCTCAGCTGGTGTTTCTTTTTTATTCAGTCTGGGGCATAGGTCATGGTATGGTGCCCACTTACATTGGGGAAGGGGTCTTCCCGTATCAAATAACCTAATCTAGAGACTCCCTTACAGGCATGCTTAGAGGCTCCTAGTGATTCTAGATCTTGTCAAACTGACAGCCAGTATTAACCACCACACACCACTCCTTTCATTTGGCCTGGTTCAGGGATAAAATGTAGTGTCTTAGGCATGCACATGCTCTCTTAGCTCTTCTTTACTTTTTAGTTAAGGTCTATTTACATATCACATCGAGTCAGATTTAGAGTAGAGGAGAGGATCAAAGCAAATTCCAGAATAACTGCAAAGAAAAGATTCTCCATGCTGAACAGAACGCTATCCCAGGAGTCCAACACTACAAAGGACTTACCTATGTGTATAAATTTCTTGTTATGGTTTTTAAAAATGCAAAAAATCATCGAGATATTATCTGTGGCTATTCCGGAGATGGAGTGCTCCCCTCCCCCCTGTATCTGTTACTTTGTTCATCACTGTAACAAAATGCTTGCCAAAAACAACCATCTGCTGATGGTTTCAGAGGGGTCCATCCAGACTCCTGTACCTAGGAAGAACACGGCTGTGGCAGAATCCTGGAACGGAGAAGGATCTTCCTTCATAGTGGGTGTGAATCTGAGATCAAGGAAGGGATTGGGAACCAGCTGTCACTTTCAGAGGTTCCCCTTGGGGACTTGCTTCCTCCAGGGAAGCTACATATCCTACAGTGTCCAGAGATTTTAACTTAAGTAGCTACATATGATCGGTACTTTGTGTATCTGTGCAGGCTCAGTAAATAATAAATAAAATTTGTTCTGTTACTGGAAGAGAAAAATCTGAATTCCCAACTACTGAGACCAGATAGGGATCAAATAATCACACATGAGCCCATAGAGAACATTTATATTTAAACCTATAATCCTTTTTTAAAGTTTTATTTATTTAATTTTTTAAGTGTAAGTTCAGTGTAAGTTCAGAGCCCGCAGAGGGAATTAGATCTCCTTGAACTGAAGTTACAGATTGTTGGCTTCGAGCTGCTGGGAAATGAAATCAGGTCCTCTTAAGGAGTGGCAAGTGTTCTTACCCACCGACCATCTTTCCAGGCCCTCCGATACTTCTTGCTTCTAAAGATCCTTCTTTGAGAATTCAGTATTTGGGATTAACACCGTTATGAACTGGGTGAGAAGACCCATGCAAAAAGAGAACCGAAAAAGTCTCTGATCTTCCAAGCACTATTGTTTCTCTGAAGCTTCCTCTCACCTAACTTACTGCTTTCCTTCAACAAACACTTTTTCTGTTTAAGTCAAAGAGAAGGAAAAGAGGTCAGTTTTGACCTCGGACCTACCAATGTAGTTATGTGAATGCCTCAGTGAGGGTTCTCACTGCTGTGATAAAGCACCACAAACAAAAGCAACGCCAGGACAGGAACTCAAGGCAGAAGCTGGAGCAGAGGCCATGGAGGAGTGCTGCTTACTGGCTTGCTCAGCCTACCTTCTTACACCCTAAGATCACCTGCCCAGAGGTGACACCACTCTCCGTGAGCTGGTCTTTCCAGAGAATGGTGATCAGGCTTGCTTACAGGTGATCTGTTTATTTATTTATTTATTTTGGTTTTTCGAGACAGGGTTTCTATGTATAGCCCTGACTGTCCTGGAACTCACTCTGTAGACCAGGCTGGCCTCGAACTCAGAAATCCGCCTGCCTCTGCCTCCCAAGTGCTGGGATTAAAGGCGTGCGCCACCACCGCCCGGCTGCTTACAGGTGATCTGATGAACACATTTTTCTCAGTTCAGTTATTTTTTGTAAATAACTAACCTTGCCAAGTTGACAATAAATTAGCCAGGCCAATACACAGGTGTATTCAACTAGAACCTGAACTAGAAATATGTGGCAGTATGCATGTGCATGATGGATGAAGTCCTAATGGTTTTATTGTGATCATGGTCTCAATCAGCACTATTAGAGCTTTCAAGATGGAGGAAAATACTGATTAGCACAGATACTAGTTAACACAGTAGCCATTAGTCACCGTAGCTTACTGAGAATCTGAAATGTGGTTAGTACAGTTAAGGAACTGAATTTTTGATTTTGCATCAATTTTAATTTAAGTAGCTACCTTGGATTGGTACTTTGTGTATCTGTGCAGGCTCAGGTGTTATCAATAAATAGGATTTGTCCTGTTGATGGAAGAGAAAAATCTGAACGCTTACAATAACTAAACAGCATGGGGCTGGCATGAATGAGCTGTGCTCAGCTCACACTGAGAGTGACAGTGCTGGGTAGTAGGATGGGGCTGTGACAGGTCACACTGGGCATCTTGCAGCTCACTGGATTTGAAACTGCAGTTAATGAAGAGTTATTACTTCTGATTGGTGGCTAAGAATAGCTCTTACATGTACCAGGCATTATGTTGAAGGCCTTACATGGATTATCTCATTTAGTTATTCTATTAACCTCTAGAAAAAAAGAGAGGAAGAAAGGGGGGGGGAGGAAAGTGTGTGTGTGACTGAAACTATCAAGGAGATCCTTGGACTAAGGGGAGGAACAAGATTTGTCTGTGCAGTGTGTCAGCTCAAGAGGGAAACCACTTCAGAGGGGTCAAGTGAAGGTTGCTAAGTCAGGTCCATTCCATCCCCAAACAGGAAGAACTAAAGAACAGTGAGGCAAGGACATTCTAGATAGGAGTAAGATGATGCCAGGCACCCTCAGGCTTGTTTTACAAAGGAAGAGGGCCTTTTGTTCTCTTGGATGCCTGAGCACTTTCACAAAATGGATGGTAGTTAGAAAACCTTTTGAGGAGAATGGCAAGATTGCTGGAGCTAAATGGTTTTTATTTTCGAGAAGTAGGAGTCAGAGCCATCTGCCAAGAAAGAGGACTAAAAGCAAATGGCGTGATGAGGAGTAGAAAGGAGCCCTGAAATACTATCAGCTGAACTCCCAAATATCCAGTACCGTTTATCATCAAAGGCCATCATATATATTATCCCATCAAGTCTAACCACCCAGGGAAATAGTTTTCCCCCACTTGCTGCCACATTATAAAGACGGAAATTGAACATCAAAAAGGTTACCACCTAAATTAAAGGAAAACAAAGACTGTCCACCAGGGTGCTGGCAGTGTTCTAGAAACAAACAGGTCACAACAAAGGGGTTACCCTTCACAGTTTTACTTAAGTGGTGCAAGCAAAACAAGCACAACTCCAAACAATTATTATTTTAGACTTTGACAAGTGATGTGAGAGAAAATAATGGTGCTGTAAGAGATACGATGGATTGATGGAGAAAATTCGGGGAGGCAGAGGTAGGAATGCTATGAGCAGGCAAGCAAGTTGGGAACTTCAGGTCCAGGAAGGCAGACTCTCCCAGGCCCAGGCTGTGAGGCAGGGACTCAGCAAAAAGCTAGTAGAGTAGAAGTCTGGTGAGCAAGAGGGTACAGGCCAAGGCCAGAACCCCCGTGGTAAACCAGGGCAAAAGCCTTGCACTAAGGTAAGGGCAAGGAGCAAGGGTCAGGTTGCTCAGCTCGCCCACGCGTGTTTGTGACCGCCGCCAAGACGCCCAGCACGAGGACAAGGTGACAGGAAAGGCCACTCGCAGGCCGAGGGGAGACAGGTAACCAGAACTAGCCAACGCTGGGCGTGGGCCATCCCTCTAAGAGCTACCACCGTCCATCGGTGAGCGACCCCGCCCCGGCCCTCTGCCACCCGGAGGCCAGACTGACAGCCTTTGGCGGGCCTCTCAGCCGAAACTCTGGTCACAATGCCACGCGGAGATAACACAAATTGCAATCAGGGCGAAGTCCTGGAGAAAACAGCCCGGTTGATTTCTGTCCTGTTTCCCCTCGCGGCTTCCCAGTAGAAGCTCCTAGCTCCTCTCTTCAAGCTACCCCCCTCCAACAGCGAGAGCATTGGTTTGGCCCCTCAATCTGGATTGGTTGAAGTTTTACGCCTCGGCCAGGGATTGGAGGATGTTTGTCTCGCTCCTGGACCCTGCGTCGATTGGTCAGTCTTCTGCTTCTGGGCGGAGCATCCGGGGACGGTTTCCACCCTCTTGTTTACCGGCCGCGTAGTTGACGCGATCGCTAAAGTTCCCTGTTCAGCTGCGCGGGCCAATTGCTCCGCTCGCTCCGCCCTCGCCCCGCTCCCTCACAGCCTCCCGCGTGGTACGGCCCACACCTTCAGAACGCCGGCGCTACCTCCGCCCGCGCTTGCCCGCTGCTTCCCCCGACCCCTCGCCGAGCCCGCACTTGGTACGGCCCGCGCCGCCTCCTCCGCTCGTGAGGGAGGCTCGACCCCCTCCCGGGCCGCGGCTCTTGGTGCCGCCCGGGAGAACCAGGTCATCGGCCGGTTCCCGTGAAAACAAAAACAATCGGCGGCGCCGCCGAGGGGCGGCCGAACGCGGCGAGCCAGGGGTTCCGGGGCGAGACGCGGCGCCGGGTAGGGCGGGCGAGCGAGCGCGAGCGTCGGGGCCGGGGCGCCATGGGGCGGGCGGGCACTGGCTGCGCGGGGCTCCCCCGGCGCCGCGGCTAGCGCGCCCGCCTTGCCTTCGTCTCCCGCGCCGCCCGCCCGCCGCCTTGAGGGAGGAGGAGCAGGACGCGGCCTCGGTGGGGCCCGGGCCGAACCACTGTGGACCCCCGGGCGCCGGGGACCGAGCGCCGCGGACTCCGGCATGGATCAGTGCGTGACGGTGGAGCGCGAGCTGGAGAAGGTGCTGCACAAGTTCTCGGGCTACGGGCAGCTGTGCGAGCGGGGCCTGGAGGAGCTCATCGACTACACCGGCGGCCTCAAGCACGAGATCCTGCAGAGCCACGGTGAGGGCGGCCGCGTGGGCGCGCGGGGGTCGGGGCCCTGCGCTGCGTCTGCTGGTCCCCAGGCCGCGGCGACTTTTCCTCCTCGCGCGGACCCACCCGGAAACGCGGTGGCCTGGGGGAGCAGTCCGCTGCACACGGCTCGGGGCGGGGCGGGGGGGGGGCGGTCTTGCGTGGTCCTGCGGGCCGCAGGTGTGCGAGTGGTAAAGAGGGTCTGCGCAGGACTTTGTCTAATTCTCGGCCTCGCGGACTTTTTTTTTCCTAATGGTTCTTAGTTGAATGTTCTTAGCTGTGAGTTTCCACATCAGCCGCTGCTGCAACTTCAGAGTTGGAGTGATGTAGGCAGGCAGCTCTTCTAAACTCTCAATTGCTAGGAAGCCGGCCGATTTGAACCATTCAGCACCTCTGCGGTAGCCTCTATACAGAGACCGACGGAGCAGTGGTCGAGTTGTTAGTTACTTGACTTACCTGGTCCAGTTTGTACTTGTTAATAATCCTTTCAGAAAACGGGTTTTCCCTAGAAAGTGTTTTGCCTAGGTTATTTCATCAGTTGCCTTTTACCTCTTGTACCACAGATGCCAGGGCTAACTTTGAGAAAGGGTTTTTGTGTTTTAAAAATAACATTAAAGGTCTGATACTTTGGAGCCACAGTGCTGACTCTTTCCGAATGAGAGGTAAAGGACTTGTAATATTATGGATTCCTTCAAGAGATCGGGCCCTTGTCAGTTTGTGGGCTGAACAGAAATTAAAGGGATATTTACTAGTCAGGGAGAAATGCGGATGGAGCAGGTGAGATTAAGGCAGTATTAGCCCTGCCTCTCTCCTCTCCTTTCCTCTACACCTTTATTTCACAAACATTTCAGTTGTGGATGACTGCTCCTCCCTGGTAAAGGAGTCTGACAACTTCTGACACAGCTGTCACTTTGGAACGCCATATAAATATGTGGAAACCATGTTGATGGCTGCCTGTGTAAAAGATTATTGAATTGGTGGTGATGATATACTTGATGCAAACAGAAGAAGGTGGAGTGTGAGGAAATCTGGTGAATTTTGACTCATAAGATGAAGTTCAAGAGTTTGATGAACATAGAACAAAGGTCTTGGGATGTATGTGAGACTAAAATTGGTTGTTTTCTTTTGCTTGTGGTGTTATGAGGTAGAGTCTCTCTGTGTGGCCCAAGCCAGGTTTGAATTTATAATCTTGTCTTCATCTTTCTAGTGTTGGGATTCCTGGTGTGCCCCCCTGTATTCTCAGATATTTCTAGGAGGACAATGGAGACCATAGGATGTGAGATGAAAGATGTCAGGCTCTAAACACAACCAAAGTAGAGCAGACATGAAAAGGGCAGAAAAGGATAAAAAGGGGCTGCTTAGCTGGTACTTGACATTTTGTGGACAAACCAGATTATTTCGGGCTAAGAATAAAATAGTGCACACTGAAGTGGAAGGCAGTCAGTCCAAGGAGGGTCTAGTTCAGTGCGTAGACACCCTCCTTTCCCAGAGGACATTGATGTCTTTTGACCAAAAAGGAGGAAGCCAGTAGGGAAAGAGAATGAACGTAGGGCCTACACCTGGAGAGGTAGAAGGAATGGTCCCTTTTTGGGAACCAGATCAAAGATTGAGGGGTTATTTGAGAGAGAAAAGATGAAAAACAGAGTCCTTTCCAGAAGAGTGAGTATGAAAGAGGAGAGATGTGGTTGTGAGGTTTGCTTTAGGGAAGTTGTAGTCAAAGTTCCAGATGGTTAAAATGATTGTAAAAATTGCCAGGTCAGGGATTTTAGGCCTTTTTGCTGGTAGTGAACTTTTCACAAAACCTGTGGTGTGAGGGGAAGTAGGCATAGTATGCCATGTTGTTAGAACACATAGTTGTGCTTGTTCTCTTGATTGGCAGTGCCTCCCTCTCTCTGTCAGTCTGTCTGTCTGTCTGTCTGTCTCTCTCTTAAACATTCCTGTGTAGCAAATGCCTGCCAGTCCTCTATGGAATCACTTATTTTCCTTTAATCAGTTGAATAGGATTAAGCAATGAAAGGTAGTTTAAAAACATGGAAGAAATGCATACAGATACTAGGTCTGGTTTTTAAGGTAGTCTTTTTTTTGTTTCTTTTGAGTGAAGATAAACATGCTTTGGTATTTGATTGTGGGCTTCTTGAAGCAACTGATTTCTAAGTTAAAGTTTATAAGCAGGTGATGGGCAGTAGATATTATATTGAATCTTAAATATGCCCCTTTCAAAGGTGTGCCTATGAAAGCAGAGTTTACCTCTCTATTTTAAGGCTTGGAATGTGCCTTCTGGGCAAATAATCTGGTAGGCTACTGTGATCTGACAGAGGAGCTCCAACTGGGCTTCTGTCAGCGTTCTCAGGATCTTAGGCTCCAAGCTTTTGAGTGGTAGGTAATATTTCCAGGAGAAGAGAAAGTAGAACCTGCCAGATAGGATAGAGGACAGTCATTGTGTCATACTGGTAGGGAGCTTGTGTTGCAGAAGCATCTTCTACTAGAAGTGGGAAATTAGTCCAATTTTAAAAAGCTATAATTTCTTAGGTTTACTCGAGTCTGCAGTGGGATGTCTGAGGTAAAAGGGATCATGGACAAGGATATTAGATGAGCATAGCTAGAGAGTCTGTTGGAAACTGGTGGTAAGTTCATCCAGCTTGTGGCATCCTTCCTCCAGGCTGTAGACATCACTTTAGGGCTGACCTCGGTGTAACCTGAAATTGTTCCATGTGAAATTTCTCTGTTAGCTATGTCTTTTTAAAATGTAGCTTTCTTAATGCATATACTTCAGGAGAATAAGGATGATATGGGATAGTCACTCACATTTGGTGAATTACTTTATGCTGTCACTTTATCCATCCCTAGTTCTTCAGCTTGAAAAAGGGGTGAGGAAGTTTTTTTTCTTTTTCTTTCTTTTAAATGAAGCTCCAGAGTCTGCTAGAGTTAATATTGACATATAAGAAGGAAATGCGGGTTTTGAGTTTGGATGTCTCTAGAGCTAGGAATATGAAGGGGCAATAGAGGCTAGGAGAGCTTAGAGAATTATGGCTGAACTGAGCCTTTCTGTTTTGTGGAGCCTGACACCAGAGGCTTCTCTTTGTTGCCTTGGATAGGGCACAGAAGCAGGAGGATGGGCCTCAGTGGGGTGTCCAAGGTGGAAGGAGTAGACAGAGTTGTTTATGGCAAGTGGAAACAGGGACCAGTATGTTGGTCTGAGACAGTAAGACCACTTTTTTTTTTTTTTTTTTTGGTTTTTCGAGACAGGGTTTCTCTGTATAGCCTGGCTGTCCTGGAACTCACTGGGTAGACCAGGCTGGCCTCGAACTCAGAAATCCGCCTGCCTCTGCCTCCCAAGTGCTGGATTAAAGGCGTGCGCCACCACCGCCCGCTGTAAGACCACTTTTTAACCTTCTTTGTCAGATGTTCAAGAGTTGTATTGAGCTCTGCTGCTTTGCCTGAATTATTGTGAAGTTTACTTTCATTAACTCCCCAACTGAAAGGAGAGGGGCGAACTCCTGTCGAATTTGTGTCTACCTTTCAGTGCAAGTTTCCCAGAGGAGAGAAATTGGCTCTAGATCATCATGGTGGCTGTTGCCTGGGGATCTTTTCCAGGATGCTCTTGGTCTAATGTGGGTGATGTCTTACTCATTCATGTATGTGTATCAATTTTCACATATTCTGGAGGGTTTACTAAGTAGATTTAAGCTCAGTTTCAGAGACTGGTACTTGTGAGGTCATGGACTTGATATTAGGTGTCAGTCAAAGCACACTTTGGTTTTAGTGATCTGGCTTGTGATGATTCTGCTCCTCCTTCCCCCTTTAATATTTTCCTAGTGGAAAATACAATCAAAATGTTTGTTAGTGTTTTGTGGTGGAAAGAAGAACAAAAAACAGACTGAAACAGTTTTGGTAACAGTTTCACAATATGCTTAAAGTGTAGTTGGGGAAATTATAGAGTTAAGGATGTGCCATATTATTTTTTTGGTTAGTTTTATACTACTACTAAAAGGAATTTGGCTGTACTGGTAATCAGACCCAGGGCCTTATGAACACTAGGCAAGCTGTTGACCACTGAGCTATCTGTGTATTCCCAGCACTTAAAAGAAGTTATTTTGCTTTTTTAAAGTCAAATTTTACTTATTTTGAGTAGGTAATAAATGCAGATAGTTTGAATTTTAAAAAAGGCTTCCTGGGAACAAGCTTCTCTACTGTTCCAGAACATCTTCGTTGCCTGACAGGTGGAGAGGCTAGTTTCCATTAAATAAAAAAAAAAGAATTTGCTGCAGTAATGGGGCTCATTGGTAGATTTCTTGCCTAGCACCTAAAAAATGGGGGCAGTATGATTATGTCACCTTTTAAAATGGCGTTGGCTGTGTATTTACACCTAACTATCATTACGTTTACTGAATTGGTAAAGATATCATTGTGTATGGAGTTATGAACACATAAAAGCATCTTAAACAATTTTTTGCATGTATTCATTTATTGTGTATGTGTATGTGTGTGTGTGTACACGTGCATGTGTGAGCCTAATGTAAACCTAATTAGGCAAATGAGTATAAAAAGTATGGAGGTGACATTTTAAACTCATATTTAGATTACCAAGGTCTAAATGCATACTATCTAGGTCTAATATACTATTGTGTTAATAGAGAGAAGCCAAGGGTTGAAGATTGAATGTGCATAAGCTTCTGGTCTAGAAACTGGGTTATATGTATTACAAATACATGTTGAAAAATATGCATATGTGTATATAGAGGAGTGTTGTATGCTGAGTGTGACCTGCCTATGTCAAGTATAAATTACAAATAGAAGGAATCAGTTAGGCCCTGGTAGACTCATAAAAACCTTACTTTTTAGCTAACTCGGATTAGATCATATAACCAGGCCCCATTTGTTGAAATTGTGCTAAATGTTAGTAGATACTCCTGAGAGAAGAATGACTTTTGAGTTTTGAATTGAGTACAGTATGGTCTACAATGAACACCTAGTGTGGAAAATAGCTTGTGAGTGGATCGTAAATAAAAGTTTGGGTGGATGGCTATGCCATTGTTCAAGCACAGTAGAAGCTGAATAGATGGGTTGCCAAGCTACTCAGTCTATTTTAAGTAGGAAATAAAAGGCCAGTGTGTTTCCAGTTGGACTTAAAAGCAAAAGCGGATTTAACTTTTGTTAGCCCATTCCTGTCTAGGCTCCTGGAGGACACAATTCTTTGTTATATGGAACATTGTTCATTTAGATTTGTGTGTTATCCAATATTGTTTGGGTTTCAAGTGGCATGACAATTTTAATTAAAGTGGAAATTTTAAACATATGACTAAATAGGATCCAGTTAAGCAAGGCTGGCTCCTGAGACACAGAAGATGACATCAGGAAGTCTTGTCTTTGATCATTAATGCTTTCCATGATTATTTACATTTTCAGAGTTTTCCCCATTTAGAGGTGAAGATGACCGACCTAGCTCAAAAGACAGGAACATGGCTAGCAAAATAACCCAACATTACTTTCTTGTTTTGCACTCCTGGTCACCTTGAGCTCTGTTCATCCTGCCTGTATCAGGTAGAAGAGCTTGAAGAGCGTGAGAAAGGCACATCGCCCATAGCATATGTTGATGAAAATGGAAGAACTCTGAGTTAAATCAACCGTTGTGTTCCTGAGAGCATTAGTGACTAGCCTGACCTTTACTGCCCAGCTTTAGCCTTGTATCCTGTGTTCATATAACTGTAAATACTGAGCTGTTTAAAATGACCTTGTCTGTAAGCTTAAATGGATCTTACTTCATGAACCTTTGGGGACTTGTTTGACATGGCTTTGATGTCATATACTAGATAGAAAGACATTTCTAAGATTATCTCTTAGGTGTCTTCTAATTCTGGATAGTAACACAGCTCAGGGGCTCTCCCAGAAATGCACAGGTATAGCTTGTTTTAGAAAAGTTACAAAGGGTAAGTGTCTCTGAAGTTTGTGTGTAATTAGGGAGATGGAGACCAGCCTGAACTTTACAGAAACAGTGCCTTGTAAAGGAAGACCATCCATATGCACCACAAGGTGATGATGGTAGAGAAAGGAGTCTGGTTTAGGGTTGGGTGCTGCCTACCTTTGGTAGGGTTTAATAACACATAGAGGTGTGGGAAGCAGGAAGATGGATGAAGAATCCGAAGAGGGTGGCAAGAACAGAGGTACAGAAAGAGATGGTGAGACAGAGTGGGATAAAAGCATTACAATTGGAAACATTTTCTAAAATCATGGACACCAGGGAAAGAGAAAAATGGGAAGACACTGACATTGAGTCTTGGGGTGACATTTTAGTAAGGACGTGGCAGGGGCATGATTGGACGCCTTTTGCCCATAGCACTCAAGTTGAATTTTGGGCCTGTACTTGAGTAGTAGTGGTGGAAATATGGCTTCCTAAGGGATCTTTGAGAGTAACTGGGACTTGTGCAAGGATGGAGTCGGGCAGAGTCAGATGAAGGCTGGAAAAATAAAAGGTTAATCCAAGCTTTCAAGCAGGAGTAAAACAGATAGTTATGGAACTAAGAGCTTGGAAGAGTGAGAGGAAAAACATGAGTTTGGTTTTTTTTTTGTTTGTTTGTTTTTTGTTTTTTTGAGATAGGGTTTCTCTGTATAGCTCAGGCTGTCCTGGAACTCACTCTGTAGACCAGGCTGGCCTTGAACTCAGAAATCCACCTGCCTCTGCCTCCAAGTGCTGGGATTAAAGGCGTGCGCCACCGCCACCCGGCCAAAGATTGATTGGTTGATTGATTTATATGAACACACTGCAGCTGTCTTCAGACATACCAGAAGAGGGCATCAGATCCCATTACAGATGGTTGTGAGCCATCATGTGGTTGCTGGGAATTGAACTCAGGACCTCTGGAAGAGCAGTCATTGCTCCTACCCATTGAGCCATCTCTCCAGCCCCTCTTTGTTTTCTCTGTAGTTCTTGTCATACTTGCTTTAGTGAAGGTCATTGGTTAGTTCTCTGCTCCAAGAACACTGTTGTCTGTACCATTTTCCTGCTTGGCACTCTAGGCTTGTGATTTGATGTAGTGGTCTTTGAAAATGTCCCTAACTCAGAATACCCATCTGTGAGTTCACTGTTGTAAATGGTCAGGCAGGGCTTGAACACTAGCATGCTTTCTTTCAGATTTGCTAATCTTGAGTAAATGTGATGTGTGTGTCCCCTTCCTTTGGGTTAGGTCTGAAAACTTTTCTATTGAACAGCTGTAGCATAGGCCTTAAGGTTGCTCTCAGGAAGGCCACAGCTCTCTGTGACCACATTTAGGTTGTTAATGTTATGAAATAATCCTTTGTTATTTTTAACATTAGGATTAGCTTTTCAAGGTTCTGTTTTAATATTTTTCAAGGAGATCCATGTTCACTCTGACAGGTGACTTTTTAAGAGTCAGTTTTAAGTCCTCACGTCTTTTCTCTAGGAACTACTAACATGAGGGAACACTGCTGGCCAAGGCTTTGACAAATATTAATTGAATCCTAATGTCATCATTTCTCCGCTGATTTTGACATTTTGAGGGTTTTGTTTTGTTTTCATTTTATCCTTAACTATTAAGATTCTAAGCTAGGAATAGTGGTACACCCAGCTTTAATCTCAGCATTTAGATGAGTTCAAGGCCACCCTCATCTACATAGTGAGTTCCAAGATAGCCAGAGTTGCATAGGAAGACCTGTCTTAAAAAGGCAAAAATAAACACAAAAATAAAGGTTTCAGAGGAAAAAAGACTTAATAAAAGAGTGGGATATAAACATATCCCACTCTTGTCTTCTTAATGATACCTAGTATTCTTTTGACTTGTTTGAATTCGAGCCTTCTTAATGATACCTAGTATTCTTTTGACTTGTTTGAATTCGAGCTCTAAGAATGAATCACTCTTTGTCTATCGATTTATCAATCTAGCCTAGGATGACCTTTAAACATGACCATCCTTCATTCCCCCACCTATACTCAGTACTGGGATCATGTGAATGGATCTCTAGCCTCATGCTTGGATTGAACCTAAGACTTTATGGATGTTAGGCAAGTACCCTTACATTCCAGCCCTGTGCACTTGTGGGTTTATGTTGCTCTAATCGTTAGGAACTTATTTTCATTGAATTCTGGAATGCAAGTGTACAAGATCTGAGTTTTCATTTAGGTGTCGTTAGGATTATGTTTTCTAAATGGACTTTTATTTCTCTGCATTATAACTTGTTTCCTAATTTGTTTCTCTATTCTGTTAAGATCTTTGTCCATTTGGTGAAAGTGCATAACTTAGGAGAGCTTAAATGCAATATATGTAATATTTATAAATTAATTTTTTGCCTCTAGCATATTCATAAAATTACATAAATAGAGTGTGGTTTCTAGGAAATCTGACAGTTCATTTTTACTGAAATATTTTTATCTTAGGTGGTAGATTTTAGACTGAATCATAATTTTCTTGGGTATTAGCAGTGCCTTTTTGTGGGTTTTTTTTTTTTTGCCTCACTGGTTTTATAATGTTCTCCACTTTAGAGAGCTGTGTCTCATATGTAACCTGTACATAATGATGTATTGGCACCTTTAAGCTCCTCTTAAAAAGACCTAATTAGAACTATGATTGTCAGCCAATGGGCAGATGTTTCAGTCTTCTGCATTTGGATGCTGCTCACCACCAGCTGTGGTTTTCACAATGGTATATTTTGTTAACAGTGTATGCTTGTGCAGTCGTTTAGCATCACCCTCCTCCACCCATATGAAAATAAGCACCAGACAAATTTGAAAGTTCAAACACTGGGTCGGAATTTAGTTGTCAGTTTTACTATCTTTGACTTGATTGGATTTGGGTGGGTCAGAATATGAGTGAATATTACCACAGTTGGCCACATGGGTTTCTTAGCTCTGAGATGAGTAAGGAGAAATATAGAACAAATAAGGGCAAAAAGTACTAAAAATACTTTAGTGGTTTATCAAAAGCAGGCTATAACTAGAAATTTTTAGTTTTAGCTTTGTGAGATATTTCTTTTAAGATATTAACTGTGCTATTCAAATATCAGGATGTACTTTTTGAAAAAAATATTTCTTTGTGTGTCTGTGTGTACATGAGTTGAGGTCAGAGGACAACTTTATGGAGTCAGTTCTTTTCCCCCTTTATGTGAGTTCTGAGGATCAAAGTCACCAGGCTTGGCAGTAAGCACCTTTATAAACTGTTTCACCACGCCGGCATGCACTTTGATAAACAGACGTTGAGACCGGTGTCTCTTTATCTTTAACACAACTTAGGATATTTTTATTTATAAATGAAAAATGGTACATAAAATAGTGTTTTTATAAATGAAGATGCTAACTCTAAAGTGACATGTCAAAATATAGACCTGTGTATTCCTGTGGTGTGTGTGTAACAGGTGTTTGAAAGAGAGAAAGAATTTAGGACAGAAAGGGGAGTAGGAGGACTTACTGTGCCATATTCGGAAATAAGAGTGTGTGCACACATAGACTAATAATAGTTTAGGGGAAATAGTGGGAGGAAAGAGAAGGAATGTGTATGTGCATGCATGTAAAGATTCTGTGGGACTGGGAAAGGGGGTACTATATACTATTATTTCCAGGCTTATGTTGGCATTTGCAAAGTGTAGGCCAGAGTGCTGTTATTTATGTAGGAGACACTAAACATTCTGCAAGAGGCCAGGAATCCACAAACTGCTGTTTGTGAAACTGCTGGCAGTTTTAGAGTATGTTGGTAATACCAGTCTCCAATGCTGGAGTTGGAATTGAGAATATTATGCAACATCTATTATTTTTATATTCATTTCGTAAAGGATTATTGAGCTGGATGTTGTGATGCACGCCTTATGACCGTAGTGCTTTGGAGATGGGATTAAGAGGAATGTGAGTTTGGGGGCAGTCTGGGATATAAAACAAGACCCTGTAAAAAGGAAAAGAAGAAAACTGCCTCCACCACCACCACCAACACAAGTTATTGAATGCTAGTTATATACCAGTCACCATGGTTAATGTTAGGGATTGGATAGCGTGCTTCAGTTAGTTTCTTGGGAGTGATAGACAGGTATTACAGCAAAGTGTAACACCCTGATTGAGAAGCACAGGATGCTAATGAAACATGTTTTTGTAACATACTGTTTCTGTGAAACTAATGGACATAAATCCTGAAGTGGCCAGGCACAGAAGCTGGCAGGTAGATCTGGACTCCTAGCCAGGCATCACAAAAACCATGTCAACTCAGTTAGGTCTAGTTTAGTTTGGTGAATGTCTGGTTTTGGAGAAGTCACTGACTTACATTTCTGAAAATAGTATACTTAAAGTCTGTTTCTGAAACAGAAGGTGCTAGTCAGGTGTGGTAGCCCATTCCTAATAGCAGCATGGGGATCTGAGGTAGGAGAAGTCACTGAGTTCATGGGTGCCAGCTGGTCTGCAGAGTGAGATCTTTTCTAAAAGCTACTACTGCAACAATGACAACAAAATAATAATATAAATATCATTTATTTTTAAAGATGCTATTCTGTTACATTTAAAGTGTCCCCCTCCCTGTACTGGGGATCCTATATGCTAGGCAAGTGCCCTATCACTGAGTTATATCCCTACAGTTACAGAAATGATTTTTAACTCATCTGGTGTATGTGATGGTTGAATACTTGGTTTTAACATTCTAATTAATGCTCATGGTCATTTTATCAAGTCCTATTAGATGGGACCTTATAATTACCTGTCACTGTCGATGCTGGCAATGTCTGTCTCCTTGGTTGTGCATTCCTATGGGGTCCAGGAAATCTATCACATTGAAAGACACAGTGAACGTAGACTTTATCCTGGGTGAGAAGTGGACAGCCTGAGCTCTACTTTAGTTACGGTAAAGGTTAAAGATGGTTGTCTTATTTCCATTTTATATCTAGGAAGTAAGTTAAATTTGTTTCACAGGAAAGTTCTTGAAGCAGGTTGTGTTTTCATACAAAGTTCAGAAAAAATTAAGACTTCCCCATTAGGACTTAGAAGTTTGATCTTGTCTCTGTCAGTCTGGTAATTTTAGTGATTTTTTTCAAGCCTGTTTTTACCTCTGGCTGCTTTCCACCGAGTATATTTGAAAATGCATTAGTGAATCCTCTCTGAACATGGCTTTCCTTCAGGTGATTCCACAGTAGTTTCTTGAGCTTCCAGATAGGAAGGCATTGCTTAACTGCAGGATCATATTATGAGAAACGCCATTAAGGAGTTTGATTGTTGTGTGAAGGTGAAGATTGTCATGTAGACACCTATGGCACAGCCTCTTGCACATCATCATGTAGGTGCCCATTGTGAACCATCTTTATGTAGTGCGTGACTGTCTCAGGTCTCTGACTGAACTTGGAGCTTATTAATTCAGTAACATTGTCTGGCCAGCAACCACCAGAGACTCTTCAGCCTCTGTCTCCTCAGCAGTGGGGTTTCAGGTATGTGCTGCTGCACCCAGCTTTTTTATGTGGAGATGGAGACCCTCATGCTTGTATAGTAAGCCCTTTACTGACTAAGCCAGCTCCCTACTCCCCCTACCCTTTGCTGTCTTTAAGTTGAATTGTCATGCTGTTGTTGAATTGGAAGAGTGTTTTTTTTTTTTTTTTAATTATTTTTGCTGTATTGAGGGTTGTACCTATAATCTTACACAAAGCTAGGCAAATGTTGGGCTTCCTAGTTATATCTCTATCTTGATACATTGTGCGTGTGTGTGTTTCCTTGTAAGTTTAGCTTTGTTCTTGATATATTAAGAGTGTGATTTGCAAATATTCATACTGTTCATACAGTATGTTCTGTAACATACAGAAATTATTAAATGGTATAAACGAGTGCCAGAGGAATGAAATGGTGGAGAGAACAGGAGTTAGCAGGGATTCAGAAGGGGGAGTAATTCAGTGGACCAAGAAGTTTGTAGAGAAGGAAGGCCATTTGTAGAGGAGAAAGACCACTGAAGTTAGGCAAGGTTTAGTACAGACCTCATTACCCCACACTGGTGCAGTTAAAAGCTGCTGCTGCAAAGGAGCAAAATTAGACAAATTGTATTTGAAGTTGGAATTGTCTGGCTTAAAGTTTGTGTGGTTGTGTTTAGAGATGAGGATATTTCTGTTTGGGCTGCCCTGTACAAATTGGACACCTTGTAAGCACTGCCTTCTGTTTGTGTCTCAGGTTGCCTTACTTACTGTATTCCTTTTCCATAATCCCTGAGACCTTGTAGGATGTCTTTCCCTGAAGCTTTAGAGAAACTATTCTTGTGGTTATGACATTTGTGCTGTAAATCCAGTGATCAGTGTTCAGTCTACAGCTTACTTAGTGTTTTTTAGCATAGTTTTTTATTCCCTGTACCTTGGCAGATTTTCTTTACACCATACTTGATTTCTTCCCTATCATTAGGCTTCAGTAGTCTGTTAGTTTGTTTTTCAGTTCTACTTCATTGTGCCTTTTAGTACTTCTCTGAATCCGTACAGTGCTTTCATTTAGTTTCATAGTTTAAAAATAATTCCTGTGCCATTGCTGCACCAGTTTGTCTCTAGTTCTGGCACTGATATGCAGACCTCCAGGTCTGCATATGCAGCTGTCTCCAGTTTAGTAAGTACCAGTTTAACCTCTCTCTTTCCTGGCCCTCAGATGTGCACATCTTTCTGCTTCATCTTACTTGTAGGCAGCACCTTTGTACTTGGCTCAGTATAAAAACTTAGAGACAACTGTGAGGTTTTCCCTTCCTCTAGGCCAGTCAGAAAGTACTAGGCTGTGAGCTGTCAATTGGGTTGTTACCACAGTTGTTCACCTTGCTGTCCTTGCCCTCCTCTTGTCCATCAGAGCAGTCATATTAAAATATCAGTAGGTACTTGCTCTGCTTCAAACAATGTAGTGACTTTTCCCTTCTGTCACTCATAGTAAAAACTAGTCTTTACAGCACAAAAAAGAACCTACGAAAACCAGGAATCCATGTCTCTTGGATGGATTTCTGTTGTTGCCTGTTGGAATACGTCCTCTCCTCCCAAGGCAGCTAGTTATGTCATTTACTCAGATCTACTGTGTCCATTCATCATGATTTTTGTTTTTGCAGTTGATTGATCCCACTCACCCCATCTATCCCCACTTCCCTTACAGCAGTGATCTTTCCCACACTGTCTCATTTGCCTTATTATGGTGTTTTTCTTGCATCGTAGATAAGTCGTAGGGAAAGGATTGCTGATTGTTGTTTTACTGCTGTCACCTGCCCCATAGTGGATTCACTAGACATGAATATGATAACTGCATGATGGTATAGTTCACAGTTTGTGGTATGGATATTGTGTTTCATAGTAAAATTTTATTTTTTTAATTTCTAAAAATAAATAAATTCAGTTATTAGTGTACACTTGAAAAATAACATCTGTGACTGTGGCCATGTGCTTCAAGAAAGATACTGGTTTTCCTTGTTTTTTTCCTATCATTGTGGAGTTTGCTTTAGTGAGCCACCAGTATTTTTTTATTTCTCTCTCTCTTTTTTTAAATAGGTCAAGATGCTGAATTATCAGGGACACTTTCACTTGTTCTGACACAGTGCTGCAAAAGAATAAAGGACACTGTCCAGAAGTTGGCCTCTGACCACAAAGACATCCATAGCAGTGTTTCTCGAGTCGGAAAAGCCATTGATAAGGTATGAAATTGAAGAAATTGTTTTTGTTTTTAATGTCCTTTCAGTTACTTGCTGTATGCTTGTGTGTATGTCTGAGCATGCAGATGGAGATCAGAAGACAACTTTTCGTCAGTTTTCTCTTTCTACCATGTGGGTCACTGGGATCAAATGCAGGTTATCAGGAGCCACAGAGGAGCCTTTGTGTTTCTAATGTTCTTCCTTTACCAGCATCTTGATCCCTTTTCTTTCTCAAAGGACTTTATGCTGTTCCTTTCTTCCTTGCCACAGATAACTTTACAGGTCTTGCTTACTGTGTTATCCTTGTTAAAAGTTCCCTGTTGCTGTTGTTTGAGAAACAGAAATAAAAATAAAGCAATAAAATTCTTGCCTTTTATAGCATTACTGTTCCATTTGCTTTTATGGCGAGAGTCCTGATGAATAAAGCTGCAGAGAAGTTGTAGGTTGCTGTGTGGGAGTTTGTTTATAGGAATAAGTTGCTGCTCCCTAAGTGAGTCCCTGGCTATGCCCAGGGACTGTGGTGGGATGGTTAGACTAACACCCTGTATGTGTCCCTCTCACCTTACCCTAACTCTTGTCTTCTGTAGTCAGGCTAGTTGCTTTTCTTTAGTGTTTTCTTTTATTCAGGTGAGTGACTTGGTTGTTAGGGAGCCAGGCAAACCATTTTTGCTAAGTGATTTTTTTTCTAGTGATAGTTTTTAATAAGCTATTCTTGACTTAGTGATTGACTCGTAAGCACTTTCCATTTTTAGCACTGAAGCTGTTTTTCCCATGGGGTTCACAGTCTGGATGGAGTTTACGAGGAACAGCCAAGTTTTCTGTCTGATGTCTCTGACTCCTCCGTTTATTAGGGAGTGTGGCCATCTCTGTTTATATGTTGTAAACTTTTGAAAGAAGAGGCAGACTTTTGGTGGAGACCTCTTTGTAGTAAACATACCTCCTGAACCTATTTGAGCCACGTCCCCTGTGTGAACAGTGATGGTCGTGTAACATAGACGGTAGAAGCTGCTGTAATCTGGAATGTCCAAGAACTGCAAGAGCAGTTCCACTGTTAGCAGTTACCCTGTGGTGTAAAAGTATTGAAAGACTAGGCTTAGTGGTGCCTAAGTCAGGACAGCTTCTAAAAAGATGTGTTTGCTTGTAGGTGTGGTACTATGGGGACTGCAAGTGGCAGAGACTTTGGGGACTGTATGACTTAGGGAAGTCTTAGTGGCCCGTCAGAGTGATGGTCTTGGGTTAGTGTGGCAGTCACCAGCAAAGGGTGGGAATGCAGTGAGTGTTCTCTGAAATACCTTTGAAGTTTGGAACCTGTATGGTAACTTGATGTGGGTGAACATGGCTGTGGAAGTAAGCTTAGTATCACACCATCAGGGGTGGTGGCACTGGAAGTTATCAGTTGGTACCTGCAGTGGTTGTTTGGATGTATGTGGAGTGGGTATTTGCGAGACAGTCTTAAATCATCTATGGGTGCGGAACCATTGCATTTGCTTAAGAAGCTTCAGATCTGTGACCCAAACATCCTGGTGGTTCTGATGGCACAGAGAACCCTAGGAAGTTCCTGGGTGATCTGCTGAATCACTGGGCCTGCTACTCTCTGCATTTACTAAGGGAGTCATCATCTGGGCAGTAGATCAAGTGTTATTACTGTGAGAAGAGCTAATGTCCAAGGCAAAGCCAGTCTTACCTGGGACAAGAGCTTTGCTTGGATTAAATGGGGATGGTCTCAGCTGTCAAAGCAGGTTTGTGTGTATGCCACCTTCCAGCTAAATACCAATTTCTATTGTCCTGCCATAATTATCATAAGAATTCTCTTTTGCTCTTAGGCCCCTTCCTGTAGTTGACTTGCTTCCCCCAGATATAGCAGGGTTTTGCAAACATCACTAGAGGTTGTCAAATATTTTGACTAGTTTTTGAGCAAAGTAAGATGTACTTGGTGTTAAAATTGAGTACCTCTTTGAGAATGGGTCTCTAGGGAACACATTTATAGTTAATAATTTGCATTCTGACTTGGGTTGGAAGAGGATATCTGAAACATGTTTCTTATTAGGTATTTAATGTAGTCTCACAGTTTTGAGATTTTTATGTACTTGGAAGTTATAAGGACTTCAAGTAACTACAGTTCTGAAAGAAACAGAATAGTTTCTTCCAGAAATGTGTTTACATTTTTAGGAAAGTGGCTTAGGTTTTAGTTTCAAAGATTCTTTTCATCCAGCATAGGAAACTACAGTAGTTCATGAATACTTAAGTACTTGGTGATAGGGCTCATCTGCAGGCCTCTTTCTGCACATACTCTGTATTTTTGTCATCTACTGTGTTGCCCAAAGAGGAAGCTGTTTTCTGACTGGATGTTCCTAGATGTTGTGAAAAGGCTTCATGTATACATGAGGAATCTGTGTAGGCTGTTATTACATAAGACTCCTCTGGCTTGTTAAGTCCTACACACTTAAGTTGAACTTGGCAAATGATGTCAGCTCTGGGAGCTTCCTGTACAGGTGGGGTACATTCAGGTATTGGTGGTGAGTAAACAGGATAGAGCCAAAACCATTGTGGTCCACGGATTGTGGGTTCCAGGGCAAGCCAACCTGCAATAGATTGGAATGCTGTCTAGTTGACTGTGAGTGCCATTTTATGGACACTTGCTCCTCCCAGAGAAACAGTTGCCTCTTTAGGAGCAGGCTGTCTTTGTTGTTTTAAAAAGCATATTAACAGTGAACAGTCTAAAGTAAACAATAGACCTTTAAGCCTTATGAACAGGAATGAGTATGTAATTTCTTTTTTTTTTTTTTTGGTTTTTTTCGAGACAGGGTTTCTCTGTGTAGTCTGGGCTGTCCTGGAACTCGCTTGGTAGACCAGGCTGGCCTCGAACTCAGAAATCCGCCTGCCTCTGCCTCCCAAGTGCTGGGATTAAAGGCGTGCGCCACCACCGCCCGGCGAGTATGTAATTTCTACAGACTCAAAACAGGATTTTAAAACTGAGGAACATAGATTATGACTTTTTTTTTTTAAGGGAAGAGGAACTTAAAATATTTACTAGCTTTTATTTTATGTGCATTAATGTTTTTGCCTGCATATATGTCTGAAGGTGCCAGATCTCCTAAAATTGGAGCTACAGACAGTTAAGAGCTGGATGTGGGTGCTAGGAATTTAACCGGGTCCTCTGAAAGAGCAGCCAGTGGTCTTAACTGCTGAGCCACTTCTCCAGCCCTAAAAAGGCACATTTAAAGGACTATCCAGGCAGGCATCACTTATTAGGTGTGTATGTGAAGTATTTACTTTAATGTGTTGCCAAAGTTTTTTAATCCTTGGATTTTGAGAAATTTTTTTGTCTTGTTTTTTATTTAATCCACTCATTTTTTTTTTAAATGGAAATAGTGTGTTGGCTTGTTTTTAATTTTCTACCTCCTACTTTTTAGAAATTGTATTCAGAGGGGAAAGGGAGAATGGCTAAAATGAATAGTGAATAATGCTGAGATTTTTAAGTTTCTAAAATGCATGTTATAGTTAAGAACTAAAAATAATACATGTTATTTATATGCTAGAAATCTTAACTAGACTTGTAAAAAGTGTTAGGTTTTCTTACATAAAATAGAAAAAGTTCTGAGACAAATAAACCATACATGTTCATGAAACTGTAAAGGAAATATTGTTTTATTGTTTATTGTTTTTAGCTAATCTAAGGTTTTCAGAGTTAGTATCTTAACTTGGAAGAATGTGAAGATTCAGAAGAAGAAAGCTATGAAGTGAGATTTTCTGTTAGGATAGAAAACAAAAGAGCAACACGTGTTAAAGACTGAAGGACTGGCTTGCTTGGGAAGGTTCTCTTCCTGAAACTAGGAAAGATCAGGTTGGTAAAGATGTAGGGATTATGAATTCCATCCTGAATTTTACCCAGTAGGTGACCAGAAGGAACAAAGGAGGTAGAGAAAGCAGGGGAGGATTAGCTTGACATATAGGATGAAAGTAGTAGTGGTCAGGGATGGGGAGAAGTCCTGTCACAGAGTTGACTGTGGTGCTGAGCTGAGTGCTTTCCGTGCATTATGTGTCCCATGATGCTAGTGTGTTATTCTCATTTATTTATGAGGAACTGAGGTGAGGTAAACACACCGTACCCTCAGTATATAGTCTGCAGGGCAGACCAAGGTTTGGAAAATGTTTTCAACTGAGAATTTGTTCTTAAATTTTCTTGAAAATAAGTGAGGTATGGCAAGGGTGATATTGGGGTGAAATGGTGGTTTAAAAGTTTTAACTGCAGTGCCCAAACTGGTTTTCTGCCACTAGGTGGAGCAGCTAGCCTTGGGAAGCAAAATGCTGATGTTAAAGAATGATAGTGCCGGGCAGTGGTGGCTCACGCTTTTAGTCCCAGCACTTGGGAGGCAGAGGCAGGCAGATTTCTGAGTTTGAGGCCAGCCTGGTCTACAGAATGAGTTCCAGGACAGCCAGGGCTACACAGAGAAACCCTGTCTTGAAAAATCAAAAAAAAAAAAAAAAAAAAAAAAAAAAAAGAATGATAGTATCAAAAGTTAAATAGCTAATATTTTTTAAATAATTAGGGTAATCATTTGAATTTTATGTCAGTATGACCGGTTTCAAAGAATAGATAAAAGATAATGCAGCAATTAGATAAGTCAGGTGAAGTGGAATATAGACTGACTTTAGTCCCCTAAGTTGCTTTGGTCATGGTGTTTCCTAACAACAATACTAACTCTAATTAGAACAGGGAGTCTGGGAGTATATGAGGTTGGGAGGTGTCCTGGAAGTGGGGTAGTGGTCCTGGAAGGAATCTGGTCTGAGGTGGGAGACAAAGCACAGGTGCCAAGAGAGGAGGGGGCATCTCTGAAGCATTATCCTCCTGCCCATCCCTTTCCTTAAAACCAGCTTGCTTGAGTAAAAAGAACTCTCCATAAGAACCCAGCATCCTAACTAACAGCTAGATGATCTGTGGTTCCTTGCTTACTGAACGTAAGCACTGGTATGGAACTACCCTGCCCTGCCCCTCGCAGCCTGAAAACCATTCTCCAGAGAGAAGCCGAGTGTAGTTTTGCTTTCTCTGCCACCTGTTATATATCTGCTCTAGGTTATAAGCGTTACAATTTTTGTTTTTAAAATAAAACCTTGTTTCAAACTGAATGAAGCTACATTATTTAGATGATAACTGTTTATTGAATTATAGTGCAGACCACAAAAGAAAGCCTGGTAGTCAGGTCTCATAGGATTAGGGCCAGATGATTCCTCTGGACTGGTGTATTCCCACTTTACTTGATCAGGAAGGTAGAAGATGAAATACTAGGCTTGGTCTAGCACCAATGGCATATTAGGCCAAAAGGCACAAAAAGACCTATATAGTAAATTGTGCAAATAAATCTAGGCTGTGACCAGATTCAAGTGGTATATGTGTGTGTGTACAAATTTATTACCACACCCAGTTTAATTGTTGTTGTTTTGTTTTGTGTTTTAGAGACACAGTTTCTCTCTATAGCCTTAGCTATCCTGGAATTCACTCTATAGAGCAGGTCTCAAACTTAGAGCTACCTGCCTCTGCCTCTCTAGTGCTGGGATTAAAGGTGGGTACCACCACCTCCTAGTGAATTTGTTGTTTTTTTATGTGCTTTTTTTTTTTTTTCCATCTTCTAATGGCTCAGCAGAAAAAAGTACAAAATGAACAAGACTAGTGACCTGAGTTTGATCCCTAGAACTCGTGGTGAAGGAGAGAACTGATTTCTCTTGCAAGCTGCCCTTTGACCCCCGTATATGTGCCGTGGCACTCCTGTGTTCACAATCACATCATATACACACAACAACACTAATAAAACCTTAATAAGTTTGTTTTTCTAGTGGAGATTATTTTACATGTGTCATCGTGTAGCTTGGTGGCAAGGACTGACTCAGACTCCTCTTTCCAGGTTAGATTTGCTTTGGATGGATAGTGGTAGAACATTTTGTGCATTATTTACATCTTCTTGAGTAATGATTTAATTTAATTTGAATCCCAACAACTGCAGTCCTAGGTATGATGTGAAAACTGAGGTTTATGTTAGAGCCAGAGAAATAGGGAAAACTGAGATTAAAACCTAGAGCTAAGACTTGAAGGAACCTTCTCAATTAGAATTCCGTGGGAGAAGTGATCTTCAGTGCTTTAGGAGCACCTGCAGTATGCACAGGAGTCTTTCTCCTTTCCTTGTAAAATGGAAAAGGATGTTTGCCATCTTTTTGAATAAGTCACTGACATTTCTCTGTTCTGTTCTAAGAGACAGCAGATGGGGATGTGAGATCCTTGAGGGATGGGGAGCAACAGACAGGAGGTTGTGGAGCTCGTTTACCTTTGTAAGTGTGCAGCCTGTGGTGTGGCTTAATATGTTTTTATGCTTATAAAGTAAAAGCTTAGCAGTATGAACCTATTTTTCTCTTAACTTTGAATACCAAAGCAGAAGTATGAGTATCGTACATAGGAGGTAATAGGATGTCAAAAAAGATAGTGTTGGCATCCAGAGTTTCATCTATGCCGCTGATTGTGCTACACTGCCAAGCTCATTCCCAGCCATAGCTTGTGAAGGACTGCTGTCTAGCATATGCTAAGTACAGGTTTATTTCCTCATACGTCTTGAACCTTAGCATCAGCTTTACAGGGTGTTGCCAGATTTTTTCCCTCAGGGTTTATACCAGTTTACAATCCTGCTCAGCGTGTGTGACAATGCTGTTCCCTCATTTCTCATCACATTTGCAATGGCCAGACACTAAAATCTTTGAAGATTAACCAGTGTGAAATTGTATCTGGTCATACTCACTTTGCCTTTCCTGCCTTTTGAGGTGGAACGTCTTTTCACATGTGACCATTAGGATGACCTCTTGTGAATTTCATGTTCTTTTGCCCATGGTTTCCTCTTAGATTGCCTGTCTGTCTTTTCAGTTGGAGGTTTGCTTCCATAATCTTTGTGAGTTGAATATGAAGTAGCGATCTCTCCCAGTCCAGGTCTCCTTACTCTCTGTTGAGAGGCCTTTGGAGTCTGTTCTACCTTACTAACCCAGATTAACTAGATGTTGAAAAAGAAAACCAGTTCCTTGTAGGTGTAACAGTAACCTATTGTTGGGTTCATATGCCATTTTTTTCTTCAAAGTAGATGGAAAGCTTAAAAATAACAGTGAGAGTTGGCACTTAGGAATTAAAGCAAATACTGTTTTATCATGGACTACTCAGTAACTGTGATGCATGAATGTATTTAGGTGAGCAGTAAAAACCACTCTTGAAACCTATTTGATTGTATTCGTGAGGTGGTTAAAGAGATAGCATGTATAGGCTGTTTCGTTCTCATGGGTATGTGATGAAGTTTTGTGCTTCTCCACTCTTCAGTCTCCAGATTTAGTGTGTTGTGGTTTTCTTTTTCCAAGCTTTATTGCGTCCTGCACAAATGGACGCACTTTTCTTTGCCTTTTTGGTTCTTGTTTGAATCTTTCCTCCCTGTGTAAGATCATCATGCCAGGCTTCTCTTTGCTTTATTATTTGTTTTTCAAGACAGGGTTTCTCTGGGTAGACCTGGCCATCCTGGAACTCATTCTGTAGACCAGCATGGCATCAAACTCAGAGATCCGCCAGCCTCAGCCTCCCAAGTGTTGGAATTAAAGGTATGTGCCACAATGCCTGGCATATTGTTTGGTTTTAGTTTGCTGTGTAACCCAGGCTGACCTCAAGATCCTCTGGCCTATGGTTCCTAAAATGCTCTGTAAATCTCATTGTTTTACAAATAGGAAAGGGAAAAGTAAAGCAGATGATGCTAATAATAGAGAGATCTTTCTTCATATTAGTGCCTTTGCTGGTTTATAGTGTTGTTGATTTCCTGGGTAGCCTTGTAAATGTGTTTGGTCACCTAGTAACAGAAGCTGGGAGGAATACCAGCTCTGATGCAATAGTGAGTAAGAACCTGCAGTTATAATGAAGGGAGTTGACTTATTTTGCGTCCCCTCAACATACATTTATGTTTTGACTTTAATTTTTATTAAGTGCAACCAGAATATAAACTGTGAAAGGGTTTCTTGTCTTCCTTAATTGTTTAAAGTGAAAGAATAGGTGGTTGAAGGAGTTTAGAAACATGTATCTTTCTGCCCAAGAGGGCAGCTATGTTACAAAGTTTTGGTGTGATTAAAAATAATTCTACTGGAAAGACTGTTCATTTTTCTTACCTATGTAGTAGTAACCATAGAAGGCTTTAGGAAAGTGAAGATGTGAAGGGAATCCTTGTGAAACTCTGTAACATTGTTTAAATGCTAGAATTTTAAAAGTTTTCTCAAGCATTTATTTTTTGTTACATATCTCAAGGAAATTAATTATCCAAAGAATTGTATTATTTGAGCAGATAATGATAACTGTTAGATTATTTTAAAAGCAGCTGTAGAGAAAGAAGGCAGAAGGAAAGAAAGGCTTGGTCTGACTTTAAGCAGTGCATATGGTTTGTATATGTTCTGCCCAGAGAGTGGCACTATTAGGTGTGGCCCAGTTGGAGTAGGTATGGCTTTGTTGGAGAAGGTGTGTCACTGTGGGCGTGGCCTTTAAGACCCTCACCCTAGCTGCCTGGAAGCCAGTATTCTGCTAGCAGCCTTCAGGTGAAGATGTAGAACTCTCAGCTCCTCCTGTACCTGCCTACCTAGATGCTGCCATGTTCCCTCCTTGATGATAATGGACTGAATCTCTGAACCTGTAAGCCAGCCCCAATTAAATGTTGTCCTTATAAGAGTTGCCTTGGTCATAGTGTCTGTTCACAACAGTAAAACCCTAAGACAGGCGGGACTGTGTTTATTCACTGAAAGGGGGTATCTTGATTACCCATATATTTGGATGGCCAGAATGCCTACAGAGGAAGAAGGGAAGTAAGTGGAAATGACTTCCATAATCCTAAAGAGAAGCTGGGAGGTAGAGTCCTTCAGCAGGAAACTATCAGTAACTATTAAAATTCTGAGAGTATGTTAGGCATGGTATCTGTATAGTCTCCGCATTTGTGAGGAAGGAAGGATGTCAGGGGTTCAAGAGCATCTTGTATTATATAGTGTGTTTGAGGCCAGCTTGGGCTGCGTAAAACCCTGATTCTAAAAGCAAGCAAACTGATAATATATATTAACAAGTAAAAATATCTTTTAAAGCATTTTTTATTTTTTGTGATTGTTTTCTTTCTTTCCTGGCGAATTAAATAGCTGCTGACAAGTTTATAGGCTGTTGATAAGATTGAGAAGTAATTGTTAGACAAGTCATTATCACCCAGAGCTGTGTTTGTTCACAAACCAGTGAGGGGTATAACTTAGTCAGGTGGCTATTGCTTATTACCTATGCTTAAGCATGTGGAGAATTAGAGGCAGATTCTGAGTTTGTAGTAAATTACATCATTAGATACCCATTATTTTATTTGTTTGAATGGCCTCTGGGGTGTAAAATAGCCCCATCTTACTGTGGGTTTCTAGTTGAGTCCAGAAGAAAAGCAAGATACCACCAGTCCAGTTTTCTGGTTGTTACAGCACACAAAATGTAAATTACTTTTTTTTTTTTTTTTTAAGTGTCAGTGGACTGCCTGCCATGAATCAACTCTCCAATGTAGGGTCTCTGAAAAGTAGAATTAGACGCAAAGCCTTTATAGGCGACTGCTTCATTAGTGTTGTAGGCCAGTCAGTTCATGTGCATCATTGTAGCAGTAGGTTATTTGTGCTTTTCTCATTAGGTTCTAGTTCAAGAGATTAGGTAAGAATGATGAAGGAGGGCTCCTGACCCCCCACTCCTGCTGAAGGAGCTTTTGACAGTTGATGGGTGCTGGAGGAAGGAGAATAATTTTTCTTCACTGTTAAATTACCCATACTACAGTAAATAACACTCTGGTTGTGTTCATGCAAGTAACCCCAGTTAAACTCCTCAGTCAGTAGTAAGAAAAAAGACATTAAAGTAGGAGATTCTTACTAGGAAGAAGTGGTCTAGAAGCACCAATAAGGCAGTAAATGGGGAATGAATATGATAACAACTATATTATATCTATATTATATACATATACAGAACTATATTATATCTATTATATTATATCTATATATATTATATCTATATTATATACGTGTACATAATTGTCAAAGAGTAAATAAAAATTGAAAATGAAAAAGTCTCTTATAATAAAATTAAGACATAATAATTGTAGTTTTGGCTTTC
Organism: Mastomys natalensis; assembly: GCA_021653895.1. Classification (NCBI taxonomy): domain Eukaryota; kingdom Metazoa; phylum Chordata; class Mammalia; order Rodentia; family Muridae; genus Mastomys; species Mastomys natalensis. The sequence goes on along the minus strand of JAJTUV010001459.1, from coordinate 411,181 downwards.
ATTTTGCCTGAGTGATTTCAGATTTTGATGTATTTACCTTAGCTCTTGCAAGGACATCTAAAACCAGGAAAGATGACTATGGAAAAATGTGCTCAATTTTGGAAAAGAGCACATTTTGGTTTACTGCTCTAGGTTACTATAGGCTATTCCTTTATATTCTATAAACTAATATCTTATTGGTTAGGCTAGTTAAGCAAAGGTTGCCAGGAATTGTAATTTCAGGTATATCCAGATAATCTTCTTTCATTGATTTGTGTAGTTTTTAAAAATTAAGCAATAGAGACTTATGAAACGGCAAAGCAGCAAAAATTAACTAGACAGAAAACTTTGAGACCATGATACAGGTTTGTTCTTTCTTCACTCTTTTTTTGTTTTGTTTTGTTTTTGAGACAGGATTTCTTTGTGTAGCCCTGGCTATCCTGGACCTAGCTCTATAGACAGGCTGGCCTCGAATTCATAGAAATCTGGCTGTCTCAGTGCTGGGATTAAAGGCATGTGCCACCTTCACCTAACTTCTTTTTTTAGTCTTAGATGTAAATCTGCCAAAACAAAATCTTCTTTGTCTGAGAATGCTTACTTCATCTTCCTTTCTGAAGGATATTTTTACTGGATATATAATTCTGGAATACTGATCCTCTTTTTTGGGGACAGGGGGGTTGGGGAGGGGCAAGGTACTATAATATCCTTTTAACTCCATAGTTTCTGTTGTGACATCTATAATCATTGAAATCATAGTCCCTCTGTTCCCTCTCTAAGTAACAGGCCATTTTTCTTTTCTTTTAAATCTACATACATGTGCACACATGCACACTTGCACATGACAGCCTCAGGTGTTCTTGTTCCTGCTATGTGTGTATGTCAAGCTAGCTGGCCTGTGGACTTCTGGAGATTCTCCTGTTTCTGCCTCCCATCTTGCTTGCTATAGGAACTCTGGGATTGCGGATGTGTGCTACTGTATTCAACTTCACATGGTGCTTGGGATCTGAACTAGTCTATCTCAACCGAACCATCTTCAGTCTAACAGGCTATTTTTTTTTCCTCAGCTGGTTGCTGTAGGCTTTGGTCCATTTTTGTTTTGTTTAGATGTTAACGTTTTGATGCTCTCAAGTGAGATTTCTTGTCCTTTTTAAAAGTTTCCTAAGTTTCTTTACTTTGTGTCCTTGATGTTTCAAGAATGTTTACCTTCTAAGGCCTGAGATTGGGTTCAGCCAGCAAAGACAGCTTCACAATTTGACAATTTGAGTTCTGTCCCTAGAACTCATGTGGTAGAAAGAGAGAACAATACTTTTTTTAAAAGAGTGTTTGTCCTTTTTGGGAACATTTTTGTAATTATAGCTTGGAAGTCTTGGGTTTTAGCATTTGTCATTTTGGCCTTGGTGCTTCCATACCGTGTGAACTGTGCTTGGTTCCTGGTATGCCAAACAAATCTGAGCTGCCCTCTGATGGGCAGATGCTAGTCCTCTGTGGCTCACAGTTTCTGTTTGTTTGTACTTCTGAGTAGTCCGTCTCAGTTTTCAAAGTCTAAACTTTGCACTGTGGGGTCAGAACTAGTATCCGTAGCTCAAATGTAGGCCTAGTAATAGAAACCACCCTTTTCACCAGCCTTAGAACTGCAGTTAGTGGGCTGTGCCTATGTTGATTGAGATAAGGGTGTGTCTGTGTGTGTGTGTTTCTGTCCTTCACATTCCAGACAATGCTGCATCGAGCACGCTTTTAACAGATTACTCTAGCATACTTCTGAAAATATTGCTATAATATAATGCCCAGAAATTGGCTTACTGATTTTGGTTTCACAGAAGTCAGTGTTAAATCTATACATGTTCCTAGTGTCTTCCCAATTTTTTTAAAAAAAATTCGTGTTTATTCCATCAGTAATTCCCAAGAGTGAAAAGATTTAAAAGAAGCAATAGGAAAATCCTTGCCTGTGATTGTGTAGACGAATTGAATTGGGTACTTCCTGATAACACCAAAGGAAGATATAGACCTTTCTGTAAGATGTTTTTTTCTGTTAGGTGAAAAAAAGGAAGTCATCTATACGTGACTGTTTTCTGTTTCCCCCCAGAATTTTGATTCTGACATTAGCAGTGTGGGAATAGATGGCTGCTGGCAGGCAGACAGCCAACGGCTTCTCAACGAGGTCATGGTGGAACACTTCTTCCGACAAGGAATGCTGGATGTAGCTGAGGAGCTCTGCCAGGTAAGCACATGCCTGAGGCCTAGGGAAACCAACAAGGCAGTGCTGTGGACCTGCAGTGTCTACAGATGGGACTTGGGTGTACCTCGAACTGTAGATACATTTGTGATACTTTAATGATCATATAAGTCATTTTGCTAGGAAATTTTTTAAGTTCTTAGAAATTATAATGCTATAATTTAGTATCTGAATTGCCCTTTCCTTAAGAAATTACACTCAGCCTAATATTCAAATTGTTGTTTCTTTATTCTGAGTCTTGTAGGTTGATTCCTGGTTATGAGTCAAAGTCTTAAAAGTAATACTACTTTTCCTGTGTGGCCCAGGCTCCTCCTGTTTGAGCCTCCCCAGTGCTACACTTATCGGCATGCACCATTTACTCTGGCTCTCTCTTCCTGTGATAGGGAATGTTAATATAGCAGAAAAGAGGAAAGAAACAAAAATATTAATGTTTGGTTTTCTGATCTAGTAAAACTATATCAAATGAAATTTCAGGCTAAAATTCACGTTAGGTGGGCATTGCCCTCTTTCTCTGTTAGACAGGAGCACTGTGATAGTGGTAGCTGCTGTGTTTTTCCTCCAGGCCACACCCTGCTTTTCCTTTCTACTACATTGTGAGATAGGAGTTGAGGTCACAGGAAGTGTGAGGTTTGGAGGACCGAGGAGTCTACCCAGGGCCTCTCAGGAACTTGGGGATTCGGTCCCTTATTCTTGTCTCCAAACTCCATTCTGTTTCATTTTGTTGTTGTTGTTTAAAGAAATGAAGAACTCAAAAGATAAAATAAATTAAAATGCATCATAAACCAGTCTATAATCTAAGCCTTTTCTTTTTGAAACAATTAAAATCAGTGGTACGTGGGTCTTGCTTTGTACCTTTTGTGGTGTATGTGTCCATACAGACCTCACAGCAAATTGTGTCATTGAAGATCAGTTTGTTTACAAGTAACAGACTCAAGATAGCAGCTTAAATTTTTTTGTGTAGAAAGAAAGGTTGTAAGAGAGGTTCATAGCATCTGTCTTGTGAAGTTCTTAGACACTCCTTGTAGCTCTGCAGTTTCTAGTGAGTCCTCCTCTCCTTGTGGCCAGACCTCCAGCTGCACCTTATATCCCAGGAAAGAGTATATGCTTTACATTGCATTGGCCTGGGTGTGCAGAACCACACCCAGCTACGTCCATGGTCGGTGCTCAGCTGAGATTTGACGGAAGCATAGAGATGGGACAGTCTGTGTTTCTGCCCCAGAAGTATATGCTAAAACAAAACTATCTTTGACAGCCCTGTATTTTATAATCTAGATCAGCTTTTTCCACTGTGAATGAATATACTAACAGGTTTGTTTGTTTGTTGTTGTTTGTTTTTCCCTTCTAGGAATCTGGTCTGTCTGTGGACCCAAGTCAGAAAGAACCATTTGTGGAGTTAAATCGAATATTAGAAGCATTAAAAGTCAGAGTTCTAAGGCCTGCTCTCGAGTAAGTTACTCTTTCCTTTAGGTACTGTGAGGGGAACTCTGTAAGAAAGTTTATTTGTAAAGCACAGAGATACTTAGATAGGTCTGTCTTACCTAGGGTAGACTAAAGAGGATTTGAGAAAGGACACTTGGATGCCTTTAAACCAAGTGAAATACAGCTGTATACTACAGGACTGGGCAACCTCGTTAACGTGACAATTGATCATGTTTCCAGAAGAGAAACCGGTTTACTTATCTACACTGCAACACCTCTCTGGGTAAACCAGTATTAAAACTGAAGCATTGTTTCTGCAATCTTTACATGGTATTTGAGCTTCTATAATGTGTTGAGGGTTGCGCTGTCATTCTGAGAGACGATTTAGTTAGTTATGGGAACTAAGTGATATTCATGAACAGAGCAAAAATTCTGTATGAAAGATGTGTGTTAGTGTGTGTGTGTGTGTGTGTGCCGGTGTGTGTGTGTGTGTGTGTGTGTGTGATGAGGGGGGGGGGAGTGCGTGTCAGGAGTCAGAGATAAGAGAGTTCAGGTGTATGGGTGTCACTGTATGTGTGGAGATCAGAGGACAACTTTAGGAGTCAGTTTTCTCTTCCACTTTGGGTTCTAGGGATTGGACTCAAGTCATCAGGTTTCTGCTGCAGCTAGCAAGCACTTTGACTGAGTCATGCCACTGACCCAGATCACCACGGTGTACATGGTGCTATGGATTGAACCCACAGTGATGCACAAGTGAATAACTGGATTTTGATAATTTTCTGTGAACATGCCATTTACTTGAGTTACCCAAAATATACCTGAATAATTGCTGTTAGAACAGGATTGGTGTGTGGCTTAAATAAGAAGAGCCCCTACAGGCTTATATATTTGTAGAGTAGGGGTGTATTGTTGGGGAAGTTGTGGACCTTTTTGGAGGAGGTATGTCACTGGAAGTGGTCTTTAAGGTTTTAAAAGCCCACACCATTCCCAGTTGTGGATCAGATAAAAACTCTCAGCTTCTGCTCCAGCGCCATGCCTGACGCTGTAAAATAGTTGGTATATGTCACACAAAATAGGGAGCAAGTTATTTGTTTTTCTCATGCCAGAGTCTCTAAATCCATTCTAAAATTTTTAGTGTGACCATTACCAGGGTATTTATAGTAAATAACATAAAGTGAGGATAAAGAACAAGATAACCAAAAGCAGCATGCTGGTGCTTTAAACCTTGCAATATTTGAAATCGCTGTTAATGATTGGGAATAACCCATGTGGGATTTGAATTTTGTATTTAGAGTAGAGGTTATTGCATAGTTTTCTATTTTTTGATCAGGTTTTTTTTTTTTTTTTTTTTTTTTTGTATATTTCTAGAACTAGCCATGATGAACAGATAGAGGGTTCTTACCTTAATGTGTGAGTTACGTGACTTTTGTGTAAACTAAAAATATAAATGATCTGTTTAGACGTAAATCTCTTTAACTGTGTCTTTGTAAAGGTGTGTGTTACCTTTGTACAGATGGTTGTACTGTTTTACATTGTGTGTGTGTGTGTGGTGTGTGTGTGTGTGTGTGCACACGTGTGTGCGCATATAACTTGCGAAAATTTTGAGCTGCTTGCTTATACTAGGATAGACAAAACTTTTTCTTCTAAAGTGGCTGCTTAGTATTTTGTTTGAGATTATACCTGAATTTTACTTAACCTTTTGACTCTTGTGGGAGGTCTTCAAGCTCACTAGGGATGATATACCTGACCATCTTAGAACATAAAATGATTTCCTGGGACCTGCAAGAACAATCCCTACTTGCCTCTGTTAGTGCAAAACCCTCCACTATACAACTTGAGGAACCAAAAATAACTAAATGGTATAAGAAGGAAAAGAGAAAAGTAAAGATTGCAGAATTCTTCTTCACCTAAGAGAGGAAAATGTTGCCTTTGTTTTTACTGCAGAAGGGTTTTATATGGAACAGGCTATCAACACTGCCAGACAGACTGCTGAGTTTCCCTAGGCTAGAAATCAGGTAGGAGTGCAAAGAAAACTCAGAAGGATGGGGTATAAGACTGCCCTTATGCTTTCATGGACTAATGTTTGGTTAATGGTCTTTCTGGCTAAGAAAACTCTCGTCAAACATAAGAGAGCCTATAGCATGAATGAGTAGAACAAAGTACCTGATGATGAGAGATTTGAATTACAAACTGAGTGTAATTCAGTGCGATGAATTAATAGTTTCTGGATGAGGCTGGAAAGATGGTTTAGAGGGCTCACTGGTTGCTTTTTCAGAGGACCAGGGTTCAATTCTTTTTTTTTTTTTTTGGTTTTTTCGAGACAGGGTTTCTCTGTGTAGCCCTGGCTGTCCTGGAACTCACTCTGTAGACCAGGCTGGCCTCGAACTCAGAAATCCGCCTGCCTCTGCCTCCCAAGTGCTGGGATTAAAGGTGTGAGCCACCACCACCCGGCTAGGGTTCAATTCTTGATACCTACATGGTGACTGTCTTAGAGTTCCACTACTGTGAAGAGACACCATGACCAAACCCCACATTCTTTTTAATTAGCTTCTCTTTAAATTGAAGTGTTCTTTCTCCATCACTTGGCATATACAGAGAATTAGTTTTAAATGGATCACCTTTCTTTGTCTTCTCAGAATTAAGGCCAATTAATTGGGTAACACATGTGGATCATGTAGTTTGTAATTCAAATCTCTGATCATCGGTTGCTTTGTTTTACTCATTCATGTTATAGTCTCTCTTATATTTGACGAGAGTTTTCTTGGCCAGGAAGACCATTAACACATGACACGGTTCAGAGATTCAGTCCATTATTGTTATGGTAGGAAGCATGGCAGTTTCTAGGCAGGCATGGTGCCGGAGGAGCAGAGAGGTACTACCTCTTGTTCTGAAGGTAGCTAGGAGAAGACTGGCTTTCAGGTAGCTAGGATGAGAGTCCTAAAGCCCACACCCACGGTAACACACTTCCTCCAACAAGGCCATACCTCCTAATAGTGCCACTCCCTGGGCCAGGCATATTCAAACCACCACAGTGACCCACAACCATCTGTGACTCTTGACCAGGGGATTTGACATCCTCTTCTGGCCTCTTTGGAAATCAGACATGGTTGCATACAGGCAAAACAGCTAAACACATTATTTTTTTAAGTTTTAAATAGTTTCTGGTGTTTGTTTCTTGTTCTTCAGTGCACAGCTTCTCATAGGTGTGTAGCCCTTCATTTCAAGCAGCTCTTAGTAGCACAGACAGTAAAGAAACAGCTCTCCTGAGGAGACACGAGAGGGGCATCCAAGATCGAACAAGTTGGATTTTCCCCCTAGAGTTTGATTTTTCTCTTGTTACCCAATTAATTGGCCTTAATTCTGAGAAGACAAAAAAGAAAGGTGATCCATTTAAAACTAATTCTCTGTATGTGCCAAGTGATGGAGAAAGAAACACTTCAATTTAAAGAGAAGCTAATTAAAAAGAGTGTGGAGTATGGTGCACACACCTATAATCCTAGCACTTGGAAGATGGAGGTGAGATCAGGAATTCAAGGTCATCCTCTGGTACACAGGAAGTTAAGGCCAATCTGGCTTCCTATCTCAGAAAAGAATATAATGAGGTACCAGGTGTCAGGGTTACAGGAAAGGATGTGATGGAGAGACTAGAAGGAAAAAAAAGAGAGAGATGATAACACCTTTTTCTGTTTTAAGTTTACTGCTGGTGAAAGGCTATAGGAAGATCCAAGCCTGTTATATACATTATCTAACTATCCTACTGAGGATTCAGCAGCATTGGAACAATGCACTCGCTTTCTCTCGCTCTTTCTCTCTCTTTCTCCATATATATAAAAGAACCTCAAGTAAAGTTGAATATGTGTGTTTTATGTTTTGTTTTAATATTTTCTATTCTTATGATAGGTTGGCCTTGATTTTCTGATTATCCTACTACCTCTACCTCCCAAGTGCTGGAATCAGTGACCAGCTTGTTTGTGTTTTAAGCAGATACTCATGTGTAATACTCCAGTCCTCCCCACTTTCCTCTTTTCCTCACTCACTGTTCTTTTTTGAAACAAAATTTCACTAATGCTATGTAGCCCATGCTGATATTAGCCTCTAGTGCTGGGATTGCAGGCATGTACCACCATATATAACTTTGAGTCTTTTAAGAAAAAAAAAAAAATAGTTTTGTGTGTGTGTGTGTTGTGTAACTTGTAGAAATTTGTTCTTTTCCCAATGTAGACTTTTTGTTTCATCTCCCCTTTTTTTTTTTGGTCTTATTGGTCACTTATTTATTTAGATTTTCCTTTTGTGGTTTTGTGCCATGTTCTTGTTTTTTTGTTATTTTCTTTTGTTTGTTTTTGAGAGAGGAAAAGAACACAATGCATGGGTAGGGAGGCTGTGAAGAGCTTGTAGAAATTGGGAGAGAGAAAAATATGATGAAATATAGTATATGATTTAGTATAGTATATGGAAATTAAATTCAAATCGTCACTCCTGGTGGCAAATGTTTTTGCCCATTGATTAATTTTACCCCTTTGTATGGTTTCTTAAACAGCTAACAAAAAGGACTTGCTTAGCAGTTAAGAGCACTGACTGCGCTTTGAAAGGTCCCAAGTTAATTCCCAGCATATACACTGAGTGACTTACATCTATAACTTCAGTTTCGAGGATCTGACACTCTTCCAAATTCTGCACTGATGTGTACATACATGGGCATAATTTAAAAAATAATAAAAATATCTTTTTTAAAAAATTAAAGGCACATCATCTCTGAGATGAAAAAACCATTAGTACTTCTAAGGATGGAATTAGCCAGTAACCAAGACTTCACTATTTGGAAATACTAGCCCCCCATTTGTGAAAAAAAAATCACATACTATATTTTAATCATATTTTTCTCTCTCCCAATTTCTACAAGATCTTCACAGCCTCCCTACACATGTATTCTTTTCTTTTTCTCTCTCTCAAAAACAAACAAACAAAAACAAATAACAAAAAAACAAGAACATGGCACAAAACCACGAAAAGGAAAATCTAAATAAATAAATGACCAATAAGACCAAAAAAAAAAAGCGAGATGAAACAAAAAGTCTATGAAAATACCATTGAGTTCATTTTGTGTTGCTAACTGTGCCTGGGTATGGGGCTTCTACCTCACTGTCTGACATTGTCCAGTTGTGTGTCGATGTTACTGAAAGCTACTGAAAGAATCCAAATAGATTCCCAGCTACTGAAAGAATTTCTCTGATGTGGGTTCAGTTGAGGCGGTGATCTATGAACAGCACTATGTTATTAGGAGTCATTTTAATGCTGTTTTTGTAGCAGAGTAGGACTCTGATTCTACGCCATTTTAGCAGTGTCACATATGGGCTCCATTTCATGGAGTGGGCCTTATATATAATCAGAAAGTGGTTGCTTGCTCCTATAACATTTATGCTATTATTGCACCCAGCATACCTTACAGGCAGATCATTGTTGTAGGTCTTGGGGTTTGTAGCGAGTGATATTAATGATTACATTTTTTCTTAAGTAACATGCAGAGTACCTTCTAGTATTGCGACTGCTAGTTAGCAGGGTTGAAGCTTCTAGTAGGGCACAAGTTAACTTCTCTGTGTTGGAGAACGTGAGTAAATATTTTCTACAATAAAGCCTTACCATCAGGTTGTGAAGAATAAACAATAACTTTGGCAATAGTCTGTGATGTTTAGGAATTTCAGTGGAGCCCTTGTGACCAACAATTCAACAAGAAGTAACCCATTTCTGGAATGTAGGAATATCTAGTTGGGACATTGTCTCCCCTATTATTTGGTGACTGCATTTGGATTCCTTTTGTTTATGTTAGGAAGTTTCTACAATAGTAGGTTTATATATGGTTTTTCAAATGGCCTTTAGTGTTAGTTGTCCCTACCCAAATTCTCTCTTCTACCCTTTTCTCCTTTCCTCCCTCCTATTTAATAGTCCTATTCTAGTTTCCCCTTTGTCCATAATACTATATGCTATTACCCCTTTCCATGGGAGATCTTCTCTGGGCCCTTAGTAGGTGCCTGACTTTTGTGGTTATTTCCAGATTAAAAGTCCAGATTATTCCTTGTTCACCTGTAAACACAAACAGTAAATTTAGCTGGATGTGATCTTGCCCAGAGATCACCACTCCCTTAATCTCTTTATCTCCTGAACACAGTATTCAGGTCCAGTTTACATCTTTCTGCTCCTTTATTATTACTTGAACCGTACACTTTGTATTTTTAAGCTTGTATATTTTAAGCTTGCTATGCTTGATCAGAATGCATGAGACTAAACCAGAGAACAAAAGTCTCTGTTGGCCTTTTTGGTACTTCCTTTGTGAATGCAATTAATATAAATCTCTTTACCTTAGCCTCAGCTAGACTCTTCAGACAAGGGAAAAAAGCAGACACATTCTTCACCAAAATACCACAAAAACAGTCTTTAGGCCACATACTGAAATTCTCCACTGAACCCTCTTGGGCCAGGTCTGCACAGTTCAGAACACTCTCACCAACACAGTCTTCTGTATGCCTACTAGGATAGCCCATTAGCTCCACTTAAAGCATTCCACTGCTTTCCAAAGTCCCAAAATCCACATTCCTCCAAACAAAAGCATGGTCAGGCCTGTCACAAAAATACCCCACTTCTGGTACCTACCTTCTATCATAGTGTTTTAAAGTGGAAACTTAAGCGTTCTTTGGAAAGTCGGATGGTATTTTGCTGGGGCAAACACATGAAGAAACATTAAAGTGGACACAGATATGAAAGGCTAAGGCTAACTCAAGAAGAATCATTTCACTGAAGTAGACACAGGAGAGAGGATGCTGTGCTAAAGCAAGCACATGAAAAGACATGTGATGAAGGATTCTTTGCTAACAACACCCACACATATTGATCTGCCTTACATTGCGTAGTTGACTGGCATTTGTTGGGACTCCATAGAGAGAAACACACACACCAAAAAAAACTTCTGGTGATGTGCTACAGTTTCTTGCCACTTCTATGCACTTGGGCTGATTGGCAGAATGATATCAGCTGAGACAGACACAACCCATGCTGAGGCAAGACACGAAGAGATGTTTAGAGTGTATAGATAGGACTTGATGGACAGGAACTGAGCTTGACTAGCTGGTATAGCTAGCTGTACAACACTTGTGGATCTTGCATCTTTGCTCATCTTTGCTGCGAGAGGTACAGCCGAGAACTTCTCCTGGCACACTCCTACTGACTTGAGCCAAGGCTGAGGCCTGGCTGTTTCTGCTAGGTAGTGCCACCACCACTGATTAGAGTTTACTCTCTGGAATCTACTGGACTGGACTGCTGGTATCCATCAAGTGTTTGAGTGGATCAAGCTGCTAACCTGTAAACTGACATTGCTTGGTGGTGCTTTTGGAGGTGAGTCAGAAGAATGAATTGGATCTTCTGGAACTGGAGTTACAGATGTTTGTGAACGACCATATGGGATGCTGGGAATCAAACTTAGATCTTCTGTAAGTGTTTTTAACCACCGAGCCATCTCTCCATCCTGGATTCTGTTTTCTAATCCAGTCTGTCAGTCTGTGTCTTTTTGTTTGGGGAATTGAGGGCTTACCTCTGAGGCTTTTATTTGACCTCCTAAATTTTTCATTTTCAATTTTATCTGAGTTTTGGTTATCTGTTTCTACTTTTTCGTGTCTTACAGTGTTTTCATTGAGGCATTTATTCATACTTTTTGTTTGTTTATTGTTTTGTTTTTTTGTTTTTGTTTTTTGAGACAGGGTTTCTCTTTATAGCCCTGGCTGTCCTAGAACTCACTCTGTAGACCAGGCTGGCCTCAAACTCAGAGATCTGCCTGCCTCTGCCTCCCAAGTGCTGGGATTAAAGGCGTGCCCCACCACCGCCCGGCTATTCATACCTTCTTTTAACATACTTATACTTGATATGTTTGAAGCCCCTGTCTTGTGTGTCAGTTAAATTTCATTTCTCGAGCCTACTGCAATAGATTTGTTTGTTTCTGGAGGGACAATCCAAATGTTTACTGTTTATATTTGTGTTTTGGGGCTTGAATCTAGGTATCTGCAGTAAGGATATTTGAGGTGTTTCTTAGTGTAACTATCTGGTCTTGTCTTTTTTGGTGGGTGTTCCATGCTTTGATTGCTGTTGCCATGTCTGGAGCCTAGTTAATTGTACTGGTGTATGATCCCGGTTGAGAGTGATTTTGTGGGTTTGGTCAGCAGGACACAAAGATGGGGTAGGAGGGAAGGCCGGGAGGCACAGTCTGGAGGGTACAGTGAGACCCTGGGTCCATACCAAGAGGCTGGTGATACCTTTGAAAGCACTCTTCGTGGTCTTTTGTCTGCACAGTGATGTTAGGGAATTGCTGGCTCTTGCTGAATTTGCATTGTAAAGACGTGTGGATTGCACTACCCATAGCTTCTTCCCATTGAGTGTGTACTTGTGGGGCTGAGTACTGTGAGTCATTCCCAAGAGGAAACAAACGGCACGTGTGGTAGAAGCCTTCCCCAGGAATGCTGGAAGACATGGGTGTAGGCTGTAACGTGCTAGAGAACGGTACAGGGCTGTAGCTTGTGAGCCTTGGCCAGATGCATTTTTCTTTCATTGTTACCAGAAATACTCACCCATCCAAGTGGCAAATTTAGGAGAGGAAAGGGAGAGCAAATCATGTGAGTGAAATCACGTTATTATTTGGGGGTGATGGAAATTATGTATATATGAAACCTTTCACAGGCTAAGCAGGGTAGAATGCTGCTGTGGTACTGTGTCGGTGTGGGCTGCTGCTGACTAGGTCCCTGAGTACCAGTACTGGGACTGGGGGTGCAGTTTATGCGAGTCCCACAAGGTGTCTTACTTAGAGAATGCAGTGGTTAAAAGGTTGTGACATTACACGTCCTTTGACAACAGCAAAGTGGTGCTAATGTGTACCCTCAGCCTATAGGAAGCCGCGGTGTAAGGTAACAACCAAGGCAGAGTAGTTTCTACCTCTTTCAGTTTGAATTGAACTGTGAACAAAAGGCTGACCAGCCCTCGGCTGCATGCATCCCAAGAGAACTGTGAGTGCTCCACACAAAATCTATCTCCCTTAAAGCTTGCAGTCCAGTCCTGGGCGTGTACACAAGAACCCTGTGTTACAGGATTATCTGCACCCAAGTTATCACTGTAGCCAGGAAATAAAGCCAACCTAGTCCAAGAGATAAATGGATCATGAGAGTATGTTACGTATGTAATGTGGAAAATTATTCAGCTGTAAAGAAAAGTGAAATTATGAAATTTGAAGGAAAATGCATGGACTTAGAATATATAATATTAAGTATGATCAGCCAATCTCAGAAAAACAAAACATACGCATGTTTCCCTTCTTGCTGATTCTTTAGCATGAACACCATCGTGTCACAAAGTCAAGAGAGTAAGTGTACTGGTTGACAGATTTACTTCTACTTTGGAAAAAAGCTTTTATAAAAATTTGAATTTCCTTAATGTGCAGCCTAAATGTTAAAGTTGGTTGAATCATTGGGAGACGACTGTAATCTCAGGTCAGGGATCTGGAAAAGCATTGTTGTTTTTTTTGTTTGTTTATTTTGTTTGTTTCATCCACTCAAATTGTCATTCATTTAGTAGTGTTAGACGCCCTTGAGAAAGCTAATGGTGGGGACAAGAGTGCTGTCAGGAAATTATTAGTTAAGGAAGGTGCTATTACTCAGATTTTATGTCACCTTTGTTTTGTCCTCCCTCCCCCACATGCTAGGGAACAAACCAGAGGCCTTTGCATACTCCCTGTACAGTCGCTCTACCACCGAAATAATCCCAACTCAGACTACTCACTTGTTACAGTCATACCTGGCTCATGTTCCAGTGGTCCTTGGAGAATTTGAATTGGATTAGCTGAAAAATGTCCGTGGAAAGGTCAATTAAAAGATAGGTTTTGTGGTTGAATATCTATCAAAATTAAGCTTCTTTATCACATTTGTAAAATTTGACTTCAACAGCTGATCTGTGGTACACGTCTGTTTTTATGACATGGTAGTCCCAGTTAAAGATGAATTAGTCCCTCAGGGACATTTTATCTATACAAATCTTTTTGTCATGTCATGTATAGCACAGTGTGTATATGTGCTTTTTTTTTTCTCCTTCTGAAAGTATTGGGACTCATTGGTGAGCACTTGTTGCTCTTCCAGAAGACCTGGGCTTAGTTCTCAGCACTCACATGATAGATCAAAACTGTAACTCCAGTTCTAGGAGCTCCAGTGCCCTACTTTGGCCTTGGAGGGTACCTGACCTACACATGTGCATAGTACTGGGGACAACAACACACACACACCACACAACACACACACACACACACAACACACACACACACACACACACGATAAAAGTCAATCTTAAAAAAGACTGCAAGAACCTTAAGAAATATCTAAGGATTCTGGTCTTGTTTCTTTTGTGTCTTGTTGTTGTTGCAGTGCTAGGGTTTGAACCCAGGACCCTTTATTTGTGTAAACAGGCACTCCATCACTGAGCTGTATCCACAGTCTCTATGTTTGCTGGTTCTTAATGCTAAACTGAGTAGCATAAAGTCTGACCAAGGTTTAGAAATAAGAGATTCCAGGCCCATGGTGACGTAGTGCAGCAGGTAAAGGTGCTTGCACCAAGCCTCACCTGGGTTCAGTGCCCTCCGTCCCATGGTGGAAGGAAAGAAATGACTTCTGGGCTGTCCTCTGTCTTCCACATGAGGGTTATGATGTGAGTAAAGAATGAAAGCATAATAAATGGGAGAGTGTAATTTAAAAAGTAAGAGGCTCCCCTTCAGAATTTTGGTTAATTTACAAATATGCTTGCTTAATAGGAAGAAGGATGGCTCAAAGTGATTTAGGTGTGCATCTCAAGGCTTACACTCCAGAGTGTGGCCCTCTTTAAATCCAAGTGTATTATGTGACATACCAGAGCCATTATACTGTAATACCTTATTGAAGAAGTAATTATCATCAAACCTCATATGAGTTCCTCTGTGTTTGCATCAACTAATGGTTGATGTTACCACAACCTCCCACAAGAGGGCAAACTAGACCCTCTTTTCTCATGCTAGATGTCAGCCATGCCCTTGATTACCCTTAAAACCTTTTTCTGTTGCCTTAGGTGGGCAGTATCAAACCGAGAAATGCTCATAGCCCAAAACAGCTCCTTGGAATTTAAGCTACACCGACTATATTTTATTAGCTTGTTAATGGGTGGAACTACGAATCAGCGAGAAGCCTTACAATATGCGAAAAATTTCCAGCCATTTGCCCTAAATCATCAAAAAGGTGAGTCTGGAGTCAGACCTCTTTTTTCTTTTGTATGTTGGGGAGGGAGCATGGGCAAGGTGGGGAGAGTACAAGAAGTTGAGACAGTCTCTGTGTATAGCCCAGGCTGGTCTCAAACTTGTGATCCTCTTAGGTCAGCCTCCAGAATGCTAGGAGTACAGATGTACACCAGCAGCATGGCTTGAGGTAGAGATCTTTAGTGTTTGCGGGGAGCCACTAACCACCCCAGTACCCATTACTTGTGTCCCTCATACATATTTGCTAATGACTAAGACTGTTGAGATAACTGGCATTAGGAACTCTTGAATGTAAGGACACTGACAAGACCAAGGTATGGCTTGCTCCTTGGCCACTCCCCTCTCACCACATGCTGCTGCCACACATGTAACACATATGGCAGTGTAGACTAGAAAGTCTAAGTTCACTATTTTCAGTGCTTTCCTTTTCGTATCCTCTCTTTGCTGAATCCTTAATTAAAAGGAGAACTTTCGATCATGCTTAGGGACCAGAATGTTTACATTATTTTAGGATATGTCATGGGATGGAAATGTTCTTAGCTTTCTCAATCTTTTCACAAGTAAATGCTGTTTCAGACGTGTGTGCACACCTTCATTTTGCTGGTGCTTTTTCTTTTAGACATTCAGGTATTGATGGGAAGCCTCGTGTACCTGAGACAAGGGATTGAAAACTCACCATATGTTCACCTACTTGATGCAAACCAGTGGGCTGACATCTGTGACATCTTTACACGGGATGCTTGTGCCCTCCTGGGGCTCTCCGTGGAGTCTCCTCTCAGTGTCAGGTTAGTAATGGGCCATGGTTGCTCTGAAATGGATGCTATATTGGGTAACTTTTCCTGTTGCCTTTATGATTAAACCAGTAGATTGTGTTGTCTTTCTGGAGATGTGTATAGTTGGTACTTCAAGTCCTTGCCACAGATGGAATGATACAGTTTAGGTTAGCAGTTCTCCAAATGTGACCTGGAAACCAGGGAGTCCGAAAACCCTTTTCCACTGCTGACGTTTCACAGATGATGCAGAAACAGAAGTAAGTTAAATGTCAAGGTCTGTGTTATGGGACATTGATGCCAGCCTCAGCAGGTATTTGCAGCAGCTCCTCACTGCCGTACTGACTGCCTAGTACATGCTTGCTGAGCTCAGCAGCACTTTGGGTAGGCAGTAGATACTTGTTTTAAGTTGATATTTGGGTCTGCATCTTTTTAGCATTCTCTGTGACACAATAGGGCATTTACATAAAGCATTTAGTTTCTTGCACAGTATGATGCTTGTCTTGAGACAAAGCACCTGTGTGTTGAGTTATGAACTGTCTTGTTGCAAAATACAGTTTTTACTTGAGCTAATTTGCCAGACACTCCAATTTATTGTGTTTATTGTAATTTTAAATGAATCAGTCATTACATTTTAATCCATGAAAACCAAATCACAGTTTATTCACATTCTGGGTTTTGACAGTTATTTTTCCAAGTGAATGAAGAAGCTTGTCACATTAAAGGAAGCAAGTGTATGTAAAGGTCAAGATTTTACACTAAAGTTAAAAGTTTTAGTTCTGAGCTTGTAAAGTCTTTTCTGATAAGACTGTTGAAGACATTGTAGTTTAAAAAAAAAATACTGTAAACTGGAGGGAAAACTTTGGAATGGTTAATTCATATAACCTTGCATAATCAATCATACGCAAAGAGAAGACAGGCTCAGAAGAATCTCTTTCCCTTTAAATGTTAAAAGCACAAACCACTGTGTCTGGAGGCACACTGGGATTAGGCCTTGTACTTCCCCCTTCCGTGAACTAATGAGATTTGTGCTTATAATGATGGCTCTTCCCTTTCAGCACAGAATGCCAGTGCTACCTCGCTTCTGATAGACAAGCTAATTTTTTTTTTTTTAATTACTGAGGAATTAAGTGGAAATTAAACGTCCTATCAAAAAACACAGTCTTTTTAAACCTTGCTCTTTTTCTTCATTTCTCCCACACTGGCTAGGGTTATGTGGTAGCACTAGAGTTTTATGTTTTATTTGTAAAGGGGATTACATTTTAGTAATTATAGGAAATACAGCTGAGGACTGGGAGTGGGAAGATGGGGGAAAAGTGAATTTAGCTTTCTTTTAGAGGAACAGCTGCTCTGCACCCTGTCCACTTGCCAGGCTCTGTGCTAGGTTAGCATCCCTGGGGTTGGCTCTGTGCTCTAGGGTTAGCATCCCTGGGGTTGGAACTGATGCTTCCTCTTTGGCCCTCAGTTTCTCAGCAGGTTGTGTGGCACTTCCTGCACTAATTAACATCAAAGCTGTGATTGAGCAGAGGCAGTGTACCGGAGTTTGGAACCAGAAAGACGAATTACCTGTGAGTTCAATTGATAACTTATTTATCCTTCCTGCCCTAGAAGATGAATGTTTTAATGTACTCATCATGCCATTTAACCAGAAAACACTATTGTAGCTATTCAACATGGGTTTGTTTGTTTTAAATTTGTTTTGTGTTTTTGTTTTAATGCATATAACATGAGTGAAAAATAAGGTTGGGAGTATAGCTCAGTGGAAGACCATTCGCTTAGCAGGCTTGAAGCTTTGGATCTAGTCTTCAGCACCATTCTAAAAAGGAAAAAGAAAAAATCACTTAACTAGTTCAAATAGGTATGAGGAAGGTGATGGTACACACTAATTCTAGCTCTCAGAAGGGAGAGGCAGGAAGATAGATGTTTGTGAGTTTGAGACCAGCCTGGCCTACATAGTAAGTTCCAGGGCAACCAGGGCCTCTTAGTGAGACACTGTCTTAACAACAAAAAATGAAACAAAAAAATAGATTTTAGGGACTTTAACCTGCATTTATCATTTCTGGCACAATTAATGTCACAGATGCTAGAGGGTTAAATTAATAAGCCTTTGGCATTAGCTTCTTTTTTTACCACACCTGCACACAGATTTGTCTGTAGTTACCTGTTCTTTCAGCTGTAAGTCTGTCAGTTGGTTGCACCAACTATAGCAACTTGTTGGGCATGGTTTGTAATTAGAGGCACAGGTGCCTTCCCAGTGCTACATGTGGTCAGGACATAAGCAACACTGTACTCTGCTGCTTGAGCAAATGAAAACACTATTTCTTAAGCTGATGCCCAGCTTCTGACAGTTTTTTGATCTTCTGTGAGCATCTTTGAAGTATGCACACTGAAGTAGAGTAATCTGTAGGATTCTAACTGACAGTGTGCACTTGACTGGAAAAGTGACAAGAGGTAGTGGTTGGTAATCTTTCCTCAGCAAAGATTTGTGTACTTTTGGCTTTTGTGTCCCCACCCCCACCCCTTTTTTTCTTTTTTGGGAGGTTGGGGCATACTCTTACTATGTAATCTATTTTGGGTTTCCTCTGATCCTCCTGGGCACTAGGTTTACAGGTATGTCTCACCATTTTTGCACTACTGTGGTTTGGACTCAGATCCTTGTGAGTACTGAATTCCTCCCCTTTGTCAACTTTCTTTAAAGAACCTCATTAATTGACTTAAGTCTGTGTGTCTCTGGCTGGCACAGAACTCATTTTGTCTAGATTGTATCAATCAGACTGGCCTCAAATTCAAAATCCCCTTTCTCTGCTGGGATTAAAGGTGTGTGCCACCACACCTGGCAGTAATGGACTTTTAGAACAAGAGCTATTTTGTGGATTGGGAAGGAAAGGAGACAATGTATTTGTGTAGGCTCTGGTATGCAGCAGCTGGTCTACTAGATGATTTCAAACTTTTACATGATTTGATTTATTTGTGGCAAAAACACAATGTTGATATCATGCCATGAGCTTTTAATGTGAACAAATGACAAAAAATCCTGTTGAGATTTAGCTTAAGCAATATTGATGTCAAAAATCAGTAGTTCCAGATACTTGTGAGGCTGAGGCAAGAGGATTGTACATTCAAAGCCTTCCTGGGCAACTTATGGAGATCCTATCTCAAAAAGCAAAAAAGGGGGGCACATGCACAAGGGGTAGTGGTTGTGATGTAGGATGGGGTGCTGAATGAAAGCTTGCCTAGCCACATGCAAACCCCTACATTGGACTCCAGCACTGGTCGGGGAGGGACAACAAAAAACTTTGCCTACCTCCCTGCTTCAGGTTTTCTCTGGACCGTTTCATACAAATTACATAGGAAACTCAGATCTGAAATTACCCAGAGGTAACTATATTTAGACTGCCCTTGGAGGAGTTGTTGCGCTGAATTTATTACCTAACCAAGCACTTCTACAGAACAGTCAGGCTGTCTGCCTCTGCTCTTGGTATATGTTCTGATGGAATTACAAGGTATTTAGGCCGGGCATGTGGCTTAGTGGTGGGCCAAGCTGCCTGATACCACTACAAAAAAGATACTTAACTTCTGAATCTTCATGTTTGATTTTCTCAGACTTCAGATTTCCGTTTGAAACACAGTGTTATAGTTTTGCAGATCAGAGATTTAACTAGCCTTTGCGAATTTCTCTTTTTTGAACAGATTGAAGTGGACCTTGGTAAAAAGTGCTGGTATCACTCCATATTTGCCTGTCCCATTCTTCGTCAGCAAACAACAGATAACAATCCACCCATGAAGTTGGTTTGTGGTCATATTATATCAAGAGATGCCCTGAATAAAATGTTTAATGGTAGCAAGTAAGTGTCTGACTTCTTAAACATTAAATTGATCTATCTTGAAAGAAGTAAGATGTAATAAGGATAACTGAATGCATCCAAAATCTTTTATGTTTGTTTGGGTTTTGTTTTCTGAGACAGGGTTTCTTTTATATAGCCATGGCTGATCTGTAGCTAGGCCGGCCTCAATCTTAGACATTGTCTGAGTACTGGGATTAGTGTGTAACATTATGTTCAGCCATAACTAGATTTAGAAATGAGTTTTCTTAACTAGTCATAGAAAGTGGACTGCATCTAATCTCTTTGGTTAGTTTAACCTCCGAAAGGATTTGGTAATCTGACTTGTAAATGTACTCTAACCCTTATGTGGACCTCCCTCCAAGGCTTAAGAGTAGTCTTCTGTGCATATCCTTCTCCTTCTGTGTTCCACTTCTCTCACTTAGGGCTTTATTGTGGAGCTATTTTTATATGCTACAAAATAGCCCTTCCTGATTGTTGTTGTTAAAGTTACACAGTGGTGCATGCTTATCATCCCAGCACTGAGTGGTGGAGGTAGGAGGACCCAGAATTCAAGATCATCCCAACTGTATAGCGAGTTAGAGGGGTCATCTTGAGCTACATGTGATTGTCTCAACCTACTGTTGCTGCCCTCCCCACCAATGTAGACTACTCTGTAGTGTGGAAACGTGATTCTTTAGCCAGTTTCCTCTTGGTGAATACAGTGCCAGAGTGTGTTGTTCATATGTGACAGTTGCTACCAGTGTAATTATGGTTCAGAGTGCATAGACATTTGTAATTTTTACAGACAATGAGCCCAATTTAAAACAAAACAGATCTCAAAGGCATTGTCTGTTTTACCTGCAAAACAGTTTTCATCAATTACTAAATATCAAAGAGGCTTTCAAGATAAGATCTGACTTAGGTGTTGTTTTCTGTAACCCTTCAAAGCCTGGCTGACAGTTCTATGTAGGGGATAGTTAATCCTCCAGGCAAAATAAACACATAAGCTTTGCTTTTGCACATGTTATAGGTGTGAATACAGGTGTTAAAATGTACTCTATATCTGGGCTCAGTGCTGATACTATTCTTTGTCTCAATCTTTTCTGTCTTATATTTAGATTAAAATGTCCATATTGCCCAATGGAACAGAGTCCGGGAGATGCCAAACAGATATTTTTCTGAAGAATGAGTTTGTTTGCAATTTGTAAGTGAAACTGAATTATGGGTACATTGGAGACAGAGTGTTCCATTGACTGCAGCTATCCAATCCAAGGACTGCCCGTTCATAAGCTATGCTCCAGAAGCTGCCGACTTGCTCATGTGCACAGAGGGAGTGCTCCAGATGGGTATTACACAGGGCTCTATTCACTCTTGGTCTTCGTTTCTGATCAAGTAAACACACCAGCAGTTGTCATTCAGTGCAGGTTTTTGTACTTACTATATGGTGATTTTTTTACTTAAAAGCAGAAACAGAAGTTGACCTTCCTGACATGTGTTTAATATTCCTCCTGCTTTTACAAATTCTGACATTTTCTTGATAATTGTAAGCTTGAGAGTGTTTGTGGAAGAATTTTCTTCTTATGTATACATAATTAAATGAAAAGTCTTCATAGGAGTTTGACAAATTGAATTGTGGTTATAAAATGAATTTGCTTTTTTGTTGTTGTTGGGGTGTTTTTTTTTTTTTTTGGCCTAAGGAAGAAAGCTGTGATAAATTCCAAATTTGCATAGCTTTTTGATGTTTTGCTCTGCTCCGACTCTTGCTTCAGAGTCAGCACACCTGTGTTTGAGTTCTGAGTTCTGTCTATAGCCCAGCAGGCTGCCTGTTTAAAATATCATCATGAATTTAGCAGGCTGATGTGAGAATGAAGTAGATATTACTGGGTTTTTGTTGTTTATTGGTTTGTTTTGCTTTTATTACCAAGAGGTGCTTTTTAATAAATGGTATTCTGAAGTTAGGATGTTACTAATTTGATATATGGTTTCACAGTCTTAGCACACTGTCCTTTGAGATCTGCCTTTAAGACTTGGCTAAGTATCACATTAGTTTATCATCACAGATACGCAGTGTTATGCATGTGTATATAAGTATGTGCACCAGCATCCTACATTGTGTATGTGGAAGGGAAGAAGCATGTTTCATTCTAAATGCAGTTGCCGGTCTCATTACTTCAGGTCCTTAAGGGTAGACGCTAGCAACTTTCTGTGTTGTGGACCTCATTTACTGCTGTTTTGTGTTTAATTAGTATATTGTTCATGCCTCTTCTGCAATGTCTCATCTCATTGACTGTGAACCTGTATATTAATCAAATGGCTACAGATAATGATCTTTTCTTTTGTGAGGTCTCTTCATTTAATGCACTGCCCAGAAAGAGCCATGTGTAAGAGTTATTCTCTGTATGAGGAACTAACTACATGGAAAAGACTTCTGTGGACATAATTCTGACTTAAACCCATGAAATACTTCATCTTGAGAAGAGTGCTGTGTGGAAATCACCAAATATCTCACAACTTTATTTCATCTGATGTAGCTTTGAACATCAACATAAGAAAACTGTCATGAGAAAATGAAAAACCATAAACACAGAAGCAACAAGAAATGTGACTCTTCCTATTTTAAACTACGGATGGACTCGGTTTAAGGGAATAGGGATAATAGCTTTGGTGCTAAGTTAATCAGAAATTGCCAGCATTCACAGTGGATGGTCTGTGGGCTAGCCTGGATGGTCTCTCCTGAAATGTTTATCTAGGAGAGTTGGTATTTGCTTGTGAAGGGAAAGAATGATATTGCAGGAAAACTCAAGAAATGACCATGTGGTCAGTGTCATGGTGGTGGCTCCTGTGTACTGTGTAGGTTACCTGGGTCAGGATTGGTCCGGCTCAGAGGGCATGCTTTGTTCATACTCAACCCTGGCTCACAGTGACGTGTGCGTCACTGTCAGGATACTCTGTTAAGTGTCCCTCATGCCCCATGAAGCAGGGAAAGAACAGAGCTGCCTCTGGACTGCAGGAGAAAGGCATAGTGCCAGGCAGTATCCTGTGGAGGGAGGGTGGCTGTAAACTTGTTTACTATGGATTTTTTTCCCCCTTTGAATTAAATTCTACAGTGTCAGGCTTTTTTTTGTTTTGTTTTGTTTTAAAAAAAACTTTGTTATTCCTAAGTCAAATTTAGGTTTAGGTTATGTTTTCCTCCCCCGTAACTTATTCTTACCTTCTCACCTCAAGCATCTACATGACATTTAGACGTCACACAAAGTTTATGTGATACAGACATGCTCTTGAGGTTGGTGGAAAATACTTTTGGAAGCAAGACCCTTCACACAGTTGGCTCAGGCCATTTTAAGGATGGAAGGCTCTGCCTGCTCTTCCTGGCGCTGGGCATCTCTTTGACAGTCTCTTGTGGAGCTCGTGAAACTTTAAAAGAACGAGCTTTAACAAGTGTTTGACCTTACAGCTTCCTCTGTGAGGTCCTGTAGTCCCAGTGGGCAGGCAGGACAAGGGCCCAGGACTGAAACTTGATCTTAAAATTTACCATGGAAACGAGGTCTTAGGCTCTTCTTTAAATGTGTGTACTTTATCTGTGAGAGACTGACTGTAGCAGAAGTGGATTCAAAGAAGACAGACCTTGACCAAAGATACTGAAATACAATATTGGAATCCTTGTACTCTAGAACCATGCCATCACTGATGTCATGCTCATGCTAGCATGCAGGAGGATGCCATCTGTCTCTTTGAGCCTTATTAGAGAAGGTAATGCTAGAGGAAGACTATCAGTCACACAGACATTGGAACAGGCATTGGAAACAGCTGTCCTATGGCTTCTTTGAGAGCTGTTTCCTTTTCTGGTTGTGGACAAGGCTGCCTTAGGCTCTGCTAAACCAATAAAACCTTTAGATTCTGGTGTAGCCAGAGCCTCTGCACAGTGGCTAAGGTTGTCATTGATCTTTTTCTCCTTTGTGTGATCATCACAGATGCCATTTCTGTTTTATTGATGATTATATGAGACTTTTAATACATAAATGAACGGGTATTGGTGCCTCTTTATTTTTAAAATTTTGAAGAAAAAGAGTCACCTCATATTCATAGAGTGTGTATTTTGTGAGTGTGTGAGCATTTGATTGAAAATAAGAAAGTTATTAAGTAAATTTTTCGTTTTACTTTTTCCACAGCAGCTAATGTGTAGGGAGACATTAAACCCACACCAAATCATGAGGGGATGAGGACCCCCCAATCTTTTTCTCTAGGTTGCCAACCCACAGGCTATGCAGCTCAGAATCCTATGTTTATGCTGTGTTGTTTCCACCTCAGTGCTGTCAGCCTTTGGGACAGTGGCTATCAAAAGCCAAGAGCTCTTGGTTTATCTGCACAGTAGAAGCTGCTGATAGACTACACTAGCCCTCTGGTTTCCCAGCTCAACCTCTCATACAGTGTACTGACAGCCTGCGTTGTCTGTTTAGTCAGCCAACTCGGGTTATCTTCAGGGAAAGTATGGAGGCGTGGTTTGTTTTGGTTCATCTCTAGGATGTATACAGTGAAGACAAACCAAATACTTTTCACCATTGAACTATCTGTACATTATCTTTGGTAACACTAGAATACTGTAGTCTTAGGGAACACACAGAGGAAACGTGTAGCAAGAATCACATACAAGGCTTGGTGTTTCATAAGCATGCCAGCTGACTATGGTACTGTAGTGTTTACCATAAACAGGTACAGGCTTCATGAATTTCTCATACTGAATTACAATTGAGTAGATACCAAAAACAGAGTGGCAAATGTATTTTAGTAGCAGATGAGGCAATTAGTTTTAGGGTGAATTTTTCACTGTTGATTTTACTTTAAGATGTAGCAAGAGAAAGTTTTGTTTTTAAGGCGTTTTTAAAGCTGTAGCAGGCATATGCTTCATTTACTTCCAAAGAGGCAAACGCAGCTAGACTCGCTTACAGCACATGCTTCCATGCACACGGTATGGGTGGACACCGACACTTTCTCAGTAGCAGTCTTAAACTACTCACAGCCAGGCAGGGGTGGGCGGGCTTCTGTAGGATTTAGTGCCTGAACTTTTCTTTTGGGAAGGGGCTGGAGTGAATGTCCTGGGTATGGGAGGGAAGCAGAAGGAAACAGGACTGTGAGTGAGTGTGCATGTGTGGAAGTTCATCGTAACCCTCGAAGCTAGCAAGCGACCGCTGTTGGCTGTGCTTCACTCATGACTGCAGCGTGCATGTATCTCTTCGCCATGTTTTCTAACTTCACTAAGGATTCATCAGATCATCTTGCTCAGATGGCTCAGGATTGTATTCCTTTGGCTTAACCCTGTGCTCCTGGGTTCTATGGTGTTTCTATAATTATGAATAGTGTTGCACTGTAATCTATCATATAGAGCTATATGTATGGAAATTTTTGATCAGTTTTTTAAGAGATGTATCCTGTTTGCAAAGGCACAATAAAATTGCATCTTCTAGATTATAGGCAATAAAGATATCAATAAACCTTATTTAACAAATCAGACTGATACTCTGCTTATTTGATTTGGTGGGGGAGGGAGGATGTCTAACATATCCAGTAGTTTCAGGGATTTCATCTTAACTCTGATATATTTAATTTATAAATTTCGGACTGATAAAATAGAGTTTTGAAAAACTATACGAAATGCTTTGTTAATGTGTGTATTCCTATGTAAAACACATGGCCTCTTCTGTGTATATTTTTTAAAATTAAAGACTTGCACATTTAAAAATGTTTTTGTGGATCCAGTTTGTGAACTTAACCAGCTGACAGAAGAAAGGAGAGTGAGAGGAGAAAGCCCCTTTCTGCATCTGCCTGTGTCTACATGCATTGAGGGAACGGAAGGGAGTGGTATCTTCTGTCAACATCTTAACACCAGCAATGTGAGAAGAGGTGGCTGGGCACCTTCTAGGTTTGAGCTGCTTCCTGTTTGCTCTCCCTTTTGCCCATTCTGTGCTCTGTCCAGAGTAGAACAGACTGGACTTGGGGAATGGGGGATGTGGTGGGCACCTCAGCACTGCTGGGCCTCGAGAAACTGATGCCATCTATACAGAAAAATAATGTATTTATGTTTATTTTGTCTAGTTTTTAAAGAGACACTGTTACCAAGGAAAAACCTTGTCTCATGACATAGCCTGAAAAAGCCCCTAGAGTCATCCTGGCTGTTGGGTAGTCTTCCAGTGCAGAGTTTTGGTGCTACCATGATTTTGTTTTCCCTTGGTGTCTGTCCTAATTTGTTTTCTATTGCTGTTATAAACAACATGACTAAAAGCGGTTTGCCCACAGGCCTGTCTGTTAGAGGCAGTTCTTGGTTGAGGTTTCCCCGTCACATTGACAAGAACTAAGCAGTACAATATTACTGAGGGAAAAAAACTAAACCATTGGCTGATTTAAAAATTACTAACTGGGATTAGTGTTATATGTCTAGGCAATGCGTTAGCAGCTTTTGCCACATTATAACAGCTAAAGGGCATGTCTATCAGAAACTCACTTCACTTGAATCTGCAGGTGTCGGTGGTGACTGAAGTTGACAAAGTGCTTAGCATCTCTTCCTTCATATTCCATCCATTTCCTTTTCTGCACCAACCTTTGGGTTGGGTCAGATTCTACTTGCCTGCGAATATAGACATTGTTGATCATTTGAGAAATGCCCAGTGCTGTTTTAATACAGGATAATCACACTAGACTTGTGTGGTTTCTCCCCTGCCAACTCCCATTGAAGGCTAATGATACCCACCAACCACCGTGACTAAACACAGGCCATGACAGTAGGAGGAAAAAGTAGCAGGGCCTGGAGAGATGGCTTGGTGTTTAAGAGCACTTGCTATTCTTACAAAAAAACAAGCACTTTAGTTCCAGAGGATCTGATTCCTTCTGACCTCTGTAGTCATACATAAGGTGCACATACATAATGCAGGCAGAACTCTCGTATCTTTTTAAAAGGTAATACTTGAGTTCCTAAAAGATCTCCATGCTGAAAAGACATGAATGGCCATCCTTTTGGTTGGTCCATCTCCCTTACTGCTAGCCTTTAGCTGTGACCAACTTACACTCCAGGAGTGGGGAAGCTAAGTTATGTACAAAGCCGCTTCACTCTGTGGTCACTGAATAAATCCTTTATGCCAACACTCATCTGTCAGACTTTGGTTTCCTATGGGATATGATTTGGTGCCTGTGTATGTTAGCAGTATCTGGGAAACTGGGTCCCTCCCAGGCATATTTGGAAATAATCATCCAGGTGGTGTAGGCAAGACTAGGCATCTCATTTCTCCTTAGGCCAAGGTCTTATGATATGCAGGGGTGCCCTTAGTTACCTAGGGCTCAGATTCCTAGGAATAACTGTCAATAAGGAGGGGTTACTGTTTACCTTGGAAAGTGATTAAGGCCGGGAGGCCACGGGGACTGGAGAGATGGCTCAGTGGTTAAGAGCACTTGATGCTCTCAGAGGACCTGAGTTCAGTTTACAGCACCCGCATTAGTGGTTACTGTGTTGCTATCACAGAGGGGAAAAAGATTTGTGATGGTTTGTATATGCTCGGCCAGGGAGTGGCACTATTAGAAGATGTGGCCTTGTGGGAGTAGATGTGTCGCTGTGGGTGTGGGCTTTAAGACCTTCATCCTAGCTGCCTGGAAGCCAGTCTTCCACTGGCAGCCTTCAGATGAAGACACAGAACTCTCAGCTCCTCCTGTACCAATGCCTGCCTGGATGCCACCCATGCTCTTGCCTTGATAATGGACTGAATCTCTAAACCTTTAAGCCAGTCCCAATTAAATGTTGTCCTTATAAGAGTTGCCTTGGTCATGGTGTCTGTTCACAGCAGTAAAACCCTAATACATTGTTCCTGGAGTAGTTTATACCAAGAGTGGCCCCAAATTTGAATTCTCGACTTCTTTTTTCTTCGGTCTGTCCCTTACAAAAGGCTTTGCTCTATCTTTATTGGACAGCATGGGAAACATGGTGTGGGAAAGGAATGAAGAATCTCTTAATTTTTTACTAGAGTTCACAAGGAAAGAAGTTACTTTATGACCCCTATTGACCCAGACTATCACTCAGAATCACAAAAATTAATTCTAACAACAGGATATAACTGGTGACTTCCAACATTTTTGGTGGATTTGATTTTAAGATTGCTTTTAATCTTACTGCTTTCAGCAAATGATTATAACACACATTTATTCTGGGTCAGGGGCATAGGAAAATGCAGTTTTAGGATTAAACTGCATTTAGCATAGATTGTAAATTGATTTCATGGAGGTCTAATGCATAGTGAGGTTGGCTACATTGTTTTCTTAAAGGCTAGTTAAACTGAAGTAGCCTTGGTCTCGGGCATATTACTAACTTGGTTGCAAAGTCTGGTATAAATTCAGTTTCTGAAGGCAATGATTTAAAAAAAAGCCATAACTATCTTCAACAACCATCTATAACTCCAGCTTCAGGGGGACACCCATAGGCACTCATACATGTAAATAAAAATCTGGGGAGAAGAGTACAAGTTCACTTCTTCAGTATCTATTGTCCTGGGAACATGGTTGTAGGCCAATAAACCTTGTCTGTAAATGTGTGTTCCTTCTTTTGAGATAGAGAATAGTACTACATTTTACAGGTGGGGGCACTTGGTTACCAGAAATGAAGTCACTTGCAAGAGAGTACACATTCAAATAATGAGCCAGGAAGCAGGTTTCAGTCATTAGACCCTGCTGTTGTTACCTTGATTCTCTTCTTTGGAGGTGGATGTGCTGCCTCAGATTCTCAAACTACTGGTAGGATTTGAGCTCCAGCAGAGGGGCAGCAGGTAGAAAAGGGAGCCATCTACTATTGGGCAATGGTTCAGGGAATTTCTGCCAGCAGATTCAAGGCTTTCTAAGGATAGAAGCTCTCTTCAAAGCAGTTTAAAAACTAGAGAAAAAAAATTCTCTGATGTTTCCTTATACAGAAAGTGTAAAAGTGTGTGTGTGTGTAAACATAATTTGTATTCTGTTGTAATTGTTCTCTCTGAGGCTTACTGCCTCCATCTGCTAACCTAGGCCTACCTAGTCTGTCACATCTTTCTCTGTCACTTTGTCTGCCACTCAATTAGACATCACTTTCTTTTTTTTTTTTTTTTTTTTTTTGGTTTTTTCGAGACAGGTTTCTCTGTGTAGCCCAGGCTGTCCTGAACTCACTCTGTAGACCAGGCTGGCCTCGAACTCAGAAATCCGCCTGCCTCTGCCTCCCAAGTGCTGGGATTAAAGGCGTGCGCCACCACCGCCCGGCATAGACATCACTTTCAAACACTGGTGCTCTCTTCTACATACTAACTGTACCTTCATTGTTTGGGATTAAAGGTGTGTACTGAGGGTGTGTCTGTATTCCAGCCAAAGGAATTAAAGATGTGTGTTAAAGGCTAAGCCACACCACAACTAGAAACTGGTATTGTCAGTAAAAAACACAATCTCAGAGTTCACAGTGTGATCAAATATCCTGCAACATATATGTGCATATATATTTAAATCTAGAGTCTGTGCATAAATTATAAATTTTGAGTGTATGTACATGGTACAGCTGTGGGGATGGAAGAGGAGTGTGTGTGTGTGTGTGTGCGTGTGTAGGTCAGAGGACACCCTTGGGTGCCATTCCTCTTTGGTGCAGCTTTGATTTGTATGAACTTGGTTTAGTTTGGTTTGCTTTGGTTTAAGTCACTGAGACTTAAAGGTCACCTTTAAACCAAGCTGTCTGGGCAGGGGGTCTCAAGGATCCTTGTCTTTGTCTCTCCAGCATTGGGATTTCAAGGATGCTAGTGATCAAGCACAGGTTCTTTTATTGAGCTAGCTAGCTTTCTAGCTCCAGGAGAAATATACTTGTTATATACTCGTTAGTGACCCCATATTGAAGCTGGATTCTAGCCAGCTAAGATTATAACCTGAAATTTCCTGTGCCTTGGTTCAAAAAGGGTATTACAGCCATTGTCCCCAAGAGCTTGTAGAAATGATGCTTCAGATTGGCAGTTGGGCCTGAGGTTAGCAGTATGGTACTGTGGACTACTCCTTGGGCATGTGTGGAACAAACAAATTAGATGGCCCTGGCCATCTGTTAGCCCAAGCCTAAATTTAAAGCCTGCCTTTAGCATACAGTAGGCTGCATGGCCATCAATTTGACTTCCTGTTGTCTTCCTAGTCAGACGGCTAGCTCTGATGAATGGTCCTTATTTTTAATTCTTAAGTGCTTTTTACCATTTTACTTGTAAGTCGCTTAAATCTCTTGTGACAGAATACCCAAGAGAACAGTTTAAGAGAGAAAGGTTTGCTTTTAATTTTATTTTTATGTATATGGGTGTTTTCTCACATGTATATATACTTGTGCAATATGTGTATGTACAATGCCTGAGGAGACCAGAATAGGCATCAGATCCCCTGAAACTGGAGTTAGGTTTTTGAGCCACTATGTGAGTACTAGAACCAATCTCAGGACCTCTGGAAGAACAGCCAGTGCCCTTAACTACAGAGGATCTCCCCAGCCCAGGGAGAACAGTCCATGGGGTTCAATGTATGTTTACTTGACTGTTTCTGGGCTCCTAAAACATGGCTGCAAGAGCCTGTGAGGACAACTGTTCACTGTATGGGTGAGAGGATATAGAATAGAGCATCTTACATCATGGACAGGAAGGAGAGAGCATCCAAAAAGTAAGATGCAGACCTCAAAGATATGTTTCCAGTGGCCACTTCCCCTCACAAGGCAGGATGTTCTATCACCTCAATAATCTACTCAGATTTTGAATCCATCAATAGATGAGGTGAGAGCCCTCATGATCTGAGCATCTCTGGTAAAGCCCTCACAGACACTTAGAGGATGCTTTACTGGTCTAGCTGTTCCCAGTCCAAACCAGCTTAAGTGAGCCTGCTGATTCACACATGATATTGTAGCACTGGGGGCAAGAAAAGGGAAACGTGAGTTCAAGGCCGGACCTTACTATGAAGTAAGATGTTAATCCCTGACCCCCATCCCCACCCCATTTAGCTATTATAGAAGTATAATCCTTTTTGTGAGTGCATTACAAAAAAAAAAGTACAGAAACAAAAAACAAATCAACCTCTCTCTACTGTTCAACTTCTGTCTTAGGGTTTCTGTTGCTGTGAAGAGACACCCTGAACACAGCAACTCTTATAAAGGAAAGAATTTAATTGGGGCTGGGTTACAGTTCAGAGGTTTAGTCCATTATGATTGTGGTGAGAAGCGTGGTGGCATGCAGGCAGACATGGTGTTGGAGAAGTGGCTGAGAGTTCTACATCTGGATCTGCAGGCAGCAGAAAGAGAATGAGACAGACTAGGCCTGGCTTGAGCTTCTGAGACCTCAAAGCCTACCCCCAGTGACACTATTCCTCCAACACCACCACACCTACTTCAACAAGGCCATACCTCCCAAGAGTACCACTTCTTGTAAACCTATGGGTGCCATTTTCATTCAGACTACCACAGCATCCAAGCTGAAAGTTGAAGAGAGAATGTACAGGGGGAGAAAAAAATATGTGTGTGTGCATTTGGATATACATATATGTATGTATATCTGCATATATGTATGTATATATGTATATCTGCATATACACACATATGTATGAACATTTATTGCAAAAGGAAAAAAAAAGACATTCTTTAAAAATCCTTTGAGCTTTCAAAATCCTGTATAAAGTCTCTGGGACACTCAAGTGTGGATCTGGAGGAATCTCACCTACACTCGAGTGTTCATTGTCCTTTTCTAAGGGCTTCTCTTTGTGCTAACTCATGTACACCTGAATTAAAATCTCTTCTTAAGAAACTCCAACCGTGTCTCATACTAGCCTGTCTTGAAGGTTTTTTTCAGCAGTTAAGTCAAGAATGCCAACTCTAGGACTAAAAGAAGGTTTAGTCCGCAAAGGTGCTTGCTGCCACACCTGACAACCGGAGTTCAAGCCATGTGAGCCATATGGTGGAAGGAAAGGTCAGAAACTCCACACATCCTGTAAGCTGTCCTCTCAGCTCTACAATGATACAATATAACCCCTCTGCTACACGCTTGTGCGCGCACAAACACAGAGAGAGACAGAGAGAGAGAGAGAATGAATAAATGTACCAAAACAGGTTTTTTGTTTGTTTTCCAGACAGGGTCTCTATGTAGCTCTGGCTGTCCTAAAATTCACTCTATAGACCAGGCTGGCCTTGAACTCAGGGGTCTGCCTGCCTCAGCCTCCTGAGCGCTGAGTCTGAGGTCTTGATACCAAGGGGCCTGGTAGTGGAAGACAGTTTGTTGGTGGTGGTAGTTGCTGGTGAATTTTTTACTTAGTCCTGAGTACGTGGGTGTTCTTACTCTGTGATGAACACGTGGGGGCTTGTATGCTCCCTATCCAGTGTACATACTTTATCTCAACAAAAAAAAAAAAAAAAAAAATTAAGATTTTGTTGATTGCTGGTGGGAAAATTGTCATCTCATCTGTCACCAAGAGAAAAGGAAGGCAACAGAAGAGTTGATAAATCCATGTTGACTAATGTGATAATGGTCCAGGGTAAAGGAGAAAAACCTGATAATTTTACTTTCAGGTACATACCCTAAAAAAGATGTGTCAGGAGTGGGCAGTGTAGCACAGATGGTAGAATGCTTGTATGGTTTATACCCTCAGTGTTATGGATTTGGTTTAAAGCTTGTATTATGTTATCTGGGTTCCCAAAAAATTCCATGACAATTATACATGTTTACGACACTGAGGGTCCCTGCCCCTAGTTGGTTCTGATTGGTAAATAAAGTTGCCAGTGGCCAATGGCTGGGCAGAGAGACAGAGGCGGGACTTTTGGATTCTCGGCCAGAGGACAGGGAGAAAAGAAGAGTGCCATGACAGGCAGGAAATAAGGTCTAGGCTTGAGGGCTGCAGAATAGAGAACGTGCCAATCATGTAAGAGCCGGAGAAGCACCTCCCCACATTGGGTCTAGGGTAGCAAAGATGGAATATAGATTTTAGAAGTAATAATTC
Source organism: Mastomys natalensis (assembly GCA_021653895.1). Lineage (NCBI taxonomy): Eukaryota > Metazoa > Chordata > Mammalia > Rodentia > Muridae > Mastomys > Mastomys natalensis. The sequence continues at coordinate 378,676 of JAJTUV010001459.1, read as the reverse complement.
AGGAGTATCAGAGGGCAAGTTTGGGAGTGGCCCAACCATTGAGCTGATTAAAGTATATTAAATATAAGGTTCTCTGTGTGTGTGTATGTGTTTCATTTGGGAATCCAGAACATTGGGGCAGGTACCTCGGAACTTGAGTTGCCACTGCTGGGAATTTTTGAGAGGTTAATCATAATAATCACATAAACAGGGCATAGCAGCACATGCCGGAATCCCAGCACTCAGAGGTGATGGCAGAGAGGTCAGATATTCAAGGTCATTTTCAGCTACACAGGGAACTCAAGTCTAGCCTGTACATGAGACCCTTTCTTGAACAACAACAAAAGCAAATGAACAAACAAAAAAAAATCCAGAGATTTGTGCAAAGTTTAGTAGTGTAAATGTAGGGGGAAGTTTGAAACAACTTAATACTAAATGGGTACAACCAAACTATGAAATGCTATTTAACCATTAAATGGTATTATAAATGTTTATTTACTAAATCCACTTACAAAAACTGCTGTATTTTAAAATTGTAATTTCTTACATTATATGCATAGGAAATAATCAAGTATAAAATAATAACAATAGATTAAGGATCATGGGTGACTCTTAGTTCCTTCAGGTTTTTATTGCATAGTATCTGTTCCTTACTTTTACTCAGAGAGGAAATTGGCTCTGGGGCAGCAGTTTTGACAGTCAGCCCCTTCCTCCACATCTGCTTTGCCTCATCCTCACATCTGCCTTCCAGGGGATGCTAAGAAATGCTCTCCAAGGGGTCTATATTTAGAGTATAAGACATGCTGGTGATCCCAGGAGCGCATCCAAGTCTAATATTTAGAAATGGGAGAGTGTAGCTGCCTGCGGCCACGGACAAACTGGTTCACCTGAAATGGGGGCTGGAAATGAAAAAAGAGATGGAAGGATGAGAGAAGTATGAAGCCAAGACAAAGTTTTCTGATCAAGGTTCGAAGTTTAATATTCAGCTCTTCCAATTTAAAGGGAAAGCCCCACCGAACCCAGAGATGGGAGGGGGAACCCACCCTTTGTTACAGCCGGAGATGTCTCATGGCAAGCTCAGCGGGCAGTCTACTCTTTAAGTTCTGTAGCAGGTTGTATGTGCAGCCAAGGTGGGTAACTCCACCTAGGCCCTATTGGTCTATTGTGATAAACAAGGTCTTTCAGGCCTGCTCAAGGCTGGGGGTAGGGCACAGGAGAGGTCCTGCCTACAGCTTCTCTGATGCTTGAATCCTATGGTCAAACCTCACCCTCTGTTGTACAAGAGCCGAGAGAATCATAGTTCCACAGGAATGTCACAGTGGTGGTTTGAACAGCATTAATTGGGTTTTACTGTAGTCTTCAGTAACAGAGGGGGCTATTTTCCAGATTTACCATACCCCTTCACTTGACGGCCAACAATTTCCCAGTTCCTTACAGGAAGCTCTGATGTCCAGGTGCACTGCTAAAGGCAGTTCTCCTGTCTTCAATTTGTTATATCTGACGATCACAGCCAGAGCTGAGCAGATCAACAGGTTCATACCACTTGCCGTCTTGTGGTTTGAGGAACATCATGCCACTAAAGACACATACCTAATCAGAGAGCTCAGGGGATGTGGGCGAGATCCTGCACCAGCTAGTGCTTGGGTTCTCTCCTGCTCTACAGATCCTGCTGTTCCCATCTCTGATCTTCAGCTTCTTTTATATGATGGGCAGACAGGAGATTTATATCATCAAATGGGTTCTGAGGCCACCAGCTACATGGAGCCTGAAACTGGAACTAGCTCTGGTGTTATGGTCTGCTCTTTACCCCATTGTGCGCATACAAGTATGTTTTGTGTCAAAGAGAATTCATAAAGAAAAAGAACTGTCCCCATCCCACCCCCACTAAAAAATACAGAGGACAATATATAAGACAACAGGAAACTGAAAAAGGAGGGCCCGTCTCTTGCAAGAGATCTCTGAAGTCATGTAGTAGTTGTGGCTTCCTGGCGGCGACATTTTACACGAATTTCTCTGAAGGCCTGGGTTTGCCTCCCTCTTTGACTAGGGGCCTGAAAGAGACACAGGAGACCAACCATCACTGTGGCAAGAACCTCTTTAAAGTAGTATCAGCACACACCAGTTTTTGATGGCTCTGAGAACTCGTTCCTAGGCATTAATGAATGAATTACCTCAGCCACCCTTTCCTTTAAGTCCTCAAGGCACCCAGAGAGAGGTCTACACTGCTCAGGAGCAGCTAAAGACCCTGCCTCTGGTCACATAACTCTTAGGTAGCTGAAGCAGCATCTGAGCCCAGTTAGGCTCCCTGGAACCTTCTGGAGTCCCAGGAGGGTGAGATTAGAAGCTGATTGTTTTAAGTCAGCAGATGGCCTGATTCTTATCCCAGTAGCCCCAAATTGAGAATCCAGAAGGGTGTGAGGTGCAACGTCAGCCAAGCACAGTGTTGAGCTTGATGTCACACTAAAAGTGGATGCTATTTCAGGACTTTGGTAAGAGACCTGAGTGGCTCCTTTAGCTGAGACTCCGACCTATGATGCCTAGGGAGCTAATTTGCATAGCTCCAGGTTTTTAGGGCAAGGACAGGCTTTTCTATTTTACATTTCAAAATGAGAGTATTCAGAAAAAGTAAATATAAGTGACTGTCTTGCAGAAGCAACCAAGTTCACTCCAGACCGTGAAAATACTGAAAACCCTCCGCAGGCTTTCCGCTTTCAGCACGTCCCCTGCAACAGAATCAGTCCAGCTGCTCTCCCGCTGAGCCCTTCTGTGGTCCTTCCTTTTCTCAGGAATGAATTCAATACCTCACCAGCTTTCTGCTTCTCCTTGTTCAGGGACTGGCTGACTCCTGGTCCCCTGCCACCAGGACTTCACTTGGCACAACCTCTCTCTGGGAAAGATGCCCAAAGCACCGGCCATGCCACTGGGACCACGACTGCCCAGGGTGAGCAGGCCTACAGCTCAGGCTTTACTCACCTGGGACATTTGCAAACACGCCTTCGGTTCCCTAGACAAGGAAGAAGGGAGAGTGAATACCGCTTGCCGTCTCCAGATACCATGTCAATAGCTTCCTCTACTCCAGACCTTTGAGGCTCAGAACTCTTCAGACTTGGGGTGAACACTACTTTGTCTACTCTTTCCTTAAGTTTCAATTAAAAATAAAACATTTTAGCTGGGCTGTTGTTACCCACGTCTTTAATCCCATGGCTTGGGAGGCAGAGGCCAGTGGATCTCTGAATTCGAAGGCAGCCTGGTCTACAAAGCGAGTTCCAGGACAGCCCAAAGGCTACACGGAGAAACCCTGTCTTAAACAACAACAACAAAATAAATGCATAAATACATAAATAAAACATTTTAAATTTGGTTTGGTGGCTATGCCTGTAGTCCCAGCACTCTCAAATGGAGGGAGGCAGAAGGATCAGATCAAAAGTGTGGGGTTATCCTAGGCTACCTAACTAGTTTTAGGCTAGCCGAGACAACATGAAATGAAACCCTTTCTTGGGGAGGAAGAGGCATTGTAAGTGCAGATGTGAGTGGATCTGGGAATCTGTAGACCTGGCTGGTGTAATCACCTGTATAGACTCAGAGGAATGAATGGTTTGTGAGGTAGGATCAAGGGCAAATCTCAAGCCAGCCATGGTTTTGACTCAGCCTTCATGGGCCGGGATCTCAGGCTACATAGTCCCGCTCCCTAGTGTGCTTAAATTATCCTGGCTGTGCTAGCTGCTGATTTAGCTGCTCTTGGGGGGTCTTGGAATAGGGTTCTGTTCCAAAAAGTTCCCAGAGGGTAGAAAGAACAGCGGGGTGGCCTACCTGTCTTCTCCTGCCTTCAAGAAAGAACCCGCTGCACTGGTCCTACAGGTCAGCTGGAGCGCGTGCATTCCTCCCCCACCCCCACCCTCCAAACTTAATCTCCCAGAAGGGCTGTCTGGAGCGGGCACAAAGTACAGACTCCTCCCGGAGCACAAAGCCGTCTCCTCCAGGCAGGGGACTCCCCAGGACTTACTGTGGCAGGAGATGAGAGTGATGACCAGGGACAGCAGAAGGAGCCCGCAGATTCCGGCCAAGGGTGCCCAGATGTAAATATTACAGGTGAAGTCCAATCCCGTCCCCTCCACTGACGAGATCCGAATGAATGGAATTTAGAAACCCGCTGGGACAGCCCCCAACCCCGCCCCCAGCACTTCTCCCGGTCCAGGTCTCCCTCCAAGACCAGATTTTCCTTGGCAAGTGACACCACCCACCTCCACCCCCCAGGCTATCTGTCTATCCCAATCGCGGACCATAAGGCCACCTAACCTGAGCCACCCGCCCCGGGCCGGCAAGCTTCTGGTCTCAGGGGCCGAGTTGTCCCGGTAGGGGGCACCGGTGTGGGAGCTCGCGACACTGGCTTGGCAGTAGTAGAGAACCCTGCAAAAGCAACAGGTGCCTACGGGTCAGACTGGAGCTGTGGATGCACCAGCCTCTTTCCGCTTAGCCTTTACCCAAGAAGGAGCCTTTTCCTGAGCTTTTAACTAGAGGAAGAAGGGATCCCCGGATCGTGCTGGGCCAGTCCGCTGCTCGCACTCGCGGAGCTAGTGTGATTTGGGGCCGATGCTAAGAAGGTTTGCTGCCCTCCACCAAACCAAAGCTGGAGTCAATACCAGAACTCTATCCTGGAGCCTACAGGGGCAGAATCACACACACATCCAGACTCCAGGGGTTAAAAGTCACTTCTAATCCTACCCAACACCTCAGCCTCAGTTTTCTGGTCTGTAAAATGGGGACAGTGTAGAAGTAGCCTCCAAGGGACCCCAAGAGATTTAAGAAGAGGGAATCTGTGTGTAAAACATGTTCAGATGTGACCCTTAAAATCCAGGAGAAGGGATCTCCGCTTCCAAACCTTTCTGAAAGACCGGCACGAGAGGACTGAAGTACATCACTGAGTTGCTGGTGACTGAGCAGAAATAGTAGCCTTGGTTTTTCTCGACGAACTGAGGGTGAGGGTGTACTTGTTAGTATTCTCCTCCTTCTTGGCAGAGAACAGTTTCGGATCCAATTTATCGTTCAGCTTGTTGCCGGACCGGATGAATAGGAGATGAAGGTGGGCTGGTGGAGTTTGGAGCTGGAGTTCTGGAAGAGCCAAGAGCATCCTTGCGAAGTGGTCAGAAACACTTCGCATGTCAGCTCCACCTTCTGGCCAACTTCGGCGTCCATTTTCTTTGGCGACATTCGGAACTGTCCCGAACTCTGGAGCCTGTGACATCTGCAGGTGCCAGGTTAAGAGGCTGAGTGGGGAGTCCCCAAACCCTTGATTTGCTCCAGCCCCTGCTCTCCCCGGGATTATCAACTCACCCAGCAGTAGCAGGTTCAGCAACAGAAAGCAGGTCAACCGTGAGGCCATGATATGCTCCCATCAGCACCTTAGGTCAAGCTAGGGCTCTAGGGGAGGGGCCCAGGAACAGGGCGGGAGGTGCGGGGGGGGGGAGCGTAGAGGGTGAGAAAACTGCTCCCTTAGCCGGCTGCAGACAGAGCCGACTTCGTATTTGAGGATATGATGTCACCCAAAGTCCCCACCAAAGAGTGTTAGCCTCCTTTTTCGCAGTTACCACCTTTTAGGGGCCTGGGAACTCAGAGAGAGAATGCAGCCTTGCAGAGCAGGTGAGGGGAGTTGAAAACTGAGATTTGGGTGAAGAGAAAACGCTTGGAAAGGGGCCTTGGGAATTAATTGTTCTTCTGCAAGAATGGCTGAAAGAAGGAGAAAGATTAAATCTTAATAAAATGAGAGTGACAGGACATGAAGGGAGAGGAGTGTCCACTCTCCTTTATCTTTTTCTCATAGACAGGGTCTTGAGTAGTCCAAGCTTGCCTCAGACTCACTTCACAGCAGAGGCTGGCCTTGAATTCCAGACCCTCCTGCCCTTCCACTTCTTTTGCTGGCAATAGTGTCTTTTTGCTTCTTGTCTGGAGATTGAGTGGAGAGAGAATTTACAGCAATTCCAGCAAAGCAGACTAGAGATTAACCAGAAGGGCCTTACACCTCCCATCAAGGGGACTTGCAAGGGGACAGTTCAACGGGAACCTTGAGTGGCACTCTTAGCTGCTGACAATATCCAACTGGATGATGCAGCTCCATACTTCGACCATCATTCTTATCCAGGGGATCTGATCACCCCATGACCTGCACAGCTAGATGAAAACAGCTCCCGACTGTGGATGCCTTGGTAGTGTGGCTCCACCCAAGCTACTGTCCCTGGCTTTGCCATGCACCTGCAGCCACCACCCGGTAGACAGATGTTTCCCTTGTTGCTTACTTATGCCTGTATTTCCAAGCTCTTGGTGCACACTGCCTGGCAAATGCCAGGACCCCTACTATCTAATTTGGGCCTTTGGCTTTCTCTGTTGCTTGTATGCATGTGTGTGTTCTGAGTGAATCTTGGGTGCAGGCATTTACCTTTCTCTGTCCCTGGCACACACAGACTTCATTCCTTCTTGCCCACTACCATCCTGAAAGCTGCCAGTCCCAGGGATGTGTTTTCCTCTTGATTGTCCATGGCTTGCACTTAGTGGGGTTTTCCACTTAGAATCCCATACAGGGTGCACCTCACACGTTTCTGCTTGATTCTAGTTGGAGGTGGGTTGCCTGGCATTCTCTACCCCACATCTGAGTTCTGCCCAGTGGCAATCTGTCTGCCAGAGCCTCCACAGTGCTGGGTATGGCCACCATGTCCAGTTTCCACAAACAAGTGTTGGATGGAGTGTGTCGCTATTGTTACATCCTAACCTGTGTTTCCTGAGCTGCACCCCTCTGAAGAGGTTTGCCTTTTGTTGTTTATATTTGATGACAAGATCTCAACTCTGTAGCCTAGGCTGGCCTGGAACTTACAATGTAGTTCAAGCAGGCCTTGAGTTCATGGTAATCCAATTAATTAGTCTCCAGGGTGCTAGGAATACAAACTTGAGCCACCAAGCTCCATAATGGCTGATATATATGAACAAGTACTGGATGAGCTTCTAGAAACTGCTTGGTCTCCATGCTCTCTACTCTAAGATGAATGCCCAGATGCTGACTCTAATATTTTATGTTTAGAGTTTTTAAAGTATAATTTAATGTAGTTTATTATTATTTGGTGTGAATGTGTGTGATGTATGTGTCTGAGAGGGAACATATATGCCACAGCGTGAGTGTGAAATCAGAGAACGGCTCTGTGGAGTCAGTTCTCTTCTCCCACCTCTACATGGCTTCTGGGGATGAAACTTAGGTCAACAGGCTTTCTTGGCCAGCCCAGTACCTACTGTGGCTTCTAAAGTGGCTTCTTAAATTACAAAAGTAATATATTCCTGAAAAAAAAAATGTTACACACAGGGCTGGAGAGATTGCTCAGTGGGTGAAGTATTTGCTATGAAAACATGCAGTCCTGAGTTCAGATCCCTAGCACGCATTGCCAGGAGGAAGAGACAGGGGATGCCTGAAGCAAGCTGACTAGTTAGACTAGCAGAATCAGCAAGCTATGGGTTCAATTGAGAGAACCTGTCTCAGTATATAACCTGGAGAACAATGAAAGATATCTTCTTTGGGCCTCCACACTCTTGAGTATGTGCACCTGCAACCCCACACTTGTGCACCCCCACACAGACACACGTGCATACATATAAACAAGTATAAATTTTAAAATGCCAGACGGTACAAGAGTAAGTACAGAGAAAGTCCTCTCCTCATTTGTCCTCAGTTCTTCAGGTAAAACCATGGTAACAGCTGACTGTGTCTCTTAGATGCTGTCTGGGCACAGATGTTTATCATTTCAAATCATTTGTTCCAGGGGTAGTGTTACAAAATCTATTTTCAAGTTTCCTACTTTTCACACTAACAGTTGGAGACCCACTTCATTTCTTTGCATGATGCCTTTCACATAGCTGTTTAGTTTATTTTGTTTTATTAGTAGGCCTTTAAGCCGGTTCCCATTTTAATAATTACTGTACCATTGAGGCTGTGGTATGAAAAGATACATTATTCCTGATACATTGTATCACTGAATTCATAAAGTGCACATAACACTTTCAATTTTCTGTTTTTTTTTTTTTTTGTTGTTGTTGTTTGTTTTGTTTTGTTTTTTTTTGTTTTTCAAGACAGGGTTTCTCTGTGTAGCCCTGGCTGTCCTGGAACTCACTCTGTAGACCAGGCTGGCCTTGAACTCAGAAATCTGCCTGCCTCTGCCTCCCAAGTGCTGGGATTAAAGGCGTGCGCCACCACCGCCCGGCCACTTTCAATTTTCAAAAGATACCTTTATTTATTTAGTGTGTGTGTACACTAATGTGCCTTAGTACTACAGGTCAGAGGACACGTTATGGGGCTCAGTTTCCTCCTTCTCCTATGTGGGTCCCAAGGATTGAACTCAAGTTGTCAGCAAGTCGCTTTAACTCTTGTAACTATCTCACTCGTGCCTCACATAATGCTTTCCAGTGGAGGATGAGCGAGTTAAAGAAGGGAAAACCTTTGTAATGACCAGCAAGTGTATATGCATGCCTGTGTCTATAAGCGTATGTATAGTGTGCGTATATGAATATAGTGTGTATGCATGCATGGATGTGTATGCACATATACTGTATGTGTGTGTATATATCTGTGTACGTGTGTGTGTGTGTGTGTGTGTGTGTCTGGATGGAAAGACAGAGTGCTTCTCTTAATTTACATGAGTGAGGACAACAAGGAAGCAGGTAGGTTTAGGCCACCTATACGGCACATCTTGTTTTACATGACAATTTCCCATTTTACCTGGTCACTGCTTCTCCTACAGGAGGATGTTCACAGGACCTGCTGGCCAAAGTGTACAGTCAGGAGAACATGAAAGAGGATGGAAAGATACAAAAATATGCCCTTTCAGATGAGCGCCACAGTCAATCTTCAGTTATATGGACCTCCTTTAGAACCAGGTCCCCAAGTATGATGATGGGTAGATTTGGGGTGAAAATGACTATTCCATTTCAATCTTTGTGAAGTGAGCTATAGCTAGTGTAGGGGTCTTCAAGTCTTGCAGCTAAGAAAGCTCAGCCATGGGGGTGCCATTCCCCTTTGTACAGAGCATCATGGGAGGTGAGGGGAATGCCAAAGCAACATGTCAACCCCCCCAAAGAGGTTCTGTGACCCCAATAATACTTTTCACAGAAGCCGGTGGGTTCTCGTTGTTAACCACAATGACATCCGCCCTGAAGCAGGCAGCAGAGCTGATGTGACTGCACATGTTCTGAGATGCTTGCTTTCTGTAGCCCAGGTGTGCAGGCTGGGGTTGTGCTTATCCATCCTAGCAACTGATCTCCTGCAACCTATCCTGTGATACTCACATGGGGTAATTCGAAGAAAGGCCTGGCACAAAGAACAATGACTGTACTCTGTCACACAAGTGTCTCCTCCGGGTTTTAAAAGGCAAATTCCCACTATGTAGCCATGGCTTCCCTGGAACTCCCTCACCATGTAAACAAGGCTAGCCTCAAACTCTCAGAGATCTGCCTGCCTCTCTGTTTCAGCAGTGTTGAGATTAAAGATATGCACCACTATAGCTGGCCCTTTCTTTCATGAGATGTGATAGAACAGATTGCAGTAGCCCTTTGAGCTGGTCTGAATGAGAATGATCCCACCTGCTCATGTGTTTGAATGCTTGGTCCCCTGTTGGTGGAACTGTTTGAGAAGGATCAGGAGGCGTGGCTTTCTATTGGAGAAGGTGTGTCACTGCGGGAGGCTTTGAAGTTACAAAAGATTTCCCAGTGTGTCCTTTCGCTATTCCTCTTTGTGGACCAGGATGCAAGCTCTCAGTTACTGCCCCAGTGTCATGCCTGCCTGCCCATCACTACACTTCCCCATCATGATGGCGATGAACTCCTGTCTGTCTGGAACTTTAATGCTCCCTTCTATAAGTAGCCTTGGTCATGATGTTTTATCACAGCAATAGAAAAATAAATAAGGCACCCTGGGGTGAGCTTTATCCTTATGTTTTTAAAACATGGGAGTGAAATAATTTTAACTTATGCAAGTCGGAATTACAACAGAGAGAAAGACACTTGTCATCCGGGCTCTTGTGCACAGACAGCAGAGACAGCCCGGAACCATGACTCTGAAGTTGCCCACTGCTTCCCTCAGGGATGGTACAGGCAACTCTGCAGATATCAGGACCTCATTTGATCTCAGTCACAAAGACCTGTCAAGAGGTTCTGTTACATCTAGAAGATACTCTTTCAGCAACCTCTGGCCCTTAGGATCTTTCCTTCCCCTCTTCCACGACACCCCTTGATGTTTGTGGAGGGTGGGGTGTGATGTATTGGTTCCATTTATGGCTGGGCACCCCACAGTACCCTCAGTATTCTCTGTAATTTGACTGGTGAGCATCAGTATCAACCACCTTCCACTGTGCTAGCTTCTTTGATTATGGTTGAGAGCTGCATTAACCTACGCATTCAGTTCTCTTCCAGATGAAAAAAATTTCATTGTGTATAGATACCACATTTTCATTATCCATCCATCCATCAGTCGATGGACACCTAGGCTGCTTCCTAGTCTTCTCTATCATGAACAGACAGACATGAACATTGATAAGCAAATGTCTTACAGTAGGATATATCATCCTTTGGGGAAATTCCCAGGAGAGTATAGCTGACTGTGATGGCTAATTTTGGTTGTCAATTTGACTACATCTGAAATGAACTAAATCCTGGTAGCTGGGTACACCTGTGAGAGTTTCTTGGTTGGATTACTTGAAGTGGAAGATCCATCCTAATCCGGGCCACACCTTTGGGCACAGCCCACATAGAAGAACGTGGAAGAAGGAAGCTTTTGCTTTTTGCCTGCTTGCCCTCACTTTTACTGGCAAGTTCATCTATTCCATACCTTCACTGGTATGAAAACCTACTTATTCAGGATTCCAACATGATCTGAAAACTCACCACTCTCTAGGTCTCCCTTGGGACTCCAACATCACATTGGGACTACTGAGACTCCAGCCTCATGGACTGAAACTGGCAGACCCTTGGCCTTTCTGTCAGGAGACAGCCATTATTGGGCTGCTCAAACCATGGGCTATAAGCCACGCAAGCATATCCTGTATGTGTGTATGTATGTATATATGTATATATGAATATATATATATATACTTTAATTCTAACAATTGTTCTTTTAGAGGCCCCTGATTAATCCCTAATACACTGGTCACATAATGGTTCTATTTCTAGCCTTTTGAGGGATCTTCTAACTGATTTTTATAGTAGCTGCATCTGTTAGGAACCAACAGCACATGAAAGTTCCCTCTCCCCACATCCTAGTTGTCATTCTAACTGGGGTAAGAGAAAATCTCAAAGTAGTTTTAAGTTATATTCCCCTGATGGCTAAAAATATCTTTTGGCCATTTGTATTTCTCCTTTTGAGAACTCTGTTCAGTTGTATGAACTCACAGCAGCTGTGGTTGCCTGCCCAAGAACTAAAGAAGATCAAGCCAGTCAGCAGTCTAGCACGATGGGGAAGGACCACTTGCTTGAGGCCCCACAAGTAGTGTAGGTGCTGTTGGCAACTGATGGCTACTAGGAGAGGGAGGTGTGGCCCCTGGTAGGTTGACTATGTTCCAGCGAATCACAGCCCCACACCCATGTGCATATGGGCAGCATTTATTAGACTCGGTGGGTTATTAAAAAAGGAGAAAGTGTAAATGAAATCGAGAAAGGGGGAAGGAAGATCTGAGAGGAGTTGGAGGGTGAGGATGCTGGTGACAACATCAAAACAGCATTGTATACATGTATGAATTCCTCAAAGAATAAACGTACCTATCAAGGACTCAGGAGGTATCTCAGAGGTAGAGTGTCCACTTAGCACATGTGAGATCCTGAGTTCAATCCTCATACAACACCCAAATATACATGCATGCATACATACATATGCACATATGTACATGCATGCATGCACATATACATACATATAATGCAGGTGTGCTTTGCATGCATACATATATACATGTGCACATATTTTCATGCATGCACACATGTATGCATACATACATATATATACATGCATGCATACATACACACATACATATATACACACATTACATACAGATAAATATATATATAATAAAAAGAACAATCTCGTATCCTTCATTTTTATTTTCCCCCCACCTAGAACCCCAAGTTTAACTAAATTGCTTTGAGATCTAGCCTGAGCCTTTGTAATGGTTTCTGAAATGAACAACTTACCTTTATTTTGATCTCTTCCAGTGAAAATCTCACCCTGCTAGCTCCATACATGGGACCAAAAGGGTTTCCCATGGAAACCTTTGAGAATGTTGGCTGGTCCTATATGTTGCCTGTGAGGCCCTGCAAAGCTCATCCCATGGCCCCATCTCTGCTCTGTCCTATTTGACCTCTTCACTTCTCCTAGGGTTGGTATCTATTCCTCAAAGGAGCCTGCACACTTCTTCCTTCCAGCCACTGAATGTACTATTCTCTGCTTGCAAACTCTTCTTCAAGACTCAGCTCAAGCCAGGCAGTGGTGGCGCACGCCTTTAATCCCAGCGCTTGGGAGGCAGAGGCAGGCGGATTTCTGAGTTCGAGGCCAGCCTGGTCTACAGGACAGCCAAGGCTACACAGAGAAACCCTGTCTCGAAAACCCCTCAAAAACAAACAAACAAAAAAAGACTCAGCTCAAGCAGTATATGGTGGTGCATACTCAAAATTCTAGCACATTAAAAGTAGAGGCAGGAGAATCAGAAATTCAAAGTCATTCTCAGCTACTAGCAAGTTCAAGGCCAGCCTAGACTATATAAAAGTCCATCTCAACAAAACAAGCCAAAATAAAACAAACATCAGATCAGTGAGTCAGTTTTCCTGATAGAATTATCCGTTCCCACTATTCCCAATTCCAAGCTATAAAGACCATGCATATCCCTCTCTGTGTCACCTGGACTTTGAGCATATCTGGACCTCCCTACCAGATCCACGGCTCCTTGAAGAGGAGACCTGATTGTGTTCATGTTTATAGTGGGCACCATACCTGGTCTTCAAGAAATAATTATTCAGGGGCTGAAGATGAAATGACTAAGCCTGTAAGATGCTTGCTATCAAGCCTGAGTTTGATCCCTTGGACTCTCAAGTTGTCCTCTGACAACATGCCATTCACATACATGCCATGTGTAGAAGCACCTCCTCGGAAAGCCTGATGACCTGAATTTGACCTGGAGCCCAACACTGAAGGAGAGAAATGGTTCTTAACAGTTGTCTTATTGATCTCCACATGTGCAGTACGGCAAATGTGTCCACGTGTGCACGCACAATGCAATAAATACGTAAACAAGGCTAGAGTGAAATTTGAAGATAGACCACTGTTGTGTTTGCTTTATTTTGCAAGAAAAAAAATTAGCAAAAAAATAGTCAAAAGACTAGTGACTTGTAACAAAGCAACAGTTTATATGACAGACTAAGATTTTCAGTGCTTATACTACATGGCAAACAAACAAAAGAGGAAAATCATAAATGCTAAACTCTGTCTCATTGTAGAAATATATATTTCTACATATGTAATAATCTACATATTTTTACATAAATATGTAGAAATAGACCTATTGGGGCCTACCGATTTCATCAAGAAATTGAATAAAATGGAGGTTTTTACTGTGAGATGGTTATGTACTGACATTCAGTTCTAAGGAGCAACAGGAGAGAGACCCGTGCCCCTCATCCACTCTCCCCTAACACCATCACCCTAAATAACTCTAATGTGATATTATAGGTTACTTTGCTTTCAGATTTTATCAGCTGGGTGTGGTAGGCCACATCTTTAATCTCAGCACTGGGGAGGCAGAGGCAGGTGGATCTTGGTGACTTTGAAGCTACTCAGGGCTACCTAATGAGACCCTGTCTCAGAAATAGGAGACAGGGAGAAGGCTCAGGAGCTAAAAGCACTTTTTCTTCCAGAGGACAAGTTTGTTTTGCGATGCTCATGTAGGGGAGACTCACACTGTTGTGGCTCCAGGGTATTCGTTGCTCTCTTCTGGACTCCTTGGGGGTGACAAAGGTTCACATGGGCGCACATGTACACATGAAATAAAATAAATCTTAATAAGTAAAATGTATTGATTTTTAAGTTAGCACACAAAGTCGTGTGTTTTACTATGAGTTTTCATATTTATATATTATCATAGTTTGTTCCCTCCCTCACCACCTTCTCCCATCTGCCCTGCTACCCTCTCACTGTCCCTTCCTCTCTCCAAACAGTGCCCTTTCTGCTTTTCAGTCACATCTGTTCTGTTGCTCTTTCCAGTGTTCTCTCAAGGGACAGAACCAATGGGGTAACATAGATAAAACAGTTACAACAACAAAACCACCCCTGAGAGCCCAGAGCCCAGTACCTACTTAGACATGAGGCTAGGTAATCAGCAGTCCAAGTAGTCCCACAATGGCTATCCCTCTCTGGCGTTGGGGAAGACAACCCATAGCCTACAAGGCTGGGTGCCTCAGTAGTCCCAATCTGGTGCTTGGAGCTGGGAAGTTCCTGGAGAGCTGCTGGGTCCCAGTCCAGGATGAGAACTTGGAACCAGCAGCCACCATGACAGCAGAGTCAGTCAACTTGGTTGGGAGAAGGATGAGATGACCTTCCATTGGCAACCCCTTTAATCTGGGCTGGTCCAACAATTGGTTCCAACAATTGGGGTCTTTCTTCCCCATCAATCATAGCATATAGACTCTTTCTCAGGACACCTTAGAACATGTAAGTGAACACTAAAACCAGCCACAACAATCCACTCTTGTATCTAATCAACTTGACACACAAATACATCACTTAAAAAAAAAAAAACATAACCCTGATTGGAAAGATGGTTCAGTGATTAAGAACATAACTGTTCTTACAGAAGACCTGAGTTCAAGTCCCAGTATCCACATCAGGCAGTTCACAACTGCTTGTAATTCCAGCTCCAGGAGATGCCTCTAAACTCAGCACATGCACGTATACACATAAATAATAAGTCACCGTGAACCACATAATTAAATATTTTTAACAGCCAAATTAAAGACTTGTAGAAAGAGGTAAAATGGTTGATTTTTTTTTTTTTGTTTTTGTTTTTGTTTTTTTTCAGACAGTGTTTCTCTGTATAGCCCTGGCTGTCCTGGAACTCACTCTGTAGACCAGCTGGCCTTGAACTCAGAAATCTGCCTGCCTCTGCCTCCCAAGTGCTGGATTAAAGGCTGCACCACACCCCAGCAATGGTTGAATTTTAAAAGACTTATTTATTTTATGTATATGAGTCACCATTGCTCTCTTCAGACACACCAGAAGAGGCATCGGATCCCATTACAGATGGTTGTGAGCCACCATGTGGTTGCTGGGAAATGAACTAAGGACCTCTGGAAGAGCAGTCAGTGCTCTTAACCACTGAGCCATCTCTCCAGCCTGAAATGGTTGATTTTAATGATATATTTTATTTAATTGACAAAGGAAACTGATGAAGCTTGCACCCATTTCCCCTATATCCTCACATTATTTTTTAACCCAAAAAATATGATACTTCCTACATATCAGGCAGGTATGTACGTATCAGTCAGTTTCTGTGCAGGTTCTGTGGTTTGATTATGAAATGCTCCCCACAAGCTCGTTGGTTCGAACACTTGGTCCCTAGCTAGCGGTGCTTCCTTTGTGAAGGTTGTAGAACCTTTAGGAGGTGGGGCCTTACTAGACGAAGTGGGGCACTTTGGAAGGCCTTGGGTTTTATAGCCTGTCTCTACTTCTTGTTCACACTCTGCCTCCTGACTGTGGTTACTGACCATCCAACTTCCTACTCATGCTGCTATGGCTTCCCTAGCAAACTGGGATGTATTCCCTGAAGCAGTAAACAGAGCAAATCCTTTCCAAAGAAAGAAATTAAAATTTCTGTTGTATGCTTTACTTGGCCAAGAAGCATGGCATAGATATTTTTTAGCATAAACACATATTACATGAAAGTAGACTTCTATAGGGGAGGGGAGGTGAAATTCCTACATTCACAATTGGACATGATGGTAAACCCAACACTCAGGAGGCTGAGCAGGAGGATCAGTTCAAGGCCATTCTCAGCTATGCTCCATAGTTGAGTTTGAATTTAACATAGGGTTAATGGACTGTGTTTTCCCCCCTCCCCCCCAAAAAAAAACATTTAAAAAATCTTATATTCAAGGAGATGGAAAGAGTAATGAAAAAAAAAATGCCCAAAGATGAAGAACATATACTGTCTTCAAAATGGATGATGGTTGAAGTAAGGACAGTGTACTGCCTGTGGGCTACAGGGTTGCTCTTGGGTTTCGTTTTAGAAGAACAATGCTCATATTGGAAATAGATTCCTTTTGATGATGAGAAACCACTGATGTCTAGCTAAAAACAAGTGTGATAGCAACGTTATTCACAAGAGCTAAACTGTGAAAGCAATGTCCATGCACGGGTGAATAGACAAGCAGAAGATGGCATGTGTGTACACAATGAAATACACTTCAGGGAGCTGGAGGATGGCTCTGCAGTTAAGCTTCGGTTTGGTTCCCAGCCCTGTGTGCTGGCTCACAACCATCTGTTACTGCAGTTTCTAGGAATCTGATGTCCTCCTCTGGCCTTCAAGGGCACCAGGCATGCATGTGATGCACCTACAGGCAAAACACTCGTGAACAAAAAGTAAAAATAAACAATACTGTTCAGCTTTAAGAAGGGAGGGTTTTCAGAAGAGTGCTTCAATATGGGTGAGCCTTGAGGACAACATCTTGCTTGCTAGGTGATATGAACCACTCACAAGAGATGAGTGGGTTCCTTATGGCTCCAGTCTGATCGACAACAGCCGGAAAATTAGGATGGTAGTTGCCAGGCAGGGTGTGTGGCGAGGAGTTACTATTCATTTGTGCAGAGTTTCGCTTTTGCAAGATGAGAGTGCTTCTGAGAAGGCTGTGGCCATCTGTGTAACGATGTGAATTGTTTGCTGCTTTTAAGTATCCAAGTTTAAACGATTAAAGGTAATAACCTTATGGGTATCTTGCCACAATTTTCTTTTTAATGAATAAATGGTTGCATACGCTTTCAAGTTTGAGGCAAGGGAATCCAAAACCGACAGGGTTCTGTAGCAACTGCTGCTGTCCATTCATCTATTCCTTTTTTGACAGATCTTTAAGGCCAGTTCTGACTTTCACTATTGCAATCAACATTGTAAGGAACATCTTTGTGTTACTTAGAGTTCAAATATAACGTTTTCTCAGGCTGTGGATGTAGTTAAATTGCTTGTTTGAGATACACTTGTGATCCTTAGCAGCACATGAACTGGGCATAGCAGCACATGACTGTAATCCCCTGACTGGAGAGAGGAAGCAGGAAAATCAGAAGTTCAGCCCATCCTTGGCTACATAGAAAGGTCAAGATCAGCCTGGACTACATGAAACTCCATATTAACTGGGGAAAAATGAGATTTCTTGGAGTTAGAGAGATCACTCAGTACTCTAATAGAGCATCTGAGTTGCTCCCAGACCACATCACATAGCTTATAACCGTAAGTCAAGCTCCAAGAGATCTGACACATCTGTTCTTCATGGGCATCTGAACACGCAGGAGTGCATGCATGCATGTGCGCGTGCACACGCACACACCACACACACACACACACACACACACACACTTCTAAAATGATTTCTCTATTTTTATTTTATGCATTGATGTTTTGCTTGCATGTCTGCATGCATGTCTGTGTGAGGATGCCAGATCCTCTAGAACTGGAATTATAGTCAGTTGTGAGCTGCCATGTGGGTGCTGGGAATTGAACCAGGTCCTCTGGAAGAGCAGTCAGTACTTTTTAACCATTGGGCCATCTCTCCAGCCCCATACACCTTTTTAAAAAAATGGTATTTCTCTGAGTGTTGGGTTGTAAAATGAGTGAATGACTTGAGAAGTACATAACAACCTGGAGAAGAACACCTTACCCGAAACTTCTCTTCCCTCTTGGTGCCTGTAAGTAAGAGTCTCTCCAAAGCAGTGACATTAGTCTATCCTCACGCAACCTTACCAACATACTTCTCAATGCTCCGTCTTTCAGATCTGTGTGTGCTGACACCCTCACTGCTGTGATAAAACACTCTGACCAAAAGCAACTTGAAGAGGAAAGAATTTATTTGGCTTATACTTCCAGGTCACAGTATCCCAGAGGGAAGTTGGGACAGGAACTTGAAGCAGAAACCATAGAGGAATACTGCTTGAAAGTTTGCTCCCACATCTATGTTCTGATAATTTTCTTATACAACCTAGACACCCCCTGCCTGGGGATGGTGCTGCCCACCAGGAGCTGGGTCCTCCCACATCAATCATCAATCAAGATCATGCCCCACAGACATGCCCACAGACCAATCTGATAGAAGCCATTCTTCAATTTCTGGTCCCTCTTTCCAAGTGGCCACAGGTTGTGTTGGTAGCTGCAGCTAGCTAGACAGTCAATATTTCATAGTCTGAACTTGCACCTCTCCAGTTTGCTAAGGTACAAATTGAGTCTATTACCACGTGTCTGTTGGCAACTCAGCCTTCCTCTTCTACAAATCACCTCTCTGAATCTTTGCCCACTGTTTGGTGGAGTCCCAACAGGATGACAGGATCTGACGAACCTTCCTATACTGGATGTATATATGAATATGGATACACCTTCCACATTCAAATTTCTTAAAATAGAATTTTTTTCTTAGCCTGTAGTCTAGGTTGTCCTGGAACTTGCAAGGTGTTGAGATTACCACCATGCCTGGCTAAAAGAGGAATTGTATTGGTGTGTAGTGAATCTGATTTCTTTCCTAACAAGTGTACCACAACCAAAGGAATCTTCAACTTTCCTTTCAGCCTGATAGCTGTTCTGAATTCTGCCAACTAAAGCTCTGACAAAACAGCCCTAGGAAAAGCACACCCCCCTCTGCATGCACACACCCCTTGTTTACAGTCTTTCTTTTTTCTGTTGTATGGGAGGTAAGTCTTGAAACAGATTACTCCAAATTGAAACTTTTTTTTTTGGTTTTTTTGAGACAGGGTTTCTCTGTATAGTCTTGGCTGTCCTGGAACTCACTCTGTAGACCAGGCTGGCCTCGAACTCAGAAATTCACCTGTGCTGGGATTAAAGGCGTGGGCCACCACCGCCCGGCCTTTTCTTTTCCTTTCCTTTCCTTCCTTTCCTTTCCTTTCCTTTCCTTCCTTTCCTTTTCCTTTCCTTTCCTTTTCCTTTCCTTTCCTTTCCTTTCCTTTCCTTTCCTTTTCTTTCCTTTCCTTTTCTTTCCTTTCCTTCTCCTTTCCTTCCTTTCCTTTCCTTTCCTTTCCTTCCTTTCCTTTCCTTTCCTTTCCTTTCTTCCTTTCCTTTCTTCCTTCTCCTTTTCTTCTCTTCCTCCTTTTCTCTTTCTTTTCTTTCTTTCTTTCTTTCTTTCTTTTCTTTCTTTCTTTCTTTCTTTCCTTCTTTTCTTTCTTTTTCTTCTTTCTTTCTTTTCTTTCTTTCTTTCCCTTCTACTTTCCCCCCCACAAATTTGAAACAAAAATTAAAAGTCAATGGAAACTTAGTACCTTTTAATCCAAGTGGCCGTGGAGGCAGACAGCAACCTCAATTCAACCATAAATGTTTCCCTTCCTTGTTCTACAAATTGTGACCTTGTTACTGGTGAAAGCCAAGCCCCAGTGAGTTTCTGAAGGGATCTGAGCAGTCTGTGTTCCGTGAGGTGAGCTTCGTAAGACAGAGGGTGCAGTGATGGAACTTAGGGGAGCCGCACCTTGTTTCCACTACCCACCAGAGCCCATGGGCCTAACTCCTTCAGTCTGGAACCACACATGGAATATTTCTTCTCTGGGAGACCCAGAGAGAGGAAGTTAGAGATAAAAGTTAGAAATTCTCCTCAGTAAGGAGAATGAAGATGAGGAAAGATCAGAGGCTGTTCCCCTTTCGTCCCTCTGGTCCCGGTGGTCCATCCTCCTTTGGTTGGTGTGGAGGGAGAGGCTTTCTTGAGAAACTCTCTGTACTCGATGTTTCCCAGTTTAGCTTCTGCGTTTTTTAATGCTGGGTCCTTTGGGATGTCCCTGCAACTGTCTAGAAGCAGAGTCACGACCTTGAGTCTCCCCCATTGTCCTCTAAGCCACTTCTTAAGAACAGCGTGCAGAAATGTGGTTGTTTGCGGCTGGCTGATTCTGTGTTGATCACTCACGTGATTGGCGGTCTTCTACACTGAGGGGCACAGGAGCAAAGACTACAGCCACAAGAGAACACATGATGATATAATGATGCGCACAGGTCCTCTTAGGTGGACAGGAGCCCAGCCAAACGGTTGCAAACCATGTGAAAGAAGCGATTGGCTACCAGAGACAGAATCAAAAGAAACAATGCCTTGGCAGACTGGAGTATGAAGCTAAGAAAGGGTAAGAGCCTAGCTAGCCAGGTGGAAGATAGGGATCTTGGCTGACAAATACAGAGCCCACTGGCTGAAGAGATGAGGTAGGATTACAACAGCCAGGCAGAGGAGCTTGAAGGTCCATCAGGTCTCTGGTCTAACCTTGGAAGGGTTTAAAATACTCACCTCGGTTGATGCAGAGCCTCAATCCCCCCTCCCCTATGGCACAGGAATTCATTTTTCTGTTCATAGAAAACCCCAAAGCAGAGCCCCCCACACTTACCCTGCTGCTGCCTCAGGGGACAGTGCTGCCCAGGGAGAGCCTGGCAGTCTGAAACTGCACTCTGAAGGTAGAGCACAGGTCACAGCACCAAGGCAGAAACTGGGACTTAAGGAGGGGTGGGAAGGGAGGCATCACCTGAGTGTCCGATGGGTTAGGGGATTAGCTGGTCTGGAATGTAGAGATGGCAGTGCCCTCAGAGAAGATCCAGGTCAACACTTTTTCTTTTGAGGTAGTATCTAAAATAGCTCGGCTGGCCTTGAACTCTAGGTAGCTGAGGTTGGCCTTGAATTCCTGATCCTCTTGCTGGATCAAGTGCTGGGATTATAAGTGTGTGCCATCATGCCCTGCTTCAACACTATTCATTTTAAGGGAAAAGGAAAGGGTGTGTGTGTGTGTGTGTGTGTGTGTGTGTGTGTGTGTGTGTGTGTAGCATAGTGGTAAAGGGGAAGAATATATGAAAGATATAAAAGTTCTGGAAAAGTGAGCGTTCTACCAAGTTACCCAGTGTCTTCAATAAAGCTCCATCAGCCCTACATGGGCTGTGTTGGATCCTTATGGCAATATGGAGTTGGAGTGGGAATAAATGGGAAGTGGAATTCCCAACACCCAACTGCAAGCAAAAGCAATACCCAGATTAGCACAAAATGGACTCTAAAAAGAAGATATGAAACTTGTGGGAGCTGGTCCGAGAGGAGTTAAGGCACTGCGATTAATATTCCAGTTTCCAGTCTGCTTAAAAAAAATTTTATGCCTCATTTTTAGCCAGTATCTATAACTGTCTTTCTAAAGCTCCCAGGGGTAATTGAGTGCTATTTCATTAATTTTGCCTAATTAGGTGGGCATTTGGGCCCTATCTATTTATTATGGTATAGTGATTTTGAAATATTCTGCAATTTCAATGTTGGTTGTTCTAAGAATCATTAAAAATAAGTTTATAATTTCCAAGTAGATAGATTTCTTCTCCTCTTAGGTCCAAAGTAGCCTCCAAAAGGGCAGTTCTGGTGACACTGGTCCCAAACAGGACTTTGGCTGGTAAACAGAAACCTAGGGGCATTTTACTCTTTACTAGAAAAGCATATCTCATAAGGTAGCTTCCCATTTACCAGAAACCGTCCTTAATCTGCCCGCAAAGGTCAGCTGCCGTTGGCAAGGGCATCTGGCTCTGGCTCAATCAGACAACCCGTATTAGCTCAAAGCTCCCGCCCTGTTGACTGCTGAATAAAATGTGCTCGCTTTTCTGCCATTTTGCTTCTCTCTGCCTTCCTCCCCAACGGCCTTGGGAGTTTGATCCCCAACAAATCTTTCTCTCTACCCACGGACTGGTCGAGTTCTATGGTTTTGCTGCTCTCTTGTTCATATTGCCTTTCATATATAATTTGGTTTCTTTGTAGTCTGAGGTTATAGCTATATTTGTGCTTTCTGGAATCTGATGACTGATTTAGTAAATAATTTTAGGCATAGTTTTCCATGAGTGATTGCATATGAAATTTTGTATATCAGGACAAACATATGTCTTCTATTTTTAAAATCCCATTTATTTGTATGTGTGAGCACACACGTTAAGGTCGGAGGCCGGCTAGTGGAGTCAGCTGTCTTTCTGTCAGGCTTGGCAGCAGGCGTCTTTATCTGCTCAAGCATCTCAATGTTCTGCACTTCTTTATTTTATTTACTGGAGCTGTTAATTTCTCAGAAAGCTGTAGCGAGAGCTGGACGGGCACTGGGCGACTCTGTGCCTCGCGGAGGAAAATCAACTAAACATGGGCAAAGGAGATCCTAAGAAGCAGAGAGGCAAAATGTCCTCATATGCATTCTTTGTGCAAACCTGCCGGGAGGAGCACAAGAGAAGCACCAGATGCTTCTGTCACCTTCTCAGAGTTCTCCAAGAAGTGCTCAGAGAGGTGGAAGACTATGTCTGCTAAAGAAAAGGGGAAATTTGAAGATATGGCAAAGGCTGACAAGGCTCGTTATGAAAGAGAAATGAAAACCTACATCCCTCCCAAAGGGGAGACCAAAAAGAAGTTCAAGGACCCCAAGCACCCAAGAGGCCTCCTACGGCCTTCTTCCTGTTCTGTTCTAGTACCCCAAAAATCAAAGGCGAGCATCCTGGCTTATCCATTGGTGATGTTGCAAAGAAACTAGGAGAGATGTGGAACAAGCACTGCAGTGGATGACAAGCAGCCCTATGAGAAAAAGGCTGCCAAGCTGAGGAGAAGTACAAGAAGGATATTGCTGCCTCAGAGCTAAAGGAAAACATGATGCAGCAAAAAAGGGGTAGTCAAGGCTGAAAAGAGCAAGAAAAAGAAGGAAGAGAAGATGATGAGGAGGATGAAGAGGATGAGGAGAGAAGAAGAGGAAGACGAAGATGAAGAAGAAGAAGATGATGATGAATAAGTTGGTTCTAGCGCAGTTTTTTTTCTTGTTTATAAAGCATTTAACCCCCCTGTACACAACTCACTCCTTTTAAAGAAAAAAATTGAAATGTAAGGCTGTGTAAGATTTGTTTTTAAACTGTACAGTGTCTTTTTTTGTATAGTTAACACACTACCGAATGTGTCTTTAGATAGCCTGTCCTGGTGGTATTTTCAATAGCAGCTAACCTTGCCTGGTACAGTCGGGGGGTTGTAAATTGGCATGGAAATTTAAAGCAGGTTCTTGTTGGTGCACAGCACAAATTAGTTATATATGGGGACAGTAGTTTGGTTTTTGTTTTTCTTTTCTTTTGGTTTTATTTTTGGGTTTTTTTTTTCCATCTTCATTGTCGCTGATGCAGCTTATATGATGATAATTGTTGTTCTGTTAACTGAATACCACTCTGTAACTGAAAAAAAAAAAGCGGCTGTTTTGTTGACATTCTGAATGCTTCTAAGTAAATACAATTTTTTTTATTAAAAAAAAAATTCTCAGAAAGCTGTAAGTTTTCTTTTTTCGTTATTTGTTTGTTTTTGGTTTTTAGAGACAGAGTTTCTTTGTGTAGTCCTGGCTGCACAAGAACCTTTCTTGGAACTCACTATGTAGACCAGGCTGGCCTTGAACTCACAAAGATCTGCCTGCCCTGCCTCCTGAGTGCTTAGATTAAAGAGTGTACCACCACTGCTCAGCAAGTTTTTTTAATAAATGTTTGTAGTTTCCAGGCAAGGTATTGAAATCCATTCCTTATGGGATGAGAACACTCACTGGGCCGTGAGTCCAAACCCAGTCATTTCAGTACCAAGAAGCCAGAAAACCCTGTTTCTTCTCACTTTTTCTTAGAAGAAAAAAACCACAAACTCAGACTTGCCAGTTGTGATGTACTCAACAGAGAGAAGGTGCACATAGGTTGGAAAAGGGCCTTGTACTTGTCTCCATTAAAAAGGGATCTTTTAAAGACATCTTACTTAAGATGTTCTGACAAAACACCAGACAGTTTAAGGAAAAGGTCTGTGTTTTGGCTCACAGTCTGAGGCCATGATCTATCAAGGTGGGGAAGGCTGAGCAGTGGGAGCTGGAGGAGTCTGCAGTAGGAGGCAGAGAGAGGGAGCACGTTACCCAGTTCACGTCTTTTTTGATTCTGGACTTTGGCACACATTTAGGATTGGTCTTCCTTCCTCAGCCAGAGCTCTTTGGAAACAAGGATACATACAGAGACTTGGTGACTGCAGGGTCGTACTCAATTTTAACACCATGCTTAGTCAAGGTGAACGTCAGTGTGGAGTGCACAAAGGATGGTCTTTGCTATTGGGGTTTGAGAACGGTTCATCTGGGGCTGGCGGTTCAGGCCTACCTGGATTACATGGTGAGTTCAGAACCAGCTTGAAAACTCACCCAAAGTTTGTCTCAAATAAAAAAGTAGTAACACAAGGACTGAAGAATGAGCCTGGGGCTGTAGCTCAGTTGGTGGAGTGCTCGCCTAGTGGGTTCTATGCTCAGCATCTCGTAAACCAGTCCTGGGGAACGGAATCAGGGGCTCCATGTATGTTTGACCTAGTGAGCTATAGCCTCAAACACACACACACACACACACACACACACACACACACACACTCACACACCATACTTTAAAAAACAATCCAATATAATAACGTTTATTTATGCCTCTGTGCTTTATACTTTCATGCTTTTTAAGTGGCTTTTCAATTTTTTTTTCTAGTGTGAGGTGTGAGTGCCACTTGAAGTCAGGAATCTCCTCTCTGACTTTTCAACCGTACTCATCAGGGTGAATCTTGTTAAGGATTCTGTCTGGTTTTATAGTCAGGCCAGAAGGTCCACCCAGCGTTTATGTTTTCTGAGGGTCTAAATTCTGGTCCTCACTTCTGAGTGGCAAGTTTTTAACTACTGAATCATCTCCTTAGCACATGTGCGCTCTCCTCTTTCTCTAGCAAGTGTCTTGTATAGCCCACTCATCCTCTGACTCTCTGACTTTATCTGCTTTGAATTACAGACTCAACTATATTGTTGTCTTATCCCCCTCAAATCTAATAACCTCAAGTTTTTATAAGGCTGCACTGGCTTGCTCCCAAGTTCCTTTTCTACATCCATGAAGCTTGCTAATGGGCCTCTGAGCTCTGTCACATGCCACTCATAGGTTAAGTCAGGTCAGGCAGCTGGGGCTGAGTCCTAGCTCAGTACTTTATTAATGCTGTATGCCCTGAACCTTTCTGATCTTGTTCCTCATCTGCCGAATGGATCTCAGATGCCTATCTCATGGTTGGGAGAAGGAAGCAGCTTCTTGGCAATGGTACAACTCTAAAGTCTGCAAACTTTGCTCTTTCCAGCCACGTGCTGGTGTAGAGGCACGAGGGGGGTCTTGAGTCACATTCTCATTGGTTTTTATATTTCCTCTGCCTAGACTGGAACATGCTGTGGCTGGCTGTAACCTCAGAAACATCTAGAGGTAGCAGAGGCAACCAAGGGGCCTCAGAAGCTGAAAGCAAGCAAGAGGTTTGAAGCTAGTTGGACCCTGAAGTGGAACATCGACTTTCCTGTAGCAAACACCCCCAGAACCCTCTGAAAGTTAGTTTCACTTTTAACAAGACCCCAGCACAGCTGTGGGTGACAGAGGTAGCCCCCACACAGACAGGTCTCTCTGAATGGTGAATCCTTGAGTGGCCGGGCTTGTTCAAAAGCCTCTACTCCCCGTCTGCTGCCCTTCTGATGGGCTTTTTCCAGCTCTGTTCCTCATCGGAAGGTTGATGCTGACTTGGGTACTATGTCAGGCTCTGTCCATGGCTCGGATCAGGGCCCTTGCCTCTCCAATGCTGGGTTCAGCAGCCCTACACAATTCATTCCTTGGACTGTACCTAGAACCGTCACACCTTGATTTGTCCCTGAGAATATTACAGTACAAACCAGCATTTTGGGGTCCTGGGTTTTGAGTTCCTACCATGTTTACAGCATAAAAACACAAACCCTCTGCTTTTACTCTGTAAACACTGGTCTGTGTGTGTTCACTTGGGAAATGCATACCTTTTAAAAAGACTTTGCCAATCTATCAAAGCCGTATTAAAACTCCATCTTACTTATGACTATGGGTTTTATTACAAGGACCATGGATCATCATGTTAAGAGGAATAAACCAGACTTTGGAAGATGGTGCCATATGTTTGTGCCCATATATAGAATCTATATTTTTAAAAAGAAGGAAATATATAACATGAAAATGGAAGGGGTTCTATGGGAAACAGGAAGTGTAATGGAGGAGGTGAAGATGATCCAAGAACACGATAAAAACTTGAAAATGCCATGCGGAAATCTGTCACTTTGTACAATGCACATTTGGTTATTTATAAAACGAGAGAAAGATGCAGCAATCTTATACAGAGCAGTACCAGTGCAGAAAAGGTAGTTTCCACTTGTAACACAACATGGGGACAGATGATACTGACTGTGGGAGGGAGCGGCAGTGTCCCAGAAGGCAATCTCATGTCAGGTATTAAAAAAACTGTAACTTAGCACCAGTGCGAGATGCCTTACCAGGTAAAGGTACTTGTTTTGCAAGCCTGGTGACCTGAGTTTGACTTCCAGAACCCACATAAAGTTGAAAGGAAAGAACCAACGCTCTAAAGTTATCTTCTGAACTCCATGCCACACTTACACATACATACACACATACATACATACATACATACACACACATACATACACACATACATACATACATACATACATACACACATACATACATACACACATACATACATACATACATACACACATACACATACACACACACATACATACACACATACATACACACATACATACACACATACATACATACACACATACATACATACACACATACATATAATACATACACACACATACATACACATACATACATACACACACATACATACATACACACATACATACATACACACATACATAAACACATACATACACATACATACACACATACATACATACATTCATACATACACACATACATACATACCACCTCCCCACACATAAACAAAAATCTATAATACAAAAGTGGGGAAATACCTTTTGAATATCATCCCCAGAACACAGGCAACAAACCCCAAAATTAACAAATGAACTATTTCAAACAAATCAGCTTTTGACAGGAACAGCGATGAAGCAGTGTGCCTAGAGGGAGAAAGTAACTCAAAGAATCCAGCCAGGGATGAATATCCAAAGCAGTAGGAACATTACTAACCAGCAAGGACGACTTCCAAATAAGCCAATGGAAAACCAGGCCATGCATGGTGGTGCCACACCTGCATTCCCAGCACTGGACAGGTGGATGCAGGAGGATCCGAAGTTCAAGGTCACCCTTGGCTACAAGGTGAGTCAGAGGTCAGTCTAGGATACCTGAAAGGTTTTGGAGGAGGGAAGGGAACACCCTGTATCCCATAAATTATGATTATACCAGTGAAAAGTAAAAAAAACAAAATCATAAAAAAAGGCCGATCTATTAAAATGTTTGCAGCCATGTGCTCCATCATTCCAAGGAGGAAATCTGCTGGAGTGGGTGTAATCTTAGGTTCAGCACAGAAGGGAGGCAGAGGAAGGAGGCACAGGGACATGAACATGGGCAGTTACTGAGCTGTTCTCCAAAAAGAACAGCCAGCACACTTTTAAACATTACCGTGAAATATTAGGATTATGAAAAACATGTACGGAGCTGGGAAACGGTTATGGTATATTCTATAAACACATACATTCAAGATGGTTATGAGGATATGAGAATGTTTTTAAAATATAAGAAATAAAAATATCAAGATGTCCCTTGCTCTTTTGTTTCTATTTCTAAACTTCTACAAGTGATATACAATGTATATTATTACAATTAACAATATACATTTCTTTCTTTTGAGACAGCCCAGGCTGGCCTTAAAACTGGTCATGTAACCCACAACAACCTTGAACTTCTTCTGATCCTCCTGCCTTCCTCCTCCCCAGTGCTGGAATTAAGGCTCTCACTACCATGCCTGATGCTTGTTCTAATTATTTTTAAAGAAACTTCAAAATTTAAAAGATAATTCACAAGGAGAAACAATGTATATAAAAGGAAGAAAAAAGCAAAGAAAGCTTCTTGCCTTTCAGCAGTTCTGCTGGTGGCAGAACCACGTGGGCTCCACCCACAGAGCCTTCACATCTGGACACTGCCTGGCTTTGTCTTTCCCTTCCTTCATTATTTGGTGTTCGTATTTGTATTTAAACACACACATGGGCTAAGTGTCCCCTCCACTGAGTTAAGCAAGTAGCACAATGGCATTAAGCACGGCTCCATCCATGTGCGCGTCACCTCATCCATCCCGATGAGAGCTTCATTGCCTTAAACAGAAACTCGAGACTTTAAACACAGTACTTGGTTCCCTCCCCAAGGCCCGGAAACCACTATTCTGTTTTCTGTTCCCATGAATTTGACCATTCTTCATTCACAGAAGTTAGAGGCTTTGTGGCTATATGTGTGTGTCTATTTTGCACACTTTTGTGTGTGGGTTTGTATGTGTGTGTGCTCAGAAACCAAAGAATCCCTTGGGTGTGGTTCCTCGGAATGGGGTCCACCTTCTCTTCTTTCTTTCTTCTTCTTCTTCCTTCCTTTCTTTCTTTCTTCTTCTTTTTTTTCCTTCTTCTTTCTTTCTTTTTCTTTTTGTGTTTTTTGAGACATGATCTCTCATAATTTCCAACTCCTTAAACTACAAATTCAAGCCGGGCAGTGGTGGCACATGCCTTTAATCCCAGCGCTTTCGAGGCAGAGACAAGTGGATTTCTGAGTTCGAGGCCAGCCTGGTCTACAGCGTGAGTTCCAGGACAGCCAGGGCTACACAGAGAAACCCCGTCTCGAAAAAACCAAAAAAAAAAAAAAAAAAAAAAAAAAAAAAAAAAAAAAAACCCACAAAAACAAAAAAACACTACAAATTCAAACTCATCAAACACTGACTGGGGGTTCTGATCTCTGCTGATTTTTTGTTTGTTTGTTTGTTTGTTTGTTTCCAGCAATTTGACCTCTGGGTACCTTCTATAAGTAGACTCATATTATATTTGTCAAGATCAATTTTTAAAGTTTTCTGAAGTTAAGGGTACAGCTAAGTGGTAGAACACTTGCTGTGTGAAGCTGTAGGTACAACACAGAGAAGAAAAAGAGAAAAAGAAGAAAATAAAATAAAAGAGAGAAAGAAGAAAAGAAAAGAAAAGAAAGAAAAGAAAAAGAAAAGAAAAGAAAAAAGAGAGCTCTCTGTAAATGGGCTGCGGTTGGTCTAAGCCTGTAAGCCTGCCATCCTAGTTCAGGGCCAACCTGGGACACATAAGATCCTGCCTCAAAAAATCCAAACCAAATGAGCTATCAGATAATAAGGATCAAACCCTATCTGCCTTTATTTTAAACAGTCCTTGTTTGATGTTACTGTTTGTTGTGCACCCATGATGTGTGTGTGTTTGTGTTGTGCTGGGTTAAGTAGGACTCAAGCAGCTAGTGTGAGCTTTGAAAGTGACAGGATAGTGGGGCAGAGCTAACTAGAAAGCAGAGAGGGAATCGTGGACCTGGGATGGCCTGGACACTTGCAGGAGGCTGGGAACTGAATAAGGGGCTGGGTGTGTCTGCCTTTCTGTGCTAGCTCCCTCTGCCCCAACAAGCACAGAGGTTTGGGGTGTTGTAGGGTAGAGAGCTGCCCCATATAGCAACCCCACATTAAAGGGTGCAGGTGTGCAGCTGGGAGCTTGGGGTTGGGGGGCAGAGGCTCTGCCTGACTCCCTCAACTCTGGAGGAGGCAAACTGTTCTCTCCTCAAAGGTCCTTCTCAACCACTTCTTAGGCCATTTCAAACTCCTTTGGAAGTCTAGGGCTCAATGACTCTTGGTCATTTTAATCTGCCACATTTGAATTGGTAACTGTCACAACAAACCCGGGCACACAGAGACAGAGGCTTGTGGCAGACTTGCTATCCCTGATATTGTACTTGAGTCAAGTCGTCCCTGGCTGGAGGTACCTGGACATATGCCAGGTGGGAGAACATGGCAGCAGATGCCCTGGGTTCTGTGATGGGCCTGGAAGCCTGGGCTGGAGCCTGGTCATTTTCCTACTGGCTGGTGAGTTGCCCCAGATACCACAGGTATAAAAAGGGAATCAAAAGAAGAAAATATACCCTCAACATCGGGAAGAAAAAGTGATTTATCTCTTTTCTCACTTGAGTCTAAATGGTGCATATGCTAAAACGGAGTTGTAGGGGCCTTCCACAAAGGACTGTTGTCCTGACAACAGTTGACAACAGACTGTTGTCCTTATACTCACTTCTTGTTTATCCTTCACACCGCATTTTATTGCTATGGCCCAGCTGTGCATGGCCTAGCACATGTCTGTCAGTCATCGCCAAAGGCATGCAACAAGGAGTAACTGCACAGTCCACCCTCCAGGAGAAGACACAGCATCCTTTGGTCCTGAACCAAAGCTCTTACCTGAATGGAGTCATCTCTCACTGGAGCTTGTGGAGGGAACCCATCTGAACAGCACCCTCTTGCTCTGATGAATCTGTAGACAAAGCAGGTTGAGGCACCCCTATTTTCGGGTGGCTTTTAGAAAGTATCATTATAGCACGTTAATGTGCCCTTGAAAACCAGGGAGGAAGTGTGGTCTTGGGAGGCGTTCCATGGTGCCAGCTAAGGGGACCTGAGTTTTCTTTCTAGCTCTACTCCTTCCTCGAGGAGGTCATCTTGAGCTTCATCAGGAGAGAGGGGATCACCCCTGCACCCTAGCTAGACAGCAACTCCTCCCTAGTGTGTGGCCAGCTGATGGACTTTGAGACCAGTGTGTGCTTCTCAACAACGAAAACAAGACAAAAAGTAACTCTACTGAGTAAAAAAAACCCAGCAGTAGCCCATTAAGAGCTCTGAATCTCCAGCCACGGGCTTGTGACCAGGTTCACAGTAGCAGGCGTGAATTCCCCACTGGAGAGAAGGCCTTAAATCGACTCTTAAAGCCAAACTGGTTACTGCGTAAATGCTGTGCCAGTATTATACCAGTGAGTATAGCATGTCCAGCAGGTTGGCAGTGTAGCTCACAGGGTCTGCAGCTGAGTGAGACTGTCGGTGACCATTCTCCTCTGGACGCTCTACACAGCACCTTCTGGCTTTCTGAAAGCTATCCAGCAAAGCTATGAAAGCAAAGAGGAAGCCTCCAGCTGAGTCCTCACATGATTCTTCTATGCCCTACAATAGAAACATGCAGTGTCTTCAGTGATGGGGTCTCATCATCTACGTCTAGTGGCAACCACGAACAGTGGTGGCAGTACCCTAAATCGTTTTGGGAGCGAAGATAAACTCTCACATACGAACTTCCTTGCAAACAGTGGACTATTCTGAGAGGCTTGGTAAACAAAACCCACTGATCAACGCACAAGAACAGTGTTGAAATCAGCAGGACTTCTGGGTCAGGGAGCCACCTATAGCCTTTTGGGGAAAGCAGGAGAAACAGCAAAGATGACAGGAGAATTAGATGAATTGCAGAACTCAGCTCCACAGAAAGCGTTCTAACTCAGCCTCTTTACCCTCAGCATAGATGCCTTCTTGTGACACTGGCTGGGTATGAAGTGTGACAGTTAAAAATATCCACTTCCTTGAAGTAGAACAGGCACAAGACTGTCCTCGCCAAAGCGAGGTCACCCTCCATTGGGTACAGGGAAGAAGGCTTCCTGGAATGGGATGTTTGGGTGAAATTATAGCTGCCAGATTGGGAGCTAGCCTTAGCAATGGTCACATGTGTGCACATCACTATGCATTCTATGGTAGCAAAAAGTTCATCTGGGACATTGGTCAGAAGTGCAGTTGAGTGGAAGCCACTGGTGAAATGTGAGTTCCCCATCACAGCAGGTATTCACAGGGAGGACGCTGTAAAGGGTGCCAGTGGATTGCTTTTGGAGGTTGAACTAGTGAATGGTAGGTTCTTCTGGTATGAGGATCTATACTCTGGATTAATGGGTCAGTTAGGCGTGCTTCTGCTTCAGGTACACAAACAGCAGAAAGTGCCTGCTGGTGGCTTCTATGCATTGATCACAAACTCTGAGACCTTACACATGGGATGACTAGATGAACCTTCAGGACCTGAGGGTAAACTACCATGGCTCTTGTACTCACTGGGATAGAAAGAGATCCCACTGGGTGCCACTGGGTGGTGGGTGGTCTTTGTGACAAGTCTTGGCACTTCTAGTGTGCTGGCTAAGCAAAGATCAGGGTCCTGTGTGTAAAACAGTAAGAGTGTATGATTATAGGGGCTTGGCTATGGAAGTGCAGTCAAACTATAGGGTGCCAAGTGTACAACAGGTACTTAATAAGTGTGGGCACCGACTGATAAGTGAGGCTCATGCCAGTAAACATTTGCCCACAGGCAAATGAAATCAGATGGAGCAAGACTTCTCTGACAACAAATAAATAAATGCATATTTGCATGCCTCTATGTGTGTGTGTGTGAGAGAGAGTAGATAGATAGAGAACAGTCCAATGTCTGCCTCTGTGTACCTGTGTGTGTGTGTGTGTGTGTGTGTGTGTGTGGGTGAGAGAGAGAGACGAGAGAGAGAGAGAGAGAGAGAGAGAGAGAGAACAGTTCAATGCCTGCCCCATGTGCCTCTGTGTGTGTGAAAGAAAAGTCCAATCGTCTTCTCTCTCTCTCTCTCTCTCTCTCTCTCTCTCTCTCTCTCTCTCTCTCTCTGTGTGTGTGTGTGTGTTGTGTGTGTGTGTGTGGTATAAGAGAAAGAGAGAGAATAGTACTTGATTGGACTCATAGATACATTTTTCAATGGTTACAAAAAGTAGGTCAATTCTTTTAGAATTCAATTCATTTGGGAAATTTTTAAACTTAATAATTCTTTTTCTTTTAAGATTTTTATTTTATATATGTGAATACACTGTCACTGTCTTCAGAATTGGTAACCCATTACAGATGGTTGTGAGCTACATTGGTTGCTGGGAATTGAACCAGGACCTCTGGAAGAGCAGCCAGTGCTCTTAAACTGCTGAGCCATCTCTCCAGCCCTCCAATAATCTCCAATTTGTTGATTTTTTTTTTCTTTTCAAGATATATTTTTCAGCAGTAATAGAAGCTGTTGTGTGCTGGGACTCCAGGTCGGTGTTACACTGCTGTGCTTGTGGGACTTTTCAAACAGCGACGCTCATTGTGCACTTCACACATAAAAAACACATGAGTACTTTTTTTTTTTTTCCAGAACAAAGATTGCTTTGTCGTTTGTCCAGCTATAGTTTTGTAACTCTGCTACACTGAAAGAACTACCTTCCAAACATGGACAGAAAGGAAAAGTCATCTCTCTTTTGTGGCCTCTTCTAACTCCAGGACAATCAGAGTGCAGCGTCTTGGCATATGTTTCTGCTTACTCTGAATGCATATCTCAATGTAGAAAGCTCCTTCTTGTCCTCTCCCTACCCTCAGTGGTTCATATGATTGCTAGTGTAATGTCTCTCAGATGTAGATAAGCTCCTTCTCTTGGTTCTCGGGCCCTACCCTCAGGATTTAGTCAGCGTAGATATGTTAGTATGTGTTTGTGTGTGTGTTGTTGGTGATCGGGAAATGTTCATTGTGGTGCATGTTGGTGTCCGTGTCTCTGTGGGTGGGTGGGTATATGGGCACCCATGGAGGCCAGAAGAGGGCACCAGATTACCCGGAGCTGAGTTCAATTGGTTGTGAGCCGATGTGGGTGCTGGAAACCAATCTCTGTTCTCTGGAGAGCAGCAAGTGCTCTTAACCACCGAGCCGTCTCTAAAGCCCTTAGGTGTGTAGTACTTTCTACTCATTTTGAACGTTTAAGAGCACATGGTGGGGCTGGGTCTATAGCTCAGGTGGTAGTGTTACCTAGCACACCCTGGGTTCCTTCCCCAGCACTGTGTGAAGTGAATGGGGCATGGTTGCTGGTGCCTGCGAACCCAGCACATGGTGACTTTAAGCTCAGCTGTGACACACAAGACCTTGTCTCAAAAGAAGGAGGAGTCATGGATTTCTTTTAGTTTATTGCATTTGTTTGCTCTCCTGAATGGCAGTGTTTGAATAACCCTCCTACTCTTTATATCATATTTCTTTTTTTTTGTTTGTTTGTTTGTTTGTTTTTTTTTGAGACAGGGTTTCTCTGTGTAGCCCTGGCTGTCCTGGAACTCACTCTGTAGACCAGGCTGGCCTTGAACTCAGAAATCCACTGCCTCTGCCTCGAAAGTGCGGGATTAAAGGCGTGCTCCACCACTGCCCAGCTGATATTCTTTTTTTAAATATATGTTTAACTGAATGAATGTTTATTAAGCACCTATTACGTGCCCAGACTGTGCTAGACACCCTCCCTGCATTCTGTTCCCACAGCTTAAGCATCTACTTTGAAATTAAAAAACAAAAACAATTTAATCCCAGCACTTGGGAGCAGAGCAGGGGATTTCTGAGTTCGAGGCCAGCCTGGTCTACAGAGTGAGTTCCAGGACAGCCAGGGCTACACAGAGAAACCGTGTCTCGAAAAACTTAAAAAAAAGCAACAACAAAAAAAACCCACAAACAAAGAAGAACATTGCTGCAACCATAACAAATCAGGAGAGGAAGGATCATAATAGGTACAAGTAATACCCTGTCAGTATGCACACCCCAAAACTTCTGGTTTATCTTCCCTCTGGATAAGTCTCCACTAAATGACATACCTTTCAAGTAGGTATGTCTGACCTACAGCCCAAAGGCCACATGCAGCCAAGGGTAACTGAGAATGTGCTCCAACCCAAGATAGTGTATTTACTTAAAATTTTAAGGTTTTTTTTTTTTTTTTGACAATTATTTCTTTTCAGGTAAGTCAATTGTGCAGTTTTTGAGTATGAACTTTGTGGATGACATGTCATGTCACAACTTCAAAAGGTTAGCTACATCTGCTAAAGCAACAAGATGCATACTGGGAAAAGGTGCTCCGTCCATGTGCCTGTGGGTACATGCTTGGGGGTTTGGCTTTTAACACATTCTGTGTGTAAATGTGACGACACACAGTCATTGGTTACCCAGGGAGACTGGCTGTCTGTCACCCGACATCCTGAGCTTTTTCTTGACAAGGGCTATTAAAAATCCCCCAAACAATATGATTCACTTAACTCCAGTCCCCAAAGCTGTGACTTCTTCATGGCTGGTAATCGGTGTCCTTTGACAGACACGGCCCCGTTTCCTCCGCACTGTGCTAACCACCATTTCCTTATCTATCTTTGAGAACTGAGCTTTTGTTTTTTTTGATGCCACATCCAAGTGAGATCGTGCATTATTTTTCCTTCCATGACTGATTTTC
Source organism: Mastomys natalensis (assembly GCA_021653895.1). Taxonomy (NCBI): domain Eukaryota; kingdom Metazoa; phylum Chordata; class Mammalia; order Rodentia; family Muridae; genus Mastomys; species Mastomys natalensis. Next base: position 343,328 of record JAJTUV010001459.1, on the reverse strand, counting down.
TTAGAATAATGTCCTCCAAGCCCGTCCATGTTACGGCAAACAGAGGGGTCTTTCTTTTCACAGTTCAGTAACCGTCCACTGTGTATTACATACACTGTATTTTCCTAATCAACTGACACGTAGGTTGTTTCCGTATCTTGATCATTGTAGGTGGAGTTGCAATGCTCACCAGAGACTAGAAGAGGGATTCCTATGCCACGTGGTAAATCTCCTTTTAGTTTACTTATAGTTTTGATTAAAAATATTTGTTTTATGATTTCCAGTTATGTGAATGTGTTTCTGTTAGGGTACGTGTGTGTGTGAGTGCGACTACCCTGGGAGGTCAGAAGAGGGTGTTGGATCGCCTGGAGCTGGAATTACATCACTGGTTGTAAGCTGCCCAGTGGTTTCCCTGGCAGAGCAGTATGTGCTCTTAACCACTGAACCATCTCTCCAGTCCCTTTGAAAATTTTAAAGGAACTCGTTTATGTGTTTGGGTGTGCGCATGTGCTTGCACATGCATGTGGCCGTCAGAGGGCAGCTTTTGATGCTTGTCTCCTTCCACCATGTAGGAGGGGAATCAAACTCCAGTTCTTAGGCTTGACAGCAAGTGGTCCTGCCTACAGAATCACCCTGCTGCTCCTATTTTCTCTAAGTCTCTCCGTGTTTGAGTCTCCACGGTGGCTGTAGCAGCCACAGCCAACAGTGCGTTTGAGGTCCCCTTCTTTCCGAGCTGAGCAGTACTTGTCTGTATTGATAGTGGCCACCCTTAAGGTATGAGGTGACACTGCATGGGTTTTCATTTCTCTCTGATTATCAGTGATGCGATTGCTTTTCCACACAGCTCTTAGTTGTTTTTATATTGTTTAAGCAATGTCAGTATAGGGCCCTGCTTTATTATTATATTTTTAAGTTTTTGTTTTTACTATTGTGAGTGTGGGGAATGTGTAAGATATATGTGAGAGAGTGCATGGTTGTGTTTGATGTGTGTCTGTGTGTGTGTGCACATGAGCGAGTGCGCGCGTGCTCCCGTGTGCACCCATGCACTCATGCCCTCATGCTCCTGTGGAAGTCAGAGGGCAACTTTGCACAGTTTTCTTTTTTCTGCCCTTACAGGAGATCCAGGCCCCGAGGTTCACATCGTTAGTGCCTGCTGAGCTATCTTGCTATCTTGCATCTTCTTCTCAGTCAGCTGATGATTCTTTGACTGTGCAGAGGCATCTGGGTTTATGATGCCTGCAGCCCTTTGTATTTCTTTTCACTGTCACTGTCTGAGCCTTTGTTGTCATATCTGAGAAGTCACCAAGACCATAGTCAACGAGCTTAGCTGCTGAGCTCTCGTCGAGGAGTTTGATGACGCTGGCATATTTCGTCTTGGCTGGCTGTGAGCTGACTTTTAGTGTGGAGTGTTTTCCTAATAGTATTTATCAGAGACAATATCCTTCCTTATTTTATCCTCTTTGGACACTTGTCAAAAACTGGGTAACCCAGAACTGTGGATGTGGCTCAGTTGGTAGAATGTTGGCTAGAATCAGGAGGCCAGGAGGCCACCTCGCCAGTCTCTGGCTCTGCGTGTCTGTCTTACTTTGTGTCTGGCTTTGTGATCCACCTCTGAATTTTGAGAATGTAAAGGAAATAAAAACATCATTAAATTTTTTCAATGCATTAAAGTTTAAGTCAATTTATGAAAATAAAATCAGGAATAATTTAAAAATAAATATCTCTTGCTGTTTAAATGAAATTAGTCTTTTTTAACAGAAGAAATTTTTGTTTTCATTCAGACATAGTGCGTTTCGAGGTGAGTATCCTGCTCCGGTGGTATCTGCCTCCCCAAAGAACTCTAGACACATGGTTGTGTATTCAGGGTTCTGTTTCCTATGGGAGATCAAGTTCTTTATCAAAGTACGGTTGTATTTTACGTTTTCCAATCCTACTTTTCCTGCCCGGGTGTTCCTTGGTGCTCTCTTATGTTCCAGTCAACTTATCCTGACTTGAAAATATCCGAGGCTGAAGAGGCGTTGACTCTACCCAGCCCGCCAAGCACCCTGGCTCAACAGCTCTGTGTATCGGGAAATGCTATTTGCTTCCCCTGACAACCCTGTGGCCCACTGTGAGCCACCGCTTGCTCTTGCTGCTCTGCTTTTGAAGAGTGTTATCACACTGCACCTTACTAACCAGGGAAAGATCAAAATTCAAAACTCAAAAGTTTAGTTTGTACAGAATGTACACTGTCACAAAGTCAAAAGAGCGTAGATCCAACCAGTGGAAGTTTGTCTACCCTGGCAAGCTTGCCGATTAATTTTTTAAAAAATACATTCTATCTACCTATCTGTCTGTCTGTCTGTCTGTCATCCATCTATTTATTTACCTATTTTCTATCATCTATCTATCTACTATCTATCTATCTATCTATTATCTTATCTATCTATCTATCATTTGTCTATCTAGTCTGTTCATGAGTGTGTGTGTGTATGTGTGTGTCCAACTTGCAGGACTCGTTTTCTTCTTCCATATTATGTGTCCCAGTGATTGAACTTTAGTCTTTAGGCCTTAGGACCCATATGCAATGAGCCATCTCACTGACTCTCCATTTATCCTGTTACAGTCATTCTTTTGGCAGCTCATGATATTTTGGAGTGTACCTAGCCAACACTTATTTCATGATTCTTGATGAACTTGGAATTATTACCAGTTATTTTTGCACCATCTCCAAAATTATATTGGGGTGGGAATCTTTGTGTTTATTCTTATGGAAGATGCTTTTCCTGTATTGGGGCTTAATTCCCAGGGCAGTTGAGTTAGACCACATCTTTTTGTCACAGACATTGTTACCAGCTCTTTTCCAAATGGCTGGTGTGTATCTTCCCACCATCAGCCATACCTTGGTCACAGGTTCCCTAGTAAGCAGATTCTGAGACACTCTAACCAGTCTCCTGTTCTATATGGAACTGAAATTGACCTTGGAATTTCTGATCCTCTTGCCTCTACCTCCTAAATGTTGGGGTTGCAGACATGCTCCATACACCCGGCTGGCTTTAAACCTTTTTAAACATCTTCACCTGCCAAGTGACATGTGTATACCAATGACAGTTTTCATTTGTCCCCAAAATTTGTTTGAGACAAGGTGTCACTATGTTAACCAGGCTGTCCTGGAACTTGCTGTGTAGCCTAGGCTGGCTTATAATTCATGATCCTCCTGCCTCCAAGTCCCGAGTGTTAGGACTACAAGTATTACAAGTATATATCTGTACCTAAGAAAAGATGTTCTGTTGTTGTTGTTATTGTTGTTGTTGTTGTTGACAGGGTTTCTCTATGTAGCCCTGACTGCCCTGGAACTCACTCTGTAGTCCAGGTTAGCTTCAAACTCATAAATCCTTCTGCTTCTGCCTCACAGATGCTGGGATTAAAGATGTGTACCACCACTGCCCAGCTTAGAAAACATATTCTTATCTGGGCCCAGGTCACAACTCCTGCTTTGAAATGAGCGCTTCAGGATGGGGGCGGTGGGGGGGGGGGGGGTGGGGGGGTGAGGGGGTGGGGGGAGGGGGGGGGATACAGGTGCTCAGAGTGCAGAAGGCAGGATAATCACCAGCTGACAACAACCTGGGTCACATAGTCTCAAAACCAAACAAAGAGATTTGGTGTAGACAGAGGTCATAGCAAGAAAAATTTGAATCTGAGAATCATCCTTCTTTTCTTACAAACACACATACACACACACACACACACACACACACACACACACACACACACACACACACGAGATCTTGATTTGATGGATATTGCATCTTAAAAGGAGAGGAAAGTAGGCATGTTTGAAATGAACATCCAACAAGACTGGCCAAGCTGAAATCTAGCTGTTTCACTGAGGCCCCAGTATGCGTGATAGTCAGAAATAGCTATGGGAAAGCTGTCCCTGGACCCCACCCTGCCCTTGCTTGCTTCATTCAGCTTGTGTGCAGACCTGCTCACTCTCAAATTCTTTAGCTAAAAGCCTGACAAGCTTATAGCTTCTCCCATGTTGACCCCTTTGTGAGTTGGGTAAGCTGTCAGGCTTCCTGGCCCAGGATTACACGGCTCTTTCCCGAGCCCAGCAAGCCTTTGCTCTTGTCTCTGTTGGCCCCTATATCACAAAACAGATCACTGAGTAAGGGATGGAAAACCCATAAAAGGTTTTCCACCCAGGCCTCCTTGCCTACGGAGATCATTCTACTTCCGCATGTCTGAATTTAAGCAGCAGTGTGGCTTCAGGGTGGGTGCTAGATGAAGAAAGGTCAGCTTGAACTCCCCTTCTCTTGTTCAGGCTTGAAGGCAGGCAGAGCTCTGTGATGCTTGAGTTTCCCATTGTGTTCCCTAAGGGTGGCAGGAGCCTGTGGTAAGAGGGTGGAGCACAGGGGTCATGTGCAGCCCAGAGCCAGCTTGAGGCTTACAGGACGCTGGAGGTGCCGGGAGGGGAGTGTTGGGGAAGGTGGGCCTCCACCCCCAATCCACACCAACTCAATTGTTCCCCTCTTATCTTTACCCCCACCCAACCACAGAGACCTTCACAAAATCTCCTGTGAGAGACTGTTGAGACTTCTCAAAGCCAATTTTTGCCTCTGCCTCAGGTCATACCATCCCAGAAATTTTTTGTTTATTTGTCCAGGGCTGGGACTAAGGAGTAGCCAGTGGGCCATTGGGGCAGTTCGTTCTCAGAGTCATGCAAGTGCTGGCCTTGAGTCCTCCTTGAATGTCAGTTCAGGCTGGGATACACACGCTCATTGACAGCTGCGTGGTTGAGCTTGTGTTCTTTCTATGACCACTAAGCTTGTGTCACCTGTCCTGGGTAGAATGAGCATTCCTGGGTACCTGATGGCCTTGGTGAGCTCAGAAGGCACATGGGTGGGGAGCCACAGGAGAGGCAAGCTCTGGCTCACTCAGTTGGGATCGTGAAGACCTCTATATGGCATTTTACTTGGTTTCTTTGCTTTGTCTCCTACACTAAGACTTAGGAACACTGTCCTTGTGAACACATGACAGGAAAAAGCCTGTGGGCTTCTACAGACTGTGGCTTGGGCTGATGAGGAGGACACTGGGAAGTTTTTTGCTAAGTGACTGTGAGCAAGGCCATGTGCCCTAGAGCCCTGCAGGCTCTGTCTTGCCCACGTTGTACCACTGATCCGTGCACTGGGAAACCTGGGCAGGAAGGTGACCCAAAGAAGTATATTTTAACTAATACTAAGATTCACAAGGAAGAGAGCTTGGTCTTCCACAAGGAACGGGTTGTCTCAAACCAAAACTGTCGGGTATGGTGCTATGCTCCTTTAAACAGCACTTGGAAGGTGGAGGACGGAGGACAGAGGATGGTGGATGGAGGTATCAGCAGTTCAATGACATTCAAGACTACATAGCAAGTTGTTGTCCAGGACTATAGGAGACCCAGTTTCAAAAGGACAACAAACAAAACAACAACACCCTCTCTCCCCCAAATCAGAGGTGGCAGGCCATGCAGCCCCGATGTTGAGACTATGGGTCCAGATCTGAGTCCACGACGATGTTATGGATGATTCCAGGAAGCAGTGACTCAAGTCTTGAAGAGGTCACTGACGAATGGAGGTTTCCCAAGAAATGACAGAGGAAATCTCTGTCCTTTACCACCTGGAGAACCCAGGCTGTGAACGCAGGGCTCTTTCTCTCTTTCTCTTTGACTAGGTGGTAGATTCGGATCTGCTTCACAGCCCACAAGAGCTGGGGAATCTCTTTCTGAAAACAAGCCGCCCACTTCCTATCGGCGCCGAGGGGCTGCTGTGGTTGGAGTAAGGAGGAGAGAGAGGGCTGGTGGCGGAGCCCCCTCTGCTCCTGTGGACAGGCCTGGTGGGCAGCGCACCTGCAGCTGCTCCTCTCTGAAGGAGGCAGAGGACAACGGTGCTGTTTCTAGATGCTTCTACTTGGTATTATCAATGTAGACCACCGCAGGGTATAAAGGCAGACACTACCAATATTCCAGAACCCAGCTTACAGGGGTTATGTTGTACAGCCAAAACTATTTAGGACACAAGCGAAGAGCCTGCTGCGCTGTGGCTGCAGACACACTTCAATATTTTCCATGCTACATTTATACTTGTATTTTGGAAGAATTACTTGTATTTTGGATATTGTAAAGGAAACTTTTTACAATAGCAACATTTTTCTTCCAAAATTTTGTCTCCACCATTATAAAATAAATATGTGAAAGCACAGAGCCACACAACCAGCTGCTCAAATACTAATTTTAGTCATTTACACAATGTTCTTTACTTGAGGTTTTATTTTCCTCTCTTTATTTGGAGATGAGGTCTCAAATTTATTATGTAGCCAGAGATGACCTTACACTCCTGATCCTCCTGCCTTGACCTCTTGAGTGCTGTGATCACAGGCGCACACACCACCACCCTGGGTTTGTGAACTTTCTGTACATCCCATAAGTGAGCACTCTACCCTCTGAGCCCCCCTCCCTGTAGTATGGTTTATGTAATATATATATATATATATATATAGTCTTTTGTATACATGAATGTCTCTGCACCACTTGCATACCCAGTGTGTGTGGAGGCCAGAGGAGGACATTGGATCCACTGGAACTCCACAGATCTCTGTGTGCCACTATGAAGATGCTGGGAATTGAACCTGGGTCCTCTGGAAGAACAGTCAGTGTTCTTAACCACTGAGCCATGTTCTTGGAGTAAACTCTTCTTCTTCTTTTTCCAACACAATACTTTTATTGAGTCTTCGGCACTTCATATCCTATATCTTACACTGTCCTTCCCTGTCTTGACCCCATACTAATTGCATCCCCCAGCAAACAAACAAACCCAAAACAGAATTAAAAAACCAAAAAGTTCAATTTTTGTTAACTATATATTTATTCAGTGGGGCATGGTTAAACTCTCAGTGGCTGCCCCCTAGATGGAGCTGAATTCTTCCCCTCCGGAATCCCTGCTGGAAGCCACTCATGGTGGAGGGGGACACCCCAGCATCCTAGTCTATCAGTTTGTAAGAGTTCTCTCTTGGAGTGAACTCTTATAGGCCCCTTTCTATGCATATAAAACATGTTTTCAGGCCTTTATAGATTGCTAGAAAAAATCCAATTTGTAGAACAATGGGGTGATACTTTCTTTTTCTAAGTATTTTACACACACACACACACACACACACACACACACACACACACCACACACCACTTTGAGACAAGGTCTCACATGTGGTCCTAACATATTTCTTAACAGTGGCATAAACTCACTTATAAAGCTGGACTATAATTTATCTACCTAGTTTTTCGTCAAGTCTACCTTTTTTCTTTTTTTTAAACCATGCTGGCTCTTGGACCCAGGGTTTTGAAGTTATTTTTTGTTGGGCCTTTGAGTGTTTCCAATTTTATGCTACTGAGCAGAACCACAAGAACAATTCAGTGTGGTTCTGTGTTTGACCATTAGCCTATTTAAAATGAAGGTCAGGCCAGACATGGTAGCATAATGTATACACTAAAGACTTTTAAGCAGTAGTGACATCTCAGTTCCCTCTTCTGTATAGTAGTCAGGTGCAGAGTCTAGAGCTCCTTGCCGCAGCCCCCAACCCTTGGCAGCCAACTTTGATCCAGCTGCGCCGTCTTAGCAACTGCCTGCTGCACAGTACACAGCCAGCCCACTCCTACCAGCCCAGACCCACCCAAATTTGTAAACAAGCAAATGTAATTGCTGAGACAGAAGCAGGGACATGCTCAAATATCACAGTCTGAGGTGGGATGAGCAACCTTGAGGTGTGCTCTTCCTTCCGCTGTGGACGGGGTATGAACCTTCAGGGAGCAGAGGCTGCACGCAGCCTGGGTCTCAGCCTTACCATTTACAGGGTGTCTAGGACAAGAGGCCATCTTGACCCTTTACTATTCTCCTGTCAGTCTTGAGACATGGCTTGTCATTTGCAGAAAGCATTTGCTTCACTGGAGGACCCCTGCACCTACACTGTCACTACCTCACCCAGTTCTGCCTCCGTTGCATCTCATGAACGCACATGCCAGATGCAATGGTTTTTGCCTTGCTGCTCATAGGCTGCTAAAGCCCATAGTGAAGACAAATGGAGGGACATTTTAAAATTTAGGATTCTTCTTCTTCAGTCTGACTCTACCTCAGCAGTTACTCCTTGGTCACTACTTCTATGCCTATAGAGGCTAAAACATGATTAGCAAATTTATGGACAATAACTCTGCTTTTACACTTGTTTTGGTACAGGGTTCTCTTGATGCAGGAGTCCCGGGACTTAACCTTCAGGAGCAAGTTCTGAGACAGGAATAGGGAGGGACATGTGGGGACATAGAGTGATAGATTCTTATGTCTCTAATCTGGAAAACCTGTTACCTACCAAAAGTTTCTCTCAGTAATTGTTAGCAGCGTGTGGCATGTGCCTGATCTTTTCCCCTCATCTTATTACAAAAGACAAAAAAGAAAAGACATTACTCCATGAGGAAGAAAGTTCTCTTAGGGAGAGAGAGAGAGAGAAAGAGAGAGAGAGAAAGAGAGAGAGAGAGAAAGAGAGAGAGAGAGAAGAAAAAGAGAGGTTGGCCAGTGTCAGCTGGTAAGCCGCTTCAGCAGGTAAAGACACGTCTCACGGCCTGTGTCTATACCTGGAATCACAGTGAAAGAAAAGAACCAACTTCTAGAAGTTGTTCTAGAAATATTACATATGTAATATTTTTAAAATTACCAAGTGTGGGGCTCACACCTTTAATTCTATCACCCAGGATCCAGAGGCAGGTAGATCTCTGTAAGTTTGAGGCTAGCCTCATTTATGTATTGAGATTTAGGCAAACCATAGCTATCCCTCCCCCCACAACACACACACACACACACACAAAAATAGACTCCAAGGCCCTCCAACGGCTGGAACAAACACCTGTTCTTTTCTATCAAAAGAGCTTCTAGTATCACTGTGACTCTGTGTGTGTGTGTGTGTGTGTGTGTGTGTGTGTGTGTGTGTGTGATGACAGCATGGCCTGGCTTTGGGAGTCCTAAGTATTTCCTAATCTCTTCATCCACAATTCAAGTTATGGGCACAATGTGTGGCCAAATAAGGGTTTTAGATGTAAGGTGAGAACACACAAAATGAACTCACCCCTCCTTTCTTCCCGCCCCCACCCCGTGCTGGTGACTGAACTCAGGACCTTGTCCATTTAGGCTGGAGTTCTACATTCCCAGTTCTTGTCACTCCTCGACTGAAGTCAATACTTTTGCTGTAGTATTTTGCAAGAGTATTGACGACTTGGATGTCGTAACTAGAACTATTGTGTCTTTAACACAAGACTTTATTTTTATAACCAAGACATTTTCATAGAAAGGGCAGAGAGTGAGAGAAGAAATATATATGCCACGAGAGAGAAGTGAAGCTTAAGAAATTTCCTACTAGGAGATGAAATAGAAGTCTGTCTCCTGAGCCAACAGCTTCCCAACCCCATCGCAAGGCCTGAGAGAGTAAGATAGCTGTTTGTAGGAAACTTTATTCATGAAGTGGCTTCTCTGTGTGAGGATGTGCTGTCTTCTCCAGGGCTGACCCCCTAGCTCTCTCCCACAAGAGGCCAAAGAGCCAATAATGCTGCCCAACCAAGCAACTGACAAAGACAGTGGCTAGAAGGCCACCATCCAAGGCCCAATCCAAGAAGGGTACATGGTGGTGTCATGATGGGATTTCTTGGTTCTTCAGCACACTCTGTGAATGAGTCTGGATTCTGGGGCCTTATCTGTGAGACTCCAGGTAACATGTCTGACCACACACACAGAACTTGCAACAGTTCAAAGCAGGCAGCTTGAGCAAGGGGGGTAGCCTCTCCACTGCTGAATGTGCCGTCTCTCATTAGTCCAGACCTCGCTTTTTACTGAGTCACAGTCCTTTGTAGCAGGCTATCAGTGTTGTGGGTGCTGATCATTTGTGAAACCTGAGAAGCAACAAAAGTTGTAAGACTCTTATTTTCAGGCCAGTGACACTGTTGCTATATATCTTATAGAAAAAGCAATGGCAGATGGAGGAAGAGGCAGGCGAGCCTGGGGCTGAGAGCTTTGTTAGGATGGTTTGAAAGGCCCAAGTCTATCATATGAAAACTTAAAATAATAAAAAAATACCAAACCAACAACAAAGAAAAACAAACTACAACAAAATAACATACACACACACACACACACACACACTATGGCTCAAAACTACTATCTTTGGGACCAGTAGGATGGCTCAGTGGGTAAAGGTGATTTTACTTCCAAGTCTGATGATCTGAGCTCAATATCCAGTACTAGTTATTCTGCCCTGCCACAGTGCACATGCACACACAAAATAAAGAATTAAAAAAAAGGAAGACACTAAAACCTCCTAGCTTTGAGTGATATTGCTTCTTGAAGCACTTTCTAAGATGACCTTATTACGGCGGGGCAGTGGTGGCGCACGCTTTTAGTCCCAGCACTTGGGAGGCAGAGGCAGGTGGATTTCTGAGTTCGAGGCCGGCCTGGTCTACAGAGTGAGCTCCAGGACAGCCCGGGGTATACAGAGAAACTCTGTCTCCAAAAGCCAAAAAAAAAAAAAAAAAAAAAAAAAAAGACCTGATTACAAGTGCATACAGGAGACAGGAGGGCAGGAGGCGATGAGCCACTGGTGGGAGAATGCTCTATGATAGAAAGGTTGATAATATCTGCCTCAAATTGCACCTTGAGTTTGCTAACAACTGACCTGTGAGGCCTGAGCTGATCCTAGGGACTGTTGTGTCCATATGTACAAGTTTTTGTTTGTTTGTTTGTTTTTTAAGGTCTCAAAGCTATCAACCAATTGGGCATGCAAGAGTTAAAGATCTCAAGGCTAGCCTTTGGGATACTGTCTCAAACTCTCTTTCTCTCTCTTTCTCTCTCTGTCTCGTAAAATGAATCTACAAACATTTTTATTCAAATTACTTTGGTTTTGGTGTTTTAAAAACGGGGTCTCTTTACATATCCCTGGATGTCCTCACTTTGTAGACCAGGCTGACTCACAGAGCTCTGTCTGCCATCTGCCTCTGCCTCCCAAGTGCCAGGATTAAAGGCAGGTGCTACCACGCCTGGCTTCAACAACGACAACAATAATAATACGATTTATTATTTGGCTATGATCTGGAACTTCTGACCGTCTTGCCTCACTTCTCAAGTGTCGACATTACAGATGTTTGCCACTACATCTTATAAGTAAATGTAAAAACAGACCATAGATGTGGGCAGAGCTGCCCCAAGCAAGGAGGAGGGCTCAGGAACCAGCCTTGTGCCACCCAACTCCACACAAATACACGCTGTGCACTTTGTCTGTCTCACTGGTCCTTGGAACTCTTGGTTGCCAAATCTCAGGGTCCTATCCTAGCTTCTTCAAATTTGGCATTGTCAGGCCACTGGAGAACAGACGAAACAATCAAAGGACATGGGACAAATCACTGGAAATGCCAGGATTAGACTGACGTCTACAAAAGCCTACAAAGAAAATAGCTTTTTGCATAGGACTCTCTGGAGGTCTCATCTTAGACACTCTCAAGTTATCTTAATTGCCTGTTAGGTGAAGGTAGTTTCTAATTCCCACGCACAAAGTAGAACCTGCTCACAATCCAAACTACAATTGCAATTTGCCCATAAAATACTATAGGCACAGCCAGCAAGATGGCTCTGTGGGTAAGATGCTGGTCACCAATTCAGATCTAGACCTGGATTGGTCAGATCTAGAACTTCCTTGAGCACAAGGCTCTATCGCTCTCTTCCATTTGGAGGCATGGTCTTTACTTTCTTCAACCCCCCTCCTCTCTCTTTCTCCCCCTCCCCGTGTGTGTGTGTGTGTGTGTGTGTGTAGGGTGTATATTCTCAGGACCAAATTGATATGTATGGCAGGTAGATGAGAAACATCTATTCTGAAGGAAAAAAAAATCAACTCCAAGGGCTGGGGCAAGAGCTGGGGTTCAGTTGGCAGAATTCTTCCCTGTGTGCACCAAGCCTTGACTTTGATCTCAGTACTCATATACCAGGCATGGTGGTATATACATATAGTCCCAGCACTCGGGAGGTAGAGGTAGGAGGATCAACAGTTAAATGTTAGCCTTGGCAAATATCGAGTTTGAGACCAGAGTTGAATATATGAGACCCAGTCTTGAAACAGTAGCACTGAATCAAATCAGGGAATACTACCTGAGCCTGGGGGCTCACGATCTTAGACCTGAAGTCTGGGGACCACAGCCTCTGTCTTGGACAAGCCCTTTGCTAAGGGCTGACGGATACAGAGTGTTCTTTTTTTCATGTATTTTTAAATTTATGCAGCTGGTTAGTTGTTTGAGAGATAGGATCTGTAGTGAGCCTGGCTTTGTACTTTCGATGTAACTGAGGACGACTGGGAACTTCCCTTTTCTTTAGTCAGGGTTTCTCTGTGTAGCCCTGGCTGTCCTGGAACTCACGCTGTAGACCCAGCTAGTCTTAAATTCACAGAAATCACCTGCTTCTTCCTCCCAAGTTTTGGGTTTAAAGGCGTTCTTGGAGTAAGCCACTGTGCTTGGTTTATGTGGTGCCGGGAATTGCTAGACAAACGTTCTGCCAAGTTATCCAATCCCTCAGCCCCCTGATTTGTGACTTTTTGGAGAACAGTACTTACTGTTTCATGAAGCGAATTCGGGCTCTCCTCCGCACACCTGGAAGACCAGAGCAGAGACAAACAAGTCAGCACTGGTTGGTGGATCACTGGCATCAAGCTTCAGAGCCCGAGAGGAAGACAGCATGGTTGGCCAACACCCGCAGCTTCTGCTGGGGTGCTAGGGTGGTCCCCAGATTCTTCACATTTCACACTTTTGTTGTTTGCTTATATAGGTTTGAGGTGTTTAAATTATTCACTCATCCATTTCATAATTTTAACAGCCTTCATGAATGCTACTAGATCCTGCTCTACTATAGCCATCTTACATGTGTGGAAACTGAGACACAGAGCATGTGAGTTGTCAAATAACTTGTCTGAAAGCCATGTAGCTAGTGCCAGAAATTTAATTCATTTCCCCTACTCTAGTTTGTACCTTAAATAAGCTTTCCTGGGGGCTACGGGCCTAGCACAGTGGTGGGACACCAGGCCTGGTTCAAATTCTAATAGTACAAAACAAAAGTGATTGTCTTTTGCAAGAGGCAACAACAGAACTCAGAGGGCATCCAGAGCAGTGAGGACACACTCCTTCCAGGATGCAGGGAGCAAAGAGAAGTGTGCTGTGTTTGCTTCCTCAGAACATTTGTATGTGTTTTTGAAGCAGAGTCTTAGGTGGCCCAGGCTGGCCTCAAATCTCAAATTCACTATGTAGCCAAGGTTGGCCTTGAACTCCTGATCCTTCTACCTTTACCTCCCAAGTACTGGGATTACAGGCATGTGCAGCAGGCTCAGCTAGACCACTGGGGTTCTTATAACAGGGTATACAGGGGATAACAGTGTGCCAAAGTATTTATGCTCTCAGCTGCTGTTCTCTGGGGTGGGGGCCCACAGCTGTCAGAAATTCAAAGGAATCTGCGACCTGGAAAAGTTAAGAGCCATTGATCTGGTTGGTGTCCCTGATGTTTCCTGCTTCCCTTTATAGATGTCCAGGGAGGAAAAGCGATGTGCTCAAGGCGGCAGAGGTGAACAGAAGGACCAGGGATAGTCTGGGCTCTCCTCTGCTTTCCTGTCCATTTTATGAGACCAGTGACTGCAGAGCCTGGGTGACACAGGAGCTAAGGAAGCAGCCATGTGAATCTCCCTGCAGTGCCACTGGGGAAGGAACACTAGAAGTGCCACTTCTAGGAACAACATTTAAAGACCACAGGTGAACTTTTTGGGGTACTGGGCTTTCATAGCTACTGCCAAGAGTCCCCATGTACCCCAGGGACAATACAGATAGCATCTTTTAATGCATTTCTGGTATGGAGGCAATATTCTACTCCCGGGTGAGGCAGCTGAGACCCACGGAGGCCAAGATCAAAGTCATTCAAGGACAGAACAGTGGACTACAGTGGACTCAAACCTAGCTTTCACCTGACTGCTAACACAGGCAGAATCTCACTTTGGCCTCCTGGGTCAGGGGCAGGGCTGTGTGTAGATCCCCAGTGGTCTAGCTAAGTCTGGTGCACATGATTGTAATCCCAGATCAGTGGTAGAGAGCACCCAACATGCTCTGAGTTCAAGTCCCCGAATTCCTCAAGTCTCCAAAAACAGAAAGAGCCACTTTCAAGCCATAAGGATCATCGTTGGGGGTAAGTTTACTAATAGTAAGTTTACTATAGTAAACTTACTGCTACCTTAGTGAACAAAGTACCCTGGATACACACTTCAGGTAGCAAAATGGGGGCCCTTCAATGTCCCGTAGGCACTGACTCACAGTGAAAGTGGACGGCCACACCAAGGGATACCAGCAGAACCAGGATGAAGGCTACCAGCAGGCTGAGGGTAACGAGGCTACATGTCAGGCCTGAAAAAGACACACATGACACACACATTCAACACCGGATTCAGACACAGCAAGGAGCACCCCTCCTCCCAGAGAGTGTCACTGGCTGACTTGTTTGTTTTTTGACACCTGGTCTCACTATGCAGTGTACATTTTGTAGCCCTGGCTGGCCTGGAACTCACGGAGAGCTATGTGACTCCCGTCCCGGAGGCAGCCTCTCTGGTTGCATTTTAAGCAGACTTGCTTCTGGCTCACTTTAACTATCACAGAGGGAATTTTATGTAGAAAATGCCATGTTACATCTGTATTTTGCTAATAAGACTTGGGAGCTGTTTCTAAGGAGGTAGACACATGTCATGCCTAGTAATATGATTTTATTCTTCATGCAAAAAAAAACCCTTTTGGCCAGGCAGTGGTGGCGCATGCTTTAAATCCCAGCACTTGGGAGGCAGAGGCAGGTGGATTTCTGAGTTCAAGGCCAGCCTGGTCTACAGAGTGAGTTCCAGGACAGCCAGGACTACACAGAGAAACCCTGTCTCGAAAACAAAACAAAACCAAAAACTTTTATTTGAATTTCACAAAAAAAACAGACAGCTATATTTCCATTGTATTTTACATGGGGTTAGAATGTTCACAGACCAACACTTGTCATTTGGCATCCTTCCCCTTTGAATCTAAAAACCCCAGGTTTCAGTGTTTACATACGTGTATGTGACTGTGCACAAGGTGTGTGCACACACGTGTGTGGGTATGGTGGCCAAGGAGCATGACAGATGTCCTGCCCGGTCACTTTCTACGTCATCCTCTTGAGGCAGTGTCTCTCACTAAACCTGGCACTAGATTGGTGGCCAGAAAACCCCAGAGGTCCTCCTGTCTCTGCCCCATCCCCAAAAGTTGGGGTTACAGGTGTGTGTTGCTGGGCCCAGCTTTTTATGTGGACACTCAAGATTTAAACTCAGAGCTGTGTGCTTGCATAGCAACCATCCTAATCTGAAAAGTCGTCTCTCCAGCCTCTGTCCTCTGTTTTTTTTTTTTTTTTTTTTTTTTTTTAATTTTAAAGATAAAGTTTCCTGTCTCCCAGGCTGGTCTCTAATTCATTGTGGCCAAAGATGATCTTGAACTCTGATTTTCCTGCCTCCACCTCTCACGTGCTGGGATTACACCTGTTGGGCCACTCTGGCCATTTATGCAGGGTTAGGGTTGAACCCAGGGCTTTGTGCATGCTAAGCAAGCACTCTACCAACCGAGCTACATCCTCAGCCTCTTGGTTTTCTCCTTTTCAGTACAGTGAACTGTACTGTATCCCTTTCTGCAAATGCATCCCTCCCCCTCCTTTAGATAGGCCAGCGCATCTTTCCCCAGCAGAGGCACAGGAAGTCTAATGGATATCCCAGAGTTTAGCCACCAGTGGCAATCTTAGCTGCTTCCTGTGTGTTACTTTTGCAAACAGCCCCTCAAAGAACATTCTGGCATGTTCCTGTAGGTAGGTGCCTTCCCAAGATAGAAGCTGAAAATGGGGATTACTAAACCACAGATGTCCATTTGGGTTGTAGTAGACTACCGGATGCCCTCCTTTACATTCCCACTCCACGGGGCATCTTACTGGGAGGCCATATTAAGTGTTTTAGTTTTTGTCAGTCCTGTGTGCCTTTACGGGAGAGAGAGGGATACAATTGATTTTACTTCAATCCCGATTCTGGGTAAGCTTCAGCCTGTCTGCTTACATAAGCCACTTACGTGTTTGTTCTTCTGTGAGTCAGATATCTGTTCACTTGCCTGATTTTTGCAAGCTATTTAAGCTGCAGGGCTTGTGTTCTTAATGTCCTAGATCCTTCTCCAATACTCTCTGGCCTCAGATCAGCCCCGTCGTTGATCTCCCTACAGGGCTGAGGTGCAGAGCCCAGCCTCCTGGTGAAAGGACAGAATTGCGAGTTTGGGCTCCAGGTTAAGAAGTCTAGAAAGTCCTCCACACGTGAGGGAGGAAGTGAATATGCGCTAGGTGTGTATGATAAGCCAAAGACAGCACCAGCTAAACGCTTCGGCTTTTGAGGACAAAAGGCAGGGAGTTGTTTTACTGTTCCCTCTCACTTCATAGTTCTGAGAAACTAAGGCCTGGGCTGGGATACAGCTCAGCTGCTTGAGTGCTGGTGGAAACTAGGTCGTAGAGGCACTGTGCAGAGCTTGGCAAATCGGCCACTCTCACCCAGTTGGTGAGCTCCAAATGAAGGTAGCTGATGGCATGAAAGCTATACGTCCAGGTTTTCAGGGTGATGAAGCTAGCAGCAGAGTGGCAGGGTCTTCTCCAGGGGAAGGCTAAATGAAGCTCCTTTGGAGTGAAATGGTAGCCAGAGATATGCTGTTGCAGTTGGAGAAGAAGGTTTGTTTATTCCAACCGATTGCTGCCTCTCTCTCTTTAGAAGTGTTCTCTCTCCTCACTCTTTTCTCCTTTCTTCTTCTCTCCCTCTCAATCTTTTTTGTCCCCTCTCCCTTCCCATTTATGTATGCATAAATATATGCAGCTATGTGTGTTTCTTTTTAAAATTTACTTATACACAGGGTCTCATTCTGTAGCTCAGTGAGGTCTAGAACTGACTATGTAGTCCAGGCTAGCCTCAGACTTATACTGATCCTCCTGCCTCAGCCTCTTGAGTGCTGAGATACAAGAACCACCATGCCTGGCTTATTTATTTCTGAGACAGTATTTCACTATGTTGTACAGACTACTCTCAAACTTATGAGCTCAAGTGATCCCCCTGCCTCAGCCCTCTGAAAAGTTAGGCCAATAGGAGCTGTATTTTGTGGCGTTTGCTTTTATTTTTGTTGCCCAACTCTTGGTCCTTCTAATAAAGTTTTCAGGGCATAATATGTTATAAAATGAAGTCAACTGTGTCTTCCCCTTCATAGTCAGTAGTACTTTGCCTTTCTGCTCCTGGCTTTGGGTTTTCTTTTTTGGTTAGTATTTTGATTTGTTTGAGACAGAGTCTCATATAGCCCAGGCTGGCTTCAAACTTGCACTGTAGCTGAGGAGGACCTTGAACTTCTGATCTCCTGTCTCACCCTTCCAGGTGCTGGGATTATAAGCATAAGGCACCAAACCTGGCTGGGTTCCAATTTTCTGTCCACAGTGACCTCAGGAGGCAGTGCCCTTCAGTCTCCAATACCCTACAGGGAACACCTTGGCTGGGGCTTTTGTATGTTGCAGTGAAGCAAGTCAACCTGCACCCAGCAGTCCTGGGATGGTATTGTGGTTTGTTCTCTGGGTTGTGGCAGATGGAACTTTCTGTTTGTCACCTGTAACTTTAGGGGGTTGAAGTCAGTATTTTTCCAGAAAGTACATTTGAACTTGTGTGTCAGGACCATAATGGGACAAGCTAATAGTTAGCAGATGGTCATCCTGAAATGGCTTGCATTGAATTATTATATTATCTGCAACAAGTGAGTCCTTATTCAACAAGGCTGTAAGGGACTTATTTTAGGAAAGATTTCTGCTATTAATATGTTTTTTCTATTATTATTATTATTAAACAAATATAACAATCATTAAGCAATAGCACACCCCTTTGAGAGATCTCTGCAGATCCACTAAGATGTACTATCTTGTGGTGAAGCTATATAGACAAATAGATGACTTCTTAAGTCTTAATGATGATCCTATAAGAATCCTAAAATTATAACAATGATTATTAAGCTCTTTTATAGTGAGACTGCTATTAGGTCCCTTTCTGGTACTCAAAACTGCAATAAGAACTCTGCCAGTCTCCCAGGTGTCATCAGTTAATTGCTCTTAGTAACCAGACTTTCTCCTACTCAGAGCACATTCCAAGAGGTTGTAAAACAATTAACCAAAGGTCATTAAAAGGGAACTAATGATTTATTATAGGTGCTAGGACAGAAGATAAAATATTGCTGGTTTATCTATACAAAACTTCACTAACAACTTATAGTTTTAAACCTTCAGTGAACCTGTGGAGCTAGACAGGGATGGATGTTTAGACTTCATGAGTGCTTGTACAGGAAAAGGAAAAAGAAGGGGAGAAGGAGGAAGGGAAAGCGGAAAGCTGCCCTTTTTAATGTGAGTGCAACAATGGAAAACTTACCCTTCTGGACCTTTGGGTGGGGGAGTGGGCATTGTTTCTTTTTTATCTTCGGGGTAGTCTTCTTGGTTGGGCAATTGTGGGAAGGTCATCAACTATAGAAAGAAACAAGACCCATATCTTAGTCAGGTAAGCAGCAGGACTTCCAGGCAGACTGTGTGCCTTTCTTCTAGGCATTGATGCCCTCATATTTGCTGTCTTGGCTAGCATAGAATTTCAGGTCACAGAGCACAAGAATTCATATCTGGTTTCTCAGTTCTCAGATGAATGGAGAGCCTATGGGTGGGAGTTAGCTGGGTATCCCGAGCAGAGTCTTGTGCTGTCATTAACAACTGTGCAGCCTCGGCTAAGCTGTCTGTTCCTCAACTTCCCATTTGCTGTAAAGAAGATGACTTCTGCCAGGCAGTGGTGTTACTGGCCTTTAATTTAAGCACTTGGGGGGCAAAGGCAGGTGGAACTCTAAGTTTGAGGCCAGCTTGGTCTACAAAGTACGTTCTAGGACAACCAGGGCTACACAGAGAAACCCTGTATCAAAAAAAATAAAATAAAATAAAAAAATAAAAGATGCCTTCTACTTAGTTGTGAGAATTAGGAGAGCAGTGTACCTAGTGTAGTATGCTATAGGCATGACTGTGATTGGCAAAAGACCTTGGGTTGCTGTCCTTACTCTAGTCTGGTGTGGTGGCACACACCTTTAATCGCAACACTCAGGAGACAGAGGCTGGAGGATCTCTGTGAGTCGGAGGAGGCTCACATGGTCTACATGAGTTCCAGGACAGCCAGGGCTATATAGAAAGACCCTGTCTCAAAAGACAAAAGAAAACAAAATAAAGCAAAAGGACACCTTGGTCCTTTAGCATGAGCAATCTCAGCCTCCTCTGCAATCCCTAGGCCAACGGAGCAAGCCCGTGGGAAGGAGACGGTTGTGCCCTCCTACGTGAACACCGGCTGAGGGAGATGGATTAAGTGCTGGGCTCCAGGCTCTCCTCCTTTTCCTAGATGGCCCCTCTGCTCCTCAGTTTTGATCCAGCGCCTCTCACTGAGGGGTGGGAGAGAGGAAGGAGAGGACAGTGGGATTGACTCACTGAGCAGACACATCACAAGGATCTGAGGGGTGGAGTAGGAGACCATCTACTCTCCTCCATGCCCCTTTGTTGGCCGAGTGGTTGAAGAAACAGATCTCCTGCATACTACTTCAGCAAAGCAGTAGGAGAGGGGCTAGGAGAAACCAAAAGACCATTTCCCACACTGCAAGGTTTTTGACCATTGGGATTAAGGAGCTGTTGTAAAATGACAGCCAATAGCAGTGCTGAGGTCTAAGAGTGGGCCTGGTTGCTTCTCTTTTTTTTTTTTTTTTTTTTCTTTTTTGGTTTTTGTGTAGCCCTGGCTGTCCTGGAACTCACTCTGTAGACCAGGCTGGCCTCGTACTCAGAAATCTGCCTGCCTCTGCCTCCAAGTGCTGGGATTAAAGGCGTGCGCCACCACTGCCCGCCATTATTTGCTTCATCTTAACACTCACAGATGCAGGGGTCCTTCAGCTGCTCAGTGGTGAGCCCGGGAGAGGAGGACAGGGTGGACAAAGAAGGTTGTTCTGTTTTAATTTCATCTTGCTCTGAGTCAGGTCCCTCCATGATCTGTGAGTTCAACACTCTCCCTCTCTGAGAGGGACAAGTCCTTGGAATCCATAGTATGCTTGAGGGCCTGAACAAGGCCTGTTTTCCCCAATACTCTATGAACTACCCAATCTTCTCCTCTAAAGCAGTGCGACCCTTCAACCAGGCAGGTAGGCTCAGGCTCTGGGGATCTGTCACTGGGAGATTGTATCCAAGAAGGAACTTGGGAAGACACTGCTGTTCATAGGCTGTTGGACAGTATACAGGACGTGGAAACGTGAAAGTTAGGATAGGTAGAGGTGGAAAATCACCATCCTGTCTCAGACCCTGAAGCACTAGGAAGGCATGGGGCTCATAGAAACGAAACCAAACGAAACCGAACCAACAAACACAACTCCAAAAAATAAACACAAAGCCATGTTTCAAAGTGGGGTTCTGCCCATCCATACTTTACCCAACCCCCACCCCACCCACATGAAACCTGAGACTAGAGAGGCCATGTTTCTGGTATCACGGTGTGTCTTTATAACTCCGGCACTATCCCAGCTCTCTCTGTACCTCCTTAGGCCCAGCAGCCTAACTTCCGGGGATGCCTGGGGTGGTCCTGACTGTCAGCCCCCAGGTGAGCATGAAGCAAGACAATGAGAGTCCAAGTCCTGGGCTGAGCTGAAGAAAGAACTATAGCCAACCGCTGGCCTGAGAGAACCTGTGCTGATCGCTTTCCACCCCAAGAGAGGAATCCTCAGCGTCCAGTATGGCTAGTCTGAACACAGATATGCCGTATGCATAAAATATGTATCAAATGCCATGTATGGAAAAATAGGTCACCTATTGAAATGCTAATGCTGTTTCGATAAACTGGGTTCAACGAAATGCATTTATTTCTTCTTAATTAGATGCCTCTTAGAAAATGGAAAATGGTTGTCTAAGGTTTGCAATGTACTTCTGCACATGGTCATTTATTTCATGAAACTGCAGCTTCCTAGAAGCAGAGGTGAGCCAGCAGCTGCCTTGTACAGATATGGAAACTGAGGCTTTGGGAGGGAAATGGCATGTGATGGGATTGATAGCCAGGCTAAGCCTGAGGTCCAGTCCCTTTGCCCATTGAAGCCCCAAGTGTGGATTTGAGCCATTGAACCTCACAAAGAATGCTGAAGACAACTGCTTCTCTGCTACGTCAGAAGCACTCTGAGTGTGTGCCCAGACAGTGATGAGTCTGTATGCACGCAGGGTCCTGAGATTGCTGTCTTTGTCTCCATCAGATCATAAGCATCGGCCTTTGACTACTCCCATCCAAAGTGGGGGAACAAATATACCATCTGCTGGGTGGATGGAAGTATTAAGCGACCTTGCTGTATGTGACCCTCAAAGGTGTTTGGCCTGGGTAACTCTTAATGTATCTTTTCTATTAGTCTTAGCAGTGGTGTGATTAGTCATGGCTGCAGAGTGAGGTCCCGTGAAGAGTGGACAGCTTCAGTGCCGGTGTGTGTGTGTGTGTGTGTGTGTGTGAGTGTGTGTGTGGATGTGTGAGTGTGGTGAAGTGTGTTGTGTGTATGCATGTGTATGTGTGCATGTAAGTGCACATTTGTATGACATGCAATGTGTTGTATTATGTACCTGGTGTACCACATTGTGCAAACATTGGTGTGTATGTGTGTGTTGTCTTGTTTATTCATGACTTGAGAACCATTTACCACAGTTAGCTTCGTCCCTTTCCCAAAGACCTCTAGGGCCTCCCAGTTATTGGCACAGAAGTAGAAGTCACTTGGTCCTGGTGCTTTCACATTCTGATACTGGAGAGGGCCTTAATTGACGGACATATATTCTACTTCTGTTTCACCATCAGATGACTCTATAGGAAGCACTCCAGAGAGCACAAGAAATCAAAGGATTGTCCTTGGTGGGGTCCGGTGCTTTCTTCAGACAGTTGTGATGAATGACTTAGGGAAGCCTTTTAATCCACAGGACAATTTGCAGTATTTGGTTTGAACCAGCGGGTGGAGGTCTGAATGAGGAGCCAGAGCTGCCAGAGAGCTAACAAGAAACCAGAAAATAAACCAGCTGCATGCAATACACAGGCAAATTAAAACACTCTGTGGGTGGAAGTACAGGACAGAACTTCAAGTTTGATTACCTAGTGAGTTCAAGCCCACCCTGGGCTACATGAGAACTTTAAAAAAAAAAAAGTAGGGCTGGAGAGATGGCTCAGCATTAAGAGAACTGGCTGCTCTTCCAGAGGCCCTGACTCCAATTCCCAATAATCGCATCACGGTAACTCACACCTATCTATGATATGATCACATGTCCTCTTTTGGCATATAGGTATACATGCAGACAGAGCACATAAAATAAATAGATCTTTAAAAAGTTAAATAATTCTTAAGAAAGGAAAGAAGAAAGGAGGGAGAGAGAGAGAGAGATGGAGGGAGAGGAGGGTTTGTGAAGTAACTCAGCAGGTAAAGGTGTTTAGTACCAAGCCTGACCTGAGTGACCCTAGCACAGTGGTGGGGCCTCAGAATCACAATAAGTTTGTGTTACAGGCAAACAGGAAAAAATCTGCCTGGTCAAAGAGTCAGGGTATTAACAACACTCAATGTCTTTTGAATTTAGAGCTCACGCTGACTGCAAGGCACGCAGTTCTGAGTGTGCCTTTACCACGGCTTTTGTTTAACAACACACTTCTATGAGTGGCCCTGGCATAAGCTAGCTTAGAGAAGTCTCAGACTGGCTCCAGGATACTTATCCTCCTTACAGTGATGAGAAAACACTGGCATGAAGCTACCTCGTTTGGAGTCTCACTGGATTCGAATCCAAAGAGTCAAAGTTGAAAGCCAAAGCTAGTTGTCCACCTCACCTGTGCAAATAGGCCTTCGGGGGCTCTAAGCAGCTGAAAAAGTTCTAGGGCAAGCTGGGAGAGGAACTTGGAGTCATAGGCACAGTGTGGTTTAGACATTCTGAGATTTCTGGACCGAGGGAAAGGAGCCGGCCCTGGAGGTCGTTACTTCCCAGTCCTGCCATGGTCATTACTGATTCTCACGACTCAGGGCAGGGCAGTTAACACAGAAGCAAGCTTGGAAGTCCATTTTGTCTCCGATGGGAAGGAAGACGGGGCGGGCAGAGGGAGTTGCAGACGTGGCCATGCACACAGCCTTTGCCCTGTAGCAGCTGTGGGACCTCAGAAGTCACCAAGTTCATGGTTGCCTGTGAAAGAAGGGCAGCTTGGCTTGCCACTACTGTCCTGCTTGCTGTTGACGGTTGGAAAGAAAGAAAGGAAGGCAGACATGATGGTGCACACTTAGAATCCTAACACTTGAGAATCTGGGTCAGGAGGATTTCTTTGAGTTTGGGACCAGCCTGGGCTACATAGTGAATGTCAGGGGAAAAAAAAAGAAGTGAAATCATATGTAAACAGTGAAGCGCTCACACAGGTAATCTTATGCAGACACTGGAGGTACCCATGTGAGCGCTCACACAGGTAAATTCTGCTGGCAAGTCTAACGCTCTAAGGAGATGTTCTAAGCACCAAGAGAAATCTCAAAGAGCATCAGACCAAGTTTCTTTCACATCCAAGACCATGAGGGTGTCAACAAACCTGTTTGATCTAGAAAGCCTTTTTTCTTTGGCTTGCAACAGAGGGCCACCCTGCAGATCATGGCCAAGATATAATACCAAGGACAGGCATGGCTAAGCAGAGGCCAGAGGAGGTGTGAGCCCAGAAGAACCAGCTGCTTGGCGTTAATGGTGCAGATCCCTGCCTATAATTGTGGCTCGGCCTTCTGATGGACGCCATCACGGCCTTCCCTAGGACTGATGTGATGAACTAATCCCGAATCCACCCTCAGACTACTCTGAGCCTCTGCTTGCATGGTGCTGCTGCATCTCCCTTCCCCGAGTGTCAGGCTACCATTTCTGTTCCATCGCAGCCATTTTATTGCTTTGGGTTACTGGCCTCTTTGGGGAATTAATAAGAAGTGATGATGTCCGTATACATTGCAGTATGTCAGGCACAGTTGTGCATTTTCTGATTTAATCCTCACTAAATCTTTTGGGGAGAGACTCATTTACATGGGAGCAAACAGAGCTCCAGGGAAAGCTGTACTCAAGGTCCCACAGTCTGTGTGAAATGGACTCGAACTCAAACAGGGATCACAGGACTTGGGTGAATGAACTGTGGGCCTCTCAATTGAGAAGACCTGTACACATAGTGGGGCCACAAATACACAGATGGCAGGACCCTTTCCACAAAGCCCAGCGGACATGCACAGTCAGGCTTTAAGTCACATTTGGTCTGCTTGGTAGCCCAGGATTCTATTTTCTGAGGAACCTCGTATTCTAGAATGATCAGAGGTAGCTTTAGTGGCTTTGTTTTATTTCCTGTTTTGACCAGTTGAGATAACCTGGTTAGAGACAGGGACTGGCCTGCCCTGTCTCCATCAGTAGTATAATCAGTTTGGGGCTTTAGCTGGTACCAGACCAGTGGCTATTGGAAGAGTCTTTCTATAAAAAGCCAAATCTCTGGGTTGATCACAATGACAACCTTTAGGCCACACCTCTGTGCCAGTTCCAACATTCCATCTGCAGTGCCACTTCTTGGAGGTGTGGGGTGGGGGGAACTGCAGAGGACACTGGAGAGCCAGGAGGTCATAATGAGTACCCTGCCGCAGTTGTCCAATTTACTAGAAGCACTTTCCCGGAAGTAATAAGAGTATGTCTATAGGGCCTCTGTGAACTTCATGGGGCACACCCCTGTGGGCACCCTGAACAACAAATTTCCCCTTCAGTTCTGGATCTCTTTCTTCCCTTTTCTTTCTTCCGTTTTTCCTTCCTTCCCTTTTAGTTCAGGCTGTGGGACAGAGGTGACTTCTGTCTTAGGCGTCTCAGACCTTTCTGGGTAATGAGGAGCAATCTTTCCATGTTCAGGGTCTCTCTACCTACCAGCCTCTCCTGTTTCCACAGCCCAGCTCCTGTCTATTCCTCCTGTTGCTGAGACCACCAGGCCTAAGTTCCTTGCTCTAGTGCAGATTTGGGGTAGCCCCATTCTGGGTCTTACCTGCCAGCTTCATACTGAAGACCAGCCAGAGCCATGGCTGCATCGTGGCACTCTTGGGGACACCGTTCCCTCAGGGCTCCGTCAACCGAAAGGTGGGTTAGGATCCAGCTTGGGCGGGTGGGGCACCCTGAACGTTAGTGCGCTAAGAGGGCGGGGCCATCAGGGCAGGGGTGGAGTCGTGGTGTGTGTGTGTGTGGTGTGTGTGTGTGGTGTGTGTGTGTGTGTGTGAGTGTTGAGCGCTCCCCACAGCCTTCATCCTCGTCCTCTACAGCATCAAAAGCCTTGACTTTTCAAAGAGCCCACCAGGACTCTTCTCTGGTGAGAGGAAATGACAGATCTCAGTCTCAGTCATGCCAAGGAGTTGCACCTGTGTGATGCCTCTTGGCCCTGGGGAGAGCTCAGGACAGAACCCTGATACCTTGGACAACTGAGTCACAGAGGTCAGCAGCATGCTCCAGGTCTCACAGTTTTGTGAAGCTTGGCCCTAATTCACACACTTCCTCACATTAGTTCTTTCTGCGCAGCTGGAGGAGGGTTTCATCTTGGTTTGAGGACACAGTCCTTTGTGGTGGGGAACACGTGGCGGCAGGAGGCTGAGGCTGTACGTGTGTAGTTCAGCAAGGAGAGCAGTTATGGAGAACCTCTCAGTGCTAGAGTTCTGCTGGCCCTGGAGTGATGGAGACCCCCTGTGAGGGAGGAAGGAAAGTTAACCAGCACAGAGAGAAAGGAGGGAGAGAGGCAAGCTGCAAAGCTATGGAAGGGCCCAGACCTTGCCCGAAGGTGAGGCAAAGTCAAACCTAGACCTAGAGCCCTATGGACTGGACTGTGGTGTCTGTATGTCTCCCCTCCCCTGCCCTGCCTTACAGTGCTGTATGCCCTGGGGCTTCTTTTATCAGTTTTGAGATCAAAGCCCCATCAAGAACCCACGAAGAGCAGGGAGGCCTGTGGAGGTTGGCAGAGGTGAGTTGAAAGAGTGGTTGTTCAGGGAGAATGGACCCTTGGTGGTCTGTCTGCTGGGGAGAGAGGCTGGGGAAGGACTGTGAGAGATACTTCTCAGGACATTTTGGGGGTCACCGAGCACCAGCCAGGCCGGCCCTAGAGCCATGCACACTGTGAGCTTGACTTTCAGAAGAGTGGATGCGGTAACATGGCGGCTAAGGCTGGCAGTGAAGTTGAGACACGGTCACCTCAGTGTCCAAATCCGTTATTTTTTCCACCCCACTCCCACCAGTTCCTGATGACAGGGGCAGGAGCTGAGGCAGACTTCGAAGGTTCTGGAGACGCAGGAGGAATGGTCATGTCCTCATGGTCGTGTCTCAGAGGTCTCTGTCCTCTGAGAGTCCCGCTGGTCTCCACCATACAGTCCTCTTATCTTTGTTCCCAGGTGAACCTGCAAAGGGCAAGATGTACACAAGGTAGATAGCCCTAGGAAAACCACACAGGAGTAGTTCTTAAAATCAAGGTAAAATGCAGGCATCCCAAAGTGGACCACGTGAGAGGACACAGTGTGTCTGCCGAGGAATGGATGGTATGCTCACTCCCCGACTGCCGCTTGTGCCAGACCCTGGTAACTGTTCTTTGTGTTGAATGTACTTATTCTTCATAAATGGAACTGTTCAACATATGTCCTTAGTAAACTGCCCCTGTGGGTTTAGTAGCAGGGGTTTCAGGTCCGGAATGACTCTCAACTCCTGATAACCCCGCTTCTTCCTCGCCAGGACTTCTTAACCCTTTTCTGCTTGTAATCCCTTTCTACCCTCAAACTTTTCCATGTCCCCAGGTATAGGGCTATGGGACATTTATACAAAGCAATCATTTACTGATAACTAGTCATAAACAAATCTGTTTTCTTCTATTTTTTAAAAAGATTATATTTGATGGGCGGGTGGTGGCGCACGCCTTTAATCCCAGCACTTGGGAGGCAGAGGCAGGCGGATTTCTGAGTTCAAGGCCAGCCTGGTCTACAGAGTGAGTTCCAGGACAGCCAGGGCTACACAGAGAGAAACCCTGTCTTGAAAAACCAAAAAAAAAAAAAAAAAAGATTATATTTTCGTGTGTTTGTGGGCCAGGAGAGTGCATCAAATATGATGGCGTTATGGAGTGTTATGAGCCACCTGATACAGGAGTTGGGAGCCTAGAGCAGCGAGTACTCTTAACCTCTGAACTGTCTCTCCAGTTCCCACTAAAATTATTTTAAAGAAATTTTTTGCTCTAATATAATGTTACATTTATTAATGATTAAAGTAAAAGTTCATACTAAAGGAAGGGTGGTGCTTGTTTATTTTTACATGAAGAATTAAATCCGGCCCGAGTATTTGATTCTGCAGAACATAGAACATCAGAGTCGGCTGCCATTTTGATTTTATAACTGTCAATGCAGAGAAAGCTGCTTTTCATAAATAAATATAGCACAAATGGAAGAAGTGTGTTTAGATGCAGTTCAAAAATTGTTGGCCTAATCCCTAGCCAAAATCCATTTAATAATTTAAAACCTTTTTAAAGGTGTATTTATTTTATTCTATGCATGTAAGTGTTTTGCCTGCATGTGCGCATGTGTATCACATACATGTCTGGAATCTGTGGCAGTTAAGAGTGTTGGATCTCCCAGCACTGGAGTTACAGATGGTTGTGAGCTGCTCTGTGGGTACTGGAAACAGAGCCCAAATCCTCTGCAAGAGCAGTCAGTGCTCTTAACCACTAAGTCATCTCATCATGGTTTTTGTTTGTTTTGTTTTAGATAAAACACAGGTCAGAAATTCAAACATCAATTATGAAAATCAAACATTCTAGCACGGCAGTGGTGGCACACACCTTTAAGCCCAGCACTCGGGAGGCAGGTATCTGAATTTGAGGCCAGCCTACACTCTACAGAGTGAATTCCAGGACAGCCAGGGCTACACACAGAAACCCTGTCTGGAAAAACAAAACAAAACAAATAAACGAACAGCAACCACAGAACCCAAACAAATTAAAAACCCCAAATCAAACATTCTAACATAGTACAATATAAAATATACTAATTGAATACTTGCATAAGGGATGATGAAAAACACTAACAGTTCTTGTTTCTGTAATTAAACCATGGTGTTTCTACAGGAGATTTAGTACATCTATTACAAACACACAATTCACAACATGAACTTGTCTCAAATCTGACTTGAGTTGCTAATGTTCTGTAACATGATGACATGTTCAGGGCCAAGAGCCCTCACTGAATGTTCAGAGCCATGTGACAAAATGCAAGTGCGCTCTGGATTCATCAGACACTTGATTTTTTTTTTTTTCTTTTTTTGGTTTGGGGGAGGGGTCGGTGAACATTCAGAAACCTTTGTCACAGCCAAATTTTGTGCAACCCTCACATTAAGTTACATGGTCAATTCTGGGGTTGTGACCCACAATTTAAAAAGCTGGAAGTGCCCAAGTGCTGAGACAGCAGGTGTCTGCCACCACACCCAGCTCGGGAGTGAAATGGCTGGTCTTTTGGTCCATCTGTTTGGGAACTATCTGTTTTCCATAATGGTGACTCCAATTTACAAGAGCACCAACAGTGGAAAAGAGCTCCAATGTGCCCACACCCCTGCCAGGCCAATCACTTTGTGGGCTTTGGTTTTGTATCCAGCCTAGTGTTTGTGAAGGGCTATCTCATTGGGGTTTGGTTTGCATTCTGTTACCAACTAAAGATATCAAACCTCTTCTTACGGCTTATCGGCCACGTATATGTCTTTGTATGTTTGTTTAAAATGGTTGTGATTTGGAAAACATATTCTACTCTTTTTAGAAGAATATCTGTGCTGTGCACATTGCTCTCTTGGTCCTACTCGCTCACTACTACTCAGAATTCTCTCAAATCGATTTAGTCAGCATGTCATTATAAAGTGCCTCATCTTAGCAGTGTGACCACCCATGTGTGCTAGTGTCTTTCCACTCCTTCATGAACACCAGCTGTGCTGGTTAGTTTTAATTGTCAACTGGACATGGCCTAGGACCAACTCAAAAGAGCTTCAACTGAGGAATTATGTAGATTGGCCTGTGGGTATGTCTGTGGGGGACTGTCTTGATGGTTGATTAATGCCAGGCAGGTCACCACGGGCAGTACAATTCCCTAGGCCCTAAAGTATGTAAACCTAGAGAAAGCAACAAGAGATCAAGCCAGCAAAGATGTCTGCTTTTTTTTTTTTTTTTTTGCTCTTGACTGTTATGTGACTTGCTGCTTTGAGTTCCTGCCTCAACTTCCCCCAGTGATGGACTTTAAAATGATATAAACCCTTTCCCCTCAGGTTGCTTCTGATCAAAATGCTTTATCACAGCGACATAAATGAAACTAGAACACGGAGCTTGCCAAGGAAGCAGCTCTCTCAGTTCATGATTAAAAGTAACTGTTTTGTCAGGGGTTAAAACCACAGAAAGGGAATTCCCGAATACCTTAGTTGGAAACTCTCACACCCTTGTGCTAAATTAACCTCTAAATATTATTGATGATATAACTCAATGCAAAGCCACTGAGACATTTGGTGTCATTTGAAAGCAGTGTGCCAGGCTAGGGAGTATGTGCTCCATTTGGTCTGTATGGGCCTGTGATCTGTCTGTCTTGTGAATCCCCATATTTAGTTCATGGCTCCAGGAATCTTCCTGCAAAGTGAAGCAAATAGATGACTTCACAGCGCATGGTGGGGAAAGCCCTAAAGACTAAGACCTAAATCCTATGGACCCCACCAAACTGCAAGGGTGCTAGAAACAAAACAAGCAAAAAGCCAAAAACCAAACCAGACCAAACAAACAAATATACCGGGAGTCTTGCTGGAAACATGAGAGGAGAAAGAAAGGAAGTCAGTGGATAGTCACCATCTGCCATGTTTGAGATAGCAGAGAGGGTCCTGTTAGCTTTGATCCTCTGTTATTTGTCCTCAGGCCTCAAAAATCCTGGCTGCTTTTTATACTGACATGCTGATTGAGCAGACAACTTTCAGGAGTTTTCTCTTTCCATCACGCAAACCCTGAGGCTCGAACTCACTACTCAAGGCTTGGAGGCACGTGCCTTTACATGCTGAGCCATCTCAGCAGCCTATGGTCTCATTATGTCGCTTGCACTGGCCCTAAACTCACGGGCTCAAGTAGTCACCCCTGCTCAGTCCCATCTTCCTGGGCAGCACATACTTGGCAGTGTCATCTGCTTATGGGAACAGTTCTGAAGGACACCAAGGACTCACACAGTCACATTGACTAGCTATGAGTTAAAAAAAAAAGTCAGGTGCACAATGTGAGCCTTTCCTGTGACCCTGAAGCACACAACTGGAGGTTCAGGCATCATTTATACTTAACTGAACTGAGTTCTGTACTGCATCTCTAACTAAGGTACATCTTTCTCCCTTAAACGTTTTTAAAAGTCGCCCTTGTTCCTCTGTTCTCCCAAATTAGTGGTCTTTGCTACTGACCAGCATATGCTCTGGTTTGTCTGCAGTCAGAATTTGCTCAGCACAAGTCAGTATGAGTATCCAGGGACCTTATTGATGGCTATTGTGTCAGAGAGATGACTGTGTGAAATACTCCTTGATTTATCAATTCTGCTGCTGTTGTTTTGCAGTAGGGTCTGTTATTATACCCCTGAGTGTCCTCCCACTAGAGAAAACTCCACTTCCCAGCTTTGCTGCATGAGTGGATATAAAAGAACTTATTTGTGAGTATTGTTGCAAGACAGTAAACATTTCATCACAAAGAATTGTTAAACAAACAACAAGCAAATAAAACATTATTATTATGTATTATTATTATTATTGTCATTGTTGTTGTTATTTTTTTTTTTTATTTATTTTTTTTTTGGAGACAGGATTTCTCTACATAGCTTTGGCTATCCTGGAACTCACTATGTACACCAGGCTGGCCTGAAATTCACAGAGATCTACTTGCCTCTGCTTCCCTCTCCCAAGTGCTGGGATTGGAGGTGTGTGACCCCACACTCAGCAAAGCATTTTAATTGATGGTGGAGCAAATCTGCAAGTCTTGGAAGGTAGGAGCAAAGGAAGAGGAGTTCAAGGCCTTCTCTGCTACACCCCAGTACACACTGAGTCAGGGGCCAGCCTGGGCTTCGTGAGACCCTGTTTTAAAACCAAACAAAATGAACTTAAATGAAATGAAGCTACAGTAGTCTGGTAAAGGGCGCTGCTGGTCTGATGAGGTTGGGTCTGCTCTGGGCTGTGTGACCCGCTTCAGCTGGGTGGCACCAGCAGGAACTCTTGAAATAGCTCCGGAAGGAATGACTAATGGTGAAAAGATGCATATAAACAGCAACAGTGGTGAGGATGTCATCCAGTGAAGGAGCACGCACTCCTGCAAGGCCCTGGGTTCAAGTCCCACAGCAAACGAAACAGTTGTTAAAATACTTCCAGCAGAAAATATCCAGCTGATCTTAATCAGTCTGTCAGAGAACACTGGGACTGTGTCACGGGGAGGGGGGTGAAGGGAGGCCGGGGGGGGGGGGGTGGGGGAATGGGGGGGCCGGTGACAGGAGGGGGTGGGGAGGGAAGCCTACCAGGTTGGTGTGCATATTCCACTTAGAAATCTCACAGTCAGGTCTAAACCAAATTAAAGAAAAAAAACCAATCTAGATTGTTTTTTTTTCTAGTCCCTTGGAAAAAGTTGTAATTGCTACTACCAAGGGGAAATGAAAGAACAGAGTGAACGTCTTCATGTAAAGGGTTAATGAGACCACTGTTACCGTACTGATACCACCGTTACCCATAAGAGAAATGAAACTCAGAGGAGGTGGGGGTGAAGGCCTGAGGCAAGATGAGGAAAGTTCCAGAACAACCAGGACTACAGAGAGACACAAAGAGAGACAGAGAGAGAGAGACGGGGGGGGGGGGGGAGACAGAGAAGGAGACAGACACAGAGAGAGACAGAGACAAAAAGAGACAGAGACAAAGAGATAGAGAACAGTATAGTGACTCTGGGAAGGTGAGCAGTCCTTGGAGAGTACTTATCACCCTGCAGAGAGCAGGTTTGGTTCTCAGCACCCACAATAGGCAGCCATGGCTATAACTCCAGCTCCAGGGCATCTGAAGCCCTCTGGCCTCCTCGGACATCTCCCTGGCATGTGGTACATGCCAGAAGGCAGAAGGAGTCAGATCTCTGAATTCCAGGCCAGCCAGGGCTATATTATGAGGCCCTGTTTCAAAAACAAAAAAGCATAACACACACATACACACACAAGTTACTATAGGTACCTTGCTTTGGGATATGGAATTGTGCTTTGACCTGTAAAACAGATGCACACCTGCCAAGTATGCCATCAGTCTGTGTAGGGAGCAGAAAAAAAAAGTCTTACTGAGTGAAGTCCTGAGGGGATTAGTATTGCTGACATGGGCATGGCCATCATGACCCCTAATCCATGGAGAAATGGCAAATAGTTTTCAACTGAAAACCATAAAGAGTATACAAGAGATACTCAGAGGGAGAGGACAAAGAACGGAGGGCAGGAGGGCAGGGACAGGAGGGAGGGCAGGGATGCAGGGACAGAAGGAAGGGCAGGGGTGTAGGGACAGGAGGGAGAGCAGCTCCTAAATGCACCTGGCTGGTTGTTTTCTGAACTTCCACTGGTCTGACTGGTGTCTGTCTGCTGCTGTGAACCAGTGGCTTCTGCTGCAACATCCCAGGGCCATTCGCCATTCTCCAGTTCTCTTCCTCACTCCCTTACCCTTTCTGGGTTGGCTCACCATCTGAAGTAGGCTGGAGCCACCACTATTACCTTTCCAAATCCTGGGTGTTTTTGTCTGTTTTTTTTTTTTTTTTGAGACAAGATACCACTTATCCTAGGTTGGTCTGGAACTCTGTATAGCTGAGGGTGACCTTGAACTCCTTACTTTCTTACCCCAGCCTCTTAAATTCCATGATTACAGGCTGCACCACCATACTGTGTTTCTTCAGTGAAGGGGTTGCAGCCAGGCTTCCCTGGATGTGGGCGGAGCACTGGGTTACATCACAGCCCGTGGCTTCACCTCATGTTTCCATCGTTTCTCCGGCACTAATGGGAACTCAGCCTGGGCTCTTCTTTGTCTCAGTTCATGTGCACACAAACCAGATTCATCTGAAAGGGAACCTTCACCTTGACTTACACCTTCACCGGCTCACACTCTGTGGGTAGGACTCAGTCCAGAGCCAACCTAAGTCAATTTCCTGCTCAGGTCTTGGCTTCAAGTTGAATTTTACCGCTTTGTGTGTGGCAGTGGTGGCAGACGGTGGGGTGGTGTTGGATTTTCAAGACAGCATTTAATGTAGCCCTGGCTGGTGTAGACCTCCACAAACAGGGGAGGATGGCCTTGACTTTCTTATTTTCCTGCCTATGTGTGTCCCAAGTGCTGGGATCCTAAGTGTATACCACTCTGACTGGGTTGTATTGTCGTCTTAGTAGTATTTAATTCTGAACTGTTCTGTGATTCAAAAAGCAGCAAGTGATAGAACACTGTCCATCGCTATGTAGCACCCACAAATCCAGAGAAGAGCAACATCCTTCTTTAAGTTTTTCAGATCTTCACTCAACTTTAAAACATTAATTTGAGTTACTTGGTTACAAAGGGTACAGCACATGTTTGAGGTATATGTATAATCCGCTTGTTCCAATAACCTGAACTGAGACAAAAATCCCTCGCAACTCCTATGACTAGAATATACAAGCAGGAAGGCTGCTTGCATGCCTACCCGTATGCTCAATACACGCTTCACCCCTCGCTGTACCTCAGTTGACAACCCATCAGATTTATACTTCCTTTACATCGTGTTAGCTTCGTAAGGCTTTTATTTACATTTATTCACATGCACGCATCACATGCACGCATGCGTGTGTGGAGGTCAAAGTACAACTTGTGAGAGTCAGTTATCTCTTTTCAAATTCATCTTTTTGGCTTCAGCATCATGTTAACTTCTGAAATGAACATGGCCACTTCCCCAGAAAAATGATTCCAGATCGATAAACACCAAAAAACAAATACAGGATTTTTTTTTTTTTTAATTATTTGAATCTGGGTATGGTGGCACATGCTTGTGATTCAGGCTGAGGCAAGAGGATCTTCTGTTCAAGGACAGCCAGGACTACATAGCAAGATCCTTTTCTCAAAAACCCTTTCAAATTTTATACAAGGAGAACCTGTGTCCTTTTATCAGCTCAACATCGTTGTGTCCTAGGAGTAAGCCTAACTTATTAAAAGGAAATTATTCAGCCAGACATGGTAACTTATGCCTGTAATCCCAACATTCAGTAGGCTGAGACAGGGGATTGTTAGGAGTTTGAAGCCAGTCTGAGCTACATGGTGGGATCCTGTCCTAGAAGAAAGGAAGGAGGGGAAGAGATGGGGAGGGAGAAAGGGAGGAAGAAAAAAGGGAAGGAGGGAGGGAGAGAGAGATCTGGCAAGATAGCTCAGTGGGTAAAGGTTCTTGCTATTAAACTGGATGGCCTGAGTTTAATCCCTGGAACCTAAAGCTGGCAGTTGTCTTCTGACCTCCATGTGTGCCACATACAAACTCACACAAATAGATAATGTAATAAAAATAAGTAAAAAAGAAAGAAAATATTCAAATAAAATCCCGTGTGTGTGTGTGTGTGTGTTGTGTGGTATACAGTCCGTGCACACACGTGTGCGGTAAGGGTCTTCACCTGTTGAACTATCTCACCCACCCCTTTCAGTCATGCTGAAGCAGTTTAAGCAGTCTTGGCCAGTGCCTGGGTCCTAGCTGAATAGTAGAGCAAATGCAAGAATACACACAGTGTGTGCAGTGCCCTCAGAGTTCAGAAGGTGTTAGACCCTGTGGAACTGGAGTTGCAGACTCCATGAGTCACCGTGTGGGTTCGGGAAACAGGCCCAGAGTCCTCTGCAAGACGAGCCAGTGTTCTCGGCTACTGGGCCATCTCTTCACTCTTACTCGGCAACCATGTTTTAATGTATTTAAATTGTTAGACATTAATCTCCAGCACTCGAACAGGAATAAAGGGAAGGGTATGTGTCCCTGTGTCGCAGGTGGTGGTGGTGCTCTGAGAGTTCTTAAAGGTTTTGCTCCGGTCCTCAGCTGGTAGCAAATGTATCTATCCTGCATTACATCATCTCTGCTAACCTCCCTATCTGCACCAATGTCACCCATCTCTAGCTAATCATTTCTATCTATATAGCAAGGCATCGATGGTAATACTACATATGTACGTGTGTATGGGGTTATTTTTATAGCTCAAAATGCTCTCTGAAAGGCTGATCTGAAATCAACTCATGCTCTGGAAGACTTTGTGCTGTAGCTATATGTCTTCATCTCTGTTTTGCAGTCAGTCTTAGCTCTTTGCTCTAACCTAGCAAGCAGAGAGGAGGCTAGCCGCTAACCACTATCCACCCCCTTGTTTGAACAGCTGAACCATGTCCTGTGCTTGTTTGTGGGACAGAAACCTGCACCTGCTCTGGACACTGGCTCACTGTGTAACACTCTATGTTCTACCCCATGTGTGACAGCACGCGTGGTTATGGGGCACGTGTTCTGCTATTCCAGACCCCATACATTCCAGACAGGGGCATTTCTGTCTACAGGGAGTATACAGCCTTCATGGGATAGACAAATAATAAAGAGACACTAAGAAAAAATTGGACAATTTGTACAAAGTTACAATAATTTGAATAGTTTTTAGTGGGGTACTTGGGGGGGGATGGCTCAGTCTTTAAAGCACTTGCCTTGCACGTGTGAGGAACAGAGTTCAGATCCTCAGGATATATATAATGCCTGGTGAGTGTGACTGTTCACGTCCAATCCAGTATAGACATGGAGACATGGGATCCCCAGGGCAATCTGGCTAGCAAGACTAGCTACATCAGTGAGCTCTGGGTTTGATTGAGAGACCCTGTCTCAATGAATAAAGTGAACGAGTAATTCAAGATGACTCTTGACACCAGCCTTGAGCTTCCACATGCATATGCCCCAACCTGTGCCCAAACACATGGGTGTGCCTGCAGACACACATAAATGGATGCATGCATGCAAATATATATATATCACACACACATCATTCAGCATGGAAAAGAAAAATAATAAATTAAGATTCTTTTTTCCTTTGAGACAATCTCATGCATCCCAGGCTGGCCTTGAACTGACTACATATCTGAGGATGACTTTGAACCTATGTCCTTCCTGCCTGTTCTCCCAAGTGCTAGGATTACAGACATGCATCACTATGCCAGGCATTAGTCTAAAGATCTTAGTTGGTTTATTTTATATTCTAGAATAGAGCAACACTTCAGTTCATAAGACAGGATTAGTGTTCCTAAGGGCTGAGCTAATGAGACCAACTTTCTAGAAGAGAAGGGCAAAGCAAGTCTGGACCAGGCTGTTCAAAGGCGCTGCTTCTAAGGTGGGGACAGAACAATGGAAAATTAACTGATTGGTAAATATTGATCATTTCCGTTTTTTTTTTTTTTAATGACTAAATGATGCAAGAAACATCATTACCATGAATGAAGAGCCCACTGGAGGATGACAGTACCTCATTTCTTTGGCTTCTTGAAAGGTCAATAAATGACTAGAGTTGGTTTGATGACATGGACTTTAGCATGTTGACTTCCTTTGATGTTTTGTTTGTGTGTCTAATGTGTGCATGCATGTGCACAGGTACACATAGGGCCAGGGGCTAACACTGGGTGTCTTCTTCAACCAGTTTCCAACTTACCTTTTGAGACATGTCACTCCCTGAAACTGAGTCTTCAGATTTGTCTAGATGGGCTGGTCAGTAAGTCCCAGTAATTTCCTGTCCCACTTCCCAGTGCTGGCCTTACAGTTATGAGTCTAATGTGGGGTGGAGTCTGAACTCAGGTTCCCAGGCTTGTGTGGCAGCAACTTAACTGACTGAAACATTTTCCCACTGCCCCCTTTTGACTTTTAATCGATATACTGGGGGTAGCGCAGCCTAATAGAACAGCAGGCGGTTGTTCAGAACAATGACGCTTCACAGCCCCTCGACTTTTAATCTGATATACTGGCACACAGTATAAAACATTGTCTAGAACAATGACCTATGATTTTTATTTAACAAGTTAATGAGCTGACGACAAAATACCATTTTCTTCAAAGCCACAGTGTGTGTACATGCATTTATGATCGTGTTCATTGTTACTATTACATATGAAGATGTGTGTACATGCGTGCTTGCATACATATGTTTGTGTGTCTATTAAATGCTCTGCATATTGATACCCTATTAATACTCATGACTTAGCACTCTGTTAAATAAGACCATTGGTTTATACTGAGCTTCGGTCTTAAACCAAATCACACTGATGTGTCAAGCCACGTTGGCCTAGGAGCCCAGTCCCAAGCAGGCAACTGTAGGCTCCATGGCAGCCTTTTTGTTTCGGCTTTTCGTGGCCCTCCCTGCTGTTTCCTCTGTGTGCTCAGCCTTCCACCTTAGCTTGCTCACTGCTGGCTGGAGGACGCCCAGAGAGCGGTACCCACGGTCTAGTCCCTCTGTTGGGCAACTTTATACCCATTACATGCAGATATTTGGGCATGTCTGTGAATCTAGGAACTGCACCTGAGTCAGAACTAGGAAAAAACTCTGTCTAATGGAATCTGCTAGAAATTCCTCAGCAGGCCCTACAGCCTGAGCCACTGTGAGGTAGAGAAGTCAGAGTGGGACCTAGGACATGCATCTCCCCAAGGCATGGAGACATGGGCAGCCACAGGAGCCAGCCCCTACTTCATCTTGGATTACTTTTCTCCTCTTCCTGTTTGCTTTCTGCCTTTTCTTGGCCATGATTCTGGATAAAGACAAAATTTTTAGTCCTCATTTGATCTCTGGGAGGACAAAGATGAGCTCATCTCTAGAAGTTTCCTTTTCCACTATTTTGAGGCCTGACTGACACAGTCTTGTGGGGCTTTTAACTTTCCCAGAGCTACATTCTAAGAGGACATTGACTCTTGGCCTACTTTGTTGTGACCGATACCTGGGAAGGGGGGCTGTTAATGTTTTTGGTTATTACAGTTATTTGCTTGGTAAGGCATGCATGCCATATTTGGAGGTCAAAGGTTAACTTGCAGGAGTTCGTTCTCTCTTTCCACTTTGTGGCCCCAGGGATCGAGCCTAAGCAGTCGGGTTTGGTGGCAAGCACCTTTACCTTCTAAGTCATCTCACAGTCCCAGGAGAAGTTATTCATTTTAGTTCATGGGGTGAGAAGACTCAGTCCATAATGGAGTAGAACAGTTCACAGCATGGGAAACCAGAAGTAGAGCAGAGCAGTTGGTGGGAAGGGACCGGAGCAGGACGGAGGCCATGGCCTAATCCATCAATGGGTGGATCCATGCATGAGGTCAGAGTTCGCATGATCCAAGGTTCTCCAGAAGCTACCGACAGACACCAGAGCCATGCTCTACTGAAGAAACACCTCATGATTCAGCCAAGCTGACAGTGGAAATTAACCAGAACTCCTTGAAAAGAAAATACTTTGGGGTCTGGAGAGATGGCTCAGCAGTTAAGAGCACTGACTGCTCTTCCAGGTCCTGAGTTCAATTCCCAGCAACCACATGGTGGCTCACAACCATCTGTAATAGGATCTGATGCCCTCTCTGGTGTGTCTGAAGACAGCAACAGTGTATTCATATACATAAAATAATAAATAGATCTTTTTTAAAAAAGAAAAAGCTTAAGTAATAAAACATAAGGAAATTCACCTCAGGAAGAAATGTAACACCATAAGAAAGTAACTGTTACTTTGGATAGAAGGTGGATAAATGCTTAAGTCTGAGGGGCCTCAAACACTTCTAGAATGGGTGAAAGCCACACAGCACTCGAGATTTTCCCTTTTACCGTAGAAGAGGGAACTGTTGACCAGTGAGCAGTATTCTCGTGTGTCACTTAAGTGGGTGACCCTGTACCTTACCAAAGGGACATTTGTGAGCAGTGGGCTCTACCTCAAAGGACCTCACTGAAGAGTCATAACCTGGTTCTCCCAGACAGCAAGGCTTGACACATGGCGGTGTGATTGACAGCCTTGCCTATCATGCTAGGTTGTCCACAGGAACACAACATAAAAATGTTTCTTTGCTATGGGCAACAGTGGTATACACTTTAATCCCAGGACTCTGGAGGCAGAGGCAGGTGGATCTCTGAGTTTGAGGCCAGCCTAGTCTACAAAACAAGCTCCAGGACAGCCAGGGATACACAGAGAAACACTGTCTCAAACAAAACAAAACAAAACAAAACAAACAAAACAACACAATAGAAGAGGAAGAGGAGGAGAAGGTAGGCGGACAGGAAGAAGAAAGATTTCTTCACATGAACTAAAGGATCACGTCTGGCACCAGGGGCACACACAGTGGATGCACGGTCTACATTATGATGGACCATGTTAATTGTCTTATTGCTGTGTGAGCAGAGAGGGCTACTGGCATTTAGTAGGTGAGTCCAGGGGTGACAGACGTTACCCGTTACTTCTAATAGATGTCCAGAATTGAGTTCATTTACATATCAACCCTCCCTCCACATTTCTTCCCTCCCTGTTGTTTATCTCATGTTTCCATTGTGTTTATCTCATTCACTGTTCTATCTCAGTGCTCAGACCTAGGAGTAGAACCCTAGAACTTAAGATTTGTGTGTGTGTGTGTGTGTGTGTGTGTGTGTACAATTCCTGAGAGAGGGTATGTGTGTCCCACAGTAGTGTGAAAGTCAGAGGACCATCTCAGGTGTCCATCTTCACGTTGAGACAGGGCCTCTCTTGTTCAAGGCTGCATATGCCAGTCTAACCTGCCTTCTTAAATACAAAAAAGTTATTAATCAAAAATGGTGGGCACTAGAGGACTCTAGGGCAGGGTTTGCTAGAACTTCTGTAAAGGGCCAGATAGTAAGTTATTTTGGGCTTTGTGGGCAAGAGTCACAGCCAAAGATATCATATGTCATAACACAAAACAATCATCCACAACATTTT
Organism: Mastomys natalensis; assembly: GCA_021653895.1. NCBI lineage: Eukaryota > Metazoa > Chordata > Mammalia > Rodentia > Muridae > Mastomys > Mastomys natalensis. The sequence continues at coordinate 303,213 of JAJTUV010001459.1, read as the reverse complement.
TATTGATGAAATCCAAGATAAAATGAATGCATGTTTTAAAAAACCGTGTGTGTTGGGGGTAAGTACATGGAACACATAGAGGTCAGAGAACTTGGGGGAATTGGTCCTCTATCCTTCCACCATGAGGGATCCAGGGATTGAGCTCAGGTTGTCAGGTTTGGCAACAAGCACTTCCTCCAGACCCACAAGTACATGCTCTGGAATACAATTCAATCGATGAAGACATCTCTACTTTGTACAGTTGAGAATCAAATGCTACAACTGTCAGATCAACAGCACCAAGCAGGTGGCTGGCCATGACCTGCAGGTGGCAGCTGACCTACCTGGGGCTGGGCTCCATGAGTGGGACCGAGGAGGCACAACTCAGAGGGGGAAGCCTGAAGGTCCTTTCCCCAACCACTCAGGATTTACATTCTGTCAGCAGAATTGGGTAACAGTCCACTAACCAAGCCATTTACTGAGGCGCATAGGCGACGGGTAGGACCCTTTTCCTACCATCTCCCCATTTTTGTAACTAAGGGCACACCAGGGAAAGGGAAAGCCCCTTTCCTGACTCTGCAACGACCTTCTACCGCCCTCTACTGGAAGAGATTAAAATGCCAAGTAGTAAAACCAGACTAGTGCATAAGGTTCTGTTTTATCTTTTTTTTCCTTTTGTTTTTTTAAGATAGGGTTTCTCGCCGGGCAGTGGTGGCACACGCCTTTAATCTCAGCACTTGGGAGGCAGAGGCAGGTGGATTTCTGAGTTCGAGGCCAGCCTGGTCTACAGAGTGAGTTCCAGGACAGCCAGGGCTACACAGAGAAACCCTGTCTCAAAAAACAAAAAACAAAAACAAAATAAACAACAAAACAAACAACAAACAACAACAACAACAACAAAAAAGACAGGATTTCTCTGTATATCGAACTCACTCTGTAGACCAGGCTGGCCTCGAACTCAGAAATCCACCTGCCTCTGTCCCCCAAGTGCTGGGAAGGTCCTGTTTGAAGAGATGATAATTTAATACCTGGGGCAGGACATTTAACGGAATGATAACAAGTAATTTCCTTCTGCTCTGTTTCTTGCCTTTACAAATAGCTACAAGAAAAGTTTCATATGAAACAGAATTCTACATAAAACCAGCACACTGCAAGAGTTGGCTCTTTCCTACAGTGTGGGTCCCACGGATCAAACTCAGGTTTAAGCCAGGCTTGATGGCAAGCACCTCTACCCCCTGAGCCCTCTCAGAAGCCCCTTGAAAGTTAGTCTGCCCCTCACTACTGTCCTTTACCCACCAAATTCTTGTCTCCTGAGCCCACTCGTACCAGATACTCCATGTCTTTCTGGAGTTCTTCTGTGTGTTTATTTAATGCTTATTTTCAAGCCTCTAATTTTTATAGATTTTTTTTATAGCAAAGCCTTTGGCTTTGCTTCTAAATGTTTTGACATTTAATTTTTCTTGCTTAATAGCATCTGGCTAATATATCGTAAGACAATTCTCTCTTGGCGGGCATGGTGGTGAGTGCCTTTAAGCCCAGCTGTTATCACCAAGAGGGTTTTTCACAGCGTATGTTGATCTGCTTATCATAAACCTTGGTGAATGTTAGGTAATCCTGCAGCCAATTTTAGCCAGACTAGGTGTGGTGGCCCATCAGAAGAAGGCTCATGACTGGGGGTGAGAAGTAGCTCAATGGGCCGAGAGCTCTTCTTGCCTGGCATGCTCAAGGCTCTGGATTAAGTCCCCAGCATGGGAAAAAAATAATGTAGCCCCAATAGTGCAGATCACAATTCTTTCTTGTCTTCTTTTGGTCTTTACCATTAGTAAAGGGGCTGAGTGGTAGCAAGAAGAGGGAGTGGACAGGAGTATCGCCAGAACGGTAGTGATGGCAAAGGTGGCAGCAGCTATTGTTGCTGTGTTTCCCATAGTAGCAATGATGGTAAGAACAGAACGTGGCTCAAATTCCCAGAGTGGCCAAGGGCAGAAACAATAGGAAGCAGAGGACTGTGGTCAACAAAAGCTGAACAGCAAGTGGGCCCTGATCACAGGGACAGTGTCAGGGAGATGCCAAGCGTCTGAAGACCCAGTCCCAGAACTATAGCTCTGGCCTGTTACAGGAGCTGAGCATTCAAATGCAAGGGCTGCTGGGAGCTGGCAGCTACTACCTACTCCTGCTAGTTTCTGCTCTGGAGCCAAGTGCTAGGGCCTCTGATGATTAAAGCCCACAGCGAGACATCCCCAGCCTCAGCACCTACATCTATCTGAATTGACTGACTTCTAAAGGACACTCAGGCTTGTGCCTGAAAGTCCCTGTGTCTGTCAGCACAGCCCAAAGGCCTGGCACACTGCCAACGGGTCTGCGGCTGCCAGCACCAGAGGAGCTTCCCTGTTCAGACTCACAATTTCTACACCAGTAGAGCAGATGGACCACAGCAGCCACCTGGTATCGAATTGCTTTGAGGTCATTTAATCCATCCTTACCAAGAGAATCAACACATTGACTTTTGGGACCCAAAATGCACAAACATCAGTAGCGACTGCCCAGGATAGCTTCATCCCACAAATCCCTCTCCTCGGGTTCCTTCTTCTTTTGGCGGGACCCGTGTCTGCCTTTGGTGGAGTCTCTCCCATTATGGCGGTGCTCCTTTCTGTGCTTAGACTTCTCTGTATCCCCTGGCTCTGCTGAGACCTTCCTTCTGCTGAGGCTATCTTCTCTACATAAACCTCTGTAGAGTTTCCCTTTGGGCATTCCTGGCTCCTGAGTGGTGGCTCCTCCTTCCTCCTGGCGTCTTGTGCTCTCCTTTTGGTCTTGACTGACTGGCTGGTTTTTCAGACAATGTTTTAGAGATTCCAGTCTTTGTCTGTAGTAAGGTATCTGGTTTTCCACTGTCAGACTTTTATAAGGAGAGTATCTGGAGTAGTTTCTGAACCAGAATGGTAACCCTGGCACTGGAACTCCAGGGCTGACACTGTCTCTCTTTTGGTACACAGAATCCTTTGCCATCTTTCTGAAACAGATATTGGGCTGTAATCCTCTGGCTTTCTGCTTTCTAATGAAATCTTCAAGTTCATGTTGAAAAGAGTCATTGGTCTGAAACTCTTCCATCGCACTGACCAGGAATGTATTTCTCTAGAAAAAAACGGGAGAAGACCCTCTGTTGATGCATCATTTTACTGAAGACATTTTCTCAGTTCTAAGAGAGAGTGTTTGGCTTTACATATACAGTAAACAGAGCGTAGTCACTGGTATTGGACATGAGTACTTCCACATAGTCTGGGGACAGGAAACTATAATGGAGGAGGACAATTACTGCTCATTGGGTTTTCCTTTTAATTTAAATTTTTAATATTATGTCTATGTATGTATGTATGTATGTATAGATATATGTATGTAAGATTTGTACATAGGGCCCTAAGGAGGCCAATGTTAGCAGAATCTCCCAGGGCTAACAGGTAGTTGTGAGTCACCTAATGTACGTGCTGAGAACCAAACCTGGGTCCTCTCTCACCAGTGCAGTGCATTCTTTTACCTGTTGAGTCCCTCTCAAGCCTGCTTTTTTTCCGTTTCAATATGGTGACTTGGTACTACTAAGTAGCCTTAGCTGCTATTGAACAGGTTAGCCTTATACCTGTGTTCCTTCTGTTGCTGCTCCCAGAGTGCTAAGATTACAAATGGAGAAATGCACTGTAAATGTTAGGATCTACACACACACACACACACACACACAACACACACACACAATATATAATAGTGTACAGTGTTTGAGTGTGATGAGTGTGCATGCGTGTACACCTTGCTTGTATGCATACTCATTTGTGTGCAGCTGTACACGTGAGGCGGGCCAGAGGCTAAGCTCAGGTATTATTCCTCTGGGAGCTCTTTGATGGATCCTAGGGCTTGCCCTTTAGGCTAGGATGACTGCCCCGTGATGCCCAGGGATCTTCTGTTTCCACCTCCTCAGCACTGGGGTTACACAAGTGCCACAACACCAGCATCACGTGACCAGCACCACGTGGGTGATGGGGATCCTTCTAAGTTTGCTCTGCAAGTACTTTTCTGTCTGAGTTATCACCAGAGCTCAAGTGTTACATATACTAAAGAGTATATAGGTTTATCAATGGTTGTGACAGGTTTAAAAACCAGATAATTTGGGCTAAAGAGATGGTTCAGCAGTTAAAAGCACTGGCTACTTTTACAGAGAACCACCACTCAGTCCCCAGCACCCACGTGGCAGCTCACAGTCATCTGTAACTCTAGTTCCAGAGGATCCAATGCCCCCTGCTGGCCTGGCAGGCACTGTATACAGATGACATACAGGCACACACACAAATCTTTTTTTTAAAATCAGATAACTTTAGACCTTTCCTCTGTCATAGATATGATTCCATATATAAGATTAAGTCATTTAATCTTCAAATTAAATTATAAGTTAAAAGGGACTATCATGCAACTACACTAAGCTGAAATCAAGCTTTGCATGGTGTTGCAGGCCATTAGTCTCATCACTTTGATCTTTGTGAGTTCAAGGCCAGCTTGGTCTATACAGAAAATTCCAGACCAGTCAATGAGATAGATAGATAGATAATAAATAAATAGATAGAATAAATAAATGGTACTAGAATGAGGACTAGCAACATTCAATGGCTCATTGGTGGCCTATTCTGAAAACTTAGCTGCATTTTACTCTATGGTTTTCTTTCCATTCAGCCAAGGTTGCTCTAACAGAAAGCCTGCTGGACTGGCAGTGCAGATCACGCAACCTAACTCCTGCTATTCCACCCTTCTGGGCTAGTTGTTTCTCTATTATATACAGTAAATGCCACTCAAGTGTGAAGTCATATTTGTCATACTGGATTGAGATCTAGTCTCCTTCCAAACAATATATAGTCACATGCTACATAATATTATGGTAGACAGAATTCATATAGACAATGGTGGTCCCATTAAGATTATATTGCTGGGTCAGCAAGAGGGTTCAGTAGGTAAAGACACTTGCTGACAAGCCTGCTTAATCTCTGGGACCTACAAGTTGTCTTCTGACCTTCACATGTGTCCACAGCCCCTGTATACATACACACACACACTATACTATTTTTTAATGAAAATCTCCTTGAAACAAAATAGACTGTTGCCTAGTGAGCACACAGCTATCTTAGTTGGAGTAAAAGCACTCCAGCCAGGTAACATTTCTTGATACAATAATTCATCTTCTGCCGGGCGTGTGGTGGTGCACGCCTTTAATCCCAACACTTGGGAGGCAGAGGCAGGCGGATTTCTGAGTTCAAGGCCAGCCTGGTCTACAGAGTGAGTTCCAGGACAGCCCGGGCTACACAGAACTGAAAACACAAAAAAAAAAAAAAAAAAAAAATCATCTTCACTGATGTACAGCAATGTACAGCTATGTTAAGATCCATTTTCTATTTCATAATGGATAACTACACTTTAGAGGGCTTTAGACAGGCTGGAGCAGTTCTGGAATGTGGTTCTATTTTTAACCAAATCTCTAATTTAGGTTATTTGTGGTTTGGGGGTCTGGCTAATGAAGCAGCAGTATTCTGGATTCACAGTGTGCCATGGGATATATAGTTCAGACCTAGGTGGGCTCTGGTGCCAAGACCCTCATCCTTGGTAAGGCCTGACAGCCTAATTCTAAAGCAGATAATAGGGGCTGAAGTCCCTACCAAGGACTTAAGTCTTTCTCCTCCTCACTGCCCTTCCCCTCCCCCACTTCCATCTGAAGTAGCTCAAGCTAGCCTGGAACACTCTCTGTGCTCAAAGACAACCTTGAATGTCTGCTCCTCCAGCCTCTACCTTCCAAGCGCTAAAGGTATGTACACCATAACCTTTCGATTATACAGTGCTGGAGGTCAAACCCGGGGCTTCGTACTGAGCCACATCCCCAGTCTGGGGTTTTGTTTTTTCTGTAGAGAGATTTAAATTGAGTTCAGATTTTGTTGCGGTGAAAGAATTTTCAACTGGGCTCAAGTTGTTTCTTCAATATTGGAAAGATGAAGAGTGAACTTTTGATAGTAAAGTCCTCTCTTATTATGGAATGGTGGTTAGCACCCTGGTGCCCTATAAGAAAGGTGCAAAGGAGAAAAGATGGCGTCCATGGGGGGGGAGGGGCTCCAAAAGAAACATAAGGAGCAGAGGTATTCAAGGCAAGCGAGACAGTCAGGCAAGTTGATGCATGAATACACGACAGTAGGATTCCTAAGTTATCTCGAAGTGTGGCCTGTTATAGGAGGGCCAGACTAGGATCAGAAAGTGAAATGCAGCCACACCTGTGCTTAGTCAAGCTGGTATTTACGGCATGTCTCTGCATACAATACATTTGCTGGAGTTACTCAGAGCGAGGTTCTGAAGGGCACTTACAGCTTTGTGTGACGGTCAGATAATACATAGTCTTTGAGACCCCCTCCCAAATGCAAAACAATAGCTGGGGGTGCAGCTCTTCAGGAGAATATGGGATGTCCAGGGTTTAGCCTCCAGCATACCCTCCCAAAGCGATCCTGATGAACAGGAAAGGCCCAGGCTGTTTTACTGGGAAAAGCATGAGATCAAGGAGAGTAACATTCAGTACAATAGCTATGCCCACTTCTTTCCCTAATGGCTTTCTTTAAGCAGGGCTTAGACATTGGCAGAAAAGGCACTGTGAACTTCACTAAGTCTGGCCTGTCTATGGACTCAGCATCCATAGTTTACCTACTGCCTTCCACTTTGTATATCTGTAACTCAACACATTCTCAAATGTTTACTGCATTCCTTTTTATTTTGTGTGGATATGTGGGGCATGAATATACTGTGGCCCACAAGTGGTCAGAGGACAACTTTGGAGAGTTGGTGCTTCCCTTTTATCATGTCTGACCAAACTTGGGCCATCAGGCTTCGCAGTAAGAGCCTTTACTCACTGGGCACCAGCACACACCTTTAAAATTGGGCTTGGAGTCAAGCAGTGGTGGCACAACACCACATGTCTTTAGTCCTAGCACTTGGGAGGCAGAGGCTGGTGGGTCTCTGAGTTCGAGGCCAGCCTGGTCTACAGTGAGTTCTAGGACAGCCAGGGCTACACAGAGAACCTTGTCTCAAAAAAGCAGGCCTTGGATTAGATCAGCCTACCTCTACCTCCCAAGTGCTGGGTCCATGGGTTTATAGGCTCATGGACCACACCCAGCCAGGGCCTCGGTCTTCCTCTTCTACTTTGACCCACCCAGGAGCCATTCTCCAAGAAGCAATAGAATTGGTTTAAGACTCATCTGATCCTGTCATCTCTAGCCAAACACTCCCTGCTTGTCTTTGGTTTAAGTGACAATACTTATTAAGTCATGGGCCTCCCAAGTTTCTCTCCTTATCCACAGCACTCATCATTTTCACTCTATTGGGGATCCAGGCTTCCTCTCACTGGCCATGAAAAACGAACTCAATTCCTACCCGCAGTCAAGATGAGCTGGGCTGTCATCCCCCTCCTTCCGATTGCCAAGAAGAAAAAAAAAAAGCCTAAGAAATGCTTAGCGGGAGGAGGGGGGGGGGAAGGGAAAGGAAGAAAATGCCATGTTGAGACCAAACATTTCCTTCTGTTTAGCGTTCTCAACCCAGAAGACCCCAGGTCATGCTCACCACTAGGGTGAGCCCTTCTCATTAGTTGGGGGAGCCAACAGTGAGAGCTGTCTTCTGCTCTTTGTTTTCTCCTACCCAGGAGGCAACATCAGCAGTGCTGGCTTTCAACTCCAGGAAGACCTTTTCCCACCTCTATCCCCAGGGTACTGGGATTATAGGCATGTGCCACCACACCCGATTTTATGGTGGACTGGGGCCTCGGGGCAGGTCCAACAATCTACCAATGGTGCCACACCCTAGTCCTGGTTCCATTTTCAGCATTCAAAACATTCCTCCCAGGGTCAGGTTCCCAGAACACTACATCTTAATCAGGTTACCGCTCTACCTGTTTCCAAACTCACACCCAGAATAATCCTTAGTTTTCTCTTATCTGCCTGAAACCACCAGAGGGCACAGAGGGAAACTCAAGTTGCCCACTGGTCACCCACAGCCCAGGTGGTTCCTGCTTCCTCAAGACAGTTTTCCTCCTGTTCTGACCTTCCAGCCACACTGGTCTCTCCAGGAAGAGCACACAGGTCTCTAAACCTTTGTGTCTTTGTGCTCAAAGCCCCTGAGTTAAGCACACCCAAAAATTTCTCACCTCTGTAAGGCTCCTTTGGAATGCTACCTCAGCTTTGAGGACCTCTGACACCCCTCTGCTATCCCTGCATTATCATCACCAAAGCTTCCTCATGTTCAAGGCATGCTTTCAGGTGTTTGAAGTGCTGATTCTAAATCAGGTACGACGACGGTATGGGCCTGTGACCCCAGCACCAGGAGACTGAAGCAGGATTTCGAATTGGCTTAGCTTAGCTGATGAGTTCTAGGTCAGCAGTGGCTATAATCACAAACAGCTGATTCCAGCTTTTCCTTTCTGCCCGGCCCCCCGGCTGCTGTTAGTGCCTCTCTCACACAGTCCACACAGAGCAGCAAAAACATTTTTTCAGATCTGGTACATTCCCACACATGCATGGAAAGTCCTCAGAACAGAGATTCTCTATTCGCTGTTGTGTCAGCACCTGATCCAGTTGTGCCTGGCGTCAACTAGGCCTTCACAAAGAAACCAGTGACAAACGGCCCTGACTCTTCCCTGCATATTTAAGTCCACTAAGAACCCCAGATCCAAGGAGCCCTCCCTTCCAGCGCCAGTCTCCCCTTGTACCTGAGCCAGGGTCCTCACTAGTCCTCCAAAATGCTGCCAAATATCAGAGTGAGTGAGAAACACGTTTGGGTCAGTTCTTATCTGGAACCATCACCTTGCATAGTTTACTGAGAGATAACTGCCACACACAGGTGGATCCCTGGCCTTCTGAGGCTGAGTCTTTAGGGTCTTTAACGTGAAAGACCTGTGGTACCACAAAGCACCAATGTCTCCTGGCTACAACCTCTGCAGTAAGGGCCTCACACAGGGTGGCGGAGTTAGTGACCTCCGAAACAATTCCAGGTTCCCAGTTGCTCTGCTCGCTGCTCGACTGCTCTGACTGCTCTGCTAATGGCTCTTATGGCCTGGATGCCGGAAGTAGGAAGCCACGCCCCTTCCTGTCTGAGTTCTGGTGTTTCTGCTTTCTCAACCAGTTCTAGCTCACCCAGGAAATAAATCCAATCTTACACTTAAAGGGATTGAGGAACGCCCTCAATTGAGTTCACTGCCTGCGAACGAAACCAGAATGTAGTGAGATCAGTACTAGTCAATCCTGTCCAGAGTTTATCTTGAAAGAGTAAATAAATTATCCAGTTTCAGCACACCCAAGTTTTCAGCGTTGCCCCACTCCTGCCAAGCACCTCCCCTTCTCATCTTTCTCCATTTTCAGACCGAGTCCATACCCTTAGTAGGCTTTAAATTCACTACGGAGGATGGAAAATGATGACCTTGAATTTCCTCTGGATCATTCTGATACTTTGGGTATTGGGATTACTGGCCTGAGCCAACATGTGGATTTATGTGACACGGGATGGAACCAGAGCTTCTAACATGGCAGATAAATAAGCATTTTTTACCAAGTTGAGCTATAATCCCTAGTGCTGTACTTTTAAAAATATTGTCAAATTTAGCAATCAAACTTACAGCATTTTAAAAAAAATAATCTTTTGAATTATAATTACCAACTATTTAAAACTAGTGACTTTCATGGTGACATTGTCATTTATGCATGTATCATAATCTGATCCAGTCCTAACTGTGGATGCCGTTCTGGGGATGGCTTAGCAAGACGCTCTGATCTCAGAACAAGGCTGTGCTCGTTGTGTCCGTTTGGTGAACCCCAAAAGACCACCAAGGAGCTGATTCTGATGCAGTCGCACTAGGATCGTTATTCAAGCTCAAGCTTGGGTCACACCGCTGCTGTCTCTGGGAGGGTGAAGCAACGAGTCCTCAGCGGGACATGGATTTATTGGAAATGGCAAGCAAGCAAGGAGGTTTCTAGCCTGGCACACATCTGATTGGGGTGCTACTATGGAATTTTGTTGCCCTTTAAATATTTGGCTGGTGCTGGGAGGCAAACCATAAACTTTGTTGTTGTTGTTGACAGGGTTTTCTGTGTAGCCCGAGCTGTCCTGGAACTCACTCTGTAGACCAGGCTGGCCTTGAACTCAGAAATCTGCCTGCCTCTGCCTCTCAAGTGCTGGGATTAAATGCAAGTGCCACCACTGCCTGGCCAAACCTTAAACTTAACCTCGGCTTTCCTCCTAATTGGTGTTTGTTAGGAAATAAAGTGCCAGGGACAGGCTTATAACCTGGAAACTGGTGTTAGACACAGGTTTGTTGGGGAGTAATCTGGAAACTGGAGCTATAGAGTTCAACCTTAGGTTAGGTTCTTTAAGATGGAGTCTGCACCAAGATCTGGTCTTCTCTCATGCGCAGGGCAAAGGCACCACTGTCTTCAGGCCACGAACTCAGAAATCCACCTGCCTCTGCCTCCAAGTGCTGGGATTAAAGGTGTGTGTCACCACTGCCTGGCTTCAACTTCTATTATAATAAAATTTCACAAATTAAAAATAAAATTTAAAGTATTATATTTACTTGTGAATGGGAGTGCACAGATACCACAGTGTGCTTGTAGAAGTTAGAGAATATGCAGGGGTAGCTGCCTGCGGCCACGAATCAACTCTGCGTTCACTTGAAAGGGGGCTGGGAACAAAAGGGGGACAGAGGACGAAAAGAGATGAAGCCAAGAAAAAGTTCTCTGATCAAGGCTCGATGCTTTAAAGTTCAGCTCTCAATTAAAAGGGAAAGACCCTGCCCGAACCCTTCCTTGTTTCCCCTGGGAGATGAGTGGGATAATCTGTTCTTGGTTACAGTCACGACTGGAAATATCTCAAGACAAGCCCATGGGCAGTTCTTCTTTTAAGTACCATGCAGCCAAGGTGGGTAACTCTACCTAGATCCTATCACTTGGTCTGTTGTGGTATACAAGGTCTCTCAGGCCTGCTCAAGGCCAGGGGAAGGGCACATGCTGGGGTTACTGTGATGGCTATTCCTGGTTGCCAACTTGACTACATTCTAAAAATGGAGGGCACACCTAGATTCAGCAAACGGCGCTAGAAGACACAGGCTTTTTACCCAGATCTTGACGTGGGATGATGCAAGTTTTTGATCTAGATCTTGAGGCATAGTGGCCTTGAAAAGCTTAGGTTCGGGCATGGTAGTACATGCCTTTAATCCCAGAAGACAGAGGCAAGTAGATCTCTGAGTTCAAACCCAGCCTGAAACAAAGTCTTAAATCCAGGGGTATAGTACATGCCTTTAATCCCAGCATTTAGGAGACACAGACATGCAGATCTGAGTTCAAGGTCAATCTACAGAGTAAGTTCCAGGACAACCAAGCTTAGGCAGTGAGGGAGTTGGAAAACAGAAAGCTGGTGATAATGTACTAGAACAAGGGGCCATGTTCCAGTTCTAGCAAGCAGCAAAACTTGGCAGCTTTGGTTATATGGCTTTGGCTTTAGAGCTGAGAATAGAAGGGACTACTGGGACAACTGATGTTGATTAGCTGGAGCTAAGAAATTAGTAGTGATTAAGATAAGTAGTGATTAGAATTCCTGAGGTGAAATCTTCTGGGAAGTGTTTTCTGAGAGTGTGTTCCAGAGATAGCTAAGGCTGTACCTTCTACTTCAGCTGGGCTTGGTAATGTAAGAATCACCCAGGTAGTACTGGTTTGGAAGGCATGAAGGGGTCATAGAGAGCAGCTGAGGCTTCGCACTGTGGTGCAGCCTCAGTTGCAATTGATGGTCCAGGACTGAAGGGGTCATGCAAAGTTGAGGCTTGGCACCATGAAGGGAACCTATGAGAGGATAATTGATGAAGCATAGTTGCAGTAGAAGAGCCCTGAAAGCCTCATAGAGATACCAGTACATGTGACAAGCACCAAGAACAGCAACAGCAGTAGAGTGGAGTCAAACAGAGCCTAGAGTGCTACAGATGGCAGAGCTAGAGAAATGACCCAAGACCTTTGAAGGAGTTCAGATGATCATGTGTGGATTTGAGATATTGGAATAAGAAGCGGTAGCATTGAAGTTTCCATGGATACCCTAAGATGTTAGAGATGCCAGAGCTTCTCCTGCACCATGCCTGCCTGGATGCTGCCATGCTCCTACTTTGATGATAATGGACTGAACCTATCAGCTAGCCCCAATTAAATGTTGTCTTTATAAGAGTTACCTTGGGGGTGGGGTGGGGGCTGGTGAGATAGCTCAGTGGTTAGGAGCACTGACTGCTCTTCCAGAGGTCATGAGTTCAAATCCCAGCAACCACATGGTGGCTCACAACCATCTGTAATGAGATCTGATGCCCTCTTCTGGTGTGTCTGAAGACAGCTACAGTGTACTTACACATAATAAATAAAAACTGCAGGGCCAGAGCAAGTCAGGCTGGAGTGAGAGGGAGAAGGGAAGGGGGAAAAAAAAGAGTTACCTTGGCCATGGTATCTGTTCACAGTAGAAAAACCCTGATAGTGTTTCATTATTTTTATTAAAATTTATTTTTACATCTCCGTGTTTGTGTGTGCCTGTACATGTCCGCTATAGTGTGCATGTGAAGATCAGAGAACAACTTACGGAAATTGGTTCTTTCATTTAACCGTATGGGTTCAGGGGATCAGGTTGTCAGGCATACTGGCAAGGCCGTCTCATCAACTCTATTTTACAAGTTTTATTGCAAAGGTCTTTACTTTCTTTTAAATTTATTCCTATTTTAAAGGATATTTTGAATAGAATACTTTTTTTCACTCATTATTGATATATTTTTTTAAAGGACTTATTTTTGAATGCTGTTTCTCTCTTAAGATGACATGTTCTTGCTGTGTATCCTAGGTTTGACTAGAACTCATATTCCTCCTGCCTTAGACTCCCAACTATTGAGATTATAAGCATATACTTAATAACTCCTTGCTATTTATTTGAGATGTCTTATGTAGCCCAGGCTGGCTTTGAATTTACTATGTATCCAAAACTGCCATTGACCTCCTGATTCTCTTGCCTTTATTTCCTGGGTGACACAATTATATGTACTCTCATGCCTACTTAGTCCTTGGTCTTCTATCAACCACTGACTCACCCTAAAACCATTTTCCAAGAAGCAGAGAAACTTTAGAGTCTTCTGATCCTCTGTCTCTACCTCTCAAGTCTTTGGGTTAGCTCCATCATGCTCAATTATGTAATTTCCCCCTTATCATTGATTCTATTTAATTGCTGTATTATGTTAATTTGTGTATATTGAACAATCCTTGCACTTCTAAACAAAACCAACTTGATCATGGTGTACATTTAAGTATGCTGTTGAATTTAATTTGCAACCTTTTTTTTTTTTTTACTTTTGCATTTATATTTATCTGCAACACCACTTTATAGCTTACTTTCTTCTTTCTTTTCTTAGGTAAGGTCTCTCTACATAGCCCTGAGTGTCCCAGAACTTACCACATAGGCCAGTCTGGCCTGAAAATCACAGAAATCTAAGACTCTGCCTACTGAGTGCTGGGATCAAAGGTGTGTGCCACCATGCTAAGCCTTTAGTTTTCTTTTTGCATCGCTTACCATGTTTTGGTAGGTATAACCCTACAGAGACATAATTTTGCCTCCTAACAAAGAAAGCTTGGGGCATATTAATTCACTATTAGATTTTACCAGGCCTTTAAAGAATCACTATGAATGTTTCTCTATTTTGTGAAACTCCCCTCAAATTAATTTTTATAAAACCAATACTAAACCTGCCAAAACCTGATAAAGACACATGATTGGTTGGGCATGGTAAAGCATGCCTGAATTCCAGTACTTGGGAAGTGGAGGCAGAACATCAGGTGTTTAAGGTCATCTTTAGGCAACCTGGACTACCTGAGATCCTTTATTCTCTATTTTTTTTTTTTAATTCTATCAATCATCTTTTGTGTATAGGGTGAGAAAGGATATAAAAGCAACCTGTGAAGATTCTGATAGGTGTTATGTGTCCACACTATTTTGCCTATTGATGCTAAGGATATGTCTGCTGTGGGCCCTTAGGTTTGCTTGTTTGGAGCTGGGTCAATGGCTGCAGGTTTTTGTCTTCTCATTTTTTGTAAATGAATCTTTTGCCAGTATACTGCATGTATTCCTGGTACCTGCAGAGGTCAGAAGAGGGCATTCAATCCCTGAGACTAGAGTTACAGACTGTTATGAATTACCATTATTGGAAATCAAACCCAAGTCCTTTGCAAGAGCAACAAGTGCTCTTAACTGTTGGACCATCTCTCTAGCCTCTGTGTTCTCTACTCTTTAAGTTGAAGGATTCACCAAAGTCTAAGTAGGACTAAGTTGCAGCAGACAATGTACAACCTGTCTTGTACTTCTCTCCAGGTAAAATGAGGCAATTTATGTGCCCAGAACATCTATATTTACTTCTGGAAACTTTGTATACCTGGGGACACTGCAAAGGCAGAAGTTGTCTCACTGTCCAGAACAACATTTATTGGTATCTGTAGCAGACAACATGGCCTTCAGTCTGTGGCATTACACAAATGTGGTGTATACCTGAAATGCCTCAGAGTGGAGGAAGTAATCAAACCAACTTCTTTGACAGAGAGGAGTTGATGGGAGCCAAGCCCTTTGCCAATTGTGGTCATAGACTCTCTTTTTCCCCTCCTCCCCTGTGTAAAACCATGTGACCAGTTTTGATTCACAAAGGAATATTGATAACCATGTCTCTTATTCCCCTCCTCCCCGAAGCCAGTATTTCCCATTGGATTTGTGAGAGACATTCCTTCTTATCTGTATTTGTCCTCAAGTACCTTCTCCCACCCTGTCAGGGCAGCCAGGTCCTCTGTAGGAGCCATGATTTGTGATTGTCATTATTTTCTGATCCTCAGGTCAGACCTGAATGATGAGGTACTTCTGATAGGCACTTTTCAAGACTGTGTACAGTACTCTGAGCTTTTGCTGGGATATGGATTTCTTCTCAAAGCCAGGTTGCCTGGGGGACAGTTTCAGGCTAATCCCCTGATGGACTTAAAGGTGCTAAGAAACATGGGTTTTTCCTGCAGTTAGGACTATGTTCTGATGTTACCGTGAGAGGTTGGCACTGGCCTACCTTATTCACTTGTAGTGTACAGTTCTCCCTCCCTCCCTGGCTTAGGGAGCAAGGAACTAAATTGCCAATTGCTTTGTACTTCTTTGCACCTCTCCATGGTATTTAGGCTTTTCCTCTTTTGATTTCCCAGATCTTTTCTTGTTCTCTTCATTGCTCTGATTCTTTTCACTTGCAGATGCATGAAGCATAATACTATCCCCCACCTTGTTCTTTGGATGAAGTTGTTTTTGGTTTTGTTTTTTAAACATACTTAAGACATCTTCCTAACTTTTGACCAGGGTTTTTCCACCTCTGCTATTTTGGTTCAGAAGTTTCTTTGTAGTGGAGGCTGTCCCAGGTATGTCCCAGCTTCTACCATTCAACTTGAATGAAGTTGGAGAGCAGGGGACATTTTAAGAAAAAGGTTTCTGTTCTAAAATTTTTTAAAAATTGTGCTAGCCACAGTGGCCTCAATATGATCAATACCACACATTTATAGTCTTCTCTTGCTCAGTATTTATGATCTTAATCAAAATATTTTAAAGAAATTGCATGATATAGTCAGTTAATGTTCTGTTGTATGACACGTTGATTTTGAGCCATTTTAAAGAAATTACAGTGCTCGCTTCGGCAGCACATATACTAAAATTGGAACGATACAGAGAAGATTAGCATGGTCCCTTCGCAAGGATGACACACACACATACACATACACACACACACAAAAAAAAAATCACAGCATTGCCAGGAAAGAATAATAGCATTTTCTTTTTTAAATTCCTTTTTTGTTTCCAATTATTTGGAAAAATTATTGTGAACCATAGATTTTTATTATAAAATGTGAGCCTGATACAGTAGGTAAAGAATTTTTACTGTATTTTAGTGTGTTTACCTCTAAAATCTTTAATATAAAGTGTGGTTACTGCTTTTTCCTTTCCAAAAGAAAATCACTAGAACAGAGCACTGACACACAGCAACATCCAGAAGTTAAAATACTTTATTATAAACATTTTCAGAATATAAACTGATTTTGTGTGAAGTCTCTGAAACTTTAAAAACTATATGTTAAGATAAAATTATTATGTTATTTCACTTTCCAACCCAGAAAATATATTGCAAGTTAGATCTAAAAAAGGAAATCTAAATTGCTTCATAGAGAAAGCCAGTGAGCATAAAAATATGTGACTCAAAACTAAAAGAAACCCAACCAAGAAATAGATTCCATAAAAGTCAGTTAATCTTCCAATTTTAAATAAAATGATCTCCCAAGGGAAAATAATTCCACTACCACAGCAATTTGGTCAATAAAAGCAGAGCCACTCTCTTAAAGGGAAATTCTACCATAGGTAAGAAAAATGAGTAAATCTTTTAGAAAATAGAAAAGTAATCTCCATGTTGGAAAGCAAGCACACTAAATACTTCATGTTCACTTTGTAAGAAGTTGAAACTTCTGTCCACATATGCAAGTGACATGAATATGAATGCACAGAAAACCAAGCTCCTTGACTGTTATTTCAGTTGAGCCTCAGGAGATCTAAGCAGCTTCAAAATCCAAGGATAGACTGGTCCCAAAGCATCTCCTCCTCTGTCCTTTCTTCACCTTGTTCCTTTTTTTCCTTCCTACGCTTACGGTCTTCTTTCTTAGACGACACATCTCGGTTTTTTTTCTCTTTTCGATTCTTAAGCTTTTCTGTACCATCCTGTACAGTTTCTGTTTCTGCCTTTGTTTTCTTTCTTTGGATGCTCCTATGTTTGTTTAAATCCATTTCCTCAGAACTCCTTTTCCTCTCATGTTTGGGCCGTTCTTCCTGCCTTTCTCTGCCCTCTTCTAGATGTCTTTTCCTCTTCTGGTGCATTTGTCTATGACTGACTTGAGGGTCGATGGGACTGTGTCCTGAGCAGAGGCGTTTGTGAACTACAGATTCTACACTATATGAGCCACAATTGTATTCTTGCTGACTAAGGTTTAAGGAGACTGGTTTTTCTGAGAAGCCATCCCTAGTAAATTGGCAGTAGCTCAGAGAGTTTAGTCTTATCTTATCATGAGCTGGTAACCACTGGGTACCTGGTCTTCTGTCTGTGAACTACTGCATGATCTTGGGTAGGAATGGTTGATTCCAGATGGGAGTCTTTGATCAAACATTGTATACCTGGGCCTGGAATCAAACTCTTCTCTGTACCCACAGCTTTCCAAATACTCCCCTCTCATCCTTCTGAAACAAGTCTTTGGCTCTAAGCCTCTGGCTTTCTGTACTTTAATATAGTCTTCAAGTTCATCTTGAAAAGAGTCATATGGCTTGTTTGAATGCTTCATTAGGTTGACAGAAAGGGATTATCTGTAGAGAAAAAATGAAGAAAAAATACTAGATTCTTTTGTTCTGAAAAATTCTTCACTCTTAAGGTTAAAATAACAAATGGAAACCCAAATTAAAACCTACATTAACTGTTAAATATTTTGATAACTTATGTCAAAGAGAAGTATCACGATTGTCAAATATCTCATAAACCACTCACAGTAACTTCAATATTCTAACAGGAGAAAAAAGTATAGAAAGGAAATGGAATATGAGATGTTTTCATAAGTCTAAAAATAAAAAAATGTATAGCATATAGATGTATGAATCACATCTGTGGCAGTGGCCTGATCTAAATGTTAGGTAATTTTAAAGCTGTGTGACTTAACTGCCTGTATTATTGTTTTCTAAGACAAGTAACAGAACCACAATTAAGTAATTTAATCTTTAAATCCTGTTTACTCAAATAAAATAAATGTACATACTTACCTGACTATAGTACTCTAAGGCTTACTAATGAAAGAATGTGATGTTTGTAAATTTTGGAATGCTGGAAATGATAAACTCAGCTACAAGATGAGCTACTACTCATAGGAATAGGGTATGAGAAAAGGTGAAGGAACAGAATGGAGTTCTGCAGCATCTATATAGCACTTGGATTCCCCTCTATTACTTGACTGCTATAAAGGCATTCTAGAATGCCTTCTGGTTTGTTCTCTTCCAGAAGAGAAGTATGAGTGGAAACTGAGGAGGAGGATACAGATATAGACATAATAGGGACAAGAACTCACACAGAAAAGTTTCAAAAGAACAACAGCAATTCCTCATTATCTTTCTTTACCCCACATCAAAATTCATTTTTGGGGATTTATTAGGACAAAAAAAAAAACCCATGTACAATTGAATATTCCTTCCTTTTAAGAAGAACAATCCAACAAAGCATTCCAGAGGTATGAATGGCCAGCGATTATTCCGAGAATAGGAAAATGGTCTAACTGAAACGTACTTTGGTGAATTAGAAAAACTAGGTATCATACTAATTTGAGAAGCATAAAAATTCTGATTAGGACAGCCACAATAAACATGATGAAATAAAGGCATACCATTTTGGTACTTCAAAAGAGCATGCATACAAATGGTCAATAAACACAGGAAAAGATGTTGCAGATTATTAGACATAAAATAAGTGTGAATTAAAACAACAGTGAAGGATCACTACACATTCACTGGAATGACTAAAAGACTGACAGTGTTTAGTGAGGAGGTGGAACAACTGTAACTCTGACCTTTCTGGCAGATGGAAAACTGCAGTTGAATGAAACTGCGACTTCTGGCAGAATGGAAAGGACAATCACTCAGCAGTTTGGCAGCTTCTTAATCAAGTTACATACAACCTATGTAATAATGATTTAGTCACACCACTCAGAGGCATTTACCCCAAAGGATATACGTCTTTACAAGACTTAAACATAGTGTTCATAGTAGTATGAACCCTCCAAAAACCAAATATAAATCAATAGGTAAATGGGTAAAGCAAATGATGGTCTAACTACCTAATGGAATAAATTATACAAAGTAGAAACAGTCCTAGCTTCCATCCATTGACAACTGGATAAAGTGGATGAATCTTGGAGACACATTATGCTAAGTAAAACAACCAGTCCCTAAATATCTCAGACGGCACACATGAGTAAAACCTTACCGTTATCAGGCTGAGAACTTGATGGTGAAATGTGATCATATTCAACCATTAATTGCTTCAGTTTTTCAGCATGAATGCTCCACAAAGTGAAGACTATAACAATCAAGGAGCTAAACCTTGGAGTAGAGATTATATCTATTTTTGTCTAATACTCAACTCTCATTCACCTGAAACCAAGCAAATTTTGTCACAAAGATTAAAAGCTCATAACTACACAACTGGCACAGACAAAATCTACAAAATTCATCTTTATTGTCTGCTGTCAATCCAAAAACTTTTTTTAAAAAAACATTTATTGTGCGTGTAGAGGTGTATACATGTATAGAGGTCAGAGGACAACTGGCAGGCATCAGTTTTCTCCTTCTACCATGTTGGTTCTGGGGATCAAACTCATGTTGTTAGGCTTCTGAGGCAAACATCTTTACCCACTGACCAGCCACTAAAACTTAGCTTTTTGCTGTTGTTTTGTTTTTTGAGACAGGGTCTCTCTGGTTGTCTTGGAATTCACTATATAGATCAGACTGGCTTCAAACTCACCAAGATTCATCTGCTTCTGTTTCCCAAATGCTGTGATTAAAGGTGTATGCCACCACACCCAATGAATATTTTATTTTAAACACCCTAAAAAAGATTTTAAAGAATGGATTATCCTTGTTCTCCATTCTGGTTTCTCAGTCTTACATAGTCTTGCAGGAGCCCCTCTTTCCAGTCCACTTCCATCCACTAGAGACCTCTTGATACCAACCTATGGTCTACCTTGTTCTATTCTGCCACTTGCCCATTTCAGTCATTCCTTCTAGTATATCTCCATTCCTCTGTGATACCTAGTGACCTGCAGAAACACTCTCTAATTAAGGACTTTCCTGCCACAGTGGTCACAGTAGGTTGGGTTCTCAGACCAGTACATCGCTCTACTCTCCTCAGAGAAATGCTTCTTATAGTAGATGACAATCAACACAGACATCTGGAGAGTGACAGACTGTGGAGAACTCAGTCCTAATCAGAATACCTTCATTAAACCCAGAGATCAATGTAGAAGAGAAGACAGATTATAAGAGTCAGAAGTGAAGGATGACTTCAAGGAAACAGTGTTTGCTAGACACAGCAGGACTGATGCACATATGAATTCAGACTGTGGCAGCAATGACAAGATCTGCATAGGTTCAAGCCAGACAGGGTCTTAGCACTAAAAAGGTAAAGTGGACACAAAGCCTCATCCCTAACCAAGAAGCTACGTGTAATTGATACCTGCTGGAAAACAAAAAATTAGTCTTCTCCAATTGAGTGTCACTAAGCATATCAACTACACTTCAGAGAAGAGGTCCCATGCCCAGAAGTGGGCCAACACACACACACACACACACACACACACACACACACACACACGAGTTCATGTTGTTTTGACGTTTTTTTTTTTTGGTGTGTGGGGGGGTGGAGAGGGAGGGCAGAGAGAGAGAGAGCGAGCATGAAGTTGGGTAGCAAGGGAAGGGAAGATCTGGGAGAAGCTGGGGAAGGGAAGAAGAATATGGTCAAAATATAATATAGTAAAAATTTTAAATGCATTATCACAGTGGTGAGATGACCCAATGGGTACTAAGAATCTGAGTTTGATTAACTCACATGATAGGAGAAAACTGACTCCTGTTGAATTCTCTCTAACTTCCACATATTCACACCATGGCATGTACCCTCCCTCAATTATGATGTTGGCTAAGCAGGTCTGTTTGTCACAGAATTACAAAGACCCAGAATCCAAATCCCCAAAATGCATGCAAAGGCAAGTATACTAGCACATGTCTGTAATATATTAATCAAAAAACCTCTAACTATAATGAGAGTTTCATCCCAGTCAGAATGTCTAACATTAAGAAAACAATACACGATATCAAGGACTTTGGGTATGTGGGAGTTATGCACTGCCAATAGGAATATAAACTTGACCAGACACTATGGAAATGTACATGAAGGCTCCTTAAACAAACTGAAAATAGAACCACTGTATAACCCAGCTTTACTGGTTGTGAGTATAAACCTCTACCACTCAAGTGAACATACACAATTATCATAGCACTATCACTATAGCTAGGTTACAGAATCAAGTTATCTATCAACAGATGGATAAAGAAAATGTGGTATATACTATACAACAGAATTTTATTCAGCCATTTAAAAAATGGAATTATGTTGTTTGTTACAAAATGAATGCAAACTAGAGATCATCATATAAAGTGAAATAAACCAGGCTCCTAGGCAAATATTATGTTTTTTCTTATTTATAGATCTTAGATTGAGTATATGAAGGCACAAACACAAAAAATCTTTCAAAATATACATTTCTGGCCATTATTAGGCAAAATATTGCCATATGAATAACTTCAGGTAAAAAACAAACAAACAAACAAAACCCTTAAGTGCTTAAATGTGTGGGGCTACAAGACATCACTTTGCTGTTGCTAGAATGCTGCCATAGGTGGATTTCAGTCATCACAGAACATGAGGAAATGAGTCAGTGATTCAGTGCAAAGACAAAAATGCTTGGGTCCTTTCTATTCACCTTATGAACACATGCTAACAGCTTTGCATTTTCTACCTCCAAACTCCTTGCAAGAGAGGATCTAAGAGGAAATAATCTTTGAATGAGTTTGAAATGTCCACATAGTAATAACTGAAATGTTGATACAGGGAAACCAGAGAAATTAACATTTTACGAATAGTCATGAATGATTTTTTTATTTTCTTGGAACTTATTTATCTTTCTAAATTGTATATTATTTTACAATCTTATAAAAGCTAACTAAAAAATTTCAACAGAATTCCAATGATTAATGGCAGAGTTGAGACCTGAATCCAAGTCCTCTTAATCTGAAGCAAGAAATAACTATAACTAGAGTACTTGAATCTCAATCACATATAAACCAAGATGTAGTTTCAAACAAGATTACCAGTGGATAAAACTAGATGATGTGGCTGGTAAGATGGTTTAGTGGGTGGAGGGCACCTATGGCCAAGCCCAGTGACCTGTGTCTGATCCCTGGGACCAATTGATAGGTGAGAACTGACTCCAAGTTGCCCCTGACCTCCACTCAGTGTTGTGGCAGGTATGAGCCTACACACCCGTACCTACACACATACACACATATATACACACACAAAATACATTGTGTGTATGGGGGAATTACTTAGATGAGATCTAAACAGTACAATTGACTTTTATGTTTCATTAAAACAAATGTACTTAGTACTTTTGCATCCAAGATGGCAGAGCTAAAGAGATCAAGTTTCTCCAGGTCTCTGAACATTAAGAGACCAGAGTAGAAAAGATGATTGTGTATATAGATGGTAGTGATTAATGGCTACATGGCCCTCTCTCCATGATACCAGTATACAGGCATGATACAGAATGGAAGCCACACCATATTAAAGAACATTGGACAGGAACTCAGACTTAAGGTACAGGAATATCTACTAACCCACATCTGTGTCTAGACTCATCCTGGTCAGTATCTTCATTTATGATATAGAGGCAAGACCACTAAACAGTTCACAGTGAACCAAAGCCTCTTTAAAGGGCTGTCCAAGGTAAGACTACTGTATATTACCTTTACTGCAGTGGAAACCACTGATGCAAAACAACAACAAAACCTTTTGATACAGACTTGTATACAGTTTCTTGAATTTCTCTTCTAGTTATTGTATGAACATGCTGGCTAAATTACTAGGGACTTAAGTTGCTGTGTGAATTCAGTGTTGGGGAGAGACAGAAATGAGCTTCAAGAGTTAGAAAGACCTGAGTTTAAACCCTCTTTACCCAAATATGTGAGCTCATTATTTTTCTAAGCCTGTATCGTCACCCATCAAAAGGGCAATACCATCTACCACAAAGGGTTCTTAAAACGATTAAACAAAATGGTATGGATGAAATTTATCTGCTACATTTCAAAGCCTGCAAAAGACAGTCTCTTATTTTCAACCTATCTCATCATAAAAAAAAAAAAAATCTTTTATTTAAACAGGAGCACCACTCCACAGACGCCTTTTATAAAAAAACCTGTCTGCATTCCTGATATCTACAGAGAAAGTAAAGGAAGGTAAAATACTGGAGGTTGCATTTCCAATCTTCATTTAGCAATACCATTTCAAACACCATCTCAAAATTTATTCAGTAGCTATGTAATCTTTCAAACTTAAAAAAAAAAAAAAAAAAAGGTAAGGCTTAATGGTTAGATCATTTCAAACTTAGAAACATATAAACTGATGATCTCGGGTTGAGCACTAAGCTGTCTTGAAGTCCTGAGTTAAATTCCAGTCCATGGTGCTTAACCATTAAATGGGATTGATGCACCTGGTTGTGTCGAAGCAGTAAGGACTGTTAAAAAAAAAAAAAGTATTTTTAAAAAATATGTTGGGATGTATCCGGTGTACATGTCAGAGGAGGAAGTCAGGATTTAACTAAAGAGAGTCAGTTCTTTCTCCTTTCACCACTGAGTCCCAGAGATTGAATTCAGGCCTCCAACTTAGAGGTGGCCATTTCTCAGGCCGTATAGCCTCAAATTTGTAATCCTCCTTGCCTTAGCCTCATAAGTAGCTGGAATTATAGATGTGTGATATCACACCAGAATTTTACATTTTTCTGTGGTTCCAGAAAATATCACTGTAAATTAGAAGGTACCTGGGAACTGATGATGGAAGTGATCTGGGTCACAATATTGAAATATGGACTAAGACACTGAACCTAGGCATTTTATTGGTAGGGAACAATCTCAAAAAATAGTCAATTTTATGAGTCATGGATTCAAACCTACGTAAACCCTCCATATTTCTGTGTTCCACTTTTTTGGGCTCAACTATTGATTTTAAAAAAATCATTTTATCGAGTAAACTTACTTTCTTGTTGTCATTTCCTAAATAATACAGTATAACAATTATTTAAGTTATACTGTATCAAGTCAAGGCTATATACAGCTACACTGAGTCAGACTTTTGTAGGTTTTATTACAAGAGGTAGGGGGTCTGGAACTAATCCCCTGCAAATAATTAAGTATGACTGTACACTTTTAATGTTCTGTGAGAATCACTGGGAGGAACCATAAACCAACTTTACCTGTAGCAGGCAACCTTCTCCCAAATGGTAAAAATATAACCATATAAATGTCACTAAATATGTAAGATAATACAAACATGAGGATAGTCATGTTGTATATTAACTTTTAGGACTTGGGCTAACTTTTCTCCCTTCACAATTAATCTTGCCCAAATCACTATATTTACATGGTCTACAGTTAAATCTAAGGCGCCCAACTGCTGAAAATTTACAGATGTTTATCAATTTATGAGCAAGAATGCTACAGTTTGACAATATATCCCTCAAAGCTGGGGTTGGAATGCTGGAAACTTTACCCCAGTACAAGCGTTAGGTGAAGCCTAATGGGAACTATTTAGGTCATAAGGTTCCACCTTAGGATTTGATTAATGTCATTGAAAAGAGAACTTATGGCTGCAAGTTTGATATCTCTCCACACACATACTCTTGCCTTCCTCCATGAAGGTGATCTTCACCAGATGGTGGCCATCTTAAAAGAAAAATCACCAGCCTCTAGAAATGTTAAAAAATCTTTTAAAGTGTGGTGGTCCATTATATCAACATAAAGTGGACTGAAGACAAATGCCATTTAGTACCAATATTGTACATTAAATTCAAGTATTTCTGTATTGGTTTTTCAAGACGGTTTCTCTGTGTAGCCCTGCAGTTATTTATTTTCAAGACAGGGTTTATATGTCTCTGGCTGTCCTGGAACTGGCTTTGTAGACCAGGCTGGTTTCTGCCTTTCAAGGGATTAAAGGTGTGTGTCATCATCTTTATTTCTTAGGTTATTTCTGTTGTTTTGAGACACAGTCTCACCATGTAGCCCTTGCTAACCAGTCTTTGCCTTCTGAGTACTAAGATTACATGTATATGTTAAAATGCCCACCTTCTATGTAGCTACTTAAATATATTGGAAATGTGATACTATGAACAAACGTCCATGGTATATTTTAAAAAATATTGAAGAATGGTATACTCCAATTTTAGTATCAACAAGCCAATATATACAAGCTAAAATAATTTAAGAGAGGAATTACTGTGGCTGGCTCATAATCCACTCACTTCATTTTCCAGGGATGGGGGTGATAGTAGAAGGAAGGTGGTACCTAGATCTGAGTAAAGCCCTGAATGTATTTGCTTGGAAGAAACTAATTTTTACCTTAAGCTATCCCTGGCCAAGGATTACTGACAGTAAACACTGCCCATATCTAAGAGGCATGGCACCCTGAAAAATGCCATAAAACTTATGATTCCCTGGGGTATGTGGATATATTCATAACCTACAGCATGACCCAGTGAATCTCACCAAAGATACAAATTTGAAACAAGTCTGAAACATCTTTCACTTACCAGACACTTGTTTCATTTGGGTTTCTAAATGAACTTATCTTTGAAATAATTTTTCAGTCTTTATACTACATTACACTGCTAATTCATGGGAGTCTGATTTGCAGCTCAATATTATGTTAGCTAAATTTTATTGAAAATAACTGAAAAAGACATACACTGATTTGGAGTTTGCTACATGTATCTACATTATAGTTTTAACTTTTGCAAAAATGACAAAGTCTATATTTATGCTGGTTATCTTCAAACTAAGCTTGATTTCAGTACTAGTATGTAGCTTTTCTGGTTAAAAATGTGTGTTCAAACAAACCGTTAAATCAGAAAGTTTAGAAAGAATGTGAATATAGTGTTTTGTATTTTGAATTGTCTAAAAATATGTAGTTTAGCTAGAGTAAGGTAAAACAATTAAATAATGTAGTTTTCACAACTTCCCTTGACTTCAAATTAGTGCATACAAACTGACCACAATAATATTGACTCTTCTTGGGACAGGATGTGTTCAAGTTAGGCCCAAACTCCTCAGAAAAAGTTTTACTTGTCCTACTTTGAGGTGAGAATGGAACTGGAACTGTAATTCTTTTCTAACTTTTGGAGGGGCTTTCTAACACAGCTTAAAATACACACACACACACACACACACACACACACACACACAGACTTCACACACACTTTCAAGCACCACTGTCTTTTTTGTTTTGTCTACAAGCTTAACTGGAAATTACGTCTTTTTGTTAACTACTGAGATAATTTTTTTTTTTTTCTAAGACAGGGTCTCTTAGTGCAGCCCAGGCCAGCCTTAACTCCTGAGCCTCCTGCCTCAGCCTTTGAACACTGGGGTTATAGGCATGTGTGATATGCCCACTCTAACTTTTTTGGGGATGGGAGAGCAGTCTATAAAGACCAAGTTGGCCTAAAACTCAAGAGATCTGCCTCTGCCTCTCAAGTACTGGGATTAAAGGTATGAGCCACCACACCTGGCTCCACCCAACCTTTTGTAACTATTGAAAAAAAAAAAAAAAACCATAGAGTCCTAAACCAGGTAGTGTGGCACAGTCCTATAATCCCAACACATACAAGGCAGGTGGAGAGTTGGGAAGACATTCAAAGGTCCCATAACAGTGACTAGGTAACTTTTTAAACTGCTGTATGTTTTTTTTTCTCCCCCAATCTTACTGGTTTTAATCTGAACTCAAGATATTTCCAATGTTGCCCAATGTTCAAATGATCATTAAAAGTCCAAACTTCCATGTTCTATGATTACTGTCCTAGCACACAGCTACACCATGGAATACCAGACTGCTCAGTAATCAGTCCAAAACTTTAAATCTAATTTATACAGCCCTTCAGAAGTTTGGTTATTGTAAGGTTCCTAAACTTGACAATACTGATATTCTCCATAGGATAATCTATGTTGTGTATAAGGGGGCTGTCTTGTGCACTTTAGAGTGTTGTGTCATCTCTGTCCTATACCAAACGATTACCTAAAGCATTTGTTTACCAAATTCCTCTGTCCAGTGGCTATGAGCAAAAATGTCTCTGGACATTCCAAATGAATAGAAGATGGAGAGTCTGAAACAGACACATCCTTGGTTGAGAACCACTGGGCTAGTCCAATCATCCCACTCAATAGACGACATAACCCAAGACCAAGTGTGGGATTTTTCCCAGGGACTCCCATCTCACCAGTCTCATTTTTACCACCTATAAGTGGTACAGCAGTTATTACTACATGGATTATCACTTAGTCTTTTGCACATATTAGAATCATTGAAAAAAATTGATGTGGAAACTGGCAGAAAGGTTGGCTTTGTCTGATTCTAAATTGTCCTGTGATCTGACTATAGAACTAAAAAGAATTGCATGTTGACGCCTAAAAGCTACCCAGGCATACTTGGTGAAGAAGTTTTAACACACACAAATTCAGATAAAAAAATTTTCGCAGGATATTCTAGGCTGATTGAAGATACTGATTTGATTGTAAATGAATTTCTAAAACATTCTTACTAAATCAAAGTGTTCATAAAAATGTTTTAAGGATACTATTTTACTCCTGTGCCACTTTTCCAAAGTGAACTGTGTAAGGACATAAAATACAGATATCATGAAAAAAAAGTTACTTTTAGTGTTATATTTACAGGTATTCTAGAAAATGGAATCTAAATTATACTGTAATATTCTGGCTTCCATTATCTTTCATACTGGAGACAAGGAGCAATATAAGGCAAAAGTACTAAAAAATACTTTTCTGTTTCTTGGTGTTTTACTGCAATCTTCTACAGTGGGGAATCAAATGCCACAATATAAAATTATTTCCAAAACTATTTTAAAGACTTATCTCACAGGTGCAGGCTGTCTCAGGTGTGTAGTACTTGTAAGAAGACAAACATTTCTACTGGATAGTCAATAGCGTTTTGTGTTTTGGTAAATGTGGTGGTGAGAATGTCAAAACTCTCCAAACTTCATCAATAAAAAGTGACTTAACATAGCCCCTAGTAGCCTAAGGTCAAGTCCCTGGGACACCCCAGTTCCCCTTTAAGGAAAAGCTCTGGCTGTCAGGTTTACTGTTTATTTTGGCCCTCAACAGATGGCAGGCCTCCGAGTTTGGGATGCTCAGGATCTAAGGAGTTCTGTTAGTAGCGATCACCTTAAAAAGGTAACAATTCTGCCCCCTCCCCGCCGTCGTTTTGTTTTTCCTGAGGTAGTATCTCACCCTATAGCTTCTGCTGGCTAGGAATTCTGATGTAGACCAGGATGGCCTTTGCCTCTCCAGTGCTGGGGATTTAAGGCGCTCAGCACCACGCCCAACAAAGGTTCTATCTATCCCGTCATTTCAAGCTTATTTCCCACAACTCAGCAGTCTTTCATAGACTATAAAACCATTTCTTTGAAATGTAATTAGGATGAAGGAGGCGCTTTCCTGGTCTCTGTGGGAGATAGGCGCCTAACTTCCATAGTTCTCAGCCAGCAGAGGCAATGACTAACCCTTGGGAATTTTTCACCTCTCCTTCAGGCCTTCTCTCCTTACACATTCTTTTTTTTTTTTTTTAAAAAGGCCCAAGTCACCCCGAGCAATTCAGAATACAGCTCAGCTTTGCTCCTAGTCAGTAGGTATGGAATAAAATCTTGTTTCTCGCCACTCTCACACTGGTCAATAAATATTAAAACTCCGATCACTATGTCAAGATATGTTTGGACATATTTTCTAACTCCTCTTCCTGGCTCTCCAGAAGCCTCGAAAAGCTTCGAGGTGATCCCCTCCACCTCACCTCTGCTCTCCCTTGAGGAAAACTTTCAACCTGGAAGCTCCCACACTACTTTCCAGAACCTCCTAATTCCCAACTAGTTTCTGTCCCTAAGTGGCCTGCTGTGAAGTCTCCTCTCCACGCTCCCTCACCGAACCCAGGCTGCTCTCTCTAGGGGTCGCTTGAAGACGGGGCTTCCTCATGACCCCCCTTCCCTCGCCCTCTGCTTGGCCGCCTCTTCTCCTGGCCCCCTCGGACCTCGGCTTCCTCGCCAGGCGGTGGCGTCCCTTGGCCATGGCGCAGCGGGTGCTGAGGGGTACTGAGGAGAGAGGCGCTCCGAGGGCCGCCGGCCGCGCCCGGCTCGTCGGCCATTTCGCAGGCGAGGCGGGGCGGGGCGCTCGGCCTTCAATAGGCCGCGGAGTTGAGGGCTGAAGCTCGGGCCGCCCCCGCCGCCGGGCGGGAACTCACCTTCTCTGAGGCAGGGGCGGGCGTCTACAACTACTGTCCCCCTCCCCGCCAACAACGCCGGCCGGGGGTCAGAGGCTGCGGTGGAGGTGGCGGAGAGGCAGAAACACCGCTGCCGCCGCCGCCGCCTCCGCCGCAGAGCAGGCGGGGTGGGGGGAGGAGGCGGAGACCTGACTTCCTGAGGGGAAGTCGCCGCCACCACCCGGCTGACTGGACGGCGCCAGCGCCATGGGCGGCGGGGGCGCGCAGACGCGCATGCGCAGCAGAGGGGCCTGGAGCGCAGTACACTTTCTAGCTCCGCCCTCCATGTTTGCTCCGCCCCTTCCCGCCATTTCGGACTAACCGGCTCTGTCCGGAAGAGTTGTATCTTGGTATCCAGCCTTCTTGCCAGTGTAGGAAAGAAACCTAGTGTAAAGGTTCAGCCAGGAAGTCAAAGTGAGTCTGGAAATATATGGATCCACCGCAAAAGTATCTAAGAAACGCACACTTGCCTTTTCCTTTTCTTATGCTCTTATACTAATACTAAATATTAAGCACAATCCCTGCTCGTGGTACATTGCTAACCTAGGCCATAAATTCCCTCTCAGGTTATACATGTACGTGCATAGTATTCCTCAAAGCACATACACGGTATGATCACCATACATGCTCCTATCACATAGATACAACATCACACAGGTACTACTAAAGTATATTTAGTTTTCTTTAATGGTCATTATTTTGTGTGGAGTGGAGTGAGGGTGGGTCCTTTTTACCTTATGCACCCCAGAGGTCGGGTCAGGTTCTGGGGCTTGGCAGCAATCTCCTTCACACAACGACCCATGAGTAATAGGGTCTCACTTTAGCTCTGACTGGTCCCAAACCAGTGATTGAAGGGTTAATTACCTAAAAGCCTTAGGTGGACTGAGAAGCTCAGAGTTGACTGTTGACTGCTGACTGCTGATGCTGCTTCTGATAAGGAGATCCACATACCAAACCGCTAGTGTCTATTTCCTGAGTGCAGGGGAACTGACCTGCAAATGGAATCTTCCAACCTCAAAGCTCCCCCCTCCCCCCTTCAGTGCTACAAAACCCAAGGGTGTTCCCCCCATGGCCCCACCTCCCCTCCCCCTGCTGCCACTGCCACATGTGCCACTTGGGCATAGTCTCACTTCCCTGAAAGACTGCAGCCCTTCAGTTCTGATTAAAGATCAGTTGTGTTTCTGGAGATGTCTGTCTTCCCTTCATTTCCACTCGCCTCCACCAATCCCTTTCTGACATTAACAAACCTCTCTCAGCCTCTCAGGGGCTGAAATTACTAGAGTGAGCCAGAAAGCTCCACTAGGGTCTTTGGTTTTTCAAGCTGAAGGCTGTGCTTTACTCGCAAGCTGGCCTGGAAAACAGGATCCTTCTACCTCAGACTCCGAACTGCTGGAATTATAAACAACTTTACTCTTGAACCACTTAAAGGCCCTGATTCCTTTAATACTACACCATTGTGTAACTCAATATGCTGCATTTGCTTCCTTTTCTGAAGATTGCCACTCCCCTACTGCCTAATAAACTCCTTCGTAAACGGATCACTAGGCAAGCAGTCCATTACTGAATCCATGCTTTTTTAATAACAGGGACAAGAGAGAACATGAGGTTTTGGTCTGTGCTGTAATTAGACAGCATATAAGGGCTATTTATGTGAATGACTTTCTCTCTTCCCTCCACCCTTTAAAAATATTTATTAATTTTATTTTAAAAATATTCTATGTTACATAAAAACTTGCAAATAAATAGAAATGTGGTGTTCCTAAAGATCTGCTCTTAATCATGTGTGTAGTGTGTTTGTGTGTGGCGAGGGTGTGCGCCCATGTGTGTGTGTCCAAGGAGGTCAGATGCATCAGATCCCTGGAGACACATCTGGTTCTAAGTGGTCTGATGTGGGTATTGGGAACCTAACTCAGGTCCTTTGCAAAAGCAGTACAGAGCTCTTAACCTCTGAGCCGTCTAACTAGCCCTTCACCTTTATTTTCGGTGCCATTCCCCTGCTTATTTAGCACCCCGTTAATTCAGTCTCTAAACTTTCTCATTGGTCTCTCACATTGCTTATGGAACAAATGAATGAATGAGCTGTGAGTGTCCGAGCTCTTCCTGGCCTGTTTAATATTGCCCACACACTCTGAGGGTTCTAATATTAGACTCAGCGGGGGCTGGCAGACATTTTCTGTAAAAGGTCAGCAGTAAGCACTTTTGGCCCTGATGGTTATATGTTTTCCAAGGGACGTAGTCAGCCACTGTGTTATGAATACATCTATAGAAAAGTTGTGAGCAAGTGAGTATGTTTGCTTTCTGATAGTTATATTTACAGTAACCAAAATTTGAATTTTGCCACAAAATTCACTTAGTCCCTAAAGACATTAAAAACTATTTTTACTTCATGATTGTAAAGGGCGCTGGAAGACTTCCACCCTAAATGAACTTTGGCATCAGGTAGAAAGGAAGTTTGCTAAGGGTAGAAAAAGAATGAGCACTTGCAGCTCCCCGGATTTGCCACTAGATGGTGATCTCGACTGTGTAGCTCAGCCAGTGGGTCTTTGATGGAGGGGGACTTTGGAGGTTTTGCAGGGCGTGGTAGCATCCCTCTATTTGGACAGGCACACCCAAAACTTATAGCAAACTATACTGATAAAATCTACCCTTTACTTTGGACTTGGATACCTATTCATACATGTTTCCTAAATTGTGACATATATAACTGAGGAAACAATCACTCTCCCGAGCCTCTGAGGTGATCAGTTGAAAGGTTTGGTACAACAATGTATATACCCAGGAGGTACAGCTAAAACTCTAAGTGCTACAACAGGCATCTGGAAACACATTCTACTCAAAATTCAGGTTAGCAAGATGAACTCCTTCTTACATTAGGAGGCTGTTTATACAGGAGTGTTAGTATACTAGCAATCCCAGCAACCTGGGAGGTTAATGCAGGACAATAACATTTTAAAAGCCAACTTAGACTAGATCCTGAGACAATGTCACAGGACAGCAGTAACAGCAGCAGCAGGAACAGCGGCAGCAGCAGGAATCTGAAATCATGCCTCCGCTATGTGATGATCTACCAATCTCTCCAAAACAACCCTATTTTCTTCACTACCTTTGGGATATAGTCCCAGCTGTCCCCTTCCAGTCACTACCCGACAGCTAATACCAGTACCCCAGTCTCACTGAGGGTGCTGTGTGTCCTAGGGATCGAAGGACAACCTTAGACAATGAAGAATCTCTGCTCACCTCCAATACCCAGAGGGACATGCAGGTAGGTGAAAAAAATGATTTAATTGTCGCCTGAGTTTAGAACCCTGCTCCTTAATATTTATTTTTATTTATTTAATATTACATTTGTAAGTATGTCTCTGTGTAGACATGCACACCAGTCCAGAGCTGTCAGAAGCCAGAGGTAAAGGGTCCACCAGGAACAGAGTTAGAGTTGGTTGTGACCTTGTCACATAGGCACTGGGAACCTAATTAGGTCCTCTGCAAGAGCACTATAGCACCCACAACCTCTGAGCCATCTCTCCAGCCCCTAGAACTCTGTATGTTATCATAGAGATGATTTTTAAAACACTTTAATATATACTGGAGCCTTTTTATATGAATGTGTCTTCTTGTTAATTAAAGGAACAATTATATCTCCTTTGTTCAGCACTCCACTAAAGAAGAGATGCTTATTTACTGCATTACAAAGTCACGTTAGAGAGTTCATTTCCTGTTAGAGATTTGTGTACCCAGATTTGTCAACCTCAGTTTCAGCTTTCACTCTCATAGTGAATAGGTTTGGAAGTGGAAAGATCTGGTCACTTTCTGCCTCCTACTGTAGTTACTCTACCCAAACATGAAAATGAGCAGCTTTACATACTTCATCTGTAACACGCATATATTAATTTATTGTAAATTAACTTTCATTGTCTTTATATTGAAGTACACTAATAGTTTGTTTTTATCTATGAGCTAGTAAATGACATTCTTCCTGAATTTCATTTCGGATTTGCTGCTTTGTTTTGTTTTGAGACAGGATCTTGGTGTGTAGCCCTGGCTAGCCCGGAATCTTCGATGAGAAGTGGTTAATTATATTTACTATAATAAGAGACAAATGTAATATTTTATGGTAGATTCCTATTAGTGAGGTAACAAATTATTACAAATTTAGTGACTTAGAATAATGTACATTTGTAATCATCTTATAGTTCTGGTGATCAAAAGCAGATATGGGGTTCACCTGTCAGTAGGACTGAGTTCCTTTTGAAGGCTCTGAAGTGGGAATCTCTTTCTTTGCTTACTCCAATTTCACATGTCTCTTGGGTTTTTTGGTTCATGATCCCATCCCTTCATCTCTGAAGTCATCAAGGAAGGACTTTGCAGTGTCTCTCTGACTCTGATCTTCTTGCCTCACAGTTATCTTGTCTGTCCCTGCTTTCTTTGTATGAAGATTGCTATGATTACATTGGTCCCATCAGGATTACACAGGATAATACAGGATAATCCCTCACTGAAAGATCCTTAATTTAGTCAAATTTGCAGAGTCTCTCCTGGCATGTGTCTCAGTCTATTTTCGGATGCCCCAACTGAATATCACAGATTAATTTATAAGGAATATGCTTGTTGACTCATGATTCAGGTGGCTGTATGTGGCAAAGTCCTCCTGTTGGTGGGACTTTCTGCAAAGGTCCAAGACGGAGCAGGACATTGCTCTGAGGGGCAAATCATCCCCACCCACATCCTTTTTCCTCTTATGAAGCCACAGTACTGTCAGATTAAGGTTTCCCCTATGGCCTCATTTAACCTTAATTACTTTCCACAGAACCTTCAAATACTACAACTGGGTTATGTTTCTATCCTCTGTATGCCTCATGATAGGAAGTCTATTCTACATAAATTTTGGCAGACTCTATATATAACATTTGTGAGGTGGCATTTATATTTTTGGGTATTTGAACTTGGACATGTTGATACAGAGCACTTACTTGATTGAAAACTCAAATGGGTTGAAAAACTCATTTTTTTCACTCTCTTGGTGTCTTAGTTTGGGTTTGCATTGCTGTGAAGAGACACCATGACCATAGTAACTCTTATAAAGGACAATATTTAATTGGGGCTGGCTTGCAGGTTCTGAGGTTCAGTCCATTATCACCATAGCCAGAAGCATGGCAGCATGCAGGCAGGCATGGTGCTGGAGAAGCTGAGAGTTCTACATCTTGTTCCAAAGGTAAACAGGAGAAGACTGACTCCCACATGGCTAGGAGAAGGGTCTCAAAGCCCACACCCAAAGTGGTACACTTCCTCCAAAAAGGTCACACCACCTAATACTTCCACTCCCTGGGCCAAGCATATTCAAACTACCACACTTGGCATTCAGTGATATTATTTATTTATTTATTTTTTTGGTTTTTATTGCCTTCTTTTCTCCTTTTTCTTTTCCTCTTTCTCTTCCTCTTCTTCCTCCTCCTCCTCCTCTTCTTTTTCTTCGAGTAGGGTCATGCTATTTAGCACATGATGTCAAACTCACAATCTACCTGCCCTAGCCTCTATAGTAGCTTGTGTGATGATTTGAGTAAGAACGGCTCCCATAGGCTCATGTTTGAATGCTTGGTTCCCAGTTGGTAGACTGTTTGGGAAAGATTAGGAGGTATGGTCTTGCTGGAGGAGGTGTGACCTTGCTGGAGGAGGTGTGTCACTGGGGGGGCTTTTAAGGTTTCAGAAACCTCCACCAGGCCCAGCTTCTCTCCTTCTGCCTCCATCTTGCAGATAAGATGTAACTGTCAATGACTATTCCAGCACCATGCCTGCATGCTACAAACATGATGATCATGAACTAATCATCTGAAACTGTAAGCAAGCCCTTGAATTAAATTTTTCTTTCTAAAGTTACCTTGGTAATGGTTTTCTTCACAGCAATAGAATAGGAACTAAGACAGCTGGGAGGGTGTGGTGCTTTGAGGTTTGCTCATTAGGATACATCTGAAATCGCTGAGATTCTCTAGCTCTGGTATTCTAAGAATTAAGACATGCTATCTGACAAGGGGTTTGGGTGGGTTTCCAAGGCTTAAAGAAGTTTTGAGACATGCAGTTTAGCTGAAGTCACAGAACTTCTGGTACATCCTGATGACTTAGAGAGGATATGACAGTAAATAAAGTAAAGCAAATCACCGAATGATTGTTTTATGAAATGCCAAGACCTGTGCTGTCCTTGCACATATCACCTCATTTTTCGCCCACCATGACGGTGAGGCAGAGATTACCATCCTTGTTTCATAGGTTCCATCTTTACATGGTAGTAGCAAACTCATAGTGACACACTTCCTCCAACAAGGTCACACCTATTCCAACAAGGCTACACCTAATAGTGCCACTCCCTGGGTCAAGCATATTCAAACCACCATACCAGGCATTCAGCTAGGATGCTTGATCAATGAAGCACTGTCATCTGTTGACTGATATAAGAACATCAACACCAATAAGATATCTCTTTGCCCATTGCCAGGGGGTGACTGGGTAATTTACAATGAACAAAAATGTATTGACTCATGATTCTGGAGGCTGATGAAGACCTTCTTGCTGAATCATAGAATGGCAGAAGGTGGATAGAATATGGGGAGAGGCCAAACTCATCCTTTTTAGCAGGAATCCATCCTCTTGCTAATGGATTCATTCATTTGCGAGGGCGCAGATCTAATGAACTAATCATCTTAGATGTGCTGACTCTTCTGAATGTACGACTGATTATTGTTAGGTTTTAAACCCAGGGCAAGTCTCACTCAGTACCTCTAGCTCCTTCTCCCACGTCTATCCTCCCCATCCTAAGTCTTTCCCTCCCAGGACTGGGCTTCCACATCCCTTTGCCCAGCCTGATCCCTGTATAACCCAGGCATTTTGGCTAGACAGATCTCTTGGCCTCTGGGCTCAGGCCACTTCTCAGTTAGGAGCCCCTCTCTTGCTCTCCCTTTCCTCTCTTTTATCATAGTTGAGTTTAGTCTTCAGGCCACAATCAGCCTGGACTTCTCCGTTATACCTGCAATAAAATCTCCCCCACTTTGAGAGTAGTCATGTGCACCTTCTTTTATTTCTTTTTTTTTTTCCCCATCAATTATGTTTTCTGACACTTGGACTGTGAGGGTCACACACATACCATAACAATCCAGAATCTAACCATACCCAGAAACTAAAAATACTACACAGAAGCTAAGCCACAGTGCAGAATCTGCAAGGGTCCTTCCCTCAACCTTAGTGAGATCAGCCAGCTGGCCAAGGACTGGTGCTAAGTTCACGGGGATTTTAGAACCATGCCTCTAATGTCGGCCCTCCTGGTGAGAGGAAGGACAGCGCAAGTTGATACTTTCCTGGCAGCAGACACATGCTTGAGGGAGTTTGGTAGAAAGG
This sequence comes from Mastomys natalensis, assembly GCA_021653895.1. Classification (NCBI taxonomy): domain Eukaryota; kingdom Metazoa; phylum Chordata; class Mammalia; order Rodentia; family Muridae; genus Mastomys; species Mastomys natalensis. The sequence goes on along the minus strand of JAJTUV010001459.1, from coordinate 266,573 downwards.
TCTTGGTGATGGGTGCAGTTATTTTCAAGTCTTCCTTCTCTGTATCCAGCTCTCTTGCATCATCAGTGATGCTGAGAACCTCTGACTTCCATGCCATGTGGTGGGCTGCTATGAGAGACACAGCTGTCACTGGAGAGAAACAATGTCCCTTGAGTCCTAAGAGTTCTGCTACATATATGGCAAAAGGCTCATTTTAGCTTCTGCTATTTATTTCTTGCCATGGGGAGACACTTGGGTGGGGATGGGGCAAGGAGCCCATCTCAATTGAGAAAGTCTGTGTTTGACAGCTGAAGGGTCCCAGAGCAGCCATTATTACTTCGCCTCTTTTCTCTGTCCACTCCAGTTGTCTCCTTTTGATTGTCAGAGGCACCTGGAGGCTAAAAATATCCTACTGACCAAGTGCTCTTGATTTCAACTCAAGCTGAATATGACCGCGGTTCAGAACATAGAACATGCAGAGAATATCTTTAAATGGGTTTTCAAAACCTGTCAGGCTCCATGTCAGAATCACACTAGCCTGTGGTCATTTTCTGTCTTGGCATCTTTTCTGAGTGATGAACGAGACCTTTGTAAGGTCACTCACTGTTCATTTGCCTTTTCCCTCCTGACACAGTGGTGGCGGGGGAGGGGAGGGCCCAGCTCTGGAGAGGAGTAGGGAAGGGGAGGTGGCCAGTCCATTTATAGTCCTGCTCTTTGGGACGGTGAAGGAGCTAAATAGCATCAAGGACAAGAGGCTTGGCTCAGTGTGTGTGAGCCACCTCGAGGGCCTGACAGACTCTGAGATGACAGTAGGCAGCATGGAGAATGTGGAGGTCTTCACTTCCGAGGGCAAAGGCAGAGGTCTGAAGGCCACGAAGGAATTCTGGGCTGCAGATGTCATCTTTGCTGAGAGGGCTTATTCTGCAGTGGTTTTTGACAGGTATGGCAAACAGGGAGCCAAGCTCTCAAATTCTGGCTTCCGAAATCATCAGAAAAAGGAATGAAGTTCATGGGCTCCTTAAGTTTTAATTTAAAAATTATTACATTTATTTATTTATTTGTGTGGTGTGTGTGTGTGTGTGTGTGTGTGTACAGAACACACACATGCCCCTGTGTGGAACATACACTTGCCCCAGTGCATGTGGAGAGGTCAGAGGATAGCTTACAGGAGTCAGTTATCTCCTTCTACCCTGCAGGCTCTGGGACTGAACTCAGGTAGTCAGCTTTGTTGGATAGATAGCACCTTTGTCAAAGGAACCATTTTGCTGGTCCTTCAAATTGCACTTCTGATAGCTATCTGCTGGCATTTCTTTTCTGCAAGGATTTGTTGTCTCTAACAAAGCTGAGTAGGGGCCTTTAGACACTTTTTCTAATCACAGAGAACTTGGCTGAGAGGCCGTGCTGGCTGTGGATGGGTGGGTATGGTACAGCAGAAACATTTTCTTACAAAAAAAAAACCCCTCTTTTTAGTTCCTTAGTTGCTAAAAGCCTCAACACACCCATTAGGAATACAAGCATGTATGAAAATTTAAGAAATTAGTTTTAACTATAAGTAATACACGAATCCATTTACTCTAATATTCCAAATATTAGAGTCTTCTCCTTAGGGATAGGGTAGACAAATATCATGTCTACCTTAGGGATAATTTGTGCTTTATTTTAAATCAACATTCTTGTATTATTTCATACATTGATTTGCACTAGGTAAGCTGGGTGGGTAGCCACAGTTTGTCTTTGTTGGTTTTTAAATGCTTCAGGGGCCAGGTTAGAGTTTGCTTTTTTCCTTAAACAGTGTTTCCGATCCTATCCTTGTGAGGACAATGAGTCTATCTATAGGTAGTTCATTTGTCTTTATTATACTAAAATGTGTGTGTGTGTGTGTGTGTGTGTGTGTGTGTGTGTGTGTGTGTATTCCTGCATGTAGGTGTGCACATGCCATTGTGTACATGTGGAAGTTAGAAAACAACTTTCTGGAGTCAATTCTCTCCCTCCTTATATGAATCCTAGGATTGAACTCAGATCCTGAGCCTTGGGGGCAGACACCTGTACCTGCTCAGCCATCTTGTCGGTCCTGACATATTTTATAAATCCTCAAAGATCAATTAATTCTAACTATGCAAGGACTTTCCATATTTATTCATAAACTACATGGGATATGAATTTTCACAGCTGTAAATATTCCACCCTATAAATATATGTACGATTTTACTTATTTTCCAATTAAGAGACATTTGATGGGTTCCTATTTCCCACAAAATCAAATATTCCTGGAATTAAAATGTGTTCCCACGTCCACAAGTACAGGTGCGACTAGAAAAGGGCTTCTGTTTTCTGTCCTCCTGTCCCTGCAGCCTTGTCTACGTGGAGCTATCAAAACTTAAGAAGTAGTACTTAGTCCTTATTTAAAAACTCCCCTCTCCCAATCCAATACATAGTGGTTATGTTGAAATGACAGTATTTTCTGAGCCACAGTTGGAGTGACCCATCTGGTTGTGTGCTTGAATTAAGACAGCCTCTGATAAGCTTTGGGGTGAGTAGCTGCAGGATCAGCTGTCCATGGGGGATGGGTGTCACTTTTTAGAGATAACAGCATTTAAATTCTCCTCCCTCCACACCACCCCCCTACAGAGACTTTCAGGAAAAAGACAATTTACCAGGGTGAGCAGCTTCTTACCATCCAAGGAGTAATCAGGATCTCAAGTGACACTGATCATTTCAGAGGAGTCTGTCGTGTGTGTGTGTGTGTGTGTGTGTGTGTGTGTGTGTGTGTGTGTGCAGGTATGGCATAAGATTTAGAGTAAAAAATATAGAACCATAGGCACACCCAAATGGCAGTGCTCTCTTGGTCCTGCCGCCACGATCGTGTACCTGGAAGTCTCCAGAGCCCGTTGAGCCAGATTCTGTCTCCAGACTGGAGTTGAGTGAAGGTATCCAGTAAAATGTTCTCTTCTTTTCCTAAGACCAGCCACACTATAGAGCCCCGGCTGTCTTAGAGCTCACAGAGATCCACCAACTCTGCCTATCCTACTTAACTCTGGTTAAAGGTGTACACCACCATGCATGGCTCTCCATAGAGAATTTTTATTCTTAGCATGTTGGGCTCTTCCTTCTAGTTCGTTTTATTCATTTTGCTACACAGCAGAGCTTTTACTAGACGTCTTTTTTTCCCATTTAATAATTTAAACATCTTCTGTGTTTACCTTTGAGTCTGTGTGCATGTCATGTGTGAATGCTAGTGTGAGTGACAGGGGGTGCCTCACTGGTGTGAGTGTGGTGATCGAGTGGTGGAGAGCTGCTCATGTGTGAGCAGGGTGCTCCTAGTGTGTGGAGCTCAGCAGACAACCTCAGAGTTTGATCCTCACCTTCTACCTTGTCTGAGGCAGGGTTGTTGTGTTGTTCCAAGACAGTTTTTTTCTGTGTAGTCCTGGCTATCTGTAAAGCAGGCTGGCCTTGAACTCACAGACTAGTCTTCTTCTATCTCCCAGAGTTCTGGGATTGAAGAGTCACCAGGTCTTTTGTTGGCAGTGAGTGTCTAGGAGCATCTGAGGAGGACTTTCCTGTCTTCATTCCTAGGGGATGCTAAATTTACAAATGTGGCAATGGCATCTAACTTCATGTGGGCCTGGGATTCGAACTCAAGTCATCATACTCTGTTGGGCAAGCACTTTGGCAGCTCTTACTGTGCTCCTTTGTATAGTGATACCTAAGTTTTAAGCATCTTTCTTGTTTGTTTAATTTTTATTTCTTGTGTTTATGTATATGCATGTGTAGAGTGTGCACACATTTGTGTGGGTTGGAGGCCGGAGGCTTTAGTGGGAGTCTTCCTTGGTTCTCTCTATGTTATTTTTTATTGTACCTTTTCTGTGCATTGGTGTTTTGCCTGCATGTGTGTCTGTGTGAGGGTGTCAGGTCCCGGAGTTTCAGACAGTTGTGAGCTGCCGTGTGGGTGCTGGGAACTGAGCCAGATCCTCTGGAAGAGCAGTCAGGGCTCCTAACTGCTGAGTCATCTTTCCAGCCCCTCTGTATGCTACTTTTGAGATAGGATTTGTCAATGAACACGGACTATGGGCAGTGCTAAGACCCAAAATTTTCAATTCTCCTCTCTCTCTCTCTCTCTCTCTCTCTCTCTCTCTCTCTCTCTCTCTCTTTTTTAAAGATAAGGTTTCACTATGTAGCCCATGTTGTCCTCCTGCCGTGGATTTCCTAAGTGCTTCACGCTAGCTCTGTTGTGCGTGTGTGTGTGTGTGTGTGTGTGTGTGTGTGTGTGTGTGTGTCATGTGTGCTGTGTGATGTGCACATGGGTGCATTTGCCCAGGAGGCCAGATGAGGGCTGCAGATTTCTCAGGAATGGAGTTACAGATGGTTGTAAGCTGCCTGACATGGAGACTGGAAAGCAAACTCTGATCTTCTGCAAGAACAGTCAGTGCTCTAACTGCTGAGCCATCCCCTCAGTCCCTCAACCTCTCAATTATTTCCCCCCATAACAATAATAGTAATGGTAGTAGTAATAATAATAATTATTATAATAATAATTCAGTTTCAGATATCTTGACTTTAGAGTTAGTTTAGCCTCTGGGATCTTCACGGATTCTAAGCTAGAGAAATATCTGTAAGTGGAAGATCAACATCTGTGCAGATGTGCATATTTGAGTTTTACTTTCACTGAGAGTCAATAGTTCTTGTTGCTTTCAGATGGTCCTCAATATGGAAGTAGAAACACATTGAGTTTATCTATTTCTTTCTGACAAATAGGAAAACTGAGACCTAAAGAGACAGTAACCTTTCCCAGGTTATAGTCACAGGGCAAGTCTGGGTCTCCTCACTTCCCAAACAAGCAGACTCTAAGCACTGTCCACTTAAGTCTTCTTGTTCATGTCAGTGCAATTATATTATTTAGTGTTGGTAAAAGAAAGGGAAGTTCTGGAGATGTAGCTCAGACACCCTGCCTAACATGTGCAGAAAAGGGTATCTACTACTAACTTGAGAAAAATCAAAAGTTGGTTCTGGAGCCAGAGAACTGTTAGGTCCGTAAAGCAGGTAAGAAGCAGGAGCACACAGTGGTTGGCGGCAGGCAGCTTCTGGGTCAAGCACTAGCAATGTGAGCCTGAGGAACTGAGTTCAGATTTCTAAAACCAGATGTGGCTGTGTGTCTGCAATCCTGGCTCCCCTCCATCGAGACAGGAGGGAGAAGCAAGAGTCTTCAGAGAAGTTCACGGCCTGAGGCTGTCCTCTGAGCTCCAAGGATTGCCATCCACTTGTGTACCCACACCCACGTTTGAACACACATACACACACACCACACACAAACCACCACACATCACACACCACACATACACAAACTACATAAAAATCTTAAAAACAGGAATATACATGTGATTAAAAAGGGGAAAGTCCTTACAGTAAAAAATCAATATATCATTTTTTTTGATGTAACACACTACCATAACACAGGTGACCTTAAGACAACACAGATTCTCTATACTTTCTGGGTTAGGAGTCTAAAATGGGGTGATGATTCTATTCTTTCTCCCTTCCCAGCTTTTAGAGGCTACTCCTAGATAGGAAGACGGCTCACATATTTCTTTCTTCATCTTTTATATTTTTAAATTTTATGCGTATATGGTTTGGCTTGCTTGTGTGCTTGTACACCATGTGCATGTCTGGCGCCCATGGAGTTCAGAAGAGGGTGTTGGGGCCCCTTGAACTGGAATTACAGGCAGCAGTGAGTTGTCATGTGGGTGCTGGGAATTGAACCTAGACCCTCTGCAAAAGACACAAATGCTCTGAACTAATGAGCAATCTCTAGTCTGAAAGTTCATTTTACTTACACCTTTAAAGTCTCTTTTGACACACTCCCGGGTTCTGGGAATTAAGATGTGGACATTTTCAGAGACCTTTTCTAGACCCTTATAGCCATAGCTATTATATAAATAATCTAGATTAATTCAATTCATCACAAAAATATATTAAGAAGCAAGGACTGTTACTGGATTTTTTAAAATTCTTTTTTCCTCCCGTGCTAGGCAATGTCTACACATGCTAGCAAATGCTATACCACTGACCTATCCAGAGTCCCCTTCTAGAGTCTTTAAAGAAAAACTTGACAATTTCCCAAATAACTCTGGATAAGAACGGAAAGTCCCCAGGGTTGTGCATATTTCTGGGTGTGGGTAAAATAAAAAGGGGGAAACACAAGAAACAGTTGAATACTTTTAAAGAAATCAGTATCAGTCAGGGTGCTTTTGCAAATCAAACCAATTATGAGTTTCTTAGGCCCCTGGGGACATCTGGGCTTTTAGTCAATGTATTCTATGTGAGCCTGTGGGAGAGACAGGATTAGCGTTGCCATTTACAGTAGCACGCATGTGACTTTTAATCTGATAACAGCTGGTGAGTGGTGGTGGTGGACAGGAGATATTATAAATGGAAATAATTTAATAACAGGTTTAGAGAAGTTCTTGAGCAATTAGTTCAGAAAATGAAATAAGCGTTTGGTAAATTATTCAAGCTTCTCTCCTGGATGTCTAAACTTATTGAGAACAAGCTGCAATAGATGTAGAATTATGCTTTTACTTAGCTATTCTTGGGTACAGAGACAAGCTATGCTGACATGCCGCACAAACTGTTGTGAGCTATATTGCAACATTTTATTAAACAATAATGAAACTAAGAACTTTGAAAATAATTGACATTTTATTTCATTACTGGCTTTTGGAGACAAGTCTTTCAGCGATCAGACTGGCCTTGGGCTCTGTGTTGTGATTGGCTGATCTTCCTGCCTCTAACTCCAAATGCTGGGACTACATGTGTGCGCCACTATGTTTGACCCTATGTTTTAATATTTTGAGTCTGGGTTTTGCTATGTAGATCAGACTGTCCTGGACCTCTAGATCCTGCTGCGTGCTCCTCCCTAGTGCATGGGGTTACAGAATAAAATGATGAATCTCTGACAGAATGAGGTCACTTTTCTGAGGGTGTGACTTGATTTGGGATGAAGATGTCAGCTCCAGAGCAAGGCTTATCCAGTTGTGCATATGGGTGTGTGCATCTCATCCTGTGAGAGCTGCTGTGGAAAACCCTTGAGAATTGGCAGTATGGTTTTCTAATTTTTTATGTGTGTGTATGTGTGTCTATGTGTCTCTCTCTCTCTCTGTGAATGTGGGTGCATCCATGCTGCCATGATCCAAGCACAGAAGACACTCCTAGAGAATAATTTCTGCGAGTCTGTTAGTTCCTACCATTGTGGACTCTGAAGGTAGAGCTCGGGTTGTCAGGCTTGTTTAGCAAGTGTCTTTATCCACTGAACCACCCACCAACCTTCTCAATCTTAGTTTTCAAGAGTGGTCTGTCCCTGAACCTGGAGCTCACCACTGCATCTAGACGGTCTGGGCAGAGAGCTCCGGAATGCACCCCACCCGCCTCCTCAGTGCTGAGGCCACAGACATGCACTGCCACACCCAACATTTATGTGATGCTGATGATCTGAATTTGGGTTTATTTTTCTTTTCCTCTTTCAAATTAAGTTCATTGTGTGTGTGTGTGTGTTGTTGTGTGTTGTGTATTGTGTGTGTGTGTTGTGTGTTGTTGTGTGTGTGTTGCAGAGGTGCTATACTATGTGGGTGTGGAGGTCAAATGATAACTCTCTGGAGTTGATTTTCTGTTTTACCATTCAGGTTCCGGGGATTAAACTCAGGTCATCTGACTTGGTCGCAAGTTCCTTTACTGTTGAGCCTACTTCCCTCCTTTTCTTATTTGTCATTTCTTTCACCATATCCCATATGGTGAGCAGAGTGCATGCTCATGCACACACACACTCACACAAAAACCCACACTCACACACAAACACACACACACACAACACACACACACACAAACACACACTCACACAAACACACACACTGACACACACACACACACCCCAAGCTTGGAGTAGAGCAGTACTAATGTAATAGCAGTACACAGTTTATGAGTTAGAGATGAAAAAAATGTTAGTTTTCTCTTTTGAATATGGTCTGGAAATGGGAGGAAAAGACCAAATTAAAATATTAATAAAATTATAGATATTTCTATATTGTTTTGAGGAAAAGATTACATAGAAAACATTGTTATAAATGCTACCAGGTTATAACCTTATGTCTGAGCGCTGTTTTATGTTTGTTTGTTTGTTTTGTTTTTGTGTAGTCCTGGCTGGCCTGGAACTCACTGTCTGCCTGCCTCCACCTCCCCAGTACTAGGATCAAAGGTGTGCACACCATGTCCAGCATGCATTGTTACAGCATAACTATAGCCATCGTTTTCTGAACAAATTTCCTGAGGACGATGCAGACTTGTTGGCATTTCTGGTTTTCCTGCTTTGGCTTTTTCTGTAATTTCTTTTTTAAGATCTAATTTTTATTTTTGTTCTATGTGTACTGTGTGCATGCCTAGTGCTCACTGAGACGAGAAGAGGGCTTCATATCCCCCAGAACTGGAGTTAAGAGACATTTGTGAATCACTATGTAGGTGCTGGGAACCAAACCTGGTCCTTTGTAGCAAGTACTTTAACTTCTGAGCTTCTCTATAGCTTAATTTCCTGTTTTGGGGGGGGGAGTATCAACCTCTTCATCATCTTCTTGTGTGTTTTAAGGTCCCATCCTTGGATTGGTTCCTTGATTTGGTTCTGGAAGGTACATCCTATTCCTAAATTTCGTAAATGTCTCAATAGAGAGGTCCTCAGGCCCATAAGTCTCTTAGCACATGTCACCTGACTGTTCTCCAGGCTCAGGTGTCTCCTGGCAGGTTTGAGGTGAGCATGCCTCAGGTTAGGCGCTTCCTAGATTGCTTGATGAGTGGAGACATTAGTCCTAGTAGTTCCTGTATGTGTCTTATGATAGAGTATCCGGATTCATTTGCTTCTTGACACGTTTCTGTAGAACACTTTTTCTTGTGTTTTTAGACAGAGAGCTCCGCTCTCAGCTGTCCCCTGATCTTGTTCAGAAGTGGATTCCCTGCTCAGCTCTTTCTGGTGTTTGTGGAAAGGACAGTCTTCCAGCACATCTGATTTGAGGGATGCAACTGGAAGGCACCCTTCCAAGGGTGAATCTTCCGATTCTGTAGACGGAAGGGCCTAGGGATCGCTGGCTTTGGCATATCTTAGAAGAGAAGACTCTGAGTTCATCTTATATCCTGGCCCATTTGGAAAGGGTGGGTTTGAAGAACAGTTACTTTTAAGCATATTTTGGGAGAGCGGCCTTCAGGTTTGTCTTATGTTGGTATTTTTCAGCAGGATGGTTCTCTAACATTGGTTCCTAGTTCTTTTTTTTTTTTTGGTTTTTTCGAGACAGGGTTTCTCTGTGTAGCCCTGGCTGTCCTGGAACTCACTCTGTAGACCAGGCTGGCCTTGAACTCAGAAATCCGCCTGCCTCTGCCTCCCAAGTGCTGGGATTAAAGGCTACCCACCACTGCCCGCTGTTCCTAGTTCTTAGAATAATTTTTTTTTTTAAGATTCTTTTCTTTCTTAATGTGTGTGTAGGGAGCATTCACAGAGGCCAAAGTGGGAGTTATTAAATATCTGGAGTTGTGATTATAGGTGATTGTGAGCCACCCAATGATTAAGTGCTGGGAATTGAACTCAGGACCTCTGGAAGCACCAGCAAGTGCTCTTAACCACTGAGCCATCTCTCCAGACCCATTTAAAACTTTCTTGGTGTATTTCAGATCAGTGTTTTGCAGGAACACCTTTTTAAGGACAGGCTAAGAATAGAAGGTCTGCTGAGGCAGGTTGATAGGTCCTCTCAGCAGGTGTCGGTGTGTTCTTCATAATTCCTTCTCTCCCTGTGATGGAGGCTCTATCTTTGGTTTGGATTTTGTTGTTTCTTCTCGCTTCTTTGATTTTCTCCTCCTGTTCTCTGACACTTGCATTTTCTTCTTTCTCCCTGAGCTGTTGTGAACTTTGTTCTCTTGTGCCTCGCTTTTCATTTCCAAGCTGTTCTGTCGCACAGGCTCCCAGGGCCCAGCGACCACAGAAGCACACCCTCCGGATGAGGGTGAGGTGCTGGTGGAGCTGCAGTTGGACCCCGTTACCAGTGCCTTCCTGGTAACTGCTCTGACTTCCACCCTTCCAGCCGTCCTCCCCCCTTCTGAATATCTAGACAGTGAGAGCCTCTTCTGCTGCTAAGGATGCTGTGTGGAGAACCTAAGGCAGGGGAGAGCCTCCCTCAGGCTCCTGGCAGTTGTTCTAGGCGCATCTCTCTTCTGCACTCCTGCTGCTCACCTCATCTTTACCTCATTTTAGTGTGGGAACTCCTGAGTCGGTGAGTTTTTCTGGACCACCTCTTACCTGTTTAGTGTCACTCTGGCTTGTGGAAGTTAGTGTTTTAATAAAAAGTGATGTCAAAAATAAGGCTGGGAAGATGGGTCACTGGGTTAAATGTCTGCTACATATGCATGAGGATCTGAGTTCAAATCCCCAGCACCCACGTAAAAGGATGGGTAGTACTTGGCTACCAAGTAGGGAGTGGAGACAGGAGCATCCCAAGTGCTTGCTGACATCTAGTCTACAAGAAGCAGGAGTTTCAGGTCCAGTGAGAAACCCTGTCTCAAAAAGTGAGGTGGAGAATACTAGAGGAAGACACTGGATGTTGAACTCTGACTGTATGTGACATGTTGTAATTGATACTTAATCTCAAATGTTTTTTTTTTTTTTTTTTAACCCTGCATTTGATATTCAGTAACCAGAAGAAAGACTCACTATCTTTATATTTATAATAAGATTTAATCAGCACTAACGCTGGCCTGATTTAGTGCTATCCTCAACTTCTCTGCCAATAACTCCATAATATGACTTGCCGGCTTCTGCCTGGACTGCTTGTAACTCCAATTGGCCAACCCTCATGGCCATGTTTATAAATTCTTAGCCCATGGTATCTTCTCTCACTCTGCTTCTTCTCCCTCTCCTCTCCTCATGGTCTCTCTTCAGACTCCAAGTCTGGGAATCAAAAACTCTGTCTATCTCCTGCCCAGTTATAGACTGCAAGCATGTTTTTAAACCAATAGTTTTAAATTAACTATTTAATTTAAATAGGAGCAAGGTCACATTGTTTGTGCAGATTCTCTCGTCTCTGGGGCCAGCCAGGCCATGGGGGCCTGTATTTAGCATTATAGTACGTAGCAAAAGACCAAACCTCCGCAGCGACATACATACATATACCACACACACTCGTGCATGCACCCATACACATGCGTGGCTGAGCTTGGTAATACCTGCCTATAACTCTAGCATTTGACACATTTGAGACCAACCTGGGTTTCACAAGGAGACTGCCTCAACAAAGAGAACAAGACTAACAAAGCCAGCCAGCCAGACTGTCCTTAAACTTGAACAAGGAAGCTGTGCTGCCTAATTTGCGCCTAGGTGTATAATAGTCAGTATAAACCTGGGCCCAGAAATGCCTCTAGGATGACACAGACCTCTGGATGACTTCACCAGGCAGCAAAAGGAGCTCATTTACTTGGACTGCATTGTTCCCTTCTGCAAATGCCAGCAATGACACCACCCTTGACTTACAGGACAAAGATGTACTACTCAGAGTGGCCTCCTCTGTCCCCACAGTCTGATTATCTCCCTGACATCATGTCCCAGAATCCATGTTCCTACATGTGTCTGCAATGCCACCTGTCCTCGAGCCTTTGACTTCCACCAGTGCATCTTCTCAGAAGACTTTGACCTTCTCTGAGTATGAACTCAGTCCACCTTTACAGGGTTAGAACAATGTCTCTCTCCTGTCTGGTGGATTGGGTTTCTGGATGCCTCGCTTCTCCCAACCTGGTGGGAGTAAAGTCTCCCTTCTTAGATTTTTGTTGCAATTCACTCACATCTTTATATGCACCAGCTCAGCCTGGGGTCTAATGGGAAGCAAAGTCTCTGTATCATTTATCTTTAAGACCCCTTGTGATTATTTGAATAAGATGTCTCCCATATTTTCAGACATTTAAATACTTGGTCCCCAGCTGATGATGGTGTTTGGGAGGCTTAGGAAACATGGCCTTGCTGGAGGCTACTTAAAGGGGTGTTCCATTTGGAGTTTGCTTGTGTTTCAAAATGTGAGCCCTCAGCTGCTGCTCCAGTCCCCATGCCAGCCTGTAGCCATGCTTTCCCGATGCTTCTGGACTGCACTTTTTGCATGCTAGACAAACATTCTACCAGTTGAGATACATCCTTAGCCCCCAGGCTCAGTTTTTAAGCACATTGGAGACAGAAAAGCATTGGCTCAACCTTATTGGACACATAGTATTTTTGCAGGGCTGCTCATTCACCATGCACAGACCTTGCCTCTGCGTTTTATCTGTTGTGGCTCTCTATTCCCATATAAGGAGCTGTCACACAGCTCCCGTTCTAATCCTCTTGACTCTGACAGATGACAGAACCCAGAATAGGGATGCAGAGTGAGGAGTGACTGTAGACTTTCCTCCAGGGCAGAGAGTATGCCAGGGCTCTGGAAAAAAGATTGCCAGGCTCTGGAAAAAAGTTCTTCCGAGTATTCTGGTATCAGTGGCTGGGAGCAGAGACTTATGAGATCAAAGTTCCCGTGAGGACAGAGATCACTGGCACTCTAAAGAGCAAATTAGAAGGAGAGTAGTAGTTCTGGGGAGATGGCTCAGTGGTTAAGATCACTGCTGCTCTTCCAGAGGTCCTGGGTTCAATTCCTGGTTCCTACACAGTGGCTCACAAGAGTCTGTAACTCCAGTTCCAGGATTCTGACCCCTGTGAACACCATGCACACACATAGTGCCTGCATAGTCCACATGAATATACAAATAGTTAGGAGGAGTGGCTAGAAACATCACTTTGAGAATAGTGAAGTTTGGCGAAGATGGGAATGATTACCTTGTGTGAACAGGAAGTTGGAGATGGAGGGGGCAGAAGACTTGCTGAAGGTTACCTGGCTGAAGTAAGCATCCTTTCTTCTCTCCTGGAATCCAACAGGAATTTGGGCACCTGGCGCCTTTGAACACTCTCCATTACTGGGGGAAGTAATGGGTAGGGTGGTGGTGTGGCATTTCTGCCAGGGAACTGTCTTTGTGGTTCTCCCCTACCCAGGTGACTTCCTTTCCCATGGCCACCTTTCCCATGGGTGCTGGAGGAGAGAGGACTTGAGTTTCCTGGCTCAACCGTGCCACGAGACATTGGATGGGCAGGGCAGACACAGACATATGTCTGTGGAACTTGTGCCCAGAGTTGAGTGGCTTGGCCCTGATTTACACTTGTTATCCTTGTTACTCCAGTTAACTCTGGTTACCTGACAATGGGAAGCTGGAAAATCTATCTGTCTGTCTATCTGTCTGTCTGTCTGTCTATCTATCTTCTATCTATCTATCATCATCTATCTACCTATCTAATCTAATTTATGTATTATCTATCACTATCCATCAATCATCTATTTATTAGCTATCTAATCTAATTTTTCTAATTTATGTATCATCTATTCATATCTGCTATCTATCTATCTATCTATCTATCTATCTATCTATCATCTATCGCATCTATGTATATGTATGCCACATGGAGTTGCAAGCAGTTTAGGCTGCCTGATGTTTAGGCTGTTCAGGTACCAGGAAATGCATACATCTTCTAGAAGAGCAGAAAGCACTCTTAATCACTAAGCTATATCTCTTCAGCTCCTTCTTATGTTGTTTTTATTTGAGAGAGAGAAATGGAGAGAGAGAGAGAGAGAGAGAGAGGAGAGAGAGAGAGGAGAGAGAGAGAGAGAGAATGCCACTTGTGTGTTACAGAGACCAGAAGAAGATGTGGGATCCCCTAAAGCTGGAGTTACAAGTGGTTATGAATTTTCTGATGTGTGTTCTGGGAATTAACTTGGGGTTCCCTGGAAGAGAGGCAGGTACTTTTAACTGCGGAGCCATCTCTTCAGCCCTAGAACTTCTTTATAACTTTCTTCTTGACTAAATTTTTTCTTGTGATTGAGTTTTGAAGTTTTTGTTTGTTTTAAGTCAACGTCTCACCTATCCCAGGGCAACCTAAAAGTGACTGACTGTCTGTCTATCTATCTATCTATCTATCTATCATACTATCTATGAATAACCTTGAAATTCTGATGTTCCTGCCCTAAGCTCCTGAGTGCTGAGATTACAGGTCTATGACACCATCTCCAGTGTCTTAGTTACTTTTGTATTGCTATTATAAGACACCGTGACCAATGCAACTCATAGAGAGTATAGAGGTTATTTCAGGCTTACAGTTTCAGAGGATTAGAATCCATGACAATTATGACAGGGAATATGGCATTAGGCAGCTAGGAATGGTGCTGGAGCAGGAGCTGAGGGCTCAAATCTTGAGATAAGCAGGTGGCAGAGAGCTGACTGGTAATGGCACGGGCATTTGAAACCTCAAAGCCTATCTCCAGTGACATACTTCTTTCAACAAGGCCACACCTCCTAATCCTTCGCAAACAGCTCCAGATGAGGACTAAATACTCAAACATACGAGCCTAAGAGGGGCATTCTCATTCAAACCACCATGCCCAGGGTATGCAGTGTTGGTGTCTTGATTCAGTAATAGGTCACTCATATAGCATTTAATGAATCCCAGGACACAGATTTACTTACTTGTTTTCTGAAACAGAGTCTCTTATGTCCCAAGCTGGTCTTGACCTCCTGTGCTGGGAACAAACGCATGTACCACCATGCTCAGTTTATGTAGGCTGTCTTCATGAAAGACAAGCACTGTGCCAACTCAGCTACCATTCATTGCGGGTTTTTCTTTTCTTTTTTTTTTTTTTTGAGACAAAGTATCCTTTTGTAGCCCATAATGGCCCGAAGTTCACTATACAGTGCAAGCTGGCCTCAAATTCGCTTTAATCTTTCCATCTCATTCTCCTAAGTGCTGAGATTACAAGGCCTTGTCATATTAGTTTGCTTAATTGGAAAAAGTATATTTTTATTTTATGTGTATTTGTATTTTTACCTGTACATGAGATTCATGATGTGAATGCCTGGTGACTCCATTGGTCAGAGAAGGCATTGGATTCTGTGGACCTGGAATTACAGATGTTTATAAACCACAATTGGATGCTGGGAACTGAACCTGGGTCCTCTGCAACAGCAACAAGTGCTCCGAATTGAGAAGCCATCTTGCCAATCATTTGTCTAATTTTAAAATTTAGTTTCTGATTTTGTGTTTTTGTGGATATTAATAGTAACAATAATACTTATTATTATGTTTTGAACTTCTTGGTTTGTTTGTTTGTTTGGTGTTTTGTGTGTTAAAGAGAGGGAGAAAGAAAGGACATGGATTTGGGTGGGCAGGGAGGGGGAGGAGGTGGGAGAGGGGAAACGTGTGATCAGAATATATTGTAAAACATTTTTTTCAGTAATAGAAAGCAACAGTTATAGGTATACAAGCTGTCGAGACATAGTTGTTTTTGTTTGCATTTTCACATCAGGAAGCATAGACTCAGAAAAGTAAGAACTTGCTCAGGGTGATGCAGGCAGTAGAAACTGAAGTCAGGAGTGGAATCCAGCTTCAACTAAGTCCAGATCTGACCTGCCACATTCTCACCGCAACAGAAAGATGGAAACTAAAGAACTGTGTCTCCTCTTCTTCTCCCTCCCTCCCTCCCTCCCTCCCTCCCTCCCTCCCTCCCTCCCTCCCTCCTCCCTCTCTCTTCCTCATCTTCCTTTTCCTCACTTCCTTTCCTTCCTTCCTTCTCCTTTTCCTTTCCTTCTTTCCCTTTTCCTTCCTTCCATCCCTCTGTCTGTCTTTCTGTTTGTCTTAACTTCCCCTTCCTGTCTACTTAACATTTCTCAGCATGCCCTAACCAGAAGGAACAGGATTCAGTTTTTGTTTGTCTGTCTTCCTTTCTACCTTCTTGCCAAGTGTCTTCAGGAATAAGAAAGGTGAAGTCTCAGGGCTCCAGCCAGATCTGGAATTGAAATCTGAATTTTAAACAAGATCTCTAAGGATGTATGTGAGTCCATTCTGAGAAGTACCATTCTATATCATTCTGTGTACCAGTTCCAGGGTCCCAACTGAGGCAGGGTGGCAGCTACGGTAATAAAAGCAAGGCTGCTCTCCCAAGGAGATCCAAGTCAGAAGGGAGCTTGCAGAGATCACTGATTTGTCTTATATTTTATTTTAACTCTCTCTCTCTCTCTCTCTTTCTCTCTCTCTCTCTCCCTCCCTCTCCTTCCCCCCTCCTCTGTATGTCTTGGGTATGCAGGTGTCTGTGGAGGCCAGAAGAGGGTGTTATTCAGGAGTTTTTCAAGGGGGGTCTCTCCGCCGTAGGTTTAGAGTTTATACGGTGGATTCTGTGAGCGGGCTCGAATGATGGTGCTCTGCCAGGCTGATACTAAGGTCGTCTGCCAATGTGCAAGCACGTATCTTAACCACTGATCCTGTCTCTCCAGTCCCTTGTTTTATCTTCATACGTGAATCTAAGCACAAGAAAAATGTGGAATAAATTTAAGCCGTATCTTGAGTTCAGAGGGAATATTTGGTGGTTCACATTTAAGTTCCCAATGAGAAAAAAAAATCATCCCAAATTGATGGCATTTGTTTTTATGAAAAGTTTCTTACAGTGAAGTGATTTTTGCACAGAAGCTTGTGAGAGAAAATGATGGATGTCAAGGTGATGGATGACACCTTGTTGCTGTGACAAAAAGCAACATAGGGGAAGAGGGTTTATCTGGCTTAAGAAGTCCAGGTTACAGACCATCATCATCTAGGAAAAGCAAGGCAGGAATTCAGTCACATCACAGGCAAAGAGAGAAGCACAAAGAAGTAAACACACCCTTGCCTCCAGCGAGATGTCTCCTCTTTTACTGTCAGGTCCCGCCTGCCTGAGGAGCTGCGTCACTACAACGGATAGGTCTTCTTACATCACTTCATATCAAGATGTCCTCCACAGACATCCACGCAGGCCAGCCTGGTCTAGTCATTTCCTCACTGAGGCTCACTTCTCAGGTGACTCTATGTTGAGTCTGGTTGGCACAACTAGCACAATGAGGAAATATTCTTGAGCTGGGAGGGATTGTGATTCAAGGCTTAGCAAGATTTTGATTGCAGATGTTTCCTTGTTACTCAGCCACAGGTGAAGATTTTACTGTAGGAACCTCAAGGATATGCTCACAGCTTTCTCCTGGTCAAAGTGACTCTGAAGACATTGGGGCATGCAGCTGGAACTTATTTCTAGAAATGTAACATAGTTACAGTTCATGGCAAGCATATCATGTTACAACTGTGCTCTGTTCAAAGAGTATTAAGTCAGTTCACAGGCATCAAGGCAAGTGCCAGTTAAGGTACATTCCTTCCTTCTGTGTCAGTCTGGGAAACCTTGTCCCAGCCAGCCACAGGTTGTGCGGACCAGAGAAGTGCAGGGCAGGGCAGGACATCTGGTTCATTCTTGGTACAGCAGAGGGACCTTTAGCACAGAAGTAAAAAGCACTTAGTAGCTGAAACAGGGGGATCAGAAATTTGAAGTCACCTATATAGTGAGTTGAGGACTAGCCTGGGCTGTATAAGACCTTGTCACAAAACAAAGCATCAGGTGAAAAGATGGCGCAGCAGCTAAGAATGTGGACTACTTTTGCTGAGGACCCGAGTTCAGTTTCCAGCCTTTATCATGTGCCTCACAAATGGTTGCAGACGTCTGCTCAGCCGAGCTGATGTCATGCATGTCCTCTGAACTCTAATGCACACAGCCCCATGGAGGCACACACAAACACATAATCTCTTAAAAAGTGAAACAAAATAACAAAAATAATTAAGCCAGCTAAAAGTCAACCATTTTTAGTTAAACAAATTTTTAGGGCTGAAGAGATGACTCAGAGGTTATGAGCACTGGCTGCTCTTCCAGAGGTCCTGAGTTCAATTCCCAGCAACCACATGGTGGCTCACACCCATCTGTAATGGGATCTGATGCCCTCTTCTGCTGTGCAGGCATATATGCATGCAGAACTCTCTATATAAAAAAATCTTTTTAAAAAAATTTAAACTTTTTATTGATTCTTTGTAAATTTCACACCATGCACCCCAATCCTATTTATTTCCTAATCTCTCCATGTTCACCCTCTGCCCTTGCAACTCCCTCCAACAAAACAAAACAAAAATCTTACTGTGGAAGCTGCAGTGTGTCACAGTGTGTCTGTCACAAACAGCTTTTCTGGCAAATGTTCATTGCAATGAGTTATTGGTCTGGTTTGCGGCCTCTGGCTTATGCTGCACTATTAATACTGGATTCTGACCAGTATTTCTCTTGTTGCTCTGTGTTATGGGGATCCTGCAGCTTTGGTTCTGCAGGAATGGCCCCTTCACACACTCCAGCAGTTCATAGATGGGTAGATGTTGGGGTGGGTCAACTCAAAGCTCTGGATCTGGGCCTGGGTGGTAGCTGCATTGGTCAGCCTGCCAGCTCTCTTGAACCCAAGCCACTGGGGCCAGCTCTCCAGTGTTGCCCAAGTGAGGGGCTCAGCTCTTGGACATTAATGTGGCAGCCCAGATACAGACATCTACGTGCTTATGGTGATAACATGGTCCATGGACATAGACACAGACTCCTGTTGCAGCAGGGTCACAAACCCAGACGTAGCCCTTATGCAGCATAGCCTGGACATCACCATGGCTTCAGATGGCAGTGCAGGCTGCTCACCTCAGGCTGTCTCTCAGCTCAGGCTGTCCCTCACCTCAGGCTGTCCTCACCTCAGGCTGTCCCTCACCTCAGGCTGTCCCTCACCTCAGGCTGTCCTCACCTCAGGCTGTCCCTCACCTCAGGCTGTCCCTCACCTCAGGCTGTCCCTCACCTCAGGCTGTCCTCACCTCAGGCTGTCCCTCACATCAGGCTGTCTCTCACTTCAGGCTGTCCTCACCTCAGGCTGTCTCTCAGCTCAGGCTGTCCCTCACCTCAGGCTGTCCCTCACATCAGGCTGTCCCTTACCTCAGGCTGTTCCTCACATCAGGTTGTCCCTCATCTCAGACTGTCCTCACCTCAGGATGTTCCTCACATCAGGCTGTCTCTCACCTCCATCAAAGCTCCGTTACTTTCTCTTTATAGTGCACAACTGTGCTTCTCTTCTCTTCCTCCTCTCTCCACCACACACTTGCTCATCGTATTGGTATCCACCCCAAGGTGATGTGTGGTGGTGGGCAGGCCTCTAATTGTCAACCTGTTTTTAAATCACCACATGCCAGTGATTCTAATGGTTTTCCAAACAATACTATATCCTAACCAGTGGGCACATGTCCCAAGTAATTGTCAACTGAACTTCACATGGCCACCTTTACCTAGAAAATTTTGTTCTGCCCCTCCTCCTGGGATTTAGTTTGACAGACCCTCACGTGTATGTCACCCCCTAAAACAATGTGGCCTCAGCTACATGTGTCCACTTGAGTCATTTTTGAAGTTTCTGAACTGTTCAAACAGGCTCTGGTCACAGAGCGTAACACCAATCCTGCGACACTACATACTCTAGTATTTTACGCAGATAATAAATGAGGAGCCATTGTAACAATGAGAAATGGGGCTGTAGAAACACCTCTGGTTTCCAGGGGAGCAGTCTAGGTTCGGTTTGGTTTTTCCTTTTGACAAGGTCTCACATACCAGATGTATGGAGGTTGGGGTGGAGGACAGCCACCCAGAGTAGGTTCTCTCCTTTTACCATGTGGGACCAAGGGATGGAACTCAAGATTGTCAGACTTAGTAGCAAGTCCCTTTACCAGCTGAACCATCTCAACAACCATTAAATTTTATTGAAAAAAGAAAATAAAAGCATGTATTGAGTTATAACCACAGCCCATAGTATTTAATATTTTAGGCACAGACAGCGATAGGAATTGTGTTTTGTAATATTTCTGTTTAGTACAAAATGCAGGTACAAAATCTAATGCATTAGATACAGAATATACATATGTGAGTAAAAGCACGAAGAGACTCTACTAGAGTGTTCTAGAATATCCACTTGGAAATAATCTATCAGAGCAGTCGTAGGATGCCCCTGAACAGACAGAGGCAGAGTACTAACTGACAGCCAGCATGACTGTGTCTGCATCTGACCTGCCTCTTCAGATCCTTTCCTGACTCATTCGTGGTCCTTCCTGACTTAGATTTGTGCTCTGAGTCAGAGATGGACACGTGTCCCTCCTCCTTCCCAAACCAAGTCAGGCTCTCAGACTTTTGGATGACTCCACACTCAGGATACATCTTTTATAAAAGATGACCCAAGGCTCAAAATGACCTTGGCCATTTGGAATGCTACACTGAATGCAGCTAGAAGAAATGTGAACCCTACACTTCCAGTTAAGATAACCGAGTGTCCCGGACAACCTTCTGGTGGTGAGGTATGAGGAGTATCTTACTGAAATATTTGTCAGAACCTATCATGGAGGTAAATTGGATTCTTCATGAGATGGCATGAGCCTTTGGGGCACTGCAGAATTCTACAGTTTATATCTTGATTGTCCCCAAAGACCGTGTATTAAAGGTTTGGTTCCAGCCTTTGGTACCACTGGGAGTAGTGGATTCTTTAGAAGGTGGAGCTTGATGGAAGGGAATAAAATCACTGGGAAGTGGGTCGGTGAAGGGGACAGCAGGATCCTAGCCACAGCTTTTTTTCTATTTGCTTCCCAGCCGGTGAGAGGCTGGCTTCCTCTGCCCTACACTTCTGTCATGATTACTATCTTGACACAGGCCTAAAAGTAACTGACCATGGACAGCAGCTCCAAAGCCATGAGTTAAAGCCTGCCCTTGTGAGCCTTTCTCCTCTTAAAACTGATTATTTGGAGGCATTTTAAATTACATTTAAAATTACACTTTGTGTACAATCAAGGAGCACACGTGCATGTGTGTGTGTGTGTGTGTGTGTGTGTGTGTGTGACAAATGTGGAGGTCAGAGGATATTTGCAGGAGTTTCTCTTCTACCATGTGAGTCCTGAAGTTTGAACTCATGTTGTTATGTTTGGCAGCAAACCTTTTTATCCACTGAGTGGGAATTACAACTCATACATTTAACTATGGGGACACATTTAGACTGTACCTAAACCACAGCAGGGCACACGGGAAGTGCATATTACTGCAGATGGGGGAACTTGGTCCCGTCCTGGCTCAGAATGTGGTCTTTAGCATTCTCAACTTTAGACTTATTTTCAAAATTAAGGTCTCATTCTAAAGGCCTCTTCTGGATGGAATTAGTTCTTTAGCAGGCACTTTCAACTATGAACTAAAGTAAATCTGTCTTTTTTTATCCCATTTGTTAAGTCTAGCTTCAAACTCTCCACCCCCAACCTTGGCCTTCTGAGGGCTGGAATTGCAGGTGTGTCATCCAGCCAGGCGCTCTCTCTCTCTCTCTCTCTCTCTCTCTCTCTCTCTCTCTCTCTCTCTCTCTCTTTCTCTCTCTCTTCTGTCTCTCTGACTTACTACTTTGTGGTCATGTGTTATTTGCAACAAAATATGGGCAAAGGCACCCCTTCTTTTAAAAAATGATTTATATTTTTCTTTTAAAGTATGCTATTGTGTATGGGCATGAGAGTGGGTGGTCTCTAAGGCCAGAGGCATCGATCCTCTGCAGCTGGCTTTACAGGTGGTAATGGGCCATAAATGCTGGGACCAAACTTGGCTCCTCTGCATGAGCAATATTTGATCTTAACCGCTGAGCCATCCAGCCAGCCCCAGCAATTCTTCTTGTCTTCATTTTTCCTCTCTGCGTTTTCAGCCTCATTAACTTCGTGTGCCACACCTGCTTCAAGAGGCAGGAGAAGCTCCATCGCTGCGGGCAGTGCAAGTTCGCCCACTACTGCGACCGCACGTGCCAGAAGGATGCCTGGCTGAACCACAAGAACGAGTGCGCTGCCATCAAGAGATACGGGAAGGTGCCCAACGAGAACATCAGGTCAGAGCTGGTTCCCAGAACAGGACTTGGGGATGCCAGGCTGGGATGGCAAGGTGCCAGGATTCCCAGGCCTCAGGATGCTAGGCTGGGTGCCTATGTCTCAGGTCCTTTATTCTGCTCACTCCTTTAGGCCTGAGGGGAACACTGGGTGTCTATACCACCGATTGCAAATTGTAGCTCCTAGAGAGGCCCTAAGACCCCCACATAGCTCCTCAATAAAGCACACATTGCGAAAAAATTGGGTTTCTGTTTTCCCTATGGGACCAAGAGTAAAAGTGAAGCTCTGACAAGGCATGCTGCAGTTAACAGCTGTGTCTCTTCTAAGAGGAGACTTTCTAAGTCACTGAGCTCACTTTACAATGATCCTTCTTGCAGTCCAGGCACCGGCGTTGGGGACGCAGAGCTCCACATGGGGCCATTGTAGCAGCATCGAGGCCTAGTATGAGAGTTCCCGAGGAGAGCTCTCAGGTGTTGGTGGCTCTCCTGGAAGGTGTTGGCGCTGGGTGTTGGGGCCCTAAGTGCCTGTAGGGAACCAGACTGACTCGGAAGTGAAGTGGGAGAGGACAGTGATAGTAGAAAGCTTTGCAGGGCTTACAGGGTGTGACAGTCAAGAACGGAGTCTTCATTTCCTGGGAATGTTAGGAATCTACAGGCTCCGGCTCCATCAGCCTCCCCAGGCTCCCTGTCCTGTCTACTTGAGTCATAGTTTTCAAGACCCACAATAAATTCATCTCCTAACTTCTTTCCTCTGGATATCTCCCATCGACCAATGTCTGACTAACTTGAAATCTGTCACCCATTGTCCCCTCTTTCCTTGGAACCACATCCCTGGGATTTAGAAGCTACTGATCTTTTCCATTTTTTTTTTTTTTGAACTGTATCTTGCCCCATGTTGCCCTGGGCTCTGTGTGGAGACCTTTTGATCCCAGATACCTGGAGAGCTTAGAAGGGCACATTTCTAAGAATAATTTGACCCAAACAGAAAAAAAATATAGGACCTGGACTGTGCCAAGCAAGAAGAGAAATCTCTCCCTGTAGGAGCAGGTCTGCCTGGACCACCAATCCCCAGACAGCAGGTGTGAAACCAAGGGTCTCTGGGACACAGAATTCATTTTGTGGCAATTTACCACAAACAGTTAACACAGAAGGCCTTGGGGTGAAGTGGCCCATCAGTTTGACTCAAAGGTCATTAAGATTCCTCCTATTCTCTTCTGCCTTGCTTTCCATAGGCCTAAGACCTAAATCTTGTCTCTGTGTCCCAGACTCTGTGTGATTTGGCTCCTGTCTGTCTGTCCAACTACCTTCTGTCTCCACCCCACTCCTTGTCCTCTAGGCTTTGGTCACCTGGGCTTTCTTGCTCTTTCTGCTTTGGGCTCTAGGGTAGCATGTCTGAAATTCCTTCACCCCCCAGAGCCAGATCCTCTGTCCTCCAGTTCATGCTCAGATGTATGTCCTGATTCATACCACCCTGATGATCTTGGCTTCTGTCCTCCAATTCCTGCTCAGATGCACCTGCTGGTTCCCATTCCCTGATGACCTTGGCTTCCCCTCCCAGCTTCTCTCATGTCGTTCCATTTTATTTTCTACATAGCATTCGGCACTATTTAAAATGACCTTGTTCACTGAAATCTTCCTTACTGCAGGGAGCATCTTGATAGAAGTCTGTCCCCGACACTGTGCCTAGCATGCAGTGGGCACTGGTGCTTGGGCTTGATGAAATGAATGAATGAATGAAGAGGGGTGTGTCTAGGCCTCCCTAATGCTGTCCTCCCCTCTCTTCCCAGGCTGGCAGCCCGCATCATGTGGCGGGTGGAGAGAGAGGGCACTGGGCTCACGGAGGGCTGCCTGGTGTCAGTGGATGACTTGCAGAACCACGTGGAGCACTTTGGGGAGGAGGAGCAGAAGGAACTCCGAGTAGACGTGGATACGTTCTTGCAGTACTGGCCACCACAGAGCCAGCAGTTCAGCATGCAGTATATCTCACACATCTTTGGTGTGGTATGGCCTTTCATCCCCTCCAGCATCCCTACTCTGTCCTCTGCGTCTATCTCCTCCCTCCTTCCCTTCTTCCCCTTTGGGAATATAGAGTTTTTCAGATGGAAGAAGCCCCAGCTTCCCTGGAAGATGTTTTCTGTTGCCATGACAATGGCCTCTAGCCCAGGCAGCCAGAGACATGACGTGTGTGTGTCTTCTTGCTTCCCAGGTGTAGCAGGAATGCTTACCTCCCCTTCTGATTCCGAATCCAGAGTCAAACTCCTAAACAAGCCCATTAAAATAAACCTAGATTCTTCCTGTATGACTTCTCATAATAGAGGGGCCATGGTGACTTGGTATTGTCCAGCTAAGAAGCTTCCAGAAGAAGTTGGAACAGATTCAGGAGAGAAGGCCAAAAGTCTGGAAGGGACAAAAACTTAAAATGATGCTGGTTTATCCTCCCATATTTTCTCTCTTCATTTTTTTCTATTTATTTATTTATTTATTTATTTATTTATTTAAGGTAGTATCTTGCTATGTAGACCAGGCTGGCCTTGAATTCCCAAACCTACTATATCTACCTTCGGAGTGCCGGGACACAAGTGTGTGCCACTTCTCCTAGATCAAGAGTATTTGCTCTTATTTGCTTTGGACACACACACACACATACACCACACCAGAACATGGAAAAGTAAACCAAGATGGATACTGAAAACGACTCCTGAGACTCAGATGTGACACTAAGAGCCAGAATCCCTGTCTTTGGTCTCATTAGGCTAGAACGACTGAAAGTTTCAAAGTGGTAGGTAGGACTTTGTTAAACCTGGGACTCTCTCCATGGCACGCATCTCGTGCGCCATTTGGAGTCACACAGAAAATAAGTCTTCAGGATGAAAATGGGCTCTCTCTTTTAAAAAATCGATCAGTTTTGCCATTTGTCAATTACACATGCATATAATATATTTTGATTCTCTCTCTACCCCTACTGTTCCCTTCTGTGTTAACATCCTGTCCCACCTTCCTACCTGTCCCTTTCCCAGATTCATGGGGCCTTCTAGTTTTCAAACTTTTCCAACATCTAGGGTGATATTCTGTACTGGATCTGTGTCTGTTGACTGAATCTTTTCTCTTGTCCTCTGGGTAGATCAACTGCAATGGTTTCACTCTCAGTGACCAGAGAGGGCTACAGGCAGTGGGCGTGGGCATCTTCCCCAACCTGGGCCTGGTGAACCATGACTGCTGGCCAAACTGCACTGTCATATTCAACAATGGAAAGTGAGTGCCTCTTTCTCGGAACTTGTGCAATGGGGATTGGACAGTTTTCCACTTGATTTCAACCAAAGTCAAACTTATAAACTTGAATTTCCGTGGACTGCCAATGTTTAGTAACTGAAGAGTTTTACTCCAGACTGAGAGAAGAGGAAGGAACTGAGGTGGATGTTGAAGATTTCTACCTGGTCTATTTCTGAATCTTTAAGTTTGCCTAGATGTATTAGATAAATCATTAACTACTGTCCTAAAACTTGAACTCTGAATTACTTACCTAAAGCCAAAGCATTAAAAAAAAAAAAAAAAAAAAAAAGGACATGGCAGTAGCCTATGCTAGCTAAGGTTCTACAAGAAGATAGAAAGCACATTCAATGGAGTATAGTCAAACAGAATTTAATGAAAGGACAATTTACAGGTGTGTGGGCAGGATGTGGGAAGGATCAGGTGAGGGCTGGTGAGGTGTCCTTGGCTGAGCACACAAATTGTTCCTAGACTTAGGCCAAGCAGAGAAAGCCCTTGCTGCAGTTAGTGGCCATCTGAGCTATGATAAGGCTCCTTCCGCTGAGCTGTGCCATACAACTGCACCTGCACAGCAGTTAGCCACTACTGGAATTATGGACTAACAACTTCAACCTTGTTCTCTTCTGCTTGGCCAACCTCACCCAGAGGTCAAAGAGCAAAGGAACCTGGGTGACGCAGTCCTCAGGGTTCAGCCCTTTGCCCTCTGGAAGGCACAGATCAAAGACACATGGGCAAATACTTGGTTCTTGGGAGTGGGGCACAAAAGGAATGGGATCAATAAACAGCCTGGAGCCTGATGGTTCGAGGGAGATCTGGGGAAAGAAGCCTGAACAATATGCATTGTCTTTACTCATAAAGATGGTCTCTCATGACAGATGAAAGCCAACTTTGAGCCATTAACCATCAGCTTTCTCCTTACAACTTCCTTGAAGCCAGAGACAGTGGTTTCTGGGTTTCAGCTGAGAACCAGGTTGAAGTGGCAACATAGCCAAGACTATGAGTCCTTATTGCCTTTCTGTTTCTCACCCCAGCATCTAAAGCAGTTGAGAAAGATGACAAAGATCAGGAAAGCTTATTCTGAATTCTTAGAATAATATTTTCTAGCACGTTGTATTCCTGTGCCTAAGCCTCTAGCAACAATTGGCCTAGACCTCATGGAATCTTTTTAGAGCATGTGTTACCCAGGTTTAGCCTGGTTGACTAAGTTTAGCCATGCACAACTTCTAGATGGCCCATCTGTAAATGCTGGTGACCCAAGGCCCCTGTTGTGACTGCGTAATGATTAATGAACCTAGGACTCATGCTTCAGGGCAACTCTGGTGTCTGCTGTAGTGTCTTTGTATCTACTAATTGTGAGTGGTCATGTGTTCCCTGGATCTGTTGGCTTTTGTGCAAGAGAGGAGGTCATTACAGTCACTGCCTATCTGCCTACTGCACTGGAAATAAGCCTGGACATGGTATTAATGGCCCAATTTTAACCACAACAATAAGTAAGCTCTACATATGCAATTCAGACCTCTTTCCAAGAGAGTCATCCAAAGAGCCATGTTTATTTATGCATTCTGCTTGTCACTGGGACAGCAAAATCATCCCTACATTTCTCAGCATTCTCAATTTCCCTGTCTTGCAACAATCTCACTGTTGTATGCTAAGTGGACACTGAGGACCTGGGAAAGGAAGTCCGTTGTTCAGCAGTGAATCCCTCTGTGATCCATTTTGTAACCCTGTTCCAGTGTGCTTTTGCTGTTCCAGGCAGCCTCCTGGCAGGGGAGCTCAGCTAGAAGGGATGAGGTCGGTTGTGACTGTCAATGCCCTGATTGTGTGAGCCCGGAATGCTGTGCTCTCTTCGGGCTGCAGTGGTATTGATTTCCTTGTGGGTGTCTGTTTTGTCTTTCAGTCATGAGGCAGTGAAATCCATGTTTCACACGCAGATGAGGTGGGTCAGTCTTCTCACACATCCATGTTTGTCTGACCCATCTCCCTACTTGCCTGGCTTCCTGGGAACAGCCTTTCCTGACTCCTTGGCTGCTGCCATGTGTCATGCTCTGCACTGCTTCACCGAATGGCCATTTTTCCTGTCCTTGAGTCCATGACTTCCTCCTTGCCAGCCCACCTTTCACTTGCCTTTGTTTTATTTTGTTTGCTGTCTTCTCTTCCTCTCACCCCTCACTTCTCTACTTTTATCTCAAAGTGTGAACCTTCCAGTCATTTCAGCCCAAAAGTACACTGGCTCCTTAAACTCTGCTTGCCATGAAATAAGAATGCTTATGACTAACCCACCAAAGAACCGTGTGCTTGTCTGTAGACCTAGCTTCTCACCCAAGCTAACAGCACCCACCGCTGTGATATTTTTGGTAAATGTGTACTTTTTACCGATTAAAACTATGAACATGTGGCTTTGGTAGCATTTTACTTTAAACTTTTTGTTTTTAAGGGAACAGGAGATGCTTATTTTGGAGCCATTTTGAGTGATCATGGCCCAGGAACATAGATTTAGCTTGCCCTAAATTCCATGTTCCAACATGGTAGCAGTTTTATGAAGGTTTTGTTTTTATTTTATTTTTTTAATATTATTTCACAGAACAAAGAAAGTCATAAATCAAGGCAAGTTTAAAATACATTGATAGGTACATCAGAGAGGCAGGTATACCACGACTGGGGGGAAGCTTTCCAATAGGTTCAAGATGTCATCATTAGCTTTTCAGTTGGTAAAAACTAATAGTCTGCTAAGTTAATTGATTCTAGTTAGTTCTGACATAGAAGCCGGCAAGGGATGGCTGGTTTGGAGGGCTAGAACTAACCTATGATGAGGTAACTGGCCTCTGAACGGCAACATCCAAACTTCCCCTACAGACTGAAATTTACCAGTCAGTCAATCTCTGCAGACACAGTTTTATTTTTTCAGGAGTTTTTGTTCACAGTTCCCCTTTCTGGCCAAGCATCAGGTTTTGTACATGTGTGGGCAGTATATGATTTATTACATATTATCAGGTCCCTCATAGCTAGGAAGGATCATTCCTAGGGTCTGTTATAAATGAGGCTGAGTCGTAGACAGGGCAGTAGTCTTCAGGACAGAGGGGTAGCTGGTAAAGGTCACTAAGGAAGAAACTTCTGATGGTAATATATGAAAATAAATTTCTAAAATAACCAAAATTTACAAATTTTAAAGAGACTGACTATATTGCTCCCCTGTATTTACAGTTAATTTTATTCTATGAATCATCTTACTTACATTTAAATTTTTAGAAATGGAACTTTCAAATGAGTCGCTATAGTATCATTTCCTTTTTTATTAGTAAAGAAGTAAATATTGTTTAATTAATTTTTAATCCTGGCTATTTGTACTATAGGACATTTTGGATATTAATCAAATCAATAAACATCAGGGCTTAAGATATAAACCATCATGAATGTTGTTGTTATTAGGAACTGATGTCCTTGGTATAATCCGGTAAGAAGAGTTAACCCAACTTAGCTAGATAAATGGAGTGAAAATTTAATTTAAAAACTAAATATTTCATTTTGCCCAAATTATACTGAACAATAAGAAAATATATTTATAATATATATGTATTTATAAAAACAATGAAAAGACTTTAATCTTTCAGATATTAATTTTTAATAAGGTAAGATTTAGAGTAAGCAAATAGTCATAACAAAAACATGATCAAATGAAAGAACATAATATTTTAACTTCACTGAAATTAAAATTAGTATTATTTTATCAGGTAGAAATCTACCACATAAAATAATGGATTTCAGTAGCAATTTCTAACATCTAATTACACAATGAATAAGAAACATAAGAAGTTAGAGAAATGTTTAGTAACTTGGAATACTCGCTCATCGGTGGCATTGGAGGTAGGTATCATATAGCATCTTGAAGTCCTCATTAATGTGCGCTCAGATGATGTCTCCTAGGAGTGAGTTAGAAGTTCCTGGATATAGTCCTGATCTTTAAATCAGAATCGAGTTTTTGATGTGATGTCTTTTTTTCTTTCAATTGATAGAATTATTTGGGGTTTTCTTTATTTGGAGACTCTATAACTAATTTTGATTTTTAATTATCAAAGTTAACTTTTTATGCATTAAAGTTAACAATATTATGCATTATTTGCTTATCTGCTAGATAAATTTTATTGACCTGGACCCATTGTAATTCCTCAATGACAGAGTCCTAGTGGGGAGGACCAGAAGATGGGGAGATAAAGAAGACAGGAAGCTGGGGTCAAGTGGTCTTGCATAAGCTATGTTTTATGCCAGAAGGTTTATTGAGAAGTACATAATCTTACATACAATTTGTTGGAGAAAAGTAGGACAGAGTCAGCAGAAAGCTAATTGTACAACATATCATACAGTGGGACACAGTCAGCAGGAAGCTAATCAAGCAATTTTGCACGAGGGGAACACGGGATATCTCAAGGGCATCACAGACCCAGCACACAGCAGCCTTGAGACTGATAACTCCAGTCTCTTCAGGGAGAAAAGTCAGTTCTGAGGGACAGAAACCTTCACTTCTTTGAGGCTCTGGTTCCAGCCCTGGACTGCACCTCGCTAGGCTTGCCCTCGGTAAGGACACAGAACTAGACTAGGTCCCCTTGTCCTTTCATCAGAGCCTCTGACAAAGCCAAATTTAAATATTTGTCCATCAAAATATCTTTCATAATCACTTTGTAAGTTAGGAATATTCTAAATAGGCATAACTTTCTAAACAGATTTTATACACACACACACACACACACACACACACACACACACACACACACACTAAAAGCTATGATTCAAAAGCAAAGACTCTGTCCAGTGAGAAAACATATTAAATAACAGATATTAAATGTCTGTGTAGCAAAAGGATACTAAGAACAAATCAAACCTTAAGAGACTATTGTAGAAAATTAAGCATTAATTTCATTTCAGGGTACTGAATTAGTTTAAAAACTTTTAAATAAGCTTTTATATTGTTTTTCAACTCAATTACAACTATATTCATTTTAAGACAACCTTGTACACATACATTATTATTATTGTTATTATTATTACAAAATTTAGAAAACAATTTTAGTGAGGTGATTTTCAATGAAGGCTCAGGAGGTTATGTGTAAAACACAGAAAACATGATATCTTAGATATCTCACAGTTATAAACATAGGTAAAGTACATTCACTGTTTTCTTAACCAAATTTAATTACTTGTTAAAAATTCAAGTTATTTTAACATGTAACTGGAAATAGTTTTTGTTGTTAGAAAAGCATTTACTTTTTATTTGTGGTTATGAGGCATCAAATGTAGGTTAAGGTGTCCAGGGCAGGATGACGTTTGGCATTTCTAGCTTTATTATTATTTTGTTAACTAAAAATCATAGATGCATAATTTTTAGGTCTATCATTATGATGTACTATAGTAAGGTGATCTGTAAACTCTAGGATGGCTTTGTAAACCTTAAAGTAGGTTTTAAAAATAACAATAATTTTTTAAGGTTTTTTTTTTATGTAGGTTTGGCTATAGTAAGGATCTTGAAAAACTTGTTTGTTTATGCATTTGTTTTTAAAGAGGCAGCATGGCCAAAAATATGCTTAAAATCCTTAAAATATTGTGTGTGTGTGTGTGTGTGTGTGTGTGTGTGTATGTAAAGCATATACTTACTAGAAACAAAACATATCTAAAAGCATAGACGTAAGTTATTCTCTTAATCTTGGGAATAAAGAGTTTAGTATTTGCAGAGAAGACAGTTGTCTCCTAGAAGAAATGCACCTATAGTAGGCAATCATCTAAGTTAATTTGTATTTTCAAGTGATAGGAACTGTGTAGAAGAACCAGAACTGGGATGAAGATCAAGGAGAGAACATCTTGACCAGAATTTTTTATGTGGTCTTGTCCTTCAAAACCAGATTTAATTTTTTATTTATTTATTATTTTTATGTGTCCGGATGCTCAGCATGCATGTTTGTCTAGACACCATGTGCATGCAGTACCCACACAGGCCAGCAGAGGGCATCAGATCTCCTGGAAGTTAGAGACAGTTGTAACCCATGTTGTGAACAAGCTGTGGGTGCTGAGAGGTGAACCCAGGTCCCATGGAAAAGCAGCCAGTGCTCTTAGCTCCTGGGACTCAGGTTTAAATTTCATAAATTTTAAAACTCATGTTAATTTGGGGCAACTTACCATCTCTATTTGTTTTATCTATGTGGTTACATTGATTAAATACTTTTTGTCTTTTATCATTATTCTGTTTCTTAAATTTTTAGTTTGACTATGAACCAAAATGAAATTCAACCAAGTTAACAACTCTAGTTTACATGAGCATTTGCTTATAAGCCAATTTATGCCCCCACTGAGGCATCATTATTTGGGTTTCAGTCTCATCCTGTAAGTTGTTAGAAATATGTGAAATCTCTTTCCAGGAGACAAGTTCTCTCTCTGGCCCTTCCCTTTTCCCATAGAAACTTCCATATCCTTAGGGTCCATTTTCCTAACAGTCTGAGAGTTGGATTGAGATATGATTGTATCTAGAATATCTTATATTTGCCATCCCGGTTACAAGGGGGAATCAGGTTTTATGAAGATGCCCCTCAGATATTACTACATCTGACCCAGGGGCAGAATATGGATGGGCCTAGGAAATATCTGTCTTTAATGTTAGTAGCACTCAAACTGTTAATACCAAAGATGAGAGGAGAAAGACACCAACTTAAATCATTGCAGCCAAATTAATTAAAGCAAGCAAGCAAGTAAAGCAAGCTTTAAAAAAAAATCATGTCCATGGGCTGCCTCCTGCTAAGGTAGGGCTGGAGAGGCCAGCACTGGATGTGAGGAAGACAAGCTTTTATAGCTCAGGGGTAGGGACTTGCACATGAGGGGATTTGTCAGGCAAAACAGGCAGGGTCACAGGAACAGAAAATAAACATAACAAGTTAGTCTCCCCTGAAGCAAAGACTTGATTGCAAGGTGGGCATAACAAGGTAGGTATAACAACAGGCAGTTATACCAAGGTAGTCATAGGTGGTCATGTAACCTTTTGAAACAAAGGTAGGGTTGCAGAATGGCTATAAACAGCTTTGTGAATCAAAGATGTGATTGTCATTCCTGGAGCAGACAGGACAAAGCTATTTGTAGTTAAGGTTACAGGAGGGGAATAGGTTTAGTCACAAACAGGAATGAGCTTAGTTTGTCTTCACTATAAGATGGCTTTTAAGCATAAGAAGGAGGCAGGCTGGCTCATCAGGAGTAACACCAGATTGTCTGTACTCAATAGGGCCACGTCTATACCGTGGTGCAGGCGATTCCTCTGGTGAAAAGTGGATCATTTTCATGTTGTGGCATGGTAACTGTCAATTCAAAAACCACAGCTCTCCTTTTAAAAGGAATAATATCATGGCTAGGAAACACAAATTTAGGTCATCCAAAATTTCATATCTCCTGGGCTTTTCTTAATGATGACCACACAGGTCTTTTACTTGGTCTGGGCTTAAAATCTGGGCTTCAAGTGGATTTAAAGCAGAATGTTGTCTTCCAAAATTTGAGCTTTGCAGTGAAGGCAGGGATGGTTGGTGCATCTATGTCAGTGTGTACTGCTTGTGACTTTAGATAGCTCACTTCAAGTCCCGGGCTGGGGTTCCAAACCTGTATATCGAACAAAGGTCAAAGGCACATAACTTGGGCAGTAGGGCTATAAGGCAAGAGAATCAGGATTTCCAGTCATCCTTGGGTACAAATGAGTTTGAGACAGCCTGGGCTACACAAGACCTGTTTCAAATCAAACAAAACAAAAATAACAAATAAACAACATTGAAAAAAAAAAAGCAACTCTCAGGACCTCCCTAGTTCTAAGTCTATATGGTTCTGGCTTTGTTCCTAATGTCTGTAGCCAACACTGGGATGAGTTGCTTGCTTGCACCTTGGTTAGCTTCCCTACAGAACTAGAGACTATTGGAGATGGAAGGGGTCTGTGTCTCGGAGTGAATCTGATTTAATCAAAGAAGCTGGGTGAAGGAAGGAGCAGGGATAAGCTTTCAATTCTTGGCTCCTGCAGTGATTATTTTAATCACTGTTCATCTCTTAATCCCTGATTCTAGGTATAGACAGTTCCTAATTTATGGTGGTTTTACTTAACAGTGTTTATGTTTATTGGTAATAACAAACACGTAAGGATATAACCATGACATTTCTCACCTTTAGGACAGTGATAAACACACTATGGGAGACATTTGTCCCTTCACTATATAACAGGCTTCGTGCTGACTCCTTTTGCCTAACTATTGAACGTGTTCTGAGCACATTTAAGGCAGGCAAAGCTAAGCCATGATGCTCAGTACGTTAGATGCTTAAAGTGCTTTTAACGTACCATGAATTTACTGGGACATACCCTGATGTGTATTGAGAAGCATTTGTAGTGTAAAATGGGGTGAGGATCTACGGATTCGCTCCTTCCCCAACCCCTCAACTCTACTCCTCTTCTCTTTTCTTCTTTCCAGTCCTAGGGATTGAACCCATGGCCTGAGGTGTCAGACAGGCAGTCTACCACTGACCTAGATCCCCAGCCCCCTTTCTATTTTTTTTTTTTTTATTTTGAGACCATCACTAGTTTGTTTAGTTTTGCTTTGAGCTCTGTTGTCCAGGTAGGCCTTGAACTTAATGCTTTAGTCTTTGGAGTAGCTGAGATTATAGGCATATTTTTATATTTAAGTGACATAAAGTTAATTCATTTTTGGAATCTCCCTTTCTCCTCCCTCCCTGTGACCTCTCCTTCTACCTTTCCTCCCCTCTTCCCCTTGTCATTTTTCTCTTCCTCCTTTTCTTCTTTGCCCTAACTCACTTCTTTCTTTCTTCCTTCTCTCTCTCTCTCTCTCTCTCTCTCTCTCTCTTCTTTCTTTCTTTCTTTCTTTCTTTTCTTTCTTTCTTTCTTTCTTTCTTTCTTTGTTGATATAGGGGCTTACTGAATAACCCAGGCTGGCCCTGGACTTCCTATATATCCCAGGCTGACCTCAAACTCATAATCCTCAAGAGTATTGGGCTTACAGCATGTACCATCACATTCACTTTGGTTTTGATTTTCCCCACTATTTAAATAATCCAGTATACTTGAGGTCTTACATGGGTAGGAGAGTTTCTGAAAATACCAACCAATCTGCCACTGAACCACACTGCATCATGATATGTCACTATGGTGGCCATCTCTGTAAAGGGTCTACTGGGGAATGCATAGTCCCCAAAATATGCCCAGAACATAGAATATGAAGGCTGGAGATGTAACTCAGCAGAAGAATGCTTTCAATCTCCTTCCTATTGCACCAGGGCACTGCCCTCACAGCCCAAGAGTGGCTCACAACATTTTAGAACATTAGTGGAGCCATATAAATAAGGCACTTCCCCGTGTATCTATCACAGACCCAGCAGGCAGCTGAAAGCCATGAGCTGCCAGTCTGAAGGGTACAAAGGATACTAAATTCTAATCTTGGCTCTGCCTCCCACTGGGATTTAGAGGGAAATGACTTATTTCTCTCATGTAGGCAGCCTTCTCTGTGAAATGAGGATGCTCTACAGATTGGAAACACCAGGCTTCTCAGAGAATAGTGAGCAGGATCACGTGTGTTCACCCCCCTCCTCCATTTGTCTTTGTCACTTCAGCTTTGGAGAAAACTGGGAAGCCAGAGTCCCTGGAATGCCAGAGCTCCAGCTGCCTGGCACCACCAGGGATTAACATTTTAAATTGTGCTCTATCCAGAGAACAGATGGTCTGCAGAGGCAGCAGACTACAGAAACAGCTGCCTTCCATGTCACCTCTACCGGCAGATTATAATGTGGGGGTAAGGGACACAGAAGGTCAGCCAGCCTGGAGTTCAGTCAGCCACGCCTCTGAGACTTGCAGTGTCTGTGCTATAATTCCTAGCACTCTTACCTCGTTCTGTGGATGTCTGGGCCAAGGCACTTCACGAAATACTGGGTCTAGTTAGTGTGCCAGTATTACTGACCTTGTGCCACTCAGTGATCATCTGGGCTGTGTATGTTTGTGTGTGTACCCGCATGCGTGCATGTGTTGGTAATAGTTACCTCAGAACAAACCAGTGTTGAGTTATCAGTAACATGTACATGCAGATTTCTTTTTACAGTATGGAGTTTAATTGTATCTTATAAGACAGAATACGAAAAGTGTCCCTGTTCTTCCTTCCTGCCCCTTTCAAGGGGAACGAAGGAGCTAGAGGAGGGCAGCATTCGGACTTTCCAAGGCACTATTCTGTTGGATTTATACACATTCATTCTCCCCTTCCCTGACATCAGTGCTGGGAGCTGAGCCGGGGCTCCATGCATGCTTAGCAAGCAGTCTTGTACTGAGCCACACTCCCAGCCCGGCCCCCACGTCATCACACGTTCTCCACTTACGTGCAAGGCTTTGGAACCTTAAGTAGTCAGCCCAGATAGTGGGGCCTGCATATCCCTGCCACTCAGCATTTGCTTCTTTATCTTCAAAGAAGACCAGGAAGGAGTGCCTTTAGACCTGTCTCGGGTGCTGGGATCTTGCTTTTCTCATGGCTCTTGACAATCTTTCTAGGAGTGATGACCAAGAATTTCTGGCCCAGTCTGCTGCTTTCTGCCACTTACTACCTGGGCAGTGAAACTCCAGGCTCCTGGGGCTACAGGAATGTAACTGAGGACTGAGCTTATAGGCCTTGCCACTTCTTCTCCTCCTTCTCCCTCTCCTCCTTCGTACACCCTCCTTCTTCCTCTCTTCCTCCTCCTGCTCTTCCTTCTCTCCCTCCTCCTCCCTCTCCCCCTCCCTGCAGTCTGACTGTGGTGGAGAGGCATGGTTGAGAGGTGCATGTCTAAGAGGCACTGTGATGTGTAGCTGGATAGCTGTCAGGGGCCTTTTTCACTTCTGTATGATTATGCAGTAAGGTGGGTAGTTTTCTGAGTAACTAAGGGCCTCGCCTAGATTGAGAGGAAATAAAAAAATAAAAATACTGCTGCTAATGAACACCGTCTTCCAGCAAACAGGAAAGTGAATCAGACTAACAGCCCAGTCTTTTTATATTTAGATGCCTTTGGTGGTCTCCGGTGAGCATACGTTCTCTACATAATGTAGGCCTGAGCCATTGCACCTCAGCAAAACGTACAAGGGAGCTTAAAGGGTTCAGCACAGAATGGGCCAAGATGGTGGCAGCTTCACATGTACGTTACAGAGGATGTGGTCTTCAAACTGAGGAAATGATTTTTGGATCTTTTCTTGTTTTCTCTTCGTTATTATTCCTATCCTGTGACAGCTGATCAGTAGCTGAGTATATGAAACTGTGGGCATAGAATCTCTATAGGGCTTTGAGACCAGCCTGGTCCTTTATGGGGTTTCTATCTGAACCAGTTCCAGAAATGCTGAGTGGAACAGATGTGACACTGGATGAGAATGATAACTCTGCTTTAGGTTGTGACCTTTCTGGAGGGAATTGACATTTTCTCAGAGTCTTAATGGAGGCTGTTGTCACTGATGCTGGGCTGCTGGAAGCCCTGGAGAATGCTGATCAGCCCAGGGTTCTGTTGACTCTCTCTTGCCTTGCTTCAGGATTGAGCTCCGGGCCCTGGGCAAGATCTCAGAAGGTGAGGAGCTGACGGTGTCCTACATAGACTTTCTGCACCTCAGTGAAGAGCGCAGGCAGCAACTGAAGAAGCAGTACTACTTTGACTGCTCCTGTGAGCACTGCCAGAAGGGACTGAAGGATGATCTCTTCCTGGCAGTGAAGGAAGATCCCAAGGTACTCACAACCCTGCTTCAGGGCCTGAGGCTGCCTTCCCAGAAGCTGGGCAAGGGTGGGGTTTACAGACTTGAGGGGTGGTGTGGAATAGAGATAAGAGCGGGGCAGGCAGGTCACAGCTGACATTGGGGGACACCTGAAGAAGCCATCTTCCCTGTGAAAGGATAACAATGGCCTGACTACATGGTTATTATGAACATTGGACAAGGTGATCTGCATAAACGGCCTGGTACAAGGCACTCAGCAGGATTCAGTTCCCCACCCTGAGCCTGTACAGGTTAAGTAATGTGGAGAACTTCAGACCAAAATCCAACAGGCAAAAGGATTGCTATGGTTTTCCTTGTTGTGCAGAGATGGGTACTATGGAGATGGGACAGGCTTGCCAAGGGGATGCCAGGAGCTCAGCTGACCTGGGAGAGAGCTGAGCTATCAGGGGACAGAGTAGCCAGTTAAAGCTACACGTCAAAAATGTGAGTGAAATATTTAGACACTTACATAGCAGTATAAACAAGAAGCAGAAACCAGACAAGATACAAATCCCTGGTCATCCATTTCCTCCCTTGGAGTACACAGGGGTGGAGGGTGGGCCAACACAGGCATGGGGACACTGTTCTCACTGTTGGGAGAACTCTGTCAAAAGGCTCAGGCCGTTTTCTGTATCTGTGATTAGAGGAAATATTCTGTCATTCTGTCAAGGAGGAAAAGCTCAGGGTACAAAATAATTGGCTATCATGTCATAGTGGTAAAAATATCCTCAAGGCTTCCTCTCTTCCCCAGTAAGGAGGTCTCAGTAGATGTATTTAAGAAGATTACTAAATACTTCTCTATAACTGCTACTCCACCAGTGTCTGTGAGTACACGTACATGAAATTCTAACCCCCCTCTGAATCCTGTGTACAGGACGAAATGTGTTCCTAGTCAGAGCAGAGGTGCTAGGTGAATTTGAGGGTTCCGGTCCTATGATCTGTCTCATGGCTCCATTTCCTACTGGTGCCCATTGATGTTGAGGAAACATCCCCCACACCCAGTTCCCTCCCTCTCATCCATGGCCAGCAACTTATCTGTATTCTTATTATGTCATATAAACATTTTCACCAAGAAGTTCTACTTCTAAGAATCTACCCAGAAGAGACACTCACATGTTTGCTCTAAGATACACAGCTAAAGATAGATTGCAGTGGTGCTGTTAAAAACAATAAAATAGTGAGAGGAGGAAAAAAAAAAAACCCTCAAATCAATACACAGGGAAATACTTAAACAGAAAAAAATACCTAAACTATTCATATGCACGAAGCAGGTGTCTGTATGCAGCTCTGCAGTGAGATCTGTTCCTCAAGGAAAACAAGTTAAGGGGCCCAAAGATGCCATGTGCATATCTTAGACTGCTGGAGTTGCTGTCGCAGATGCCCCAAACTGGATGGATTAAACCTTCGTGTAACTAGTCTTACCGTTCTGAAAGCCAGAGGCCCACCACCCATCCACCAACAGGCTATTTGGGAAGGATCTATACTGGATGTTTCTCCTGAGCTGGTACAGGGGCTACAGGCAAGCACCACCACAGCTGGCTTCTGTGTTTTTAAATCAGTGACTCAGATGAAGACACAAATACAAGGCCTGTCTGTGAACTATGTGGTTGACTTGAAGCAAAGAATTTTAGACAATAGGATCCAAGTCCAAAATTCCGGAGACAGCAGATGAGGGAGTTCTGCTCTTGGGTCCAAAAACCCAGCAGTGAGCCAGACTGCCAATGTCAAGGTGGTATTGAGGTTTTAAGCCTTAGTCACTACAGTTTGAGGAGGGCCTGGAGAGGTGGCTCAGTGGGTAAGAATGCTTGGTGCTCTTCCAGAAGACTTGAGTTTCATTCCTAGCATCTATGTTGGGCAGGAGACTCACAACTGCCTGTGACTCCAACTCCATGGAATCCAATGTCCTCTTCTGATCTACACACACATACACACACACACACACACACACACACACACACACCCCACACACAGGGGGAGGAGGGAGGGAGGGAGGGAGAAAGTGAGAGAGATACACATAAATGGAAAAAAAACATCTACCTCAGGTTACATAAACCTATTCAAAAATTCATATTTAAAATGTACAAGCACGCTATTTAAAATGTACAAGCACATTCACGTGCGCGCGGTGTGTGTATGTAGTTTAAATGGATTTATGCAATTTTGTGTAGTAATGCTCCCTCCTCCAAAGAACCAAAACCAAAAAACCAAAAAATAAAACTGTAGACTGTCTAACAAAAACTCCAGTGCTAGGTACAGGAAACCTCCCTTTCAGTTGTTGATCAGGAATGTCCAAAGACCCCAGAACAATCTAGGCTACTACCATTGCCCTTGGTTGCCTCCCAGCACTTGAAGGTAAGACCCTCTGCTGAAGACATCACACACCAGAGACAGGACATGGAGGAACTGAGCTATAAGCTTCCTTCCTGAGGACTGGCTCTCACAGTGTTGGAAGGTGCTATGCAACCTTCCAAGGAGGAAGAACTGGTAGCTCTACCCACACGAGAGCCTAAAAGCCACAACTGGACAGCCAGAGATCCTTAACGAGGCTATAATGACAACTTTATCTTGGCAGTAAACAACAGATGTCTAATGGGACTTAAGGCCGAAGCACGACAAGAATTCTTGCCTAGCATTGTAAATCTAGCCAACTACCCACTGCTGGAGGTCACGGAGCCCAGCAGAGAAACTACTACTTTCCGAAACCAATAAAACATATAACTATTCTAAATATTGATGCTTTTATTCATAGGTACGTGTGGCTCTCACTCCTCATCAAAGAAGCTTCTTTTCGCACAGTCTATGACAAAGATCCACAACTGGTCAAAATGCACAGGATAAGTGACCAATTCCAATTGATATACCCGCAATGCAGCCCCTACACCCAAGGTTCAGGGAAAATTACAGAAAGGGGAGCAGAATGATTGTAAGAGAGAGGACTAGGATGCCCACTGTGAGATAGCATCTTCTAGACACAGCAGGGAAGCCACACCCGTGAAACCGCAACAAAGTGGTTGCCTAAGCAAGACCAGGGGAGCTCTTACGGCCCTGCCCCTAAATGAAAAGCCACAGGTAGTCAATGGCTGTGGAGAGAGGAGAATCAATTCTCTTCAGGGATGAGCTTCCTGGTAAGTTATTCAAGTCACGTGGTCATCCTTCACACACACACACACACACACACACACACACACACACACAAACACACACGCTCGCTCGCATATGGCCACAAGTATATGCAAGCATGTATGTGAGGAGCATTGAGAGGGAGTGGGGGAACATAGAAGAGATTAAAGTAGGAAAAACGGATAGAAATGATGTGCATACAGGTCTCATATGTAAAAAAAGCTCTAAATTAAGAGAGTGAACAAAAGAAGCACAAAGAAGCATTTGGCAAAGGCACAGGGTTCTTTAGCACACTTGGAGAAAGGAGACATTCAGAATTCAGAGGGCTCTGATCCCGCATTCCAGTGAATGAATCCATTACGGTGAACGTCAAAGATGGCAGATACTCGAAGAGAGTTTGTTTCTTTTTTGGGATTGAACCTTGGGCCTTATGCATGCAAGGCGAGTGCTCTACAATGGAACTACATTTCCAGCCTTCTGGTTCTCAGAGATAAAATAGGCTGCCCTGTGAGGTGATCTCAAACTGGATGTCCCTCTCTTTCCCAGCCCTCCCAGGAAGTGGTGAAAGAGATGATACAGTTCTCAAAGGATACTCTGGAAAAAATAGACAAGGCTCGCTCCGAGGGTTTGTATCATGAGGTGAGAGCACTTTTAATAGAGGATAGTGATGGGGAAGAGGGTGGAGAGGGAGGGAGGTATGTGGAGAGAAATTGGAGACCACTGAACAGGCTGCACTCCTGGAAGGCCGTTTCTCTTCATGCTCTTCTATCTTAGCACCCATTAAGGACGTATTCTCTATGACTGCTGAACCCAATGAGATCTGGCCCAGGAGAGCAAAAGCTGCTGGATCCATGTGTTAGGGGTTGGGGGAAATGCCTGTGACAGCTCATGGGGCATCAGAAATGGAAGAGTGGACACTGAGAGTGGCATGCCTGCTTTTCCATCAGTGAATATATGCCTCTTACACCCTGTCACTGCACACTGGGCATTCAGCCTTGGCTCCTAAAGCCCCATGGCTTCTCATCTGGCTATATACTATAATCATCCGTGTAAACACCTCCTCCAACCAGGACACTTTCTCTAAAAGTCTCTGCTAGAGGCATCTACGCATTAAGGTTTCATAGCCTCCACGGTTTTCAGTGTGCAGTCAAGTGGTCTGCAGAGTTATTCCTGGGTTAGTTTTTGGAAACAAGGTCTTTGTATGTAATATAGGCTGGCCTTCAACTCTCTATCTCCCTGAGTATGGAAATCACAGCATATACCATCACACCTGAGAAGCTGGTCTCAGCAACGTGTTGGAAGTTTATCCTTTAAGCTGGGATCTATCCATTCTGAAATGGAACAGAGGCACCACGAGTCAGTGGCTTTTCCCTAAGCTCATTATGGAACTTGAATGAGCCAGGTGTGGATGTCACTGGGGTGTGTTAATAGGTAGTTAGTTTTACTTCATGGCTGCTTCATTTCCCTTCTTTTCCTCCTTCTCCTTTACTAATTCATCCATTGCACATGTATGAGCCCTTACTAGAGCAACCAGGGTAAGGCATTCTCCTTAGCTTCTAAGTTCTGTCAGATGGGAGGAAGCCATGGAAGTTAAGTGTTATGGATGGTAGGGGATCTATGACAAGAGTCACACCAAGGAGTGGGTTTCCATTCCTCTGGCTTCTCCTCTCTTCACTTTTACCCCTAATAACATCACAGGCTGAGGACTAAGCCTTGAATACATAGGTTTTAGGGGTGGGCACTTACCCAAACCATATCAGTACATTTACTTTGTGTATATACACAGGTACTTATATATGTATATGTATGTGTATGTATGTGTGTGTATGTATATGTATTATGTATATACATATATATATACACAAGTTTAGTACATATGTAGATATACACACAAGCTTGTATATGTAGTTTTCACAGCTCTGCTATCTACTGACTGAAAATTTCTCTCTTAGTTGTGTCATCTTTATGTCCCAACTATCCTTTCCTATGCCTACGTCATAGCCACGCAGACCATTTTGTTAGTTCAAGCCACAAACCTTGTTTTTATGTTTCACCAGGTTTCAAAGAGTGAGTCTAGTGTTGTCTTGATGTTCTGTCTGTCGGTTAAGAAATACTCTGGTACAGTAGTGATGGATGAAGCTCCAGAGAACTGTCTCCCTCCAGGTTGTGAAGCTGTGTCGGGAGTGCCTGGAGAAGCAGGAACCAGTGTTTGCTGACACCAACCTGTATGTGCTTCGGCTGCTGAGCATTGTGTCAGAGGTCCTCTCCTACCTTCAGGCCTTTGAGGAGGCCTCACATTATGCCAGGAGAATGGTGGATGGCTACATGTATGCAATGGTCCTACGTCTCGGTGGTAGTCTCCCAGAAACCCTCTGTTCCAGGGATGCCAAAGAGATGGCACACATTTGACTGTTTCTCTTATACCCACAAATGGCATCGGCCCTAGGCCATGGTCATGGTCATGCTTGTCCTTACAAATGAACCTTTTAATAATGTTGTTCCAAGTAGAAATGATCAAATGATGATGTCAGACCTGGTCCTCAGATGAAGCCTAGTTGTCATCTCTGATTTGTTTGTATATACATTCCTTACTTGTCACTTGAGCCATGCCTTCTGCCTTTGATTTTCCTAAATGAAGCTTGATTTTAAGTGCTTGGAATGTTTTTTTATTCTCTCTTTAATAACCTATGACCAATATTTGATGCATAGGTCTTGGGCATGAACACTTATCCAAACTATAGTAATATATTTATTTACATTGTGTATATCTTTATATAAGTAGACATATATATATATAGTGCAGATATATACATACATGCATAAGTTTCACTGCTCTGCTATGATGAGAGAGACCATTCTTGCTTATGAATTATAATATGTTGCTTTCTTATTCCCTCCCAGCAATGCTCTCTCTTGCCTTCTATGTTCATATTACTGTAGGAATTTGCGTTTCTGGTCAGATGATTAACTTGTCATAAGAAAGCTTTTCTTTAGAGGATGCTACTCATTAAAAATGCAGGTAAACTGTCAGCATGCTAGGAAGGAGCCCTGATAGGAGAAGAAAATACAGTGCAGCCCAGGAAGGACATTAAAGTTATATTTCCCACTGTGAGCTTCTTTTCATGGTCCCCAGAGAACTAGGGGTGCTCCAGATGGTACCTGGCTCCCTAGGCTCAGGCTCAGAGTACACCTGTGGCCCTTTTTGTCCATGAAGCATTGACTTCATGGTCCAGGTCAGATTCCCAACTCTCCTGACCTCACTGTGTAGAACATTAGTCAGCTCTATGTATTTTAATACCCCTCGACAAGCTGCTGGTGCCTTACAGCTCTAGGTGGAAGTCTAGATGAACTTGATCCGTAAGAGCTTGGATGTCATTTCTGTTTGCTGTGACAGAATACCCTGAGAGAAGCAGCTTAGAAGAGAAAGAGTTTATTTGACCTTCCAATTCCAGGTCACAGTCCATCATTGCTGGGAAACTGAGGTCACAGCAACACCCACACTCAAGAGCAGAAAGGAATGAATGAATGCATGCATGCAAGCTTGTTCTCAGTTTGTCCTCTCCACTTGTACAAAGTACAGGATCCTCAGCTCAGGGAATGGTGATATCCACAGGCCCTCAAGACAGTTGCCCACAAACATACCCATGGCTTCATTGAGACTCTTATCCCAAGTGATGTTAGATTATGTCAAGATGATAATGATAACTACCAGCGTACATTAGGAGTTATTCGTGCTGTACAGATGTAAAGGTGGTTGTGATAATGAGCCATGATTACTTTCTGTGCCTCTGCAGGAAACTCTACCACCATAACAATGCCCAACTGGGCATGGCTGTGATGCGGGCAGGCTGACCAACTGGCATGCTGGTCACATCGAAGTGGGGCATGGGATGATCTGCAAAGCCTATGCTATTCTCCTGGTGACCC
Organism: Mastomys natalensis; assembly: GCA_021653895.1. Lineage (NCBI taxonomy): Eukaryota > Metazoa > Chordata > Mammalia > Rodentia > Muridae > Mastomys > Mastomys natalensis. The sequence continues at coordinate 222,646 of JAJTUV010001459.1, read as the reverse complement.
ATGGACCCTCCCACCCTATCACCAAAGACTTAGAGGTAAATAGCATATCGGAGACAGTCACTGTCATGTTAGAAGATCTCTTAAGATGGGAGTCCTGGTTCACCTTGACTTTGCTTTGTGGAAGTCTATAGACTGCCAGCTAGACTAGAAAGAAATTTAGGATGCTTTAGCCCACCCCCTTGATTAATATGCAGAAACAGAAGCCCCAAAGAGGGAAGTTCTCTGTCTATAGTTATCCAGTGGTTTGATGGTAAGGTCAGAGATGGTTAATTTTATCTCTAGTATATTAAGCTTGTCAATGGCAGAATCTCTGTCAGTCTTACCATAGTGACCTGGGCCTCTGAACATAGCTCTTTCTGAGTACTCTCTGAGTAGATAGGTGAGATACAAGGACTTTGTTGTGCATGGTACACTATAATCTTCTCAACCTGCTGTAAAGTACAAGAAATCTCTTCGTCTTTTGGATGGTGAAACAGGGGGCTGAAGTGGTCAAGTCACTTTGTTGAGGTCCTACAACCACAGAGTTCAGGATCCAGGGTTCAGATCCAGGTCCTCAGCTGATGGTGAAAAGCATTTCCTGCTGAAAACAACTCTTTGGCTACTGTCTCATGGGTCCAACCCCCTCTCTCTATGATGTGAGGCATACTGCTACACCATCAGTTCACAACAGAGCCCCCTCCATGTTTCTGAAGGCATAGAGTTATATTTTACTGACCAAGGGTCATTTATCCAAAGATATGTCAGGACTGTGTCTTGGGGACTTGTTTTTAATCATTGCTGTATCTGAATCCCACAGGCCATGCGGATGCAGACAGAGATGGAACTGCGCATGTTCCGACAAAATGAATTCATGTACCACAAGATGCGAGAGGCTGCCCTGAACAACCAGCCCATGCAGGTCATGGCTGAGCCCAGCAACGAACCAGCTCCAGCTCTGTTCCATAAGAAGCAATGAGGACCGTGTTGGAGGGTGGGGGCATTGTGGCTGGTGAGCTGAGGAAATTACCACTCTACGTCTCCAAGTTGTCATTTTGGCTCAACTCAACTCAGCTTAGTTCTCTCTCATCTCAGACCAACTCTTTCTATATGTGTTGGGTGCTAGATTCCACCATCTATTTAATAAAGTAGTCCCAAATATAAAATATAACTGGGCTAGAAAGAAAAATGTAAACCAACAAGGCATAGCATAGTAGCAAACGCCACAGTGGACTCTATGGAGAGGGTTTTAGAGGAGGGTGTGTGTGTGTGTGTGTGTGTGTGTGTGTGTGTGTGTTGGGAGTAACAGCTGAGCTAGGAGTGGCAGGTACCTAGAATCTCAGGCGACTGCTTGTTTATCTGTGCAGGAGTCTCTGGGGCTGCTGGTTTCATCTACAGTTATGAATATTTAGAGTTTTGCAGACTGGGATGGGTGATGTCCTGTATCCTCAGGCTGGGGCTGTGTTTGGCCCTTTGAGATCTACTCAAAGGTGCCTAGAAAGAACCAGGGATCTTGAGATCCTGTGGTCTTAATTCTTAATCCGAGCTTGAAGCATAGCTTTAGAATAACTCTAGAACACACAGAGAGGGAATTTTTCCCTTCCTGGTCCTACCCACCAAGACTGTAGCTCCTTGTGATGTTGAAGAAAAGCTTTGGTTTTCCTAGCCATTGGCTTGGAGGAGTGAGGAAGGCTTTTCAGAGTGAAGCTGACTGTGTGCACGCCTAGCAATGATGGACCCATCAGAAGTGCCATGGAAGGGGTTTCAGGCCTGAGTCGTCTGCCTCAACCGAGGCTTCATCATTGGCCCAATGAGGTTCTACTCATCATATTGAGTGACTGTTAGCTCCTCTGCTTGATTCCTTTATCCTGTCTGTGCTCTGGGGCTTCTGCCCTTAAGAGAAGGCAGTTCACCTGGCTTAGGATCTCATCAGAAGAGTGGCCAGTTTGCTCTCATTTGCTTAGAGGTCAACTTCTGACTGAGAAATGAAGGCCAAAGAATGGTCTTTTAGTTTCTGGAACCTCAACTTTCTCATCAACATGGTATGGGATCATGAAGTAAATTCCTTTGGTTGAGGATGTCACCAAAACTTCTACAAAACCTTGTGCTACCATTGACCCCAGAACTCTAACATCTTGAAGTCATGTGATTCCCAATAAACTGCAATTTGTCTGCCTAAAATGTTAGTTCCTCCATCCCTAGCCTTTCATCCCAGAATGGTACCCTGCCTGCCCTTGAGCCCTGCCTAGCAGCCAAGGCCTGTGATGCAGGCACCTGTTTGTAGAATATTAGCACTGACCATTGGTTCTTTTTGAAGATTTGTTCTTCTCTAGAAGCATCTATGAAGACTGACAGTTATTTCAGGCTTAGAGATGGCACCAACAATTGCCTTGGGAATGCTGCGGGTACCTCCAAATTATCACTCTTTTCCCCACAGAGACCCTGATCCAGACCCTGTCCTTTTTTTGTTATAGTTGTCTGTCCACCTTGTCCAGTGTTGCTTCTTTTCATCTTCCTAAAAGCTGTTTTCTTCAGAATGAATTACTGTGTCTGTGTTCCTCCACCTCTCTCAGAACCGTAGACTGGGGTTCCCCTCTCAGAGCCATTCTCTGTCAGCTGGGGTCCTCCTCTCTCACTCACTAGCTATCCTCTGTTGACTGGGGTCCCTTCTCTCACTAGCTATCCTCTATTCCTGCTCTGGACCCCTTGCTTTCCAGTGCCCTCCAGATCTCATTCCATTATTACCCCTTCCACCTGGGGCCTTGCCATTCTCCCTCCACTAGACTTCTTATCTTTTTCTTTTTTTCTCTTTTCCCTCTTTGTTTGTTTGTTTGTTTGTTTGTTTTGTTTTGTTTTGTTTTTTGAGACAGGGTCTCTCTACTTAGCCTTGACTGTCCTGGAACTCACTATGTAGACTGGGTTGGTCTCGAACTCACAGAGATCTGCCTGCCTCTGCCTTGAGAGTGCTAGGAGTATAGCCATGCACTACCACTGCCTGGCACCACTAGTCTTTTTTATTTTATTTTATTTTTTTTGGTTTTTCAAGACAGGGTTTCTCTGTATAGCCTTGGCTGTCCTGGAATTCACTCTGTAGACCAGGCTGGCCTCAAACTCAGAAATCCGCCTGTCTCTGCCTCCCAAGTGCTGGGATTAAAGGCGTGTGCCACCACTGCCTGGCCACTAGTCTTCTTTAATGAAGTCAAAAACATGCCAAGGACCCTTGGATCACCATCTTCACAGGTGGGAGTTCTCTTCATACTTTTTAATCTGTCTCTCCTCTCTTCTCATTTCTTCCCTAACTCACTGCACACTGGCTTCTACATTTGCCCCTCCATTAAAATGATTATTTCTAGTTCCTTATATTATCTAGCTTCCTTGTTAGTAATACAGCCCAAACTTGTTTCTGTGACCCTGTTTCTTTGTGATGAGCCTCTGATGTGGTTTCTCTGGCTTTTACTGAACTTGTTTCTTCACCTGGCCCTGATATGCTAGAATGTTCCCGAGTTGACTTTGTCCTTGGGTTTAAATTCTGTTCTTGCTCTGCACACTTCTATCAGGAGTTTAGGTGACACGTTATGTAATGACTACATTGAGGTTTCTGGTTCCAGGTCTGTCATCTGATCTTACAACTTGAGCTCCAGTCCATCACATCTTCCTAGGTGCTCTGCAGGTGCATCAAAGCCAGTATGCTCCGAATGAGACCTAGTACAAAGGGTCTAACACTTCTTCATTCTCAGAACACCATCCAAGATACCACTTCCTCCATCATGTAGTAGGCTCCTGAAGCAGGGCCACAGTCCTTCATTCATCTTTCTGTCTCTAGCCCAGGTCCTGGAACATGGTAGGTGCTCACTTAGTGTATGTTGAGTGAATAAATGAATGAAATGCTTATCTCAAAGTTAAAAGATACTCAACTGTGTACTTCAAGTATCTTATGTTATAGCACTCAGCAAAGCCCATTAAACCATCTTTGTTTAGGGGACATGGCTTCTTCCTTCTTTCTGATCATGTTTCCAGAGAATTTTGATGTCATAGAATTTCCTGTGATGATGGGGAGGACTACATATTGGAGGTCCAATTTAGTCGTCATTAACATCATGTGACAATTGAGAGTGGAGTAAGATTAAGGACATGAAAATGTAATTTTATGTAGTTTTAATTTATTTGTGTTTAGCTAGGCAAGGTGGCCAGTGGCTGCTGAATTAAACTGTAATTTTAGAGAAATACTGTAGTGTTGCTTTAAAGAGCATGGATGCTGATAAAAACTACTGAAGTTTGCCTTCTTCATAGTTATCCTGATACCACACTGGTTGCTTCCCTCCTGCCTCAGTTTTCTCATCTCTCCCTCTGTCTAGGTTGGAAGTTGTGTTTTTTGGTTTTTTAAAAAGGCCTATCCTTATACAGCCTGTAGGATAGCACCAGACCCCAGCAGTATTTAAAGAGAACTCATTAGTGTTACACTGACTGAGACCATTTCTGCCGGGCTTTCCATTTTCCCAATTAGACAGGTAAGGAATGGGTTGTGGTGTGCTGAAATTGGTTTATCAGCTTTGGGTGCCAACTGTGCACAGGCCTCCACTGCACCATGCTCGCTGATATCACAGTGACATGCAGTTGGCCATGACAGGAATGTGAAGGCCATGCTCAGCGTCTTACACTTAGAACACACGTATAAACTTACAAAAGGAAGTGACAGAATGGAATGCTAATGGAGTCTTGGCTTAACTGGAGACTCTACTTGCAAACCTTTAGCCCTGAGAGTCACAGTAAACATGGCTAAGAGTTCTACATACCACCCTCACCACGACCTCATCTGCATCCATCTCATTTTGGTGAACCATAGTAATAATCAGACATTGTCATTGCCTGGTGACTCTCTTAGGGACTGCCTCTCTAAAGATCTGAGGAAGAAAACTATGGCGAGACCTTCACCATAGCCAGAAGGATTTTCCTGCAAAGCACTTTATTTGCAGACTGTGAACCCATCATTAAGTACCTGCAAACTCCTGGGTCAAGTTCAAGCTCCTTTCTAAAGTCAAAAGATTCACTGCAGATACTCGGTTCTGTCGCTGTCTCCTCTCATGTATGCCCACTTTCAGCTTATCTGCTTGCGAAATAAATGCCCCTGGATGCTCTCGGGCTGGCTGTGATTTTTCTCTGATGTGGAACACTAGAAAATTGTGAGTGCTCAATGTATATAAAAACTGATCCAGAACCAGTGAGATGATTCAATGGGGAAGTGTGCTTGCTACTAAGTCTGACAACCTGAGTTCAACCCCCAGATCTCATGGAGTGGGAGGAGAGAACAGAGGCCTGCAAGTTGTCCTGGCCTCCACAAGTGCACATGGCACCTGCACATCCCCTTTCCCAAGTAAATAATTAAAATGTAAAATAAATAGATAAACAGACAAATAAGCAAATGAATGAATAAAAGACAAAGTACCCAGAAGGCCCACCTGCAGCCATGCACTGCACTGTGGGTTGGTGAGGACACCCAGAGGTGTCAGCCTACAGTAGGAGCCACCATGATGTGAGCAAGCAGGTGGTGGACAGTATACTCACATACATCAATAAATAATTCTTATTCATAAAAGGGTAAGGGAGGAGAGAGTTGTGAGTTTCATATCATGCACTCCAATCTCACTCATTTCCCAGTCTCTTTGTATCTGCCCTCCATCCTTACAACCTTCCCCCAAAAGAAAACAAAAGACAGGAATAAAATAAAATGACAAAACAAAAATAAAAACAAAACATAAAAACATCTCATTGTGGAAGCTGTAGTGTGTCACAGTGGGTCTCATAGTATATTCTTTTGTTCACACCTTTTCACTTGCAAATTTTCATTGCAGGATCTTCATAATACAGGGCAACAAAGGATATTGAGAGGAGTGCTGTGAGGATCCAGTATTGATGCTGTAGCAGAAGCCGGAGGCCTTGAACTAGACCAATAACTCACTGCAATGAAAATTTGAGCACACTGTCCCTGTCTTCAGACACACCAGGAGAGGGCATCCGATCTCATTACAGTTGGTTTGAGCTACATGTGGTTGCTGGGAATTGAACTCAGGACCTCTATTTTGATTTAAATAATTAAATAATAAATAATAATAATAAAAAAGAAAACAAGAAAAAAATAACTTCTTTGTGGGAAATTAATATGTAAAGCTATGTGCTCATTAATTGCTAAAAAGTTTATATTGTCCCCATCTGTTGCAATATTTTGTGGCCACTAAAGTTATTTATAAAGAGATACTAATAACACATTATGTAAAATATCAAATACGGTAAAAATTAATTATCAACAAGCGGACCTTTAGTGAACACTGAAAGGGAGTTGGCTGAAGCATTGATATGGCTTGTCTTTGCAATTGTGTGACTGTGGGCAATATTTCTTCTCTGTTTTCTTTTCTTTCTAAATTTCATAAAATACTGTTTTTAATGAAAAAAAAAAAAAAAGAGTAGTCAGTGCTCTTAACTGCTGAGCCATCCCTCCAGCCTTCCTTTACCCTTTCAAATCACTTTCTTTACCCTAATGCAGTCAATTATGAAAAAGAACAGGGAGAAAATCAAAAACAAGAAGATAAAAGGAAACAGCTATTTTGTGGACATACTTGAGAATGTGCATTAGCCAGGAAAGTGTTCTCACAGGATGAGCAAGCACCCCCTCCCTGTTGGTGAAATGTCCACAGTCTAGGTAAAGGGCTGTGGTGTTAGCAAGTAAGCGTGTAAGCTCACATGCTGGTGTTGAGTGCTCACACACTGGGGTGTGCACTCACATGCAGGGGTGTGTGTGTGAGTGTGTTGGGGGTAGAAGTGAAGATAGAGGACCAAGGGAAAATTGCAAAGCCCATCAACAGCTGTTTCTTCAGGCCCTAAATCCTCTGGGCAACCTGTACAAAATCCAAGGTCAGTATCACCCAGGGTAAAAGACAACTCCTCAACCCAGAGCTAGTCTCAGTGCAAGACCCTGGTAGGAGTCATTTTGGGAAATGGTTTGTTTTGTTTTGTTTTTTTGAGACAGGTTTCTTTGTGGAGTCCTGGCTGTCCTAGAACTTGCTCTGTAGACCAGGTTGGCCTTGGACTCAGAGATCTGCCTGCCTCAGCCTTCATAGTGCTGGGATTAAGGATGCACCATGCCTGTCATTTTGGGAATCTATCTGATCTAACTGCTGAAGCCTCAAATATTTTTCAGCTCAGAATAAGAACTTAATTCAGCTTATGACAAACAAGCCTCTCCCTCTGCATACACCCAACTAGTCCTAGGTGAGACAGTGCTGTCATGCCCCAAGACACACACTGTTCCATTCTATTTACTGTGCCAAGCATCAAAGAAGAAAAGGTTTTCAGCTTACAGAGCCTAGAACTTCAGTCACTGAGAAGTCAGACAGAACTCAAGCTGGAACCTGAAGCAGGAACTGAGCAAGGTTCTGAGAGCATTGCTTGCTCTCTCTGGCTCGCGCTCAGACCCGCTTTCCTTATAAAACACAGACCCTCCCTGAATGTGCTACCACTGTGGCTGGGGCAGTTCCATCAGCCAAGACGATTCCCCACAGATATGCATCCAGTATGATAGAGACAGCTCTTCAGTTAAGGTTTCTCTTTGTAAGTCACTGAAAGTTGTGTAAGTTGATAACAAAACCAGTAATACACCCCATTGGCCACCTGACACCACTCCCAAGGAATCTGAGAAGAACATTTGCTTGCAAATCTTTTATAGCTCCTTTCAAAAACGCCACAAAGAAGAAATCGCACTACGCATTTTATAGAAGCGGTAGCTGTGATCCCAATTATAAGCCAGCTAGCTCAACTATATTTTACAAGCCAAATACTTCTTAAATCACCTCCTCATCAAACACATAAATGCGAGAAAATTGTTGCCTATAAAGAACCAATTAACTAAATGATGTAGAAATCTCTCAACCTCCTGGTTCTGTCCCACAAAGAAACACTCACCGTCATCTGATGTACTGTTGCCTAGAAACTCTAATCACACGTCACTGATGTACTGGTTGCCTAAAAACATCACATTCATCTGATGTACTGGTTGCCTAGAAACACTAAACCGTCACTGATTGTACTGTTTCTAGAAACACTCACCGTCATCTGATGTACTGGTTGCCTAGAAACACTCACCGTCATCTGATGTACTGGTTGCCTAGAAACACTCACGTCATCTGATGTACTGGTTGCCTAGAAACACTCACGTCATCTGATGTACTGGTTGCCTAGAAACACTCACCGTCATCTGATGTACTGGTTGCCTAGAAACACTCACCGTCATCTGATGTACTGGTTGCCTAGAAACACTCACCGTCATCTGATGTACTGGTTGCCTAGAGGCGTTGTCCTCAGCTCCCGTAGATGTACATTAAGTGACACGTTTACGTCCTGCTTTAACACAATTTACATGAAGGATACCAGATTGTTAGAACCGTTCTGAAGCTCATGCTGGTCAAGGTGGTTACAGGCATTTGGGAGATGGAGCTAGGAGGATCTAATATTCAAGGGTTCCTTCAGATACACAGTAAGGGAAGGCCAGCCTGGGCTACATTTTTCTATAATTTACTTTGTGTTAGGCTGACATTATCATTTATAGATTATTTCAAAATGCATGGATCTACAACACTTGATTTAATCCCCCTTTTCTTACTTTTAAAATACTTGTTTTATTTTAAACTCTTTCTCACTCACTCTTTTGTGTGTGTGTGTGTGTGTGTGTGTGTGTGTGTGTGTGTGTACATGTGTAAACACAAGTGTAGGTTCCACTGAGATGCCAGAAGAGGGCATCTGATCCCTGGAGCTAGAGTCATAGGTGGTTGTGAGCCTTCCTACTTGGGTACTAGGACTAAACTTGGGTCTTCTGCAAGAACAGTAGATAGCTGAGCCATCTCTCCAGCCCCCTCTGCTCTTCTTTTCTATGCATGTGTTGGAGGGGTGGGGCATGTGCATTTTATGGCATGTGTGTGAGGTCAGAGGACAACCTCAGGTATTGGTTCTCACCTTCTACCTTGTTTGAGATAGGTAGCCCACGACTGGCCCATGAGCTTCGAAGGATTCTCTTCTGTGCTTCCCTCTTCCCGTTGGGGTGCAGAGACTAGAGATGCATAAGCCACTCTGTTGGGCTTTATGCTGGTTATGGAATCTGAAATCAGGTTGTCAGGCTTGTGATAAAAGCCCTTTACCCACTGAACAATATCCTAGGCCCTATCTAGACAAAGAGCATCTGTGTCTAGTTTACATTGTTGCTTTTCATTCCCAACTCAGAACTGTGTGCATGCTAGGCAAGTGTTCCACCTCTGAGCCATAGCCTCAGGCCATTTGCTTGCTTGCTTGCTTGCTTGCTTGCTTGCTTGCTTGCTTGCTTGCTTGCTTGCTTATTAACACTTAGCCAGGCTGATCCCTATATCTCTGCCTCCTAAGTGCAGGCATTGCAAGGGACTGTACTACTACACCCAACATATGCTTGTGACATCCTTTATGCTTTCTATACACGTATATAGTTTTACTTCAGGAAGCTGCACAAGCGTGTTTTCTAGGTGCTAGGGACTTCACTGAAAATGTTAAGGGTGCTGTCAAATGGCCTCCAGTACTGACCGCACAGCAACAGTTTATATCTCCACCACTGATGGTAGAGCCATTCATAGTATCCTTACAAATTTGGATGTAAGTAGTGTTAACATTTACTAGCTCTTGTATTTGAGTACTTTGTTTTACATTCCCCACCTCTGTTATGCTAAAATAAACATCTTTTATATTGACGGTGGCCTATTAAATGTATTTGACCTGCCTGTCCATTGACTTGCTGGTAATTCATTTTAATTTGGGGGAAGTCTTATATCTTATAACTTTCATAATAACGTTATTGCTGCTATCTGACACCATAGGGAAAGACAGTAGGCTCTTAATTCAATATGGCCAACATCCTTATTGAGTCATCCTTGGGAAGCATCTATGTGAAGACCAGAGTTATACTGACACACCAAAGAGGTCTTAGAAGCCAGCAGAGCCCTGGACCAGATGCTTTCCTACATCCCTCAGAGGAAACTTGGCACTGTCAACATTGGATCTCAGACTTCTAGTCTCCAGAATTGTGAGGTCTGCTGCTTATGCCACCCAGTTTGTGGAACAATGGTGTTTCAGGGTTTTGTTGTTGTGAAGAGACACCATGACCACTGCAACTCTTAAAAAGGAAAGCATTTCAATGGGACTGGCTTACAATTCCAGAGGTTCAGTCTATTACTATCATGGCATGAAGCATGGCAGTGTGCAGGCAGACATGGTGCTGGAAAAGGAGCTGAGAGTTCTCCATCTTGATCCACACAGGCATCAGGAGAAAGACTGTAAGCTACATTGGGCATAGCTTGAACATAGGAGACCTCAAAGCCCATCTCCCCAGTGACACACCTCTTCCAATAAAACCACACCTACTCCAACAAGGCCACACCTCCTAGTAGTCCCATTCCCTATAGGCCAACATTCAAACACATGAGTCTAAGTGGGGATATTCCTTTTAAACCACCACATTCTACTTCCCGACCTTCCCCCACTCCCCCACCCCCCACCCCGCCCATAGGCTTGGGGCCATACAATAATGCAGAAAAGCATCCAGTCCAACTTCAAAAATATAACAGTTTCAAACTTTCACGCAATTTCTTAACTATAATCTCCTATAAAATCAAAAAGCAAATCACATACCTCCAACATATAATGGCACAGGATGTACATTACCATTCCAAAAGGAGGAGAGAGAGCACTGTGAGGAAATACTGGACCAAACCAAGACTAAAACCAGATGGGCAAACTCTAAACTCTGCATCTCCGAGTCTGATGTCAAAGCGCTCTTTCAGATCTCCAATTCCTTTTAGTTGGCTACAACACACTTCTCTATCTTGGCCTGGTTCCACTCCCTGTTATCTGTTCTCCTTGGCAGGTATCCCAAGGCTCTGGCATCTCCAACATCTTGGGTCTCCAAGGCAACCCAGGCTTCACCTTCCCAGCTTCACACAGTGCCCTCTCTAGGCCTCCATGTAGGAGCACCCCTGGCATCCCTGGCCTCAACAGTTTTCCTTAGTCACAGAGGGAGACTCTATAACCCTTCTTCTATCCTTGACTCTAAAGCCAGAATCATGTGGTTAAAGCTACCAAGACCTGCTACTTGCTAAGGCTAGAATATGGTCCCCTAGTTCAATGACATCTTCACCAGCTTTCTGTTTTTGATGATTTCCTTCCCTGCCTAAGTTTGGCTGTCCTGGGACTTAGGAATTCACTTGCTTCTGCCTCTGGAGTGCTGGATTAAAGGCATTCATGACCCTAATCTTGCCAATTTCTTTTCACAAGTTGGAAGCTTAGCTGGGTGGAGTCTTGCTCTTAAGTCATTACTCCTTTTATTCTATTTAACATCAGGCTTTTCTTTACTCTGTTTATCATCTTGAACACAAAACTTAGTCCATTCCACTTCCTAGTGCCCCCTTTTCCCTTAAAACAGTACATTTTCTATTTTTTTCTTGCGTAGCTTGCTCCTTGTCATTATAGATCTTCATAAGAGTGAACACTAGTACTCAGCTGTTTTGAGATTTCCTCTGCCAATGGAATTAATCTAAAAACCCTTCAGTTTAGCATCAGGCAAACTTTTTGAACAAGGGCAAAAAAAGTGGTCACATTCATTGCTGAAACATCACAAGAATTCTAGTCTGAAGAGCCAAGTAAATAAATACGAAATGCTGCAAGTCGGTATAACATCCAGGGATGAATATGGTTGTAAAGGCAGAGTTGAAGGTGTTCACAACCATCTTCAACTACATGTGGCAGAGTCTGTGGCCAGCCTAACTTAGATGATTCCCTCCCTCCAAACAAACGAGCTAAGAAATAGAAAGAAAAGGAAGACAAGAGACACATAGCAATGGATAGCTTCTAAAATGCAAGATTTTCTTTTGAAGTCTTAATTATGTGTATGCCTGTGTGCGCCTCTGTGGGAGTACCCTCAGAGACTGAAAGGAGTCAGATCTCCTGCAGCTGGAGGTACAGGCAGGTGGGAGCTGCCTTGTGTAGCTGCTGAGAACTGAACTGGGGTGCTCTGCAACAGCAGTGTGCACTCTTAACTACTGAGACATCTCTAGCGCTGGATTTCTTATAGAAAGTGCAAAGACCGAAGAAAAAGATGAATACATTTGACTTCATCATTTACTAAGATTACACAGGAAAAAGATAATGTAAATGTAATTTCCCTATAAAGCAGCACTGTAGAGAGCACCCTTGTGATCATTGAAAACAGAGTTTGAGATATACTCAGTGACAGAGTGTATGCCACACGTGTGAAACCTCGGGTTCAATTTCTAACTCTCTCTCTCTCTCTCTCTCTCTCTCTCTCTCTCTCTCTCTCTCTCTCTAATAAAACAAAAACAATAGTACCACAATGAGAAGCCACCAAGGAGAAATTATTTCAAAACAAAGGTAACTTTATTGTATTAATTTTACATTGTAAAAGAATATGAAATACAGCCTTGTCTAAATCCTCTTGCTGATTCTCTTGTAGACAATGTCACCCAGTGTCATGGTCTGAAAGTCAGAAGAGGTATTATTAAATACTTTGTTGATGATGAATTGCAAAACAAACAAAAAAATAATCTTCCCAAATGGCTCCACCAAATGTGCTAACACAATAAACAACTTGAAAATTTCCCATTTTCATTAGGGGCAGAGGGATGATTGGCAGCCTTTTCTAAAACAGCATGCTGGGTCTTCTCACTTTCTTGTTCACATGAAGAGCTGTCCTTCCAACCACTGAATGGTTTCTTGAATCAATGACAGCTATAGAAAAACCATCCAGAACAGCCTAACCTAATGTCTCACATTTTCATTGACATCTATTCCTGCACATTAGCTACCTTTGGCTGTACAGTGGGTCACTAGACTGGAACATAGTAGGTGCTATCTACTTTCCTCTTACACTTGTGAATGAGCACATGAGAACACTGGGCACAGCTGCTCTTTTGTAGGAGCGAGGGGCAAGAGTGTGGGGCGTGGATGTTGTTTCATGATTGATGCCCTCTCTCTCCATGGTGGAGGGGGTTTTCACTTGTCATCTAGACAGGGCTTGCCTTTTGTGACCCCCTAAAATGCATTTTGGATACAAAGGAAAGCTGGAAGACCTGACCATGAGAGAAACACTATGAATTACTGTAGTGGGACAAAACATGACCAGCAGCCGGGCATGGAAGATGATTGCATAGGAGTGCATACCCAGCATGTCATTCATTAGCAGCCACTTGGTAAAAAGGTGACTCCACACCAATGCCAACTGGGCAGAGGCATTTATTAGGTACCTGGCTGTGGAAGATGCCTGACTCTGTGGCTCATTAGTTAACTAGTGCTAAGGCTGTTAAGCACTCTGATGTAATCAAATAGGAATAGCAATGAAAAACCAAAGCTGCTCTGTGGAGATTTTCATTGATAGGAAATGCTGCTGTAGGAGCCACTGAAGCCTCCTGGACAGGATATCTGCAGACACAGTGAACTCTGGGAACATCTCTGGGTTGAATGGACTTCTGTCCTATGGCCTGAGTGTGAGGTTTGAGGCTCCATCCCAGCAGAAACAGGGACAGGCTAGCTATGCTCTGCATATGCTGTCCTGTGCCTTAGCACACCAAGTTCTTCTCAGCCCATCCTGTTTGGTGCTCTTGGGGAAAGGGTAAGTGTCAGGGAGGGAGCAAGGAGGAGAGAGGCAGAGAGGCAGGGGAGTGTCTGATTCTGAAAGTGGAGGACAAGGAGGTGTGAGACACCAGGTGAATTAGGAAAGGGTGCCCCTTCCTCAAGGTACTGCTCTTCTATCTGTCAGGAAATCACCCTGATAGTCTGCCATGGTTTGGCAAAAACAAGGTGGCTGCAGGTATGCTGAGTGCAAATCCTCACTGTCTATAGTGTGAACAGACTCCCCTAGGGATTGAGTAGTGAACAGCTGTAAGATTAGCCCAAGAGACAGACCCAGGCCAGGAAACCCTGACACTGCTATTTGACAAGCTCTTTGGTCATCGCCTTATTTCTCTCATTTAGAAAAGGGTTGTTCATTAGATTTGATAAGATAGCTATCAACTCTGTGATACATAATGGATCCCCTTAGGTGGTAGAAGACATTGACAGGAGGCAAGGTAGAGTCAAGGTCTCAGGAGGAAAGGGTGGAGAATGAGAGATGGGCTCCAACTGTCCCTCATCCTTTACATCCCCATTCACTTCAAGCACTGGGATGGAAAGACCAGAGTGCCAACTTACATTGGTGATTGTGTCTCCATTGAGTTCAGTCACAGACTTCATGCCTTTGAAACTTGTCACCATTTTATTGTCACCTTCCATCTTAACGATTGCCTGCAGGGAAGACAGACCATGGCCCATGAGCAAAGGCCTAGCAATGAAGCTAATGAAGTTGGTTCTCTGCATGTTATCAACTGACCTGTCTGTATCCAGTTCTCTAGTGCTAAATGGAAATAGGGCATATTTATGAATGAAAGAAAATGTCAAGCCGACTTAAGTGGTGCTCCCCTGAGGTGGGGGTGGGGAAATCCTAAAATAAAATATACAATCTCATTTCTCAAGCTTATGGAGGGAGGAAGTAGAAAAACTCCAGTCATCGGCATCTGGGAGGATTCAGTTTAATTTGGCTATTGAGTCTTTTTTATTGTGGCGCCAATTCCAAGTCATATACATCAAGGAATGCAGTAAATAGAAATGATCTGGGCACAGTACTTCAGGCTTTCCAGCACTCATGAGGCAGGAGCATGAAGATGCTGAGTTTGAGGCCAGTATGGGCTACATGGCAAGATGCTAAGAGGGGGAAAAAGAATAAAAGGAAAAGAAGAAAGAGAGGGATGGAGGGAAGAATCCTAATCAAGAGCAAAAGACACCAGCCAAGATTAAATATCTGCCTCTTCAATGGGCAGTGAAAAAGAACTGTAGTAAAACGCATGACACCCAACCTTCATCATGAGCCAACCAGGAGAATCCTCACCTGCTCTTCTCTTTGACATGTAAAAGAGGCAGAAATAAGAGAAACCAAGAGAGATAAAGAGACTCCTGCCAAGCCTGAGGCACAAAGCTGCCTGGAAAGGCAGGAGCAGAGAGAACAGATACATAGTCCACTGGCTACCCTGGGCTGTGCATGTCTCATAGGGAGGAGCAGATGACAGGTCCCACAGCCTCTGCATTCCTCTGCTATCACCTGTCCACTGTTCACACAGCCCATAGACACCTGACATTGCTGCCTGGAATCATCTCCAGGAAGCTGCCCTGGCTCAGATAAAGATTCTCACTGACACCAATTTGCCTCAGTTCCAGACTCTCCTTAAAGGACTCTGAGAGCCAGGAGCACTGTGCCTGGGAGACCCCGAGACTGTGGATCCTGCTCTGTGCCCCCTTTTCCCCACATCCTCCATAGTGAGAGCCCAGATACCCATGATCCCTGAGACGGTGAGAAGTCTACTCTCAGAGCTCTCTGTGTGTCCTGCCTGAAGTAGGTTCAGTGACATGGTCTCTGTTAGGAGACGTTTTAAGAAACAGACGGCGGCCAGAGGTGGGACTACATACCTTGACCTTTTCTCCAGTCATGGTCTCCAGTTCACACTCCTCTCCCAAGGTGAACTCATTGTGAACCACTTTGGACCCATAAGTGAGAGTGAGTTTGATTTTCTTCCCTTCATGCACGATTTCTGATATCCCTTTGATGTCCTTCCCTTTCTGGATGAGGTCTTCAGGCAGACCTGGTAGAGACCATGTAAAGTTAAAAACTGGAAGAGCAGAGACCCCAAACGTTTCTATATAGCAGATCTGTGAGCAATTAGGCCTTTGGCTTCTGATATGGAAAGTCAGTAGTCTGCTAGTATTTTGCCAATTAGTACTATTATTTTTTGAGACAGGGTCTCTTGCAGCCTAGACTAGCCATAACTCACTATATGGTTGAGGATGACCCTGAGTTTCTGATCCTCCAGCTTTTACCTCCTTAGTGCTAGAATAGCAGTCATGTCCCATCATACCTTATATGATGCAAGAGATTGAACCCAGGGCTTCATGCATGCTGGGCAAATACTTTACCAACTGCGCTACATTCCCAGGCTCCCCCCCCCCCCATTAATTTGTAATAAGGATCCTTTCCTCTGTGGCTCCCTCTTCTTACTCATTCTTCCTCCCAGGTCCCTTCTTCTTTAGTGGCCTTGCTCTTAGAGTGGAGACACTTCATCCTCCAAAATGTTTATCTTCTAAATCCAATTACTCCTGAAGCAATCGGAGAGCTACAAATAATTGGGCCATGTACAAGGCAGGACCATGCCAGGCAAACTTGCTGTGGCCTCTGGAGTCAAGGCTCTTGGAAGGTAATGTATAAAAGTCCTTTTCCCTAGATAAGGCTTTGCAGATTTTAGAACAAATCCTTGGACGGAGGTTCACAAGAACCATGGAGTTCACAGCAACAGTGGGGGGTCCCTTGCACAACTAAGGGATCCTCAAATTCATGATCTGTGACTTGTCTGCAAAAGAAGCTCCAAGTCCTGGGATGACCAGGAGAGTCACTGGAGAAGTCCTCAATTTGGTATAGCCTGGACCCTTCCTTCCATCTCATCCTCAGACCGTGACTATCTGCGGATAGTAGGGCTAGCCCCTCATTGCTGTTACATCAGCTTTGGTGTCTCCTTCAGCACTCACCCATTGCCTTCATGAAGGGCTCAAAGTTCTCTTGGCTCTGCAGTTGGTACTTGCCAGAGAAGTTCATGGTGGCAACGAGGCTTCCTTTCCACAGCTGACCACAACAGCTCTGCCTGCCAGGCCACCCACTGTTGGCTATTTTATAAGGGGCTTCTTCCTCCTCAAATATAGGCCATAGGTCAGTGCTTGTCGATTTCTTTATGGCCAGGTTCAAACATTAACTCCTGAGAGCAATGGTCAATGATAAAACTTGGAATGGGCAAGGCAGACGTTTGTTCTAATTCAGCAAACATTAGTGCGTCCAATCAAGGGCAAAGCTCTCTGTAATTGTTGCCTTTATAGTGATTTACACTGCTCATGAAATGAGTGTGCATGCATGAAATGCATGTTGACAGATATACATATGTGAATCACATCTCTAGTAATGCACATATGCATATATACTATGTGCACATGTATGTGTTTGTACCTGTGCACACTTGTATGTGTGCATATATTTATATACACATGGCTACATATACATATGTACATATATAAACACATTATATATGTGTGTGTGTGTGAATTACATGGGGAAAATACCTTTGAACTACAAACTTTTTTCACATAACTTCATGTTTATTTCTCAATTTTTTATTATTATACAAACATAATTTTGTATACATTTTATCAGTCCCTAAAGCTGTTTTGTATTCTGAGCATTCTTCCTCAATGATTCCGGCAATCCTCAGTTCGGGCAAGCCTCCCTTTTGAAGGCATCTATTGTCAGCAGGTGCAAGCTCTTTAAAGCAGAAGTCTGAAAATGTAGATAATTTTGTCTGGTAGAGACAAGTCAAGGGAAGAAAGATGGCATTACATGTTGACTTTGTCCCATCCCTGCCTCAAAGCGAGGAACAGGGAACCAAGATGATACATGGGAGTCTGGCCTGACTGAACTGGGCTTGGGGAAAAGGCGGAGGGATGCTTCTTGGGATGATACATGGGAGTCTGGCCTGACTGAACTGGGCTTGGGGAAAAGGCGGAGGGAAGATCTCTGATGTTCTTGTTAGTCGTGGAGAGCAGAGTTGTGTTACCCAGTGCATCTTCATCCCCACAGTTCCTGCATCCCAGGCAGCTCTCAGCAAGTGCCACTTCACAGCCTATTTCTCTTCTCTGCTTAGACATCAGCCTCTTCACCCACAGCCATCAGCCCTCCATCCTCTAGTCTTCTCTACATAGACTGTTATAAATCAGAGCCTGGGTATGCCATGTCTCAGTTTTAAACCTCTAATGGTCCCTATTGCTCTAACAGTGACAGGTCCTGGACAGTGTGGAAGGCCCGTGTCCATTGTCCTGACTGATCACTGCTCCCAATAGAGCTTGTACCTTGCTATCACGAGCTCTCATTTTTTTTCTTGCAAAATGACTGCCATTGCCTAAACTTCTAGCAAGGCTGTTAGGCTTGCCAAACCGAGCCTAGTCACACACACTCCGCTTTCTCTTGAGGTCACAAGCACAGATCAGCTGAAGGTGTCAGGGGTATCCATCCCTCTATGTTTGAATTAGTGTCTGTTCTGCTCTTTTCCTGCCCTCCAGCTGTCTGCCTCCCTGTAAGTCCTCCCAGCCAGTGGACCACTTTATAACATCCCTACCCCCGTTCCGTCTCCTCCGTTCAGCTGGGTTGGCTTCTCTACATTCTCACTGTGTTCCTTCCTTGGGATTCTCGATGGATGGCACATGAAATGAGCTCAATCAGTGATGGTTCAGCAAAGAAAAGCCACCAAAAGATAACGAGGTCATAGCTCTTGTGGTGCAGAAGTAGTGGGAGATATGGAGTAGTCAGCTCAGCAAGTCAGTCCTGTGATCACTGAATCATGAGTTCTGAGGCAAGGGGACTGGAGGGCAAGTACAAATGTGTGCCTGCGCATGGGCAGTTGTGTACCTTATGTGACTGCAGCTTGGCTGAGAGGCCAGGGGGATAGATGAGAAAGGGATGAAGATTGTTGTTCCAGCCCTGAAAGCCCAGTTCTCTCTTCTCACACCTAAGAAAACAAAAAATGTTGCCAGGACAAGATGGTGTAACCTTAGTCACTTCAACATTAAATTAGGTCTCTGAGCATCCTTGTGTGTTGAGATTTTATATCCATTTATAGTTACCCAATCTCTTGCACACAAGGACAGAATGGGCAAAGTGGCTCAAAGGATGATGAGAACATGAAAGGTACCTACTTGCTCTGAGCCTAGAATATGCATCTTTTAATGTGACTTACTCTAGAAGGGCACAATCTAGACACCAATCTCTAAGTGGGATACTGAATTTTTGTATTTACATATATAATGAATTTAAAAGTCTAGTCTGTTAAGAAGTTGCATTGGAATTTTGTTGGGGGATCTTATCCGTGTGTGTGTGTGTGTGTATGCACACTGATTTTCACTTCAAAGTGAATGCTACCCTTGTTTAAACCCTTTCCTCCTGCTTCAAAGGCTTCTGAAGATGGAGTTGGGCTGGGGATATGGCTCATAGGCACAGGTGGCCTATGCCTGTCTGATGATCCTGCAAGAGTGGAGCCCTGTGAAACAGCTATGACCATCCCTGAGCTCCCTTCATTGTATCTGTCATAGAGAGCCACTTCCACTGGAGTGTGTGGTGTTTCTGTGTGCCATGATGGCTGCACAAACCTAAAAAAGCCGGATTTGTGTGCTCACAGCAGAATGTAGGAGCAGCATCCCAGCATGAAGTTGGAAATTTCAGTGGTGGCTCTTTACAGCTAAGTGCTGGAGCCAGCAGCCTTGGCCATTCACAAGTCCGTCTATTCCCTGAGTTTAAGAACTGAGGAGTTTGAGTTGGTGGCTGCTCATCCCAAGAGAAGTTCTGTTTCCTCAGAGGGTCATCAGTCTTAAGGATCAGTAGCTGTCACCAATTCAGATTCTGAAGACGTCCACATTCTGTTGCAGAAACACTCCTACCAGAGGTACACGGCCGCCCTCAGCAGCCAGATGTATCAGACAACTCTTCTAGGACAGGCACATATGCTGTCACTAGCCTGCCCAATAGGAGCTTCTGCTCCACATTCAGCCCCTTTCATCTACCACCTGCCCAAAGAGCTAGTCCAACACGGTGGAATACTAACGGGTAGGCACATGGTCCCTATCATAGCAGCTAAAAGATGGAAATGAAAGGGAGAAGGCAGAAAAGAGGGAGGGGGAAAGCTAGGGGCTTTGCAGTCTACTGGCAATGAAATAATCACCAAGGTAATAGTGATAGAGTCATGCCCATCCAGCCCACTCAGCAAGTTCTCACTTTGGGAGGATCTGTGGGAGTATATATAGATAGCATGCTCCCCCATGTACCCAGCTGCCTGTGGGATGTCACACTCATGTAAAAGCAATACCTGACATATAAAAATCTCACATACATGTCTTCTTCCCTTGGTCACAGATGTCAAGTTGCAGCTTTCTGGGCCCAAGGTAGGCATGGGAAAGAAAGCATGAAGCTTCCTGCATAGGGTAAATCAACATCAATCCCAGAGGTCTCTGGGAAAACCTGAGTCTTGGGTAGCTTTTCTGGAGTCTAAGGAAGAGAAGGACACATGAACTCTATAATACAAGTTCTATTGGAACTTCTGCTTGGCCTCTCACTTCCTGTCTACCCCATTAAGGGAATGCCTTTCAAATGGGGACCAACTCTGGGGACATGAGGCTGGCCCAGGGCCTGGCACAGCAGATGAAGATGCTGTAGCAGACTTTTAGACTGACAGTCAGCCTACCAGGAAGGTAACAAGTAAAGCAGGCTAGGAGATAGATGTAAGACAAGGATTCCGCCCCTGCCCCAGACCTCACACTTCAGACATGTCCATCTTAGTCAAGATTGTGAGGGGGATGCATGAGTCTTCAAGCCACAGAGTTAGTAGCTATTTCAAGAAGCAATACTGTGTGGCTCACACCTGTAATTCCAGCACTTGGGAGGCAGAGGCAGGTGGGTTTCCTTGTGTATGAAGTGTATCTGAGCTACATAGTGAATTATAGGCTTGCTAGGACTGCAATGTAAAAACCTTATCTCAAAATAAAAATGTCGGGGTTGGAGAAACAGCGCAATGGTGAAGAGCATTTGCTGCTCTTCCAGGGGATTGGAGTTCAGTTTCCAGCAACATGTGGCTCACAACCATCAACAACTCCAGCTCCAGGGGATCTGATGGCCTCTTCTTGCCTTTGTGGCCATCTGCAATCATGCATTGTAAACTTACAAAGAGACATATACACAGTAAAAATTAATAATAATAATAAGAAGAATAAGAAGAAGAAAAATAAAGTCACAGTGTACATAGTTTTATATAAAAATTAGGTGAGCACGACAACATATTCCACCTACTCGCTGAGCAAACTGGTAAAGAGACAAAGGTCAACTACAATGACAAGTTCAAGTAGGTCAAGAAACAAAACAAACAAACAAAATAACAAAACCTTCCAATACCACAGGCACAGCTTTGGATTTTCGTCAACTCAAAGATGCAGTCTCTTTTCTCAGACCTGAGCTACGGAAGGAAAGAGCGTGGGTTAAGTCACTGTTCTCCCTTATGCCTACTCACCACCCCGAGCCTCGTCAGGGCTCTGTTTTCCTTACCTGTTATGGTCATAATATTCTTTGCCTGGTGAAAACTGTTGAGTCCTTTGAGCGTGACGTTCTAATTACAAAGGGTCAGGACACTTGGCCTTTGTGCCTGCCAGTTTCTTTGCCTGGGTCAGTAGTCTAGGACCCAATTATAAATTCATTTCTTGGCTTGGTGGGGGTCAGGGGGTGTCTTCTTTCCCATCATTATGGCCTAGTGGATAGTATCTCCAATCCCAGGTTTACTGATGGTTCAGCTGACTCTTACAGGCTTGAGCCCTAGGCGTTTTGCTTACAGGTCATGTGGACCCAAGCTGCTGGCCACTTGAGTCTGTGTCCAGCTCTGGCAACTGGCCCAAATGACCTAGACTGATCTCATTGCTTTTCAGTGAAGCTTCTAATTTCCCCAGAGTTCCTAGAACATGGGGTGGGGACAAGTTCATCTGAAAACTGTTAAGGTTCAACTCTTACCCTCCAGCTAGGCTTGGGGTGAGCTAGTGAGTTCTTTAAAGAATTTCCCTGCAGCTGGGGATACCGCTCGGTGACAGTTGTTTGCCTATTGTGCACAAAGTCCTGGGTTCACTTCTGAGTTTCCCTATGATAACCTCATGGAATTTCCCTGTGGCAACTATGTTCTGGCCTAAAATGAGACCTGTATTAACAAACATGGTGAGGGTTTTGATGTTGTTTTCTTTTTTAGAAATCTATCTTCTGAATGAGATAACTTGTGGGGGAGCAGGGGGGAACAAAAGTCAAAACAGATGCCAACAACAATTGCAAATGGCTGGGGAGATTCATCCAGTAAAGGTGATAGCTGGGTAACCCTGACAGCTATCCCTCAATTCTTGGAACCCTTGTTAAAACAAAACAAACAGTGCGGCAGTGCACACACCTGCAATCCCAGAATTCCTAGGGAGACATGGAGGGTAGAGACAGGAGGTTCATGTGGAAGCTTCTCGGTCAGCTTCCAGGAGTTCACAGCACAGCAGCAGGATGCCCACCTAGTCAGGTGAGAGGAGAGAGCCTTCTCCTGAAAGCTGGGTTCTGGGTTCTACATGCATGGCATGGGTGCACCTGCACACACGTAAAAACAAGTAAATAGGTAACAAATAAATAAACAAATATTTTTTAAAGGCACAGGTAATGGTGTGAAAGGAACTATAGAGAAAGTGTACTCAGTGTGGAATTCAAGAAAAAATAGAAGGTTTTGAACCCACGGTAACCAAAAATTAGTTCAAAAATCAAATGTGTGTTGAGTTGCAAACGTTTCTGGCATAGGTAAACTGTTATTTCAGAAAAAAATTTTAACTTCATATTAAGGACTGAACCCAGGGCTTCACACATGCTAGGCAAGCACTCTACCACTGAGCTATAACCCAGCCTTGGTTCCGGACACATGACAGACACGTTTGTATTGAGCATGCCGCCATGTCATTAAATGCTAGAAAACAGATGCTTGAAGCTTGGCTCAGGGTCCAAACTATTATATGTTACTGTGGTGGTCTGAAGAAGAATAGCCTCTATAAGTTCATGTATTTTAGTACCTAGTCATCCTGATACATCATGCCATGATGAGTATGGCATGTTGTTGTCAGAGGATAACTTTGGGGAGTTGATGCTGTCTTCCTGCTGCAGGATCTGGGGCTTGAACTCATGATGTAAAACTCACCTGGTAAGTGTGCCTCTCTCCAACTGTTGAGCCAATCCAACCACCCCAAAGTAAATGTCTTTCTTCAAAACAACAACAACAACAAAGCTTTATGGCAGACCCACTTAGGAAAGACTAGGGCAAGCTAGGGCATGTGAGAGAATTTTCTGGAGATGGACCACTGTTTTACCTGGCTGCGATGGGTAAACTCTGAATTGCAGGGGCTTTGGAGATTTCATCTGAGGATTGCTTCTCACTGCTGATAGGTCTTTCCTGTCACTATTACATAGCCTAATGACTCCTGGGCATCAGCCTACCCTATTGGGCAGATTTTTCGAAAACCACATGAAGACATACTTTTATGAAGTAATTCTATGTAGATAAACTGATGATTTCATAATTTCTAGAATCCCTAAATTTATACAAATAATGCATGCCTGATGCCCATGGAGGCCAGAAGAGAGCAACAAATCCCTGGAGCTGGAGCTACAGGCAGCTGTGGGCAGCTGTAGGGTGTTGGGAATTGAACCCTGGTCCTCTAGAAGAGTAGCCAGTGCTCTTAACTGCCGAGCCATCATATTCATCCCTCTTTGTTCCCTTTCTTTGTTTCTTTCTTAATTAATTACAATATTATTATTGGTGTGTGTGTGTGTGTGTGTGTACATGGTATGAAAAGGGGGGTGGTACACATGCCACCATGATCTCATGGACGTCAGAAGTCAACTTTGTGGAGCCTGTTCTCTCCTCCCACCTTTATGTGGGTTCTGGGTATTGAGCTCCAGTTACCAGACTCGTAAGCACCTTTGCCCACTAAACCATCTTGCTGGCCTGTAAATTTCTCTATCACACACACACACACACACACACACATAATGATAAATGCATTCAACAGACAACCTTTTCTCTACACAGTGACTTCTTAAAACTGTCCTTTTCTAAAATGAGGTCATCGCTTAATGAATGGTCTTCAGTGACTTCTCGACACTGTGGAATGGAAAAGCCTGGAGTGATGTGGGAAGGGGTTCAGAGAATGTGGGATTGTCACTATCCTGAAGACAGGCAAGGTTCCTATTTTGACTGCAAAAGTAAATACTATTTGTCCTCTGGTGTCTCTCTGTCCCTTGCCCTCTGAGGATTGAGTGCTAGCCTAATTGGCTTCAAGTTTGCATAACCTTTCAAAGCAATTAGTTTCCAACTTGCCACACCTCCCTCCCCTCTGAATTTCAGCAGCTAGCTCTGGGAAGATAGATGTGCAGCCTTTCTGAGCCTTGGTGGCCACACACAGGCATCCAACAGGCACCCCTCTGCAGACAGACTCCCTGCGGTCTCTCTCTGTATAGTAACATCCTATTTATATCTCATTTTCTACCTTGTTCTTTTAACTCTATTGTATTAATAGAGATAAAAGGATGAAGAGATGAAGAGTTGACTGTACACTTAGTGCTTTTCTAACCAAATTCTTTAAATAAGACTATAAGGTAAACATTATTTCCTAATTTTTTTTCTCAGATGAATAAACTATGTACCCAATTATCCACTCAACAAGAAGACTCTGACCTACTGAGTGAAAATTGTACTGGAATTCTATTTCAAATCTACAAAGGAACTCAGTGTGTAGTAAGGACCATAAGAAAAATGGAAGCCCCCTTTTAGATCAAATATAGTTGGAAAAAAAATCTCAAAATGTAGGGACAGTTTGAATTAAGAGTAAGAAGAGCTTTCTGGTTGTGAGGGAGTCAGAATATCTTCATGAAGAGATGGCAAGTCGTTCAGAAGCATGAAAATGTCTGCTGCTGCAGAAGGCGTGTGTAAGAGATAGAAAGACATAGGAGGCTGGAGGGGCTGGACTGGGGTAGCTGGGGTGGGAGCTGGAGGCAGGGCCTCAGCAGATGGGGAAGGAGGCTGCTCCCCCAGTACAGCACAGATGCATAGAGATAGATCGCATTTTTAGTAATGATGATTATGAATTTGATCTAATTTATGTTAGAAAATATGTATCAACTCACTTTCTTTTGTTTTGTTTCATTTTTGTTTTGTCTTTTTGTTTTGTTTTTGAGACAGAGTTTCTCTATGTAGCCCTGGCTGTCCTGTTACTTACTCTGTACACCAGGACTGGCCCCAAACTCAGAGATCTGCCTGCCTCTGCCTCCTGAGTGTTGGGATTAAAGGCATGTGCCACCACACCAGGTACAACTCACTGTTTTATAAATGTTATTTGGAATAAAGTCAAGTGTGCTTTGTTTGTTTGGGGTAGTAGGGATTGAACTTTGGGGTCTTACTTGCTAGCAACAAACTTTCCACTGAGCTACACCTCATGCTCTCCTTTTGCAGTGCTGGACTTGAGTCCCATGCCTTGAACATACATGCTGGCAAACACTGTCTCTGAGCTACTTCCTTAGTCCCAAGTATAAGGAAGTATTCAGAGAAACTTTAATTTCTCCTTTCTTACTAAAGATTCCTTCATAGGTTTCTTGACATAGATTGGGAACTGTAATATTTAGACTAGTATAGAAAAACACTTCTGAACCTCAATTGCGAAAAGAGCAACTTTCAATTAATGAGATGGGTTACTAAAGAAATTGAAAGACCAAGAAGAGGAGAGAGCTTGGGTCTCTTAGTGACTGGGATGAAAGTGTAGGATGGATTGTCCTCGCTTCTATAGGCTTGGGGGTGGCTGTTGCCCTAGGTGTGGATACAATCAAATGTACCACATTTATTAGGACTTAAATCATAAAAAGGAAGTAAAACAAGGGTTGAGGGACATAGGCAATAACCAGCATACGGCATCTGAAGATCTGACAGATTCTGGTAACAGAGATTAGAACTTGGGAATGGGCAGGAGCCTGGACTGGAAAGTTTCTGCAGTCTTAACAGACCTCTTAGAGATCCATGATAGGTGACCATGAAGGGATGGCAGGATTTTGTTGCAACCTCAGAAGCTTCATGTGGTCATCATGGTGATGTTCATACCATCTGCTGAGGGCACAATGGAAAGAGAAGCAGCCAGCCTTCTCTTTCCCCATCTCCTGGAAGTATTTTCCTCTCATTCCAGATCACTTACTATAGAGCCGTTGTTTGGATGGCCATCTCCTTCAACAATACGGAGGTTCACATCTTTTCTTCCTGGTTGTCAAGGTGATTGATGGAAGAAGGGTACAAAGTTCAGTTCTATTCCAGCCAGAGGCTTTTATGGTTCATGGTATTCAGACAGGCTCAGTGAATATTTAAAGGAGACAGCTGTTCCTCACCTTCCTTCAGCTTCTGGAGATGATTTGTCCATTGTCAGATAGGCTATACCCTTCACATCTTGAGGCCAGGAGCCAAAGAGATGGTTCAAAGGTTAAAAGCACTTACTGCCCTTGAAGAGGACCTGGTTTGGTTCCCAGCACTCATGTTGGATGGCTCACAATTGCCCACTACTCCAGATCCAAAGAATCTGACCCTCTTTTCTGGCCTCTCGAGGGCACCTTTGTATACATTGCACATAATTAAAAATAAAGCACTCTAAAAAAAAAAAAAAAAAAACCTGAGAGCAGACTCTAGCATCTATACCAATGGCCCAACAGAAATGGCAAAAGGCAGATGAAAGTTCTTAATAGGTCTGTTTTGACTTCCCTTCCTGCTTCATGTCTTAGGTTCTACTGTTTGAATTAGGGGTTTTCCTCCCCTACCCCTGCTGCAAATAAAACACCATTTTGAACCCACAGGAGTTAACAAAGGTTAGCTTACACTATCATATAAGGAAGTCAACAGGTCTCAACGTGGTAGACACTTGGGGTCAGACTTCAAAGCCAGGGGATTCCTAGGACATCCCACAGTTTACATACTTCTCTTAGAAACGAGACACACAGGGGGGTACACCTACAAATGGGTAGGCTTCCACATTAATTAAGAATTCACTACAGGCTTACCTGTGGTTTTTCATTTTTTATCGAACTTTTCAGGTTTCAGGACACAATCCGTTAGTCTTCATACTAGGAATACATTGTGAAGTGCACGAAACTTTATTGGGGTCCTCACCACCAAGTGCACTGGGAGTTAAACACTGCCCACAGGCTCTGCAGCCTGATCTTATGAAGGTATTGTTTCCCTTCTCTCAGATGACTTTAGCTTGTAGGTGACATAAAACCAGCCAGCACAGCATCCCTCAACTGGTGAGATTCTGTGGGTTCCTAAAGGTTTAAATAGCTAGCAGTTTGGAAAAGGAAGTTCTTACAAACAAAAAGACACAATTGCTATTCTTTGCTTTTGGCTTATCAGTATTTGACTGGAAAGATTTTAACTTCTAGGAAATAAACCTAAGAACAAGTCAATGGTCCATGTGAAGCTAGAGATGGTAGTTTGAGGTTTTGTAATAATAGTTCTGCTATTTCCTTTTGCCTATTATATATATCACTTTCTGAGGGATTTGCATGCATCTTTATCTGTATCTCTGGGGCTTAAGAATGTTGTTGAGAAAAGCACTCAGGTCACGTGTGGTGAATAGATAAAAATAAAACAAGTACCACAGATTTGCTTTCAGGAGCCTGTTCCTATGGGAACAACTACAACAAAAGCCTTACAAAGAGTAAAGATGAAACATTAATGAGATCTAAGAGAAAAAGCCTGGAGTCGTCAGTGCATCTTTATAAACATTTATGGAAGGGTTGAGGATACAGCTCAGCTGACAGAGCTCTTGCCTATCATGCATGTGGACCTAGGTTGCCACTCCAACAAAGCATAAAACCAGATATGATGGCACATGTCTATGCCGTGGAGGTGGAGGCGAGAGGATCAGAAATAAAAGGTGTCATTCTCTGCTATGTAGTAGATTCGAGGCTGAGATAGAGACCCTGTCAACAAATAAATAAGCAAACAACATTTCATAGAAACTCTAAAACCCATGCCTTTGGTATGAAATGTTCTCAAGAAATAACAGAGACAGTAAAGGATTCCACAGCATAGCAGAACTTACAAGATGTACATTGCCCACTGAGAGTGGTGAGACAGATCACCCCACCTGCTGAAAGGCGTGTGTATGGGGATCGTTTTTAATCATGTGGACAGTTCTGGCCCAAATTCCTCATTTCACTGAAGCTTTTGACAATTCAGTTAAATTTCAACTACATTTTATTTGACTGAACTATTCCCTGATAACTTAAGGGTACCAGGGCTGTCAGCCCTCGCAGGCTTTGCTGATAATAGCATGGAACGGAGTTAGTTTTCAAAACCAGGGCAAAGGGAAACCTCGATGTCTTGAGCAAGAACAGCAATGCTAATTCAAAGAGGGAAGCAAACCTTTGTTTACAGAGATGTATGGCCTTGGCTGGGACAGCCAGAATTCAGTGGTGAACTTTATCCTACATGGCATAGCTCCCAGTTTTCACTTGTGCCCACAGGAACAGGCAGGATGTGATGCTTACCTTTATTGTCCAATATTACCCAGACTCACTCACATCTACGTGCTTTTCTAAGCACCTGCCTGGCAGACAAGATGCTGACAATTACCCCATCTTATCAGAGAGAATCCTGCTTTGAGGGAAAGTATGTTGCCTGAGTCCACACCCTCAGCAGAGAAGACAGGCCTTCTGAGAGGAATCCCCAGAGCCCTCTTTTCCCTAACAAGCCTTCATTTCACAGCTTCATCCTAAATGGAGGGCAGTGTTTGTATTTGAATGAAGGACATTTACCTGGGATTTGGAGATTTCTCGTTTGTCTTAGTTAGGGTTAGTATTGCTGTCACGAAACACCATGACCAAAGCAACTTGGGGAGGAAAAGGTTTATTTGGCTTACATTTCCACATTGTAGTCCATCAATGAAGAAAATCAGGACAGGAACTCAAACAGGGCCAGAACCTGGAGGCAGGAGCTGATGCAGGAGCCATGGAGGGGTGCTGCTTTCTAGCATGCTCCCGATGGTTTGCTCAGTCTGCTTTCTTATAGAACCTAGGACCACCATCCCAGGAACGACCCCATTGTCATCAATCATTAATTAAGAATCACTGCTCTAAAGGCTTGCCTACAATCCAATCTTAGGGAGGCATTTTCTCAATTGAGGTTCCCTCCTGTCAAATGACTTTAGCTTGTGTCAAGTTGACATAAAACTATCCAGCACACTCTTGGTACATCACTGGAAAGTTTGGATATCTGCACTAGGCACAACATGTCTATTCCATGACCATCACGGAGTAGAGACAACTGAAGCCTGCTAGTCTTGCCAATGAAGCAAGAACTAGACAGAGAGAGTTAGATTTATGGTAATGTTAATGTGACCATAACACTCTATATGAGAACATGGGACTCTCACTCAGGACTCCAGCCATTACAACCTTCTACTTCTTACAAGCTGCTCTTGGAGACACTAGAATATACATACAGGAAGTAGAAGGTAACTAAAAGGGAGACTTTGTGATACAACTTCCATGAAGTCATTATCAGGGATGGGGTGAGACTTTGTAGTGATGCAATTGTTTGGAAGTCACCCAAGTGTGGTTCCTTACCTATGCCCTGTAAGTAGTCCCAGTAAACTCACTTGTTCAGCAACCTGGACTTCACTGGGAGTTTTACTCTGGTCTAGTGTTGGTGCCCTATCTGGAGTGAAGAGTCATTTGTTCACATCTCCCAAAGAAAAGTAAATTCAGTAAGCACATTGTTGAATTGTAAATATTAAGCCTGGAGGCTTTGAAGTCTTTCTTGTTAGATCCATGTAGTTATGAAGGAGAAGGGCTTATGTCCAACTCTCTGAGATGACTCTTTCTCTTAAAATTTCTAAAGGCTCAAAGTGAACGTTCTCCCTCTACGCACATTGAATGGCTGTGCCCATCTTCCACCTGTGCACTGAGTTATGAAACTAAGCTTTTGACATTCTTTTTTTATTAGTATTACTAATACATAGTAGGGGCAACAAGTATCAGGTAGAGGGCTGCAAGCTTGCATGTAAATGTCAGAGAATGACCTTAAGGCTGGTTCTTTCTTTCCTTGTTTATGTGGGTTCTAGGAATTGAACTCAGGGTGTGAGCCTTGTGCAACAAGAGTTTTCCCTTCTGGGCCATCTGGGCAGTCCATCTTTGATTTTTTTTTTTTAAGAATGGCACAATTCAAACACATCTGATGGTTAGAACAGTTGACCAGAGATAGAACTTCCACCAAAGAATGGAGACCAGTTTCTCCTGGATTTTCAAGAACAGTAAACCTTATATCCAAGTAGCTTACCTAAGACTCTATATACAAATATCTTGCAGAAATGTCTCCCTTTTCCCCTTAAAACCTTCTGCTTTCTTGAATGACAAGACAGGTCAATAGTGCATGCCCAGTGACCTGAGTTCGATTTCCAGGACTCAAATAAAGCGTAAAACCACATGCACATGCAGTGCACATCTGCAATTGCAGAACTTCTCTGGTGAGGTGGGAAGCAGGACAGGAAAACTGTCTGGAGCTTCTGAGTCAGCTAGCCTAGAGAATGCAGTGTAGCAAGAGAAGCAACGAGAGAGACTGCCTCAAGAGCAAGGTGTCTATTGATAGAACCAACTCCTAAAAGTTGCCTTCTGACCTCTACACAGGTATGTGACACATGTGTGCCTATATGCTTCACACATATACACTAATAATAAATACATACTTAAATGTAAAATAAGATGTTGCCTTGCCCCCTTCTCAAACATGCACATCATTTACTGTGGTAGAGGAGTCCATAGCATCACTCTGCTGTTTCCAAATATGTATGATTTTTTTAAAGCCATATTCTCTCTCTTACTATTATTTAGGTTGACACAAATATTTATTGAAGAGAGATGAATGGATAGAAGGGAGCATGTAAAAAGTAAAACTGCACACAGTGGTACATATCTGCAATCTGTTTCTGTGTTGCCTTGGAAACTCCTGTACTACATGTCACACCTTTCCTGATTTGCTGTTAACTCTTGTTGGTCCAGTTTGAGCAAAAGAAGCTCAGGGAGCACAGACTCCTTATTCCCAGGACTGTGTCCAAGCCCACTCGATGGCTTCCCAGTCGCCATATCACACTGAGCTGGTGCTGTAAATGTACTATGGACCCTCGTTGGCTTCCAGCATGAGGCTCTAAGGTATAAAGAGCTTTTTGACATTGACTCTGCCTTCATGCAAAAGTGACACAAACCTCCTCCCCACCTTTTCTAGAATGTCACCCTTTCCTCTGACCCTAACGAGCAAGTGAGGGGTGTCACATGGTTATAGAAAGAGGCTTAAACCCACCTCAGAAGGGAAAATGAAAACAAACAAGATATAAATCAGCAAACCTCTTCTGAACTTCATCAGAAAGCATGACCAGCCCTTTCAGGGGTTACTCTGTGGAAGACGTTGGTCTGCTGAGAAATACCATGAGCATCCTGGGATCTCTCCAGGTAGCTTTCTCCCTTTCCTTGGGCCCTTTAGAAGGTGCCCGCTTACCCTGCAGGCTGATCTCTGTCTTCTCCATCCAAGTCTCCATCAGCACTCTGACTTAGGAGACTTCCCTACCACTCAAGTGAGCATATCAAAACTGCGTCTTGTTGGACTCTAGTTGCCATATCTTCTGTGACTCTTGAGAAGGATCTTCATTCTCTATCCTCACCTGCATTTCCACTCTCCTTCATAGAAATATGAAAAGGCATCATGAAAACTTGAAAAGTGAAGGATTGCACTACATTTATATATCATAGATTCCTGGATACAGAATCCTGGGGGAGGGGCAGTGCTCTCCCTCACTGCTGTTTTCCCATTTATAGAATAAGCAAGCTGTTGAGGTTTGATCTTTTGCTATGTTGTGTAATGTCAAATACTGGCCCTGGTTGCCCTCAGGGATGAGGAAATTCTCACATAGACCCAAATGATGCTATGTAACCTTGCCTCCCAAGTTATCCCTGATTGGTAAATAAAGATGCCTACAGCTGGTAGAAGAGAGATAGGTGAGGTTTCCATTCCTGGACTTGGGAGTCTGAGGCAGGAGACCATGAGTAGAGGTAGGTGGAGAAAGGAGAAGATGCCATAGGGTAGGAGAGTCATGAAAACATGGCCATGAGGGCTGGCCACTGAGAGTTAAGAGCGGCCCAATTGGAACATAGCAAGTCATATTGGAGGGTTATTGACAGGAAACTAGGCATAATAGCACAGAGGGTAGATATCTGCCCAGCTCTGGTGCTGATTAAAGGCTTATTATAAATATAAAAGTTTTGTGTCTTTTATCTGGGAACTGAATGATCAAAGGTGGGGTAGAAACCCCCAATTGAGATTAAATATTTACTACAACAGCAAGCTTCTTATCTACTTATATAACAAATATTTATCAAGCATTTAACTAGCAGTTTGCAGAGTAGCAATCCTCTCAAGGAACAACCCTGGCTGCTGTCTGAGGTCATTGGGAACACGGATGGAGATCAACCATCGATACTATTGTAAAGGATCAAGGCCTGGGGTCCTACAAGCAAAAAGCAGCTTCTTTCTCTTGGGATTGCTGTGCAAAAGTTGAAAATATAGAACAGGGAGCTTGGAAAGCGGCTAACTCATTCAGCTTTTCCTAAATCTGGTACCTTAATGCTGAAATGTGGGGTAAACATAGAAATCAAGTAGCCCAAACTTGCCTTCATGGAGGATATAGAAGACAAAGACCTTAAAAGCTTCAGTCTCAAAGTTCCTGCATACTTGTGTGTTAAAGCTGGTATTTGAACTCTGGGGTCTTGTCTCCCACCCCAAACCCATTTTCCTACACAGGCTTAGCAATGCCTCACATGCTTGGAGTCACTTCTCAATAAATCTCTCTCTACTCGTCATCCATTCTGAAACAATGCCTGTCTTGTTCCTAAACCAGCAGAGCAAGGGGGTTCAGTTTTCCTGCATCGTCCTTGCCAGTAGTTGCTGTTGTTCCATCTTTTAAAATATAGTATCCACACGATGTTTACACAATGCCTTCCTGAGGTTTTGATTCATATTTCTACAAAGTCTACTGATGCTGCACATGTTTGTATGTGTTTACTGGTCATTTTTGTACCTCTTTGGGGGAAAGTTTGTTCAAATTCTTTCCTTGATTCTAATTTTGTTTTGTTTTTAATTTTGAGTTAGTTGTCAGAACTTCCTGTATTCTAGATAGAGTTTCATTTTATCACACACATGATTTGTAAATATTTTCATTCATTTTATAAGTTGTCTTTTCATAGTCTCAATGGTGCAGTTTTGAGTATAAAAGATTTAATTTCCATTGAGTCATCAATGATTTCAGTGTTTGTATTTTTGGTATTAATCCAGAAACTACTGCCTAAACCAGTATTTTTATTTTTAAAATATATTGCATACATTTTTTATTTATGTAATTTTTAGTGTGTGTAGTGTGTGTGTGTGTGTGTGTGTGTGTGTGTGTGTGTGTGTGTGTGCGCGCATGTGTGAATGGCTCAGTTGTCGAGGTCAGAGGACAACTTGCAGGACTTGGTTTTCCCTTGATTACGTGGCTCTGGAGAACAAACTCAGGCACCAGCCCTGGTGGCAAGTACTCTGCTCACTGAGCCATCTTGCCAATCCTGGATCCTCAACCTTAACAGGCACATTCTTCCACTGGTTTTAAATGTCTGTCTTTCTAATTATTTACTATTTCCCCTTTGTTTCCCTTCCTTCCTTCAGGTGCCCCACCCCTTTTTTTCTTTTGGATTGATTACACATTTCATTTCCTTTTTATCTGCTCTGCTTGTAAATCATCTATGAGTCTTCATTAATCTTGTGATTGCTTTAGAGTTTAGAGTACACATCTTAACTTATCACAAACTACCTTTGAGTCATGCATGGCATAAAAGGTTTGAAGCAGTACACTTCCACTTCTTCCTTTTAGACCTTGCTGAAATCATGGTCACATTTTACCCTTAAGTATATGCTGCACTGTGATTAATGTTGAAATGGCTAATCATCTTTTAAAGGTATTTAAACAATAATTAAAATCTTATCACATACTTGCCATCTCCTCTGCTGCTCCTCCCTTGTGTGGGGTCAGCCTCCCACCGGCATCATTTTCCTTGTTAAAGGACTCACTCTTTGCTCCTCAAATCGTCCAAACATTGGAAATGGAATGAACACTTCCAACCTCAGCCTATAAAGCCAAACTCACCCTCTGATGCCAAAACTCAGTAAAAAACATAGCAAAATAACAAAACCTGTGGATCAATTTCTTTGTCATCAATATAGATGTAGATGAAAAAGTCCCTAATAAAATATTTGCAACAATGTTGTGAAAACAAAATTTTCAACGATGTTTTGAAAAGATAGCAAGCCCTGATAAACTTTACTTCCTCCCAGGGATACTATGATGGTTCAACAAAGGCAAATCAATCAACATACTTATATTACTTACTTACATTCTTTTTTTTTTTATTGGAAATTTTATTTACATTTCAGATGTTCTCTCCTTACCCCATTTCCCCCCTCCCTCCCAGGAACTCACTATCCCTTCCCCCCTCCTCCTGCCTCCACGTTGGTGTACCCCCCACCCACCCTCCCCCGTACCTCACCTCCCCACCCTCAAATATCCACCCCCACGACACCCAGCCTTCATAGGACCAAGGATCTCTTCTCCCACTTATATATAGCTCCCTTGCATATATAGCTGGAGCCATGGGTCCCTCCCTAAGCACTCCCAGGCTGGTGGTTTAGACCCTGGGGGCTTTGGTTGGTTGGTATTGTTGCTTTCCTCATGGTGTCGCAAATCCTCTCAACTCCTTCAGCCTTCACTCTATCTTCTCCATTGGGAACCCCATGATCAGTTTGATGGTTAGCTGTGAGCATCTGCTTCTGAGTATGTCAGACTCTTGCAGACTTCTAAGGAGACAGCTATATCAAGGCTCCTGTCAGCATGTACATCCTGACATCCACATCAACGTCTACCTTTGGTGACTGCACATGGGATGGATACCCAGGTGGAATGGTCTGCAGAAGGCCCCTCCTTCAGTTTCTGTCCTGCACTTTGTCTCCATATTTGCTCCCTTGAGTATTTTGTTACTCCTTCTAAGAAGGACCGAAGCTCCCCTACTTGGTGGTCATTCTTCATGAACTTTATGTGGTCTGTGAGTTGAATCTTGGGTATTTCAAGCTTCTGGGCTAAAATCCAATGATCAGTGAGTGAATACCGTATATGTTCTTTTGTGATTGGGTTACTTCACTCAGGATGATATTTTCTAGTTCCATCCATTTACATAAGAATTTATCAAATTCATTGTTTTTAATAGCTGAGTAATAATCCATTGTGTAAATGTACTACATTTTTTGTATCCATTCCTCTGTTGAAGGGCATCTGGGTTCTTTCCAGTTTCTGGCTATTATAAATAAAGCTGCTATGAACATAGTGGAGCATATGTCCTTGTTATGTGTTAGAGCATCTTCTGGGTATATGCCAGGAGTGGTATAGCTGGGTCCTCAGGTAGTGATATGTCCAATTTTCTGAGGAACTGCCAGACTGATTTCCAGAGTGGTTGCACCATCTTGCAATCCCACCAACAATGGAGGAGTGTTCCTCTTTCCACATCCTCGCCAGCATCTGCTTCACCTGAGTTTTTGATTTTAGCCATTCTGACTGGTGTGAGGTGGAAACTCAGGGTTGTTTTGATTTGCATTTCCCTGATGACCAAGGATGCTGAACATTTCTTTAGGTGTTCTAGGCCATTTGCATTTCCTCAGTTGAGAATTCTTTGTTTAGCTCCGTACCTCATTTTTTAATAGGGTTATTTGGTTGTCTAGAGTCTAATTTCTTGAGTTCTTTGTATATATTGGATATTAGTCCTCTATCGGATGTTGGATTGGTAAAGATCTTTTCCCAATCTGTTGGTTGCTGTTTTGTCCTATTGACAGTGTCCTTTGCCTTACAGAAACTTTGCAATTTTATGAAGTCCCATTTGTTAATTCTTGATCTTAGAGCATAAGTCATTGGTGTTTTGTTCAGGAACATTTCCCCTGTGCCTAGGTATTCGAGGGTCTTCCCCACCTTCTCTTCTATTAGTTTCAGTGTGTCTGGTTTTATGTGAAGGTCCTTTATCCACTTGGACTTGAGCTTTGTACAAGGAGATAAGAATGGATCGATTT
Source organism: Mastomys natalensis (assembly GCA_021653895.1). NCBI lineage: Eukaryota > Metazoa > Chordata > Mammalia > Rodentia > Muridae > Mastomys > Mastomys natalensis. The sequence goes on along the minus strand of JAJTUV010001459.1, from coordinate 186,710 downwards.
GTATTCTTCTGCATGCTGTCCTCCAGTTGAACCAGCACCATTTGTTGAAAATGCTGTCCTTGTTCCACTGGATGGTTTTAGCTCCTTTGTCAAAGATTAAATGACCATAGTTGTGTGGGTTCATTTCTGAGTCTTCAACTCTATTCCACTGATCTTCCTGCCTGTCTCTGTACCAATACCAGGCTGTTTTTTACACTATTGCTTTGTAGTACAGCTTGAGGTCAGGGATGGCGATTCCTCCAGAAGTTCTTTTATTGTTGAGAATGGTTTTCGCTATCCTGGGTTTTTTGTTGTTCCAAATAAATTTGAGAATTTCTCTTTCTAGTTCTGTAAAGAATTGAGTTGGTATTTTAATGGGATTGCATTGAATCTGTAAATTGCTTTTGGCAAGATGGCCATTTTTACTATATTAATCCTGCCAATCCATGAGCATGGGAGATCTTTCCATTTCCTGAGATCTTCTTCAATTTCTTTCTTCAGAGACTTGAAGTTCTTGTCATACAGATCTTTCACTTGCTTGGTTAGATTCACCCCGAGGCATTTTATATTATATGTGACTATTGTGAAGGGTTGTCATTTCCCTAATTTCTTTTTCAGCCTGTTTATCTTTCATGTAGAGGAAGGCTATTGATTTGTTCGAGTTGATTTTATAACCTGCCACCTTGCTGAAGTTGTTTATCAGATTTAGGAGTTCTTTGGTGGAGTTTTGGGGTCACTTAAGTATACTATCATATCATCTGCAAATAGTGATATTTTGACTTCTTCCTTTCCTATTTGTATTCCTTTGACTTCTTTTTGTTGTCTAATTGCTCTGGCTAGGACTTCCAGTACTATATTGAATAGGTAAGGAGAGAGTGGGCAGCCTTGTCTAGTCCCTGATCTTAGTGGGAATGCTTCAAGTTTCTCTCTATTTAGTTTGATGTTAGCTACTGGTTTGCTGTATATTGCTTTTACTATGTTTAGTTATGGGCCTTGAATTCCTGATCTTTCCAAGACTTTTACCATGATGGGATGTTGAATTTTGTCAAATGCTTTCTCAGCATCTAGTGAGATGATCATGTGTTTTTTTTCTTTGAGTTTGTTTATATAGTGGATTACATTGATGGATTTCCGAATATTGAACCATCCCTGCATTCCTGGGATAAAGCCCACTTGATCATGATGGATGATTGTTTTGATGTGTTCTTGGATTCAGTTTGCTAGAATTTTATTGAGTATTTTTGCATCAATATTCATAAGAGAGATTGGTCTGAAGCTCTCTTTCTTTGTTGGGTCTTTGTGAGGTTTAGGTATGAGTGTGATTGTAGCTTCATAGAACGAATTGGGTAGTGTTCCTTTTGTTTCTATTTTGTAGAATAGTTTGAAGAGAATTGGTATTAGGTCTTCCTTGAAGGTCTGATAGAATTCTCCACTAAACCATCTGGCCCTGGGCTTTTTTTGGTGGGGAGAGTTTTAATGACTGCTACTATTTCTTTAGGGGTTATGGGACTGTTTAGATGGCTTATTTGCTCCTCATTTAACTTTGGTACTTGGTATCTGTCTAGAAAATTGTCCATTTCATCCAGATTTTCCAGTTTTGTTGAGTATAGGCCTTTGTAGTAGGATCTGATGATTTTTTGAATTTCCTCAGTTTCTGTTGTTATATCTCCCTTTTCAGATCTGATTTTTATTAATTTGGATACTGTCTCTGTGCCCTCTGGTTAATCTGGCTAAGGGTTTATCTATCTTGTTGATTTTCTCAAAGAACCAACTCCTGGTTTTGTTGATATTTTGTATAGTTCTTTCTGTTTCTACTCTGTTGATTTCAGCCCTGAGTTTGATTATTTCCTGATGTCTACTCCTCTTGGGTGTATTTGCTTCTTTTGTTCTAGAGCTTTCAGGTGTGCTGTCAAGTTGTTAATGTGTGGTCTCTCCAATTTCTTTTTGTAGGCACTTAGAGCTATGAGTTTTCCTCTTAGCACTGCTTTCATGGAGTCCCACAAGTTCTGGTATGATGTTTCCTCATTTTCGTTAAATTCTAGGAAGTCTTTAATTTCTTTCTTTATTTCTTCCTTGACAAAGTCATCATTGAGTAGAGCATTGTTCAGTTTCCACATGCATGAGGGTTTTCCCTTGGTTCTGTCATTATTGAAGACCAGCCTTAGTCCGTGGTGATCTGATAGGATGCAAGGGATTATTTCAATCTTTTTGTATCTGTTGAGGACTGTTTTGTGACCAATTATATGGTCTATTTTGGAGAAGGTACCATGAGGTGCTGAGAAAAAGGTATATTCTTTTACTTTAGGATGAAATGTTCTATAGATATCTGTTAAATCCATTTGGTTCATAACCTCTGTTAATTTCAATGTGTCTTTGTTTAGTTTCTGTTTCCATTATCTGTCCATTGGAGAGAGCGGGGTGTTAAAATCCCCCACTATTATTGTGTGGGGTGCAATGTGTGCTTTGAGCTTTAGTAAAGTTTCTTTTATGTATGTGGGTGCCCTTGCATTTGGAGTGTAGATGTTCAGGATTGAGAGTTCTTCTTGGTAGATTTTTCCTTTGATGAGTATGAAGTGTCCTTCCTTATCTTTTTTGATTACTTTTGGTTGAAAGTCGATTTTATTTGCTATTAGAATGGCTACTCCAGCTTGTTTCTTGGGTCCATTTGCTTGGAAAATTGTTTTCCAGCCTTTTATCTCTGAGGTAATGTCTGTCTTTGTCACTGAGGTGCGTTTCTTGTATGCAGCAAAATTCTGGGTCCTGTTTATGTATCCAGTCTGATAGTCTACGTCTTTTTATTGGAGAATTGAGTCCATTGATGTTGAGGGATATTAAGGAAAATGATTGTTGTTTCCTATTATTTTTGTTATTAGAGGTGGAATTATGTTTGTGTGGTTATCTTTTTTTGGGGTTGTTGGAAGATTACTTCCATGCTTTTTTCTAGGTTGTAGTTTCCTTCCTTGTGTTGGCGTTTTCCATCAATTATCCTTTGAAGTGCTGGGTTTATGGGAAGATATTGTGCAAATTTGGTTTTGTCATGGAATGTCTTGGTTTCTCCATCTATAGTGATTGAGAGTTTTGCTGGGTATAGCAGTCTGGGCTAGCATTTGTGTTCCCTTAGGGTCTGTATGATATCAGACCAGGATCTTCTGGCTTTTTTAGTCTCTGGTGAAAAGTCTGATGTAATTCTTATAGGTTTGCCTTTATATGTTACTTGACCTTTTTCCCTTACTGCTTTTAGTATTTTTTCTTTGTTTTGTGCATTTGGTGTTTTGATTATTATGTGACGGGAGGTATTTCTTTTCTGGTCTAGTCTGTTTGGTGTTCTGTAGGCTTCTTGTATATTTATGGGCATCTCATTCTTTAGGTTGGGGAAATTTTCCTCTATAATTTTGTTGAAGATACTGGCCCTTTAGATTGGGAATCTTCACTCTCATCTATACCTATTATCCTTAGGTTTGGTCTTCTCATTGGGTCTTGGATTTCCTGGATGTTCTGGGTTAGGAGCTTTTTGCATTTTGGCATTTTCTTTGTTGTGTCAATGTTTTCCATGGTATCTTTTGTGCATGAGATTCTCTCTTCTATCTCTTATATTCTGTTGGTGATGCTTGCGTCTATGACTCCTGATCTCTTTCCTACATTTTCTATCTCCAGAATAGTCTCCCTTTGAGATTTCTTTATTGTTTCTATTTCCATTTTTAGATCCTGGACGGTTTTGTTCAATTCCTTCACCTGTTTGGTTGTGTTTTCTTGCAATTCTTTAAAGGATTTTTTTGTGTTTCCTTCCTCTTTAAGGGGTTCTACCTGTTTACCTGTGTTCTCTTTCAATTCTTTAAAGGATTTTTGTGTGTCCTCTTTAAGGGCTTCTACCTGTTTACCTGTGTTCTCCTGTATTTCTTTAAGGGAGTTACTTGTGTCCTTCTTAAAATCCTCTATCATCATCATGAGAAGTGATTTTAATTCTGAGTCCTGTTTTTCCTGTCTGATGTGGTATCCAGGGCTTGCTATGGTGGGAGAACTGGGTTCTGATGATGTCAGGTAACTTTGGTTTCTGTTGCTTGTGTTCTTGCGCTTGCCTTTCGCCATCTGGTTGACTCTAGTGTTACCTGTGCTCACTGTGTCTGACTGGAGTCTGTCTTTCCAGTTATCTTGCTTGTGACAGATCTCCTCGGATTCCAGATGTCTCTGTGTTCCTGTGATCCTAAGCTCCCTCTGCTCTGGATGCAGTAGGTCCTCTAGGTTGCCTCAGGATCAGGTGTTTCCACCAGAGCAGACCAGTTAAGGTTCTGCCCCAGGCAAAAGGACCAGGGTCTGGGTGGAAGGGAAGTGTTATTCTGGAGGTGCGGGGTTTGGGTGCCTGCTAGTTCCTTAAGTCCCACCTGGCTCCCAGTTGTAACTCTGGGGCGTGGGGTAGTGGGCAAGGTGTCTTACCCTCTGCTCTGGATGCAGTAGGTCCCTCTAGGATGTCTCAGGATCTGGTGTTTCTGGAGGAGCCACTTACTTACATTCTTAATTGCATTACTTTCATACTATATGTATTATGTAAAAGTCAAGGAAGAGATTACATGCTCATCTGAATACATTTAGAAAAGGCCTTTGATGGGACTCAACTTTCTTCTATGATCCAATCCTGGAAGGAACTAGAATCCTGGAATACACAAAGACTGTATTTCATTATAACAAAGGCTATAGATGCTAACTCTGAATAGCCAACATTATAACTGAGTGGAGGAAATAATTGACTTTCCTCTTAAGAATGAGACAAGGACCTAGGGAGATGTCTTACCTCCTGTGTTGAAGAGATGTATTTGCTCTTGGGGAAAGTGCTTCTGTATCAGGAGCATGCACGTTAGGCCTTGTTACTGTCCACAGGCTGAGCCCTGTGCACACAATCCAGACTGTTTTCTTAGGTTCTGCACGTCTATATTCTATTTTTGAAGAATAACACATCTGCAAGATGACTAACTCCATCTTTACCTAAATCCATCACAGGTACAGGAACCTCACAGAGACAATAATGTAAATCTTGAGGGAGGAGGTTAAACACATAGGGAGCAAAAATTAAACCTGTATTTTTTTTTTTAAATCACCAAATCTATTAGGTAACAAGTTAATGTGTGTAATGTTGAAATTTTAAGGGTTTTCAGATTTCTCAAGCTTCATTTTCTGAAACCATAAAATTTCCTGGTTGTTCATTCATTTGTTTGAAATCAGCCCTTTGTACTTCATGGTGTGTTCTTGTCATCACTATTGACTCCTGGGATCCTAATGGCTTTGTGTGCCTTTCCCTTTGAGACAACAGTGCATGTGGTAGAGCACAACTTGTTGGATTTTTGTTAATGTATTTATTTAATTCCAGTTTGCTTTATTTTAATTGTTGACACTTAAGTTGTCAAATACTAGACGTGTTTTATTTATGATATATTTCAGGTTAGAGTCATGTTTATTATATGTTGATGTAAATATAGATTTAGTGTTTTGTGAGAGAGAGAGAGAGAGAGAGAGAGAGAGAGAGAGAGAGAGAGGTGTTCACTCCATGCATTCTTATTGGATTCAGTGCTGGTATTCTTAGCTACAGTAGTAAGTCTAGAGGAAGAAATAAGGGGGCATGGCACTGGCTCAGTAAGTAAAGTTCTTGCCACCCCAAGCTTGAGGACCTGAGTTAAATCTATAGCATCCATGTGAAAGTTGGGTACACTGGCACGTGCCTTGAATCCTAGCACCGAGGACTCAGAAAAATCTCTGGCTTCCTGGCTGGCTAGTCTATCAGATCAGCAAGTTCTAGGTTCAGGGAGAGACTCTGTCTCTAAATGTAAGCTGGAGAATAACAGGAAGACACTTGACTTTGACCTTTGGCATCCAATTGCATGCACACACATGCACATACACTGGCATACATGTATAAACCATGTACACATATAAATGTACACACACACAATATATAGGGCTGGAGAGATGGCTTAGTGGTTAAGAACTTGCTGCTCTTCAAGAGGATACAGATTCAATTCCTAGCTCCAACACAGCAGCTCACAATTCCAGTTCTAGGAAATCCGACATCCTCTTCTGACCTCAAAGTACATTAGGCCCACACATGCAGACATGCAGTCAAAACACTCATACACACAAAATAAAAAATTAAAACAAAGAAATACAAGAAGATACAAGGCCAGACTTAGTAGTAAAAGCCTGTAATCCTAGAACTTAAGAGGCTGACACAGGAAGACCATGAGTTCAAGGCCAGCCTGTGCTATGTAGTGAGACTCTATTTTTAAAACCAATCAACTTCTAAAAGGGATACAAACAGGAAAGAAAGAAGTCATAGTGTCCATATTTGAAGGTAATGTGGTTTTACACCTAAAAGACTCTAAAGATTCCACCGGAAAATTCCCAGATACCACAAACTCATTCAACAAAGATGCACAACGCAGAATCAACATGAAAACAACAGCTGTTGGGGAAAATAACTCCAGTCACAATAGACGCAGACAACAATTCAAACCCTGGGTGTAAATGTAACCAAGGAGGTGAAAGACCTTCACAGTGGAAGCTATAAAACACATAGACCCACAGAGCCAAAAGAGAAGCAGAGATTAGCCCCCATAGCTACAGTCATCAGAGTCTCAGCAAAGATATAAAAAACACTGGAGGAAAGATGGCCTCTTCAGCAAGTGGTGCCAGAAATCAATGTATAAAATCAAGGGAGAAGAGCCCAGCCTCTCTCTCTCTCTCTCTCTCTCTCTCTCTCTCTCTCTCTCTCTCTCTCACACACACACACACACACACACACACACACACACACACACGCACACACAAAACACTCCTTTCAAAATGGGTCATAAATCTTAATGCATGGCCTGAAACTTTGAAACGGCTGAACTCTAGCAGCTTGAGAGGAAACACTTCGATGACTTTCTGAGCCTTACTTAGTGGCTCAGGAAGCAGCAGTGAGAATTGACAAAATTACAGACAATCTGAAAGCTTCTAACAGCAAAAGAAGCGACTGTCCCAGGAAAGGGTCAGACTATGGAACGGGTAAAGTCTGACAGGAAACTGTCATTTAAACAAAGAACCAAACCACCATCAACAAAAACTCAGAAAGAAAATAATTCAGTTAGTAAGTGGACAACTTATTTAAACAGCTTTTTTTTAAAAAAAAAAAAATAAAAATAAAAGCACAGACAACTCATAAAGGAGTGTTTCAAAATATTAAATGAAAAGTCATGAAAAAAATGTTCAACATCTGGAAAATACAAATTCAAACTATATTGAGACTTTGTCCCAATAAAAATAGGGAAAAGAAAAATAAGCAAATATTAGTAAGGGTTAGAAGAAAAGAAACCATTATTACTAGCAGGCTAGTAGGAATGGAAATTCTTAAAGTCACTATGGAAATCAGTTGGTGATGGAGAGATGGCTCGACTGTTAAGAGCACGTCATAGTCTTCCAGAGGACCTGAATTTAATTCCCAGTGCCCATGTCTGGTGGCTCACAACTGTCAATAACACCCTCTGTTTGCCTCTATAAGCACTGTTCTCCCTTCTGCACACACACACACACACACACACACACACACACACACACACACACCATTTTTTCAAAACATATGAACTCAACCTAAAAGTTGAGTTCAACAGATGAATGGATAAAGAAAGAAAATGGGCCAGAACCTGGGAGGTAGAAGCAGAAGGATCAAAAGTCCCATACCATACAGGGCTACAAATGTATGGTGAATTCAGCTGCTTAAGACTGGACTGGCTGATACAAGACTGTATCACAAAAAGAAAGAAAGAAAAAGGAAAAGTACATATGTATGTGTGTGAGCTGTGCTAGCTGTAAAGAATAATAAAATTGTGTCATTCTCAGAAAAGTGGATGGGCCAAGAATCATCATAGTAAGTGAAATAAGCTAGACATAGGAAACAGATATTACATGTTTTCCTCTCATATATGGAATACAGATTTTTTTTTTTAAGGGAGAGTAAAAAGGGAGCTATTTGAGAAGAAAGAAGCAAGATAGGAAAAAGAGAGGAGACTGGGAGACAAATATGAACAAAGCATGCATTCTCTCTGTCTCTTTCTGTCTCTCTCTCTCTCTCTCTCTCCTCTGTCTCTCTCTCTCTCTCTCTTCTCTCTCTCTCTCTCTCTCTCTCTCTCTCTCTCTGTGTGTGTGTGTGTGTGTGTGTGTGTGTGTGTATGTGTGTAGAGATGGCTCAATAGTTAAGAGCAGTTGCTATTCTTGCAGAGGACTTGGTTTAGTTCCCAGCACCAACGTCTAGTGGTTACAACCACCCTTAACTCTAGTTCCAAGGGATCCAGCGCCCTCTTCTGGACTCTAGAGTAGCTGCATGCACATAATCACATACAGAAAGCAAGCATATACATACATTTTTTTAAGGAGTATTCGGACAAAATACACAAAAGAATCTTTTCCTCCTTATAGTGTAAAGCAGTTATGTATGATTCCTCGTTTTTGTTTGCCTGATACAGTCTGTATTTTGCCTCATTTCTGGAGATCTCACTACTGTAGAATTCTAGGTTGTCAGCACTGTTTTTCTCTCATTCTTAAAGACACATTTGGGTTCTACTAGTGCTGACCCCTCTGTGAAGTCGCTGCATCCACTGTTATCTCTCCATGTACCATGCAGTTCTGGTTCCTTACTTTTATCATTATCATTAGCTTTGGACACTTTAATTTATGATGACCAAGGTACAATTCTTTTCTTCTTACTTCTTTCATGTTAACAGTTTTAATGAAATCTAGAGGGACTGTTGCAATAATTCACTGAGTAAAGACACTGCTGCCAGGCCTGATGACTTGAGTTCAATACCTGGGACTCACCCAGTAGGAGACTGGAGTTGGCTCCTGAGAGTTGTCCTTTGACTGTGAGGCACTTGTGCATGCACACACATGTATACACACAACTAAGTAAAATATAAAGAAGTAGATGCAAAAATTGGGTTATTATTTTTTCAAATATTTATTCCTGCTTTGTCCTTCGAAAGCCCCATTCATAACTCTAGCATACTGCCCCAGTCTTCTCAGATCACCAATGCTTATTTTCTAATTACAATTTTCTCTGTGTCTGGGTTCATATTTATTTGCCTCGTTGGATTCACCGATCTTTTATTACTGTTATTTTGCAGTATCTAATCTTTGAATCCCATACAGTTTAATAAAATACTTTTGTGTGCATGCTCATATATGTACATATGCCCATAGAGGTCAAAAGAGGGCATCAGCTGCTCTGGAGTCACAGGCAGTTGTTAAATACCCAGTGTGGGTTCTTGAAAATGAGGTCTCTTAAGTCCCGAGGCAACCCTGCAGCCTGCTTCCATTCATCTCTTGGCTTAGGCATTGGGGCATTGCAGTTTTTGTCTCTAGAAGTTCTGAGAGATGAAAACCACAATGCCTCTCAGAATTGTCCTATCTCTGTGTGACATGGAGGACATATGAAATATGAACTTCCACAGTCCTGCCTACAAAGTTAAACGCAAGATACAAAGGTGTCTTATGCTGCATCCCAGAATAAACACCAAGTGTATATGTGAGAATACAAATTGTATCCACTATCCGATGTTGATACTTATATGCATCCAGTCAGAAATTACCAGAAAAACAAATACATAATAAGGATAAATGTGACTGATTTTACTTTCCCACAACTGATATAGATGGTAGAAGATAAAGCCTGTCGGGAGGAAGCACTGGGCCTGATCTTGTGTGTTTCTCTAGTTTCTTTGGTTGGTCTTCTGACTGTTTGAAGGAACCCTTCTGGAGGCGTCTACCCATGCAGTGCTCTCTCTCCTGGAAACTGTCCACCTACTCTAACCCATTCTTCCTGGATTCCTCATTTTATCTTAAGTCAGAATTCACCATAGTCTGCACAGGTTTCCTCAAACTGTGACAATGAGCTAAGCTAAGCCTCAGGCTAATGTCACTTACTGAATCTCTCAGAGGCCAGAGTTCTACATGACATCATGTCTGGTGGCTTGGAAATTGTTGCCTCATATATTTTGTTAGTTCCTTGTTTTCATGCAGGGATTTTATCTTGTCCAGAAACAGTAGTAGCAGCAGCAGTAGCAGTAATAGCACAGTAGTAACAGTGGTAGTAGCAGTAGCATAGTAGTAATGGTAATGGCAATAATAGCATAGTAGTAGTGGTAGTAGTAGTATTAGTGGTAGTTATTGTAGTAATGGTGGCAGGAGTAATAACGTCAGCAGTAATGGTGGAAGCAGCAATGGCACAGTCGTGACAGTGTTTCCTATTCTCTTCCCTCCTCCTCACATTATCTTCAAACGGCAGCGTTTTCTTCTCTTCCTTTCCAGTTTTCCTGGTTATCATTTCTTTTCCTTGCGTTATAATCTGCAGAGCCATGACAGTAGCAACTGTTAGTCGTGCATTCTTTGGCTTATTCTTAACTTCATGTTTCCTTGCATTTGAGGTGATCTGGGTTTGAAGCCTTTTTGCTTTGTTCTGTTTCACTAAGGTCACCGGTTCAATGGACACTGCTGTGTGCTGCTCTTCGGCTGCTCCCTAACTCGGCAGGTACAACCAGGTTGTAAATACCCATGGTCTTAATCAAGATAACCCAAGCCTTATGGGAGAGCTCAGATTTTCTGGGAAGAGGTAGGACAGTCTACAAGTGTGAGGTCCAAAGGTCTTTAGCCATCTTTGTCAAACCTGAGGTGACCTTGAGGTGGAAATGGCGGCTCAGCTTTGAGATCATCAGAGGCTTCTGGTTAAGTGCTGATTTCAGTCTAGCCTGTCCTAATCACAGGAGTCATTGCTCTGGCTGCTTCTCTAATCTCAGGGAGATTAATTAATGATCTAAGGCTCCCAGCCAGGTGGTCAATGGTCACAGGGCTACTGAGCCATCTACGGGGACAGACAGACAACCCAGCACAGAGCTCCTGGTCACAGTTCATTGCTCCAGCGTGGAGGAGATATCTCTCTTTGTCGCTCTCTGTCTCTGTCTCTGTCTCTCCCTCTCTCTGTCTCTCTCTGTGTGTCTCTCTGTGTGTGGGTCTGTGTGTTGTGTTTGTGTGTGTGTGTGTGTTTGTGTGTGTGTGTCCCCAGCCCTAAACTTACCCAGTAACCGAACTACCCTGCACATCAGAATTGGTTTGCCACCTGCTCCTAGGCTCTGCCGGTTCTGGTGTAGTTGTTTATGGTGTTGTGTGATCACCTCTACTCTTGCATGCTATGTTTATGTTTATTTTCACATTTTTACAAGTCAAGTACTTTGGAAGATAATGATGATTCACGAAAATAAACGCCTTTGAGGGAGGTACATTAAGTTGCTAAAATGGCCCTCTCACCTTCTTGCCCAGCTTTCCTTATTCTTCTACATCTCTGATGTCACTTCACCGGAGACAACAGAAACCAGTGAACAGCGGGAATAGGCAACAGGTCCTTAGACCTAGATGGTGGTACCATAGATCTCCATTTACTTGACTTGTAGATGGGGTCTTCTGAATGAAAATGGAATGGTCCTCAGTCCTGCCACAGTCTCGTCCACGTTAACCTCGCTCCCATCACACCCATCCTTTCTCTGGCACACCTTGAGCCAGTTACTGGGAGGTTGGCCTCACACATCTCTGGTTTGCATATATGCTTTTCCTTTTGCAAATCCTACTGAAATTACTCTTTGTCCAGACAGTGAGCTCCTGTTTGTCCTTCAAGATCAGGCCTGGAGACCTCTGCCTCTGCAGACAGTCACGATTTCTCTCATGTCTGTTCCTGCAAGCATGTCGCATGTTCCAGCTGCTGCTTCTGTGATACGTACCAATGTCTATCCTTTTACATTGTCAGTCACTGCTGAGACACCGTGAGTCCCTTCTCGGTGCCAGTATCTCTCACCTGAAAAGTGAGTTATATCAAAAGGGGCACTGGTGACCATACATCCCGTTCCCCATTCCTGTCCCTTGCTCTCCCCCATCCCCAGGAAGATGTACAGAGGAACTGCCACATGAGCTCTGAGTCTTCTCTTCAGAGTCTCTGCCATGTGTCTGTCCTGGGACTGGGGCCTGTCATGCTGTCCCTTTCTGTCTGTCTGTCTGTGGCAAGGATAATTTTTATAATAAACTCCTTAGTCCCATTTGAGGGTCCCTCCTGACCCTCTCCTCTGAAACCCTCCACATGTATTTCCTCTCTGTGCCAACAGCATCCCTGATTCATCCTCCGCTCCCTGAGTGGAACTTCACTTGATGAGTACTCTCGATTTTCTGCTTTCCCATCTAAACTTTTTCAAAACCTCTATCACCTAGCATTCCCATTTGGGATCCTGAAACTGCTGCCTAGATTGAGGACATGTTCTGAAGAAGACACATCCTTTGACAACGCCTTTTCTGAGAGACTGCCACCACCAGTCTACAGAACTCTGAAAGATCCAGGAACAACCAAATTGTATGGAAACCTTCAGATTGGACCTTTCCAAGTCTTCTGTAACATTCTCAGCCCAACCCTCCACCCAAATTCAATAAACAGAGAGTATCCTCAGACTTATGGTTCTCCCATTTCACCCCCATCCCCGAGTCCTTGCATGGCAGGCATGCACCAGCATGACTTATTATCATGGACATTAGACTCTGAGCCAGTCGGCGGTTTTCAGCTACTGCCACAGGCACACCTATCTTCTGTATCTCCTTCTGTCTTTCTACCCTGCTCATCCTTCATTGTGCATCATCTCTACAACTTATAAGACATTCGCGAAACAGCCTATATTTTTAAATTTAATGTTCACTTAAAAAGGAAAAAAAAAAAAAAAAAAAAGAGGGGCTGGAGAGATGGTTCAGCAGTTAAGAACACTGCTCTTCCAGAGATCCTGAGTTCAATTCCCAGCAACCATATGGTGACTCACAACCATCTGTAATGGGATCCAGTGCCCTCTTCTGAAGGCAGCTGCAGTGTACTCATATAAATAAAATAATAAATAAAACTTTTTTAAAAAAAATCACAACAGACTCAGCTCTGTTTTCTCGTCTGCTTCCTGCCTTACACACATCTGTAAGGCAGAAACCTCCACATTCAGCTCCAACTCCCCATCCTCATGTGCAGCATGCTGTAAATGCTTCATGCACATCTGTGCACATCTGGTGAGCAACTCACTTCACAAAGTAGTCACCAGTGGTGCTTCCCTCCTCCTCGGAATTCCACAGCGTCCTAATTTCCCTTGCCTCCTATTCCACTGAAATATGTTTGCAATTCAACAATTATTTTGTGTTTATGCCTATGTCTGCAGTGTGTGTGTGTTGTGTGTGTGTGTGTGAGGGAGGAGGAGAGAGAGAGAGAGAGAGAGAGAGAGAGAGAGAGATTGGAGGCCAGAGCTAGTGACAAGTGTGCTTCTCATCACTCTTCACTTACTCTTTTGAGACAGGATTTCTCAGTAAATCTGGAGCTCACACTTTTGGCCACACTGGCTGGCCAGGAGCTCCTGGGACCCCTCCATTTTTATGTCGTGCTGGGGATCTGAACTCAGGTGTTCGAGCTGGTAGAGCAAGCACTTTACCCACTGAGCCATCCATCTTCTTCCAGCCCCAGGAACAACTGAACACTTTTAAAACAACACCTTTGTAATTTGTTTTACTTCATTTCTTTAGGCAACGATGGGTCGCTCTTTAGTAGCAAATCTTCACTCACTGAAACTACCAAGCAAAGAATGTTCCCAAGCCTGACAACCTGAATGGGGTCCCAGGATCCACTGATGGAGAAAATAACTGATTTCCATGAGTCCTCCTTTGGCTCCCACACCCATTTTATGGCGCACACACAGAGACACACATGTGCGCACCACACACACACACACACACACACACAACAGGATATATGCTGGCATTTAACTGTAAGTTCAGCACACAGGAGGCTGAGGTCAGACTGGCTTATATAGTACATTCCAAGCTGGGTTGGACTCCAGAGTGATACTCTGTCTCAGTGACTGTGTGCAGAGAGACAGCTATCTGATCACTTTGCAGAGACGGAGCTGGTATTCCGGTGAAAAGAAACTTTCTCATCATCTACTACAATTTTGTGTTGAGTTTCAAATAATTCAAGCGTTTTGGGATGTCATAGCCATTAAAATTTCTAGTACACTTTGAAAAAATTCTTTCCTGTTTCTTATCTGCTGGGTTTATCTCAGGCACAGCTACACAATTCTACATGAATTCCATCATCTCCAATTTGAATGACCAAAACCAGTGCCCAGGCTGGCCATGAAACACCTGTTGCAAGCATTATTGGCCACATGATGCCATCTAGTGGCAGTAAATGTAACCACCTTCATTTATTTCAGAAACAGAGCAAGAAGGTACATTCAGGATGTCAGTGTCAAGCCACAGAAAAGAGTACATGTGACACTATGTTTGGTAGGATGTGTTTGTACTAGCAGCCAAGGCAGTCAGTCAGGGTCCCATGTGTCCCACGCTTCTTCAAACTCTTCTGCATAGCCAAGGATGGTCTTGACCTTCATTCTCCACCTCCAGAGTGTGCATTATACAGGTGTGCTCCAACATATCCAGTTTATGACATGCTGGGTTCCATGTACACTAGACAAAAACTCTACCCACTGAGCTACACCCTCTAGGTCTCTTCTCCTATTCTAATCTCTCGTTCATTGCCTGCAAGTCCAGCAACCTTACTGATTTCTAAAACAAAGGGAACACTAATACCTCGAGTAAATGACTCCACTTTTTCTTTTTCATCTTCTGCAATGCCATATCCAGAACCAGATCAAGATAACACCTTGCCTTGGATTATCCATGTTTAGAATTGAAAATTCTTTTTTTTTTTTTTTTGGTGTTTCGAGACAGGGTTTCTCTGTGTAGCCCTGGCTGTCCTGGAACTCACTCTGTAGACCAGGCTGGCATTGAACTCAGAAATACACCTGCCTCTGCCTCCCAAGTGCTGGGATTAAAGGCATGTGCCACCACCGCCCTGTAGAATTGAGATTTCATAAGCAGCAGTCTTCCTTGCCCCATAAGCCTGCCTTGGCTGTAAATGGTTAAAAAGACTTTGGTCAGCCTTGGGCACTGTACAACTTCAGTTCTGGGAGCCCGGATCCCAGATCTGTGACACGGGAAGCTCACTACTTTAGTACATACCTTCCTCGGCCTTAAGCTCTCTGACTCTCAGTTTATCCAGCTCCCAAGCCTAGGTCCTCTTTCTAGAAGCATCCAGCATGTTGGGGTTCTCTAAAATGAAGGTATCATTGGTCAGATGGTGAGAGCAGGCTATGCACCTCTACCTGGACATCCAGGTAGAGCTGGCTTTGTTGGTGCGGGGCATCCCAGTAGAGCAGAGCTGGACCTGTTGGTGTAGGCACCGGAAAGCTTTCCCTGATGGCCCCAGTCAAGGCCTTTACCAGCTGCCCTAGGCAGGAGAGCTGCCACCCCCACCCCTTGCCTCGGCTAAAAGGGTGAGGTGGCCCTGGTGGCACAGGCTCAGGAAAGCAGGATTGCTGACCAGTTACCATCAGGCCCAGATCCAGTGCTTTGAGTTGGTCCATCTCAATATCTACACCATCTGCAGTTATTTGAATATGCTTGGCCCACAGGAAGTGGCACTATTAGGAGGTGTGGCCTCGTTGGAATAGGTGTGGCTTTGTTGGAGGAAGTGTGTCACTGTGTAGGCAGGCTTTGAGGGCTCCTAGTGCTCAAGCTCCGCCCAGCCGGGGAAAGAGAGAGCTGCCACAGTAAATTGTTAAACCACACTGTGCTCCCAGCCGGTACACTCACTGCTCTGCACCCGCCTAAGAGCTCTAGATTCGTGAATGAAAAGACACGCGCGCTCTCGCACGCGCTGGCGCGCGCACACACCCTTTATATTTAATAAGCCTTCACTTGCTCAGTGACTGGGCACTTCCACAGCTCCCCACAGTTAGCACACACTCCCCTCTGGTATTCCTGAGTTAACACTTTCTAAATCTACATTTTATCTTTGCTTCCCTGTTTCCTTCTGGTCAGTCCTCCCATGGGGCCCCTTTCCCTCTGTGCCTACATTTCGGCCATCTCATCCTCCTGCTCCACGGTGTGGTCTATCCTACACCCCTCTCATGGTGGAGTCTCTTCTCTCCTGTTTCTTGCTGGGGAATCCTAAAAGTCCTGACTCTGTCCCTCTGCCCAACCATTGGCCTTTGGGTCTTTATTGATCAATCAAACACAATTGGGGACAGAGACCCTCAGCGTCTGGACACATAGATTCCCATGTGATGTTGGGAGCTGAATTAAGACAAAGCATTAGAATCAATCCCCAACAGAGAGCCTCCTCCCGGCTGCTTGTGAAAGAGTCTTCAGATCAATGGGTAGAACTCTCGGCTCCTCCAGCACCATGTCTGCCTGGATGCTGCCATGCTTCCCACCATGATGATAATAGACTAGATTGAATCTATCAATGATGATGAAAATGGTGGTGCCAGAAAGATCAGAAGCTTAAAGCTATCCTTGGCTACATAGTTAATTCAAGCCCAGTATAAGCTATGTGAGGCTGTGTTTCAAAATGAAGTATCAAAATAAGCAATATCTTATGGCATGTGAAACATATACATTGAAATTTCATTGCCCATAAATAATTTTTTTAAATATTCAGACATCCATTTGTACACTGTGGCCATTTTTGGCTGTGAATGCAGAGTGGAGTACTGTGGGGCCGGAGAGCAGAGGACTGGTCTGCTGAAAGATGAAACTTTGTCACAAGTGGGACAAGGTGTGCTACAGGGTGTGTGTGAAAAATTCCAAGGGACAAGTAGCGGTGTCACCTCTAACATGGAGAGGGCGATCCTTTACCTGGACTTGCTGTGGACTCTCTCCACTTTGGCCACAAAAAGACACCATGCAGGCAGAAATGGCACATTTTGGCGGCTGTTGTGTCTGAGAACTGGGTTCATGTGTTGTAGCTGTCACTGTTCCACAGCCTGGGTTGCTCAAGCAATAGACCTTAATGGACCCACAATTCTGGAGGCTGGACGTGGTGTGAGATCCAGTGTGAGCAGAGCCCAGGTCCTGTGAGAGAAACATCTGCTTCAGGTTGCTCTCCTGGCCTCCAGCAACTGCTTCTCACTGAGTTGGGTAACTTTAGTCTTCACTCACGTTCTTGCCGGGCACGTCTCCATTTCCAAATCTCTTCTCTCCATAATGACAGCAGCTTGTACTGAAATACCCCACCACCACCACTTCATTACGACCTCTGCAGCCATCTTGTTCCTGAGACCGCGGGGTTGGGGTTGGGGTTAGGACTTCAATGGGTGACTTTCAGGGAGATCCAGTTCAGATCAACCCATCTAAGCCCTAGCTGCATGGAACAAAGAAAAATTTCCAACGCTATGCTTTCTTTTTAATTAATTTTAGTAAACTGTGAAGTGGAGAATTATCTAATTTTGATGGCTGATTCTCTTCAAGATGTAGTGTGAAAGTAAGAAAAGAGACCACTAGTGTTTATCTGCTGTTGAATATAAAAACAAAGTTTCTTTCCCAAATTGCCCCAAATGTGTTAGCACACAAAACAACCCTCCAAATCCCTATTTTCTTTGATTTTTTTCTCTAAAACACCATGTTGGGTCTTTGTCATTTCCCTTACTCATGTGGAGGGCTGTTCTGACATTGTGAATCATTTCCTGTATCAGTGACAGCTGCAGTAAGACCATCCAAACCAGCTCAGTACAATGTCTCAAATTTTCATTAAGACCTACTGGGCATCAAGTGCATGATCATGACATGTACATAGTCAAACCAAGAAATGACACTGTGACAAAGTAATGGGAACCCTGATTCTACCTCTTTTTTTTTTTTTTTTTTTTTTTTTTAAGATTTACTTTTATTAGATTAATTGATTTTATTTTATGTGCGTTTTGTCTGTATTTGTTTATGTGCACCACATGAGTCCTTAGTACCCATGGAGGGCAGAAGAGGGCATTGGGTTCTCTGGAACTGGAATTACCGATAGTTGTGAACCATGATGTGGATGTGGAGGACCGAACCTGGGCTCTTAACCATTGAGCCATTTCTCCAGTCCTCAGATTCTATCTCTTATCAGCTGGGTGGTTTTGGATGATGTGATTATGAAATTCATGATCTACCTCCCTCCCAGAAGAGGGAGGGAGGGTTTGGGTGATATGTTGAATCAAATGATAGACCAAGACCCAGTACAAGATGGCTTCTCTTAGCTCCTATACTCTGTTGTGTAAGTGGAGACTGAATTTTGCTTCATGATTGATGCCTCTCTCTCTCCTTGGTGGAGGGGGTTTTCACTTGACCAGATGGTGTCACTTAGACAGGGAGTTGCCTTCTGTGACCTCTAAGGTGCATTTTGAATACAAAGGAAAGCTGGAAGACCTGTCCATAGGAGGAACACTACGGATTATCATAGCGGGAACAAAACATGACCAACAACTGGGCATGGAGGATGATTGCACAGGAGTGGATATCCAGCATGTCATTCATTAGCGGCCATAAACTTGGTAAAAGGTGACTCCACACCAATGCCAACTGGGCAGAGGCATTTATTAGGCACCTGGGGTATGAAAGATGCCTGGCTCTGTGGCTCATTAATTAGTGCTAAGGCTGTTAAGCACTCTGATGTCATCAAATAGGAATAGCAATGCAAAAACGAAGCCGCTCTGTGGAGATTTTCATTGATAGGAAATGCTGCTGTAGGAGCCACTGAAGCCTCCTGGACAGGATATTTGCAGACACAGGGAACTCTGGGAACATCTCTGGGTTGAATGGACTTCTGTCCTATGACCTGAGTGTGAGGTTTGAGGCCCCATCCCAGCAGAAACAGGGACAGGCCAGCTATGCTCTGCACATGCTGTCCTGTGCCTCAGCACACCAAGCTCTCCTCAGCTCATCCTGTTTGGTGCTGTTGGAGAGAGGGTAAGTGTCAGGGAGGGAGCAAGGTGGAGAGAGGCAGAGGCAGGGGAGTGTCTGATTCTGAAAGCGGAGGACAAGGAGGTGTGAGACACCAGGTGAATTAGGAAACGGTGCCCTTCCTCAAGATCTGTCAGGATCTTCCTCTTCTATCTGTCAGGAAATCACCCTGATAGTCTGCCGTGGTTTGGCAAGAACAAGATGGCTGCAGGTGTGCTGAGTGCAAATCCTCACTGTCTATAGTGTGAACAGACTCCCCTAGGGCTTGAGTAGTGAACAGCTGTGAGATTAGCCCAAGAGACAGACTGGGGTCAGAAAACCTGACTGGACCATTTCAAGCCATTCATTGCCTTGATTTTTCTCCTTCAAGAAACAGTTGTTTAAAAGATTAAAGACAATGTGCCCAAGCTTCTGAGTACATAATGAATCCCAAGTCAGGGCAAAAGATACTGACATTAGGAATGGTGAGGGGTTGAGGGCCTGTAGGAGAATCAACTGAGCTATAGGAAGCAAGGGCAGTTGCCCATCGAGCCTCCCTCACCTCTCTCCTCAAGCTCTACAGGCAGAGAATGTCGACTTTTGTTGGTGATAATATGGGTTGCCATTGAGTTTAGTCAGAGTCTTTAAGTATTGTAATTTCATTAAAAGTCTGCAGGAGAGAGGAATATTTAATGTTTGGAGGGGTCCAGGTAGGAGGAAGGCCCTGTTATAAACTTGATTTCCATATGCGACATCAGCTGACAACAACCTGCATGTCCTGTCTCTATACCCCAATCAACAATCTCCTGACACACAATTTTCTGGCTTTCAGTACAAATGGGATGTATTTATGGATGGGAGAAATTGCCAGGATTCCTTTTATTAGCATTTCAACTCATGGGAAATGAGCATAGCATACTTAAGTGGTCCCCAAACGAATGTTAAGACTGAGGACACCCCCAGTTCACCAGATCATGGAGGGAGTTGGTAGCAAAATGCAAGACACCAGCAGCTGAGAGAACACATGGTTTGCTTTGATAAGTGTTGAATCTTCCAGAACATTATTCTTTCTGATTGTGGCTATTCTTTGAAGCTTTAGACATCCAGGAAAGGGATAGCAGAAACCCAACCAGGGATAGGCAGAGTAGAGAAAACCTGTAATCCCAGCACTCAGGAAGCAGAAGCAGAAAGGTGCTGAGTTTGAGACCGGTCTAGGATACATGGCAAGATATTGGCTTAAAGTAAGTGAATGCATAAATGGTGAGTAAATGAATGATCAGAAGTAACCCAAAGCAATGCCAGGAGCACTGGCCAAAGTTTAAAATCTGCCTCTGTAATAGGTCATTGGAAAAAGCTGTAGTAAAATACATGTCACTTTCTCCTTGCAATGAGAAAATCAGGAGAATTCTCTTCCATGTAAAAGAAGCAGAAATAAGAGCAACCAAAAGAGATAAAGAGACTCCTGCCAAGCCTGAGGCACAAAGCTGCCTGGAAAGGCAGGAGCAGAGAGAACAAATACATAATCCACTGGCTACCCTAGGCTGTGCATGTCTCATAGGAAGGGGCAGATGACAGGTCCCACAGCCTCTGTATCTTTCTATCACCTGTGTTGTGTTTTATAAAAAAGAAAAAAAAAGAAAAGAAAGAAAGAACCAGGACATGTTTGTAGAGGTCCAATATGGTAAGGTGAAATCGGGTGCCTCTGTGGGGTCCATGCCAGGGCATCCCTCCCCCCTGAGGTACCAGTCATATGATGGATGTAGTATGGAATAGAGTTAGGGCATGGGAAGGGGAGTTGAGGAGAGAGTAGAGACACACACAGAGAGACAGAGAGAGACAGAGAGACAGAGACAGAGAGAGAAAGAGAGAGAGAGAGACAGAGAGACAGACAGAGAGAGACACAGAGAGAGAGAGACAGAGAGAGAGAGACAGAAAGAGAAAGCTTAGCCAGGAACATATAGAGAGAGGGGGTAGGGGGACAGAAGGAAGAGAGAGGGTAAGAGGGTAAGAGAGTGAGGAGGGACAAACAGTCCCTTTCACGGTGATTTAGGCATACCTAACTGTTGCCAGGTAACTGTGGAGCGGAGCCTAGAAGGAATGCTAACAACCTGCCCTTGCTCACATAGCCCACAGATGGCTGACATTATTGACTGGAACCATCTCCAGGAAGCTGCCCTGGCTCAGATAAAGATTCTCACTGACACTAATTTGTCCCAGTTCCAGACTCTCCTTAAAGGACTCTGAGAGCCAGGAGCACTGTGCCTGGGAGACCCCGAGACTGTGGATCCTGCTCTGTGCCCCCTTTTCCCCACATCCTCCATAGTGAGAGCCCAGATACCCATGATGCCTGAGACAATGAGAGCATCTTCCTTCAGAGCTGAGAGGTGGCTTCAGAGACTTGGTGTCCATCAGACTATGGTGAAAACGCTGAGGCATTGAGCCCAGAGGCCTGGCTCCAGGGACAGATCTGGAAGCAGAGAGTATCTGAAATAGATGCACATACCTTCACCTCTAGAGGGTGCTTCAGCTATAACATATATTGTGGATGGTGATTTTTTTTTTGTTTGATTAAGACTGGAATTTCCTTTTTGACAATGACGGTGGCTGGAATCACCACCTCCTTCTCCTCCGAAAATACGTGAACAGTTTGTGGGCGTTCTGAAAGGTCAAAGCAGACAAAAGCCACAGTTGGAAGAGCAGCTAACCCAGAGGCCTCACACTCTAATGCCAAACTTATGAGTAAGCAAGGCTGTTGGCTTCTGACAGAGAAGTTTCATTGGCAAGGTCTTTTGATATCTTTCCAGGTGATTTTTTTTTTTAAACACAGGATCTCATGTAGGCCCCAAACCCACTAGATATCTGAAAATGATCTTAAAATTCTAATTCTCCTGCCTCTCCTCCCAGTGCTGGAATTCCTGACATAGGTAACTGTGCCTGGTCTGTTTGGTCTAGACTTTGCACTCTATAATTGAGCTGAGTCCCTAGCCATCTGATTATTTAATATAAGACCCATCCTCTGGCCTCAGGACCCTTCTCTCAGTGGCTCTCTGCTCCTCACTCACTCACTCCCCTTCCCCATTCCCTCCTCCTTTAATGGCTTGGATCTTGGAATAGGAACACTGCATCTTCCACAGCAGAGAGCCCAGAAAGTTTATCTTTCAAATCTAATCACCCCTGAGGTGGTGAAGGAGCTATTAGTAATTGGTCCAGGATACCATGCAAAAAGCAGGACCATTCTGGGCAAACCTCAGTCACCCAGGCATTTTGTGACCCCTGAGTCAAGGCTCTTGGGGAAGATTCTACTGAAAACCCTCCCTGGTATAGGGCTTGGCAAACCTCAGAGCACATCTGTGCTTTTACATTAATGGAGGTTCACAAAAAGCACGTAGGCTGCCAGCAGGATCGAGGTCCTTTGTACAGCTGTACAGCTGAGAGATGCTGGAAGCAGGAAATGATATGATTGTCTACAAAAGAGACCGAGTCTTTGTACAAGGAGATAAGAATGGGTTGATTTGCATTCTTCTACATGTTGTCCTCCAGTTGAACCAGCACCATTTGTTGAAAATGCTGTCCTTTTTCCACTGGACAGTTTTAGCTCCTTTGTCAAAGATCAAGTGACCACAGGCATGTGGGTTCATTTCTAGGTCTTCAATTCTATTCCATTGATCTTCCTGCTTGTCTCTGTACCAATACCATGCAGTTTTTATCACTATTGCTCTGTAGTACACCTTGAGGTCAGGGATGGTGATTGCTCCAGAAGTTCTTTTATTGTTGAGAATAGTTTTCGCTATTCTGGTTTTTTTTTTTCTTTGTTATTCCAAATGAATTTGAGAATTTCTCTTTCTAACTCTGTGAAGAATTGAGTTGGGATTTTAATGGGGATTGTATTGAATCTGCAGACTGATTTGACAAGATGGCCTTTTTTACTATATTAATCCTACCATTCCATGAGCATGGGAGATCTTTACATCTTCTGAGATCTTCTTCAATTTCTTTCTTCAGAGACATGAAGTTCTTGTCATACAGATCTTTCACTTGCTTGGTTAGATTCACACCAAGGTATTTTATATTATTTGTGACTATTGTGAAGGGTGTCATTTCCTTAATTTCTTTTTCAGCCTTTTATCTTTTCAGTAGAGGAAGGCTACTGATTTGTTTGAGTTGATTTTATAACCAGCCACTTTGCTGAAGTTTTTTTTTTTTTTTTTTAATCAGGTTTAGGAGTTCTCTGGTGGAAGTTTGGGGGTCACTTAAGTATGCTATCATATCATCTGCAAATAGTGATATTTTGACTTCTTCCTTTCCTATCAAGTCCAAATGGATAAAAGACCTTCACATAAAACTAGATACACTGAAACTAATAGAAGAGAAGGTGGGGAAGAACCTTGAATACTTGGGCACAGGGGAAAAGTTCCTTAACAGAACACCAATGGCTTATACTTTAAGATCAAGAATTGACAAATGGGACTTCATAAAATTGCAAAGTTTCTGTAAGGCAAAGGACACTGTCAATAGGACAAAATGGCAGATTGGGAAAAGATCTTTACCAATCCCACATCCAATAGAGGACTAATATCCAATATATACAAAGAACTCAAGAAATTAGATTCCAGACAACCAAATAACCTTATTAAAAATGGGGTACAGAGCTAAACAAAGAATTCTCAACTGAGGAAACTCAAATGGCAAAGAAGCACCTAAAGAAATGTTCAGCATCCTTAGTCACCAAGGAAATGCAAATCAAAACAACCCTGAGATTCCACCTCACACCAGTCAGAATGGCTAAAATCAAAAACTCAGGTGATAGTAGATGCTGGCAAGTATGAGGAGAAAGAGGAACATTCCTCCATTGTTGGTGGGATTGCAAGATGGTGCAACCACTCTGGAAATCAGTCTGGCAGTTCCTCAGAAAATTGGACATATCACTACCTGAGGACCCAACTATACCACTCCTAGGCATATACCCAGAAGATGCTCTAACATATAACAAGGACACATGCTTCACTATGTTCATAGCAGCCTTATTTATAATAACCAGAAGCTGGAAAGAACCCAGATGCCCTTCAACAGAGGAATGGATACATAAAATGTGGTACATTTACACAATGGAATATTACTCAGCTATTAAAAACAATGAATTTGATAAATTCTTATGTAAATGGATGGAACTAGAAAATATCATTCTGAGTGAGGTAACCCAATCACAAAAGAACATACATGGTATTCACTCACTGGATTTTAGCCCAGAAGCTTGAAATACCCAAGATTCACCTCACAGATTACATGAAGCTCATGAAGAAGGATGATCAAGTGTGGGTGCTTTGGTCCTTCTTAGAAGGAGTAACAAAATACTCAAGGGAACAAATATGGAGACAAAGTGTGGGACAGAAACTGAAGGAGGGGCTGCCTGGAGACCATTCCACCTGGGTATCCATCCCATGTGCAGTCACCAAAAGGTAGATGCTGATATGGATGTCAGGAAGTGCATGCTGACAGGAGCCTGATATAGCTGTGTTCTTAGAGGTCTGCCAGAGTCTGGCATATTCAGAAGCAGATGCTCACAGCTAACCATTGAACTGATCATGGGGTTCCCAGTGGAGGAGTTAGAGAAAAGACTGAAAGAGCTGAAAGCATTTGTAGCCCCATGAGGAGAGCAATAATACCAACCAACTAGAACTCTCAGGGTCTAAACCACTAGCCTGGGAACACATAGGGAGGGACCCATGGCTCCAGCTGTATATGTTGGGGAGAATGGCTTTGTTGGGCATAGGTGGGAGAGGAGATCCTTGGTCCCATGAAGGCTGGACGCCCAGTGGAGGGGAATTTGAGGGTGAGGAGGTGGGAGTGGTGGGGATAGGTGGAGGCACATCCTCATAGAAGCAGGATGAGGGGGGATGGGATAGGGAGTTCCTGGGGGGGGGACTGGGAAATGGGGTAAGTGGATAACATCTGAAATGTAAATAAAATATCCAACAACAACAAAAAGAGTCGGGCGGTGGTGGCACACGCCTTTAATCCCAGCACCTGGGAGGCAGAGACAGGTGGATTTCTGAGTTCGAGGCCAGCCTGGTCTACAGAGTGAGTTCCAGGACAGCCAAGGCTACACAGAGAAACCCTGTCTCGAAAATCCAAGAGAGAGAGAGAGAGAGAGAGAGAGAGAGAGAGAGAGAGAGAGAGAGAGAGAGAGACTGAGTCCTGGGATGTCCCTAGGGGTCCTCATTTCTCCTGTTATTGCTGTTTCCCTTCGTCTTGTCCCTCTTGGCACCCTCCCTCGTCACACTGCACCCTCTGCTCCCCTCTTCCTTGAACATATCACCGCCCACTACTGCTACTCAACACTGCCTGTAACTCCAGCTCCAGGGCATCCAATGCTGTCCTCTGACTTCCTCAGGCACTATACTCATGTGCACCCATACATGAACACATGCGCGTGCGCGCACACACACACACACACACGCACACACACACACGTTGTCCACTCAGTAATAGCACAAGTGGGGAGAGACAAAACAAAACCAAACAAAAACCAGTAAATGTCTGTTCTACCCAGTTTGGATTAAGCTGGACCTCTCCTTCCACCTCAACAGCAGATCTTGAACAGCAGCTGGCAGTAGGGCCAGACCTACAGTCCTATGACCTACACCTCGGTACCCAGTCTAGCACTTACCAGTTCCCACTGTGACGGTCTCACTCCCTTCATACTTCAATTGTCTGGGCATTATGTAGTCACTCTTGGTGTAGGGAGTGAGGCTCATTTTGTACAGTTGGCCGCAGCACTTCTGCTTGCCAAGTTGCCCACTGTTAGCTATTTTATAGGGGATGACAGCCTCTTAGATACTGGCCAAACATTGGTAATTGTTGATGTCTTTATTGACAGGTGTAAATATTAACTCCTGAGAGCAATGGCCAATGACAAAACATGGGACGGGCAAGGCAGAGGTTTACTTTAAGTCAGCAGACGTTAGTGAGTGCCAATCAAATGCAAAGTGCTATGCGCTGTTGCTTTTATGGTGACTCACACACACAATAAGTGTGTGCCCATATATAATGGCCACACATGTCATCCCCACAACAATGGACATACATATACATTTTAACAATGTGAATGTTCTATGCATGCGTGTGGTATTGTCAGCATGCATATATATGCTTAAATAAATAGAAAATGATTATATATACTTTTGTGTACAATCACAAAAAAGTTGGGAAACATATATACTATTAGCCTTATGTAAAATGAGAAATGCCTTGGAACTCAAAATCACTTTAATGTAACTGTAGCTTTGTTTCCCAACATTTGTATTATTACATACCATGTTGTTAGTTTTTTTTCCAACTTGACACAACTTAGAGTCATCTGAGGAGAGGGAATTCCACTTGAGAAGTGCCCCATCAGATTGGCCAGTTAGATAAAAGCCTGTGGGCACATTTTCTTGATCAATGATTGATGTAGATGCCCACTGTGGGTAGTTCTGGGTCATATAGAAAACCCAACTGAGCAAGCAATAAGTAGAGTTCCTCTGTGTTCTCTGCTCTGCTTCCTGCCTCTAGGACCCCAAGGGTCTGCACTGACTTCCCTCAGTGATAGACTGTGGTCAGGACATTGTGCTCCAAATGAACCCTTTGCTCACCCAGTGGCTTCTAGCTGTGGTATAATAAATACAGCAATAGAAAGCAAAGTAATACACAGTCTTCACAGCTTGTCATCAGTTTCAGTGTATTCCAACAATTCTTCTTCAATGATTCTAGCCAGTTCCACAGTCCAGTTAAGCCTCCCTTCTGGTATGCTAATGGGGTATCTACTGTCAGCAGGTGTAAGCTCTTTAAAATTGTATAGAAACTGGAACTCGTTTCAACTCCCACAAGGTAGTGGGAGAAAGAAGGTGGTGATGTTGTCCCATCCCTGCCTCAAAGGCAGGAACAGGAGATGTAGAGTACATGGGAATTTGGCATGACTTGTCCTGCCTTTGAGGAGATGACATGGGGATGCTTCCAGAAGTCTCAGGACGCTCTCATTTGTGGTGGACAGCAGAGGTGTTGGTACCCTGTCGACTGTCATTTCCCCGCCCCATTTCTTGTCTCTTAGGCAGTTCTCAGCAAGCACCCCTTCACCTCTATTTCTCTTCTCTGTCTGGTCTTTGGTATCAGCCTCCCCACTTGATCTTTCCATCCCTCCATCCTCTCTACACTCTGACTACACAGAATGTCCCAGTGCAGAGCCTGAGGTGTGTCACTCCTCAGTGTACATGTCTGGTGTCCTTGTTGTTCCCTTAAGCAATCCAAAGACGTACTTGTACTTTTCTTGGAAAAGGGACGTTTGGTGTGAAAGTCAAAGAGTCTCAAACCTAACCAGAGTCTATTGTGCCAGCCTCACTTCCTCTACCCCATTTTTTCTTCAGGTGTCCCTCCCTGCCTTCATCACTAGGGCAGTGGGTTCCATACCTCCTTGCTTTTTGTATATCTTTCCTTCTTCTCTTTGGCCAGACTGTTGACTCCTTTTCCTTAGATTTAGGGCTAAGGACCACTGATTCTAGGAACTTCTTCCTGGTGTCTCCTAGTCACTCCTCCTTAGGGTTAGGGCTAAGGACCACTGATCCTGCGAATTTCTTCCTGATGTCTCCCAGTCATTTCTTTCTGTCAAGACAATTGCCCTTCATCATTTGTGCCGACCTGCCCCAGCTATGCAATGTGCTTGGTGGATACCAAAGCCTCTGACTTACACACTGAATAATTTTTTCCCTATTAAACTCAGAGTACTTACTTTCAAACACTCCACTGTGGGAGTCCCTGCAAGTTCACAGCTGGTAGGGGAACAATCCAGGTGAGGTAAGAGTGAAACTCAGTTTAGCTCAACTTCGTGAGCGCTGACACCAAGCCAGTTTATTATACATAGTAAATAAAGTACAGTGTAACTTTGGGGAAAAAGGTTTCCTTATAACAATTATCCCAATCCCATGTACACATAAAGTTGAAGGCATGACTACATCGAAACTCTTTTGCAAAGTACATGTGACCTCTACTATGAAGATGAATTCTATAGCTTAAGGACTCAAAATGGTTTCCCACCCAGATACTGTAGAAGTCTGATTGCACCTGGAATCTAGAGAATTCCTGAACACAATCCACCCATAGGCTATAAAGTACAGGTGATATCTCCCCTAAAGATGGGTCCTATTGACTGAGGAACAAAGATAAAGATCTAGGAAGGGAGAATCTACAATAAACATTCTTGGGATTTGGGTGGGGTCTGGCTCTATAAATAGTAAAGGTCACCAGATCATTAACATCCACTCCCAGCCTTCCAGGTGAAAAACAGGAGTTCATTCACTCCGCTGAGGAGACAGCCTTGTGTGAATAACATTCATGGTTTCTCCAGTGCTTGTCTGTGAGCACTCATGCTCCGGTAAGGACATGTCCTTTGAGAACACTTATCCTAAGAGATTGTCACCATGAGTCTACAGAAGTGAAGAATCCAGGAATACCTGAACTGTGTGAAAAACTTCAGGTTAGACTTTCCTAAGGTTTTTAGCATATGGTGAATTCTAAATCTCAAATGCTGTAAGCCTTGACCTTTGTTCTCTGATGAAAAAACTGAAGTGCAGGGATTCACTCATGGTCACTGAGCTAGGAATGAGTGGAGCTGGAGGAGAACTTGGGGTCCGCCAATACCTCTCTCACTTGTTCATGTGGGTGACTCAGACACTAGACAAGTATAGAAGTCAGAGATAGCCACAGGTGTCCATTCTCATGCTCTACCCTGTTTGTGGCAGGCTCACTCATCATTCACTGTTGTGTACACTAGGCAACTGGTCCATGAAAGTCTCCTGTTTCTATTCCCTCTCTGGGAAATTGAACTCAGGCAATCAGGCTTGCCCTGAAAGTGATTTGCTGACTGAACTATGTCCCCAGACTCCATCCCTCAAACTGATGAATGTCTTTTTCCGGTTTCATGTTATTTGTTTGCTTGTTTGTTCCATGGATTTAACTCAGAGACTTGTTCATGCTAGACACACACTCTACTGTGGCAGAATTTCTTGACACCCTGGGTCTACACTTTCTTTTGTAAGGAACCAAACTGAAGACATTTTGAATAAAACTTCCATTTTGAATAGGGGTCAAGAAAGTTCCCAAGACCTCCCTGGATGAGCGACATCCTGGTTGGCAAGTTGAGACATGAATGCTGGACAAGTCATCCTGCCTCAGATGAGCAAACCAACCAACGAGAACAGGGTAAATGAACCACAAAGAAATGTTCCTAGGAAAGTGCCCTATCCCTGAATCCTGATTGGTGGAAAATGTAACTGTAACTTGGCACAGTTGCCTTTTGTGATTTTGTGCTTAAAACTCTGGCTCAGGGTCACAGTTCAGCCCCCAAGCCCTTTCTATGTCCCTG
The DNA here is from genome assembly GCA_021653895.1 of Mastomys natalensis. Taxonomy (NCBI): domain Eukaryota; kingdom Metazoa; phylum Chordata; class Mammalia; order Rodentia; family Muridae; genus Mastomys; species Mastomys natalensis. The sequence continues at coordinate 157,504 of JAJTUV010001459.1, read as the reverse complement.
ATCTGTCACTAGTGGCTTGATTACAATAAACTTTCTTTTCTTCATTGACATTGAGTTGTTATGGATTGGAGCAGACCTCCTAACAGTTTGGTTACATATAACCCTCATACAGTACTGATGCACTTGGCTGCCTAGTTCTATGTAGTATATGCATACCCTTCTCTGAACAATGTACCTAGCAACTTCAAAACCCCTGCACATTTCCACCTGTATCTGCCTACAATAATATAAGTTTCTCTATCACTATCAACAATCAAATTTAGACCAGTTCTAATCAAGTATATTTTATATATAGAGAGGGAGGAAGCATAGAAAGGTCAATTCAGCCTGAGCTGGTTTTGGGTGCATGCACATAAAGGAAAACTGTGTCCTCAAGTGAACTTTCAGGGGAACCCTCACATCTTATGCTCATGTATAGTTGGGCCTAAATATGATGAGGCACATAAGTAGTAACTACCTAGCAATCAAATTAGAGTACCCCATCCCCAACAATGCCCCTTAGTAACCAGCTCCTCCTCTCTTTAGATACCATAAAAACAGACTCTGGCTGTAGCATGTAGCCCTTGCTATCTTCATTCATGTGGCCTGCTGTCAGTCTTCACAATGTACCCCTGTAACCTGCACTATCCCTTCACTCTGAATAAAGTTGTCTTGTTTCTTTTGCTAATCCATGTGAGCCCTTATTCTCAGTTCTTTGGAAAAGAGGTCCCAAGTCTGGAAGCACCTAGTCTAGATCCTGAGCACCTGTATCCCTACCACCGAGCCACATCCCAACCATTGTCTGTTCTTTGAGGCAGGTTCTCACTTTGGAGCCCAGGCTGATCCTCCTGTCTGCTTTCCAAGCATGTGTACAATACCTCCTGCTGGAAGATGCCTGGACTTGAACAGTTTATACCTCTGCCACTGAAGGTAGAGCCTTTCAGCACATCCTTACAACTTTAGGTATTATTATCCGTGTCAATTTTCACCAGCTCTTCGGTATCTGGACACCTCACCTCACACCTCTCCTCCTTACCCAAAATTTTAATGAAAACAATATATTATGTGTTCCTAATAAGCATCATTGACCCACCTTTCCAGTGACCAGAGTCTTTTTAAATTGACTTGGGGAGAATTTTATTACATAAGCCACAAATATTTTTGTTTTTTGGGTTTTTTTTTTTTGTAGAAATTATGTTTACATTGTCTTTTTCATAAACAGCTTCCAGCTTTAGAAGTCAAATTAATTAATCTTTTCCTTATGTTCTTTGCCATTTACATAATTATATTCTATAATTGAAGCTACTTGTCCTTTTCTTTTTTTTTTTTTTTTTTTGGTTTTTTTCGAGACAGGGTTTCTCTGTAGTCCAGCTGTCCTGGAACTCGCTCGTAGACAGGCTGGCTCGAACTCAGAAATCCGCCTGCTCTGCTCCCAAGTGTGGGATTAAGGCATCGCCACCACCGCCCGGCTACTTGTCCTTTTCTTTTTGTTTGTTTTCTTAGTTGATTGGTTTAGTTTGAAGCAGGGTTCTCATGTAGACCAGGTTGGCCTCAAATTCCTTATGTAACTGAAGATGTCTTTGAAATTCTGAGCCTTCTGCTTTTACCTCCCAAGTACTGGGATATAAACATACATCATCGTGCCTGGCTGTCATATATATTCCTAACATTTCATGTTCATTTACTTAGTTCTTTAGTGGTCAATTCTATGAAGAGAATTGTCTTAGTTAATGTTGTACTACTGTTAAGAGACACCATGACCAAGGCAAGTTATAAAAGAAAGCATTAAATTGAGGACTTACAGTTTCAGAGGTTAGTCCATGACCATCATGGTGGTGAGCATAGCAGGAGGGAGGCAGGAAGGCCTAGTGCTAGAACAGTAGCTGAGAGCTTACATCCAGAACCACAAGTTAGAGGCAGAGATAAAGGGAGACAGAGATAGGTACAGAGAGACAGAGAAAGACAGGCAACAAGAGCAACAGACAGAGAGGTAGGGAGACTGGGTCTGGTATGGGCTTTTGAAATCTCAAAGTGCACAGCCAATGACACACACCTTCCAACAAGGCCACACTGTCTAATTCTTCCCAAGGAGCTCCACAACTGGGAACCAAGTATTCAAACATATGAGCCTTTTAAGGTTGTGGTGGTTTGGAAAAATGGCCCTCACAGACTCACAGGGCGTGGCACTATTAGATGTGGCCTTGTTGGAGTAGGTATGGCATTGCTGGAGAGAGTGTGTGGGACATTGGCTGTGAGAGCAGATGAGTACCTAGTCTAGCGCAGGCCTCGAACCCTGGATACTCTAAAGAGACCGTAGGAGTTCGGCTTTGTTCCTGGGCTCTGGTTCCTTTCACTTATCCAAGCTCCTCCCAAAGAAAGGTTTGTCGCTTCACTCACATAGCACAGGTAGAGGGCATGACTACTGGCTGCAGAGGCTCAAGAGATCTCCATATTAATAAAATACCTAAAAGCCGAGGGTGTAGTCAATTATGCATTCCTTCCAGACCCCCTCCTTACAAAAGATATTTAACCTCAGGTCTGCCCTGAGGACACGGGTTACAGCTTCATCCACTTTCCACCATGGCAATAACCCTTTTAAAACCATGGACTTCCTCGTGTCTTTGAGGACTGCCATGGAGAACCATAGAGGAAGCCTTCGACTAATGAGCTGCTGTCTAATCTCCCACCAGAGGACTTCTCTACGTTCCAGTCACGGAGGTCTGCCAACTCAAGCAAGCTAGCCCAGCTGAGACCACTGGTCTTCCGCCAACCGCCTCAGCCTGGAGAACCCCGACCCAAGAGCTCTGCCCCCCATTGGTCTCAGACTGAGATCTCCCCATACCTGGAGTGGAGCTTGGTGACCTCTCATAGCCCAGCATCTGCCCCGTGCAGCGTAGAGTGAACTCAGTCAAATTCCTGCACTTCTGCTCCCTGAGTCGCGGTTTCAGCTGCCTGGGGGACAGACTCTTGGGAGTCACAACACAGCCCGATGGGACCCACACACACACACACAGGCACCACAGACCCACAAAAGTGTGTTCCTGGTGGCAGGCTTTGAGGTCTCAGTTGCTTAAGTCTGGCCAGTGTGGTACACTCTCTTCCTGCTGCCTGAAGAACCAGAAGTAGAACTCTCAGCTACCTCTCCAGTACCACATCTGCCTGCATTCTACCATGCTTCCTGCCATGACAACAATGGACTAAACTTATAAGCCACTCCCAATTAAAGATTTTCCTTTATAAGAGTTGCAGTAGTCACAACAATAGAAACCCTAAGACAGGGCTCATCCTCATTTAAGCCACCACAGGTATACTGGCGTGTTCTTTGGTTTTTGTTCTATGCAAAATCTTTGCTTAAAGATTTATTTTCATTAGTTGCGTGTGTGTGTGTGTGTGTGTGTGTGTGTGTGTGTGTGTGTGTGTTTGTGTGTGTGTGCTTGCACTTGCACTTTATGAACCCACTGACATGGGTCTGGGAATTGAACTCTGGTCTTCTGGAAGAGCAATATGTGCTCTTTTTCTTTTTGATTTTTTCGAGACAGGGTTTCTCTGTGTAGCCCTGGCTGTCCTAGAACTCACTCTGTAGACCAGGCTGGCCTCGAACTCAGAAATCCGCCTGCCTCTGCCTCCCAAGTGCTGGGATTAAAGGTGTGTGCCACCACCGCCTGGCGCAATATGTGCTCTTAATAGCTTAATGAGGGGATGGGGTACCTATGAATCTTTACACATCCAAGCAGAAAATGACAAAAGAGTAACTTTTGTTTCTGGCTTAGTGCAGTGGAGCTGAGGCAGCTCACCCCAAAGCTGTGGGTGATATTTTAGGGATCACCAGGCACCTGTAAGTAACCTCTTACCCATTAGCTTAAAAGGTGGACTTCAGTGAAATCCTTGTTTTGGTCTGATGTTGGTGTCCAATCTGGGGCAAACAGGTTTGTGTATATATCTCCCTGGGGAAAGTGAGTAAAACAAATATACTGCGGGTTATAAATATGAAGGCCAACGAATCCAGTGCAAAGTCTTGTCAGACCCAACCAAGCTGAGGGGCAGAGCTCATACCTGCCTCTCTATGATAGTACCTTCTCACAAAATTTCTGAAGAGAATGTTCTAATTAACTACTAACTACTAACGCATACTAACTATTGTGCCTATGTCAGTGTGCACCAGCTGGGAAACCTTTATTGCTGACATTGTTGAAGAATGTAATGATGCAGACGACAAGTCTGTACAGAGCACCTATATGGCTACAGCTGCTCCAGTAAATTGACAGCAGAGCCTGCTGGATCCTCAAGACCAATAAAGCCTGGGTCTGTATCTGAATAGCTTGCTTAAATCTCTGTTTTAGCTATAAAATATTACCCTTTCTGCCTGCTCAAATATATACTTCATTTACCATATACTGTTGTCCATTACAATACTCAGATACTGCAAATAGGTGCCATTGTGAGTTAGAGAACCTCTCTCTCTATTCTCTCTTCTCTCTCTCTCTCTCTCTCTCTCTCTCCTCTCTCTCTCTCCCTTTTACCCTCCCTTCCTTTACTGACCCGGTTCGTTCAGGTCAGTCAACAGGGTCTCCAGCACAGGAGTGAGGATACACACTTCCAATTCCTGCAGTGTCCTTCACTGTATCCTGCTTACTGGAGCCCAATGTTGAGGCACCACTTTGTACCTGCCCGGAGCTGCCCCAGGTTTGGGGGCCACTATGTCCCGGCCTGAGCTGCTCCTTTGGCCTGCGGGTCAGGGTCTAGCAAGAGAGAGAGTGGGGAATGGAAGGGCAAGAGACGCGAAGAATGGAGACAAGACAGAGAGTCTGTTCAAGACTTGTTCCTCGTTCCCTTTATCCTCTATTGAAAGGAAATCATGGATATATATAAGCATAAGCAGGGGGACACAGCTGAAGACACTTTACTGTGTGCACCTTGAAGCTGGGGGCACCAAACAACAAAACAAGATATGGGAGAAAAACATGATGTTTATCAGAGTGTGCTCAGCTGTTGTAGGCTGTTGACAACAAGTCTCTTGTCAGGGTACATGGCTTGAGATGGCTGCAAAGATGATAGCCACTTTCTGCCAGAAGTTGGCTCCCAACACCTTCCTCCTCTCATTATTGATTAGACTGATGTATTTCCTGAAGGATAGATAGATGGATGAGGTTCCCTGATCATCTTGGAAGACACTGGGCAGTTGTCTTAGTTTGGGTTTTATTGCTGTGAAGAGATATCATGACTACAGCATTTTCTTCCTTTTCACTAATTAATTAATTAATTAATTAATTTACTTTGCATCCTGATTGCAGAGCCCCCTCCTCCCAGTCCCTCCTTCATACAACCTCTCCCCCCTTCTCCCTTTTTCCCTCACCTCTAAGAATGGGGAGGTTGCCCCTGGGTATCAACCCACCCTGGCACCTCAAGACACTACAAGACTAGGCACATGCTCTCCCACTGAGGCCAGACAAGGCAGCCCAGTTAGGGGAACAGGATCCACAGGCAGGGAACAGAATCAGGGTAAGCCCCCACTCCAGTTGTTTGGAACCCACATGAAGATCAAGTTGCACATCTGCTGCATATATGCAGGGAGGCCTAGGTCCAGTCCTTACATTCTCTTTGGTTGGGACCACAGCAACTCTTCTACAGGAAACTATTTAATTGGAGTTGGCTTATAGTTCAGAGGTGTGAGTCACCATCCTCTGCACCTGCGCTGTTATGCCCGCCCTCACCCCTCTATGCAGACTGCTCGAAGAGAAATCGAAACTAGAGTGATAGGCTGCTGAGTGTATCTCCTTGTTCCTGTTTTGTGGGGAGTATAAAAGGGAGCGATGCAGTTGAGAATACAGCATTTGGCCTTTACCAAATGACTCCTTGTTTTCTTTCTCTCGCCCTCAGCCCTCAGCCCTCAGCCCTCCACCGATCCAAGGAACTGAGTTAGCTACGCTGGCGTTGCTGACACAGAGGTATAGTCAATTATTGTCATAGTGGGAAACATGGCATCACACAGGCAGATATGGTACTGAAGAAGGAGCTGAGAGTTCTATATCTTGACCTTCACGCAACAGGTAAGAGACTGTCTCACACCGGGCACAGCTTAAGCATATGAGACCTCAAAACCATCTGCTTCCACAGTGACACACTGTGATCCTCCAACAAGACCACACCTACTTCAAGAAGGCCACACCTCCTAATAGTGCCACTCTCTATGGGCCAAGCATTCAAATACATGAGTCTATGAGGGTCATGCCCAATCAAACCACCACGGCAGCAAAGGTGCCCCTGAACTTTCCAATCAACTACTTTTGGCCCAGACTAAGTCCAGGAAGCCCCAGGGGAGGAGCAAGTTCCTTTATTTCCAGGGTCCCAGATCCAACCCAGTCACCTTGGTGGCTTCTCAGATGCTGAATCTTACCAAGCTTATGCTCTAGGGTGTTGTACCAAGCCCAAGGCCCCTGCTGGGCTACCAGAACTGAGACTGTAAGGCAGCAAGCAAGTGCTTCTTGACATCAGCTCTGCCTCCATACAGAAGTGATACCCATCTCCCTGCTGTTTGCAGTACACATCACCCTTTCCTCTGAGCCCCATGAATACTTACCAGGACCAACTGAGGGGTGTCACACAGTCACAGAAGGAGACTCCAATCTACCTTAGAAGGGAAAATGAAAGCAAACAGGAATATAGTCAGCAAGCTTCTATACTTCATCAGAAGCATGACCCAAGCCATCCCAGGGTCACCCTGCTAAAGAGGCTGGAGGAAGCTGCTGAAGTGTCCTTGGCACCTGGGATCTCTACAGGGGTCTTCCTTCCCCATCCTCCAGTCCCTTTGGGTAGTGCCCACTTGCCCAGAGGTTGACTACTGTCTTCTCCATCCAACTCTCCATCAGCCATCAGCACCCTGACTTAGGAGACTCCCCTGCCACTCAAGTGAGCATGTTGAGACTGCCTTTCATTTAGTCTTCCATTCCCAGACTCAAGCTGCCACATATGGAATATTGCTGCAAGACATTTTCAGTGACCCTTAAGGGTGAGTCCCTGTCTTAGTTGAGTTTTCTGATGCTGCCATAAACAACATTACCAAAAGCAACCTGGGGAAGAGAGAGTTTATCTTGTTTACACTTTCGTAGCCCTCATCATTGAAGGAAGTCAGGACAGAAACTCAAGCAGGGCAGAAACCTGGAGGCAGGAACTACAGCAGAGGCCATGGAGGAGTGCTGCTTACTGGTTTGCTTCCCATGATTTGCTCAGCTTGCAGGCCAGGGGTGCCACCAACCACAGTGAGACCCACAGCAATCACCATTCAGGAAAACACGCATAGGCTTGGCATTTTCTCAATTAAGTTTCCCTTTTGGAGGATGTCTTTTGTGCACTGTGTATTCAAATGCTGATTTCTGGACCCAGAGATCTAGTCCAGATTTTGATATTGTTATTATTATGAAGCATTTCCTGACTCGGTATTTTGTAAAACATCATTCTCTGTCATCTTCTAATTGGTCAGTAAAGAGCTGATTAGTCTATAGCTGGGCAGGAGAGGACAGGCAGGACTTCCATGCCCAGAGAAAGCCAAAAGTCTCTGATGTGAGGAGAAAGTAGCCTTCAGGGACCTGGGGAGTTACCATGAAACATGAATGAAGAAGGAGACCAATGTATAAGCAGGGCCGCCCCTGACATCTCCTCCCTTCTCTAAGTATAGAAGGGCCATGGCGATTCTAATCTTGCGAAGGCGGGGATATAAAATCAGTCATAGGCCTAAAATCAGCAATAGGCCTGACATACATACATGCTAACACAAAGTCTTGGGTCTCTGTGAAAAAAACACTGAAACAGATGGCTATAAGCTATTGTAAACAGGCAGCTTTTGTGGAAATTTACCAGCCTGAGTAGTCATAGATCTTGTAAATAGGTAGCCTAAAGTACCAACTTAGATAAGGACAAGTGAATCAGAAGCAGGGTCATAGTGACCTGTCCCTGAACCTTCACCAACCAATACCCTGTTCTGAAGGATATCTGTACTCCTCCTGAACACCTATGCTCCGGTGTCATCCCCTTCCCCATGTCCTGCCTTTTTGTGTTTATAATCCCCCTGTGTGAATAAGTAAAAATTGCGATTTGATTTAATAATTAAATAAAATCTAAAAAAAAAAAAAAAGAGAAGAAGAAGAAGACCAAGGCAAGACCAAAATGGCAGGTAACCCACACATGGCTCGAAAGGAGGCTGGGAAGTAGGCCAAGCCAGCTTAGTTGGGTTAGAATAGATCAGAATCTGCCAGCTTAGTGCCTGAGGCTTTTAATAAATATACCAGGTCTCTGTGTCATTGTTTCAGAAATAGAGCAAGGACAGTAAAACCCAGTACTTTTACAGTTCTCACTTCCAAATGACTGTAGCTTGTGTGGAGCGGACATAACACTAGCCAACTCTGTTCTCTACCCTCATCTGCACTCACAGTGTTCATAACACACACAAGCAACAGGCACTGTGAGAAACTGAAAACTCAAGGATCACGACTGCATTCATATACCATGGATTCGCCACACAGTCCTGGGCTGCACAGGTCTGTCTCCTTCACCATAATCTTCCCATTTACAGAAGAACCAATTTGTTTTTCTGCCCATACAACAAATACTTATTAAGCATTTAGTGTTTTCTAGCCCATGCGTTGCTCATCACTTTTAATAATTAGGGTGTACACAAGTTTAATCCCAGGGAAGTTTACAGAGCTTCAATGCTGGGTTAATCCTGTGTGTCCTCTACAGTCCTGAAGGGATTCACAGAGAGCAGTCACTTGCATCCTCGAGGCTAAAGCAGCTCTTTTGCCCCCAGGGTTGCTGTGCAGAAGGTGAAGATGGAGTAACAGGAGGCTGAGCTTTCCCTTAATGCTGAAGTGTAGGGTTAGCAAAACAGAGAGATCAAGTGAGCCAGCCTTACTTTCATCTCAAATAGAATAAATGACTCCCTGTAATACCTGAAACTTGGAAGCTGGCAGAGAAAAACACTGGGTAAAAATCTTCACTTTTAGGCATGGGCAATGATGTTCTGAGCATTCCTCCTGTCAGAGGAGAATAGCCAGTGGGGCTGCATGAAATTAAAAGGCTTCAGCACTGCAAAGGAAGCCATTGCCCTAAAGAAGAGACAGCCTAGGGAACGGAGATGTGCGTGCACGCACGTGTGTGCACTCGTGCATGGTGTGTGAAATTGTTTTTGTTTTCTTTTCATTTGTATTTATTCTTATTTCATACAATACAATACATCCCTGCCACCGCTTCCCTTCCCTCCTTCCCCATCCTTCCCCCCAACTCCATCCTCCCAGAAAAAGAGCAGGCCTTCCAGAGACTTCAACTGAGCACATACAACCAGATACAATAAGACCAGGCACAAAGCCTCACATCAAGGCTGAGCCAGGCATCCAGAGGAAGGACCAGTGTGCACCAAGAGCAGACAAAAGAGTCAGAGACACCCCCACTCCCATTGTCAGGAGTCCTCCCAAAACACCAAGCCAACAACCATAGCATATGCAGAGGTCCTAATGCAGACCCATGCAGGCTCCATGTTTGCTGCCTCAGTCTCTGAATCGCCATGAGCTCGTGGCTTAGTTCATTCCACAGGCTGGGGTCTCCCAGTGGGACTCTGCTGGCTCCCACAACTTCTCCACCCCCTCTTACGTGGGGTTCCCTGAGCTCCAAGGGAGGGACCTGATAGAGAACTCCAACCTGGCCACTCTCTTTGCCTAATCTTTGGCTGTGGGTCTCTGCATCCACCTCTCTGACTAGACTAGGCACTGAGCTGACCCTGCTTCCCGGCGCATCTGCACCCGAGACTCTCTGTATGCAGTCAATCCTGGGACCAAATGCAAATGGACACTTTGACTTCCTTTCCAATTTGTAAACCCTTGATCTCCCATAGTTGTCCAATCACTCTAGCCAGGGCTTCAAATACTATCTTGAATAGATACGTAGAGACTGGACAGCCTTGTCTTGTCCCTGGTTTTAGTGGAATTGCTTTAGCAGAAATGGAGTTTCTCTCCATTTAATTTGATGTTAGCTATAGGCTTGGTGAAAATTACCTTTATTATGTTTAGGTATGTCCCTTGCATCCCTAATCTCTCCAAGACTTTTTATTATAAAAATAAGTGTTGGATGTTTTAAAAGACCCTTTCTGTATCTAATGAGATGATCTTGGTTCAGTTATTTTATATGGTGGGCTACATTTTCTCATTTTCATATACTGAACAATCCCTGCATCTCTGAAATAAAGCCTACTTGATCATTGTGGATGATCTTTTTTGACGAGTTCATGTATTTGTTTGGCAAGTGTTTTATTGAGTATCTTTATATATGTATATAATGCATCTTAGTTACAACCCTCCTTGTCCCCCTGTGTGCATGCGTGCACGTGCACACGCGCGCACACACACACACACACACACACACACACACACACACACCGCAACACACACCAAACCCCAAACTGGAGCTGGCCAAAGAACACCTGTCCATGTACCTTTGACCCTATACTGCCATCTAGTGGCGGTTAATGTAACTTCCATCCATGTCGGCACAGAACAACGTGTATTGCAGGTTGTAGGTCGTACCACACTGGAGAGAAGAGTGGAACTCTAGGCAGCCCCAGTGGGAGACCAGTGTGATTATTTGTCCCGCTTGTAATTTTCTCATTTTCCCTGTTCTTCTATCAAGTGTAGTAGTTAGGGATTGGAGGGACTGCTCAGTGGGTAAAGCCTGATGATCCGAGTTTTATCCCCGGAGGAGACTTTCACCAACACTTCTAAGTGTTGTGCCCTGAGTTGTACATGTGTGCATACTTGTACACAAACACACAAATAAATAAATGTAATTTTAAAACTAAAAACAAAACAACAACAAAAAACAATTGTTCATGTCTCTAGTGTCACATGACGTAGGGTGACAAAGTAAGGACTCTGAGAGTGTGCTAAGGCAGAGGAACACCTATTGTCTCCTAGGAAAGACAGGTGACAGTCTGGGTACATTACTTCAAAGACAGAGTAATTGCCAAGTGTGCATGAGGCCCTGGGTCCAATCCATAGCACTGCATATCCCAGGTGTAACTGTGAACGCTTTAAAGCCCAGAACTGAGGAGGTGAGAGCGGGAGAATCAGAGTCAAGGTATGTGTGATGGGTGAAGGCCAGCTTCATCGAGAGGCACCTTGTCTCAAATAGAAACGATGGGGCTTATTCTAAAGAGGAGGAAAGTCAAGGGCCTCTCCATCATGACAGCAGGCGAGGATTGTTTCAAAGTGAGACCGGAGAAAGCGCTCCAGGCCACATGGGCTCTGAAATACACTCTTAGGGCAATGACTATGATTGTTGAGCCTTTGGCCACTGAGTGCTGGGCTCAGTCCTATCGAGGGGATAAGGGAACTCGGGGAGGACAGGGTGAAGAGGTAGTAAGATGGATGTAGGTGGAGATGGAGTTGTGGAAAGTGGACCATGCATCTTGTGGGCGAAACGAGAGCGGCTGAATGGACTGGTGAGTTGAACGTGGCGCTAAGGGTAAATTCAAGAATGCTTACACAGGGGCATGAGCAAATGGGCACGGGCAGCGCCATTCCGGGAGGATGTTGCAGGCCATGTTGCTTGAAGGGCTGGAGAGATGGCTCATGGTTAAGAGCACTGACTGCTCTGCCAGAGGTCCTGAGTTCAATTCTCAGCAACCACATGGTGGCTCACAACCATCAGTAATGTGATTTGATGCCCTCTTCTAGTGTGTGTCTGAAGATAGCTGCAGTGTACTCACATAAATAAAAAAATAAATAAATCTTTAAAAATAAAAACAAACTTGTGAAGCAGGCCATGTTGCATTAACATGGCATCTCCCTTCACAGTTCACTCTTGGGATTGTTTGTCTCTCTCATGCTTTTCTCATTTTTCTTTCTAGTCTTATTTTCTTTCATCTTGTCTGTCAGTTTCCAAAGAACAGAAATGTAGTGGTTAGGAAGGAGTCAGACACATAGCTGTGAGGGTAAACCCTTGCCTGATGTTGGAACTCTGTGCTCACGTTGGAGAAGAAAAGAATGGACCCCTGAATGTTGTCTTCTGACTCATACAAGTGTGCTGTACACACACACACACACACACACACACACACAAGTGAACGTGTTAAAAATTAAAACAAACAAAAAAAAACAATAGCAGCAACAAAAAAGGAAAGTGGTAGGGTTTTGTTTGACATTCAGGAAGAGAGAACAGGTTTAAACAGGCAAGGGCAGGTCTTGCTCAAAAAAGCCACCAATACCCCAGGTATCTTATACCTTCTCTTCCTCCATCACTTTATGGCTTTCTCTCTTCATGGTGGTTACTCTACCTTCAGGTATGGGGGTAGGAAGCATCTACAATAAGATTTCATGCTTGTGTGTGTGAGAGAGCGTGTTCAATAGTATCCATGTGGATACCAAGACAGATGAGTTGGGTGTCTGTCTATGCCTCTACCTTATTTGAGACAGGGTCCTGTCAATGATGGTTAAGTACCCAGAGCTTCCAGAGATTCTCCTGTCTCCACGTCTCACCTTGTTATAGGAGCTTTGAGATTCACACATTCACACTACTACCTCTGACTTTTTCGTAGATTCTAAGGGTTGGAACTCGGGTCCTCTTTTAGTACAATACCTCATGTTATGGTGACCTTCAATCATAAAATTATTTCGTTGTTACTTCATAAGTGTAAATTTTGCTACTGTTATAAATCGTAGTAAAAATATCAATATATAACTCCTATGGGAGGTGGAGAACTGCTGCCCTATGTAATCTGTGAGTCAGAATTGAAGTTGAAGACAGATTTTGAGGACGTTAATGTAACAGGGCCCAGACCTTAGCACAACTGACTCCATGATGGAAGCACCACTCAGGCTGTAAAACTCATCACAGCGACAGCACCACCTGCCAAAACTAAAACAAAGACCTAGTCAATCAAAGTCCATATAATTCTGGGAAAGTCTCAAAACCTTGTTCTTGTTAATGCAAATATGTGATCTCAGAACCTGTTTTCAGTGCTTAAAAGCTCATCCTGAAAAAGGCTCAGGGCTACCCTGGGATCCCAAACACCCATTGTGTGGGCATAGTGGGCGTGGTGGGGGTTGGGGGGGGGGGAGGAACGGGGGAATTAGCGTTGACCTTTGAGACCACAGATGTCACCAAGGAGCTCTGCTGGGGTATGACACAATCAAGACCACCATGGCTGATTATAAACTGAAACAAGAGTCCAAAAAATGAGAGACAGAGAAGCAGTGAGCCCTGGTCACTGTAGCTTCCTCCCCACCTTGGGTTCACATAGATGTCTAGCCTCCTCAAACCACCACCTGAAAGAAAGTCTGGGTTCCTCACAGGTTTACCATTCACGTTGGGAATGCAAGCAAAATACATCACTTAATTATGCTTATTCTGCGTCCTGTGGTTTCTTGCTGCTCTCTTTTGTCGTCTTGATAATAATTAAGGGTTTTGTTGTTGTTTTGTTTGTTTGCTTGCTTGTTTTATTATTATGTGTGTGGCCTCAGAACCAAAATCAATTTTGACACCTGTGAGGTGCTATATTGAATTTACTTGATCTGTTTGGGGCATGATTGCCAATAAGAATTCCTTGGTCTATGTATTTTTATTTTTTATTATTTTTCGTGTGTGAGTGTTTGCCTGCATGTATGCTTGTATATCATTTGCATACCTGATTCTGACGGAGGTCAAAAGAGGGAGTCAGATCCCCTTCATCTAAAATTACAGATGGTTGTGAGCTGCCACGTGGGTGCTGGGAACTAAACTCCAGAAGAGCAGCCAATGCTTTGAACTGCTCCAGTCTCCAGCTCTAGTCTGACTATTTGCTATTACTATTGCATTTTTTTTTTCTGTTAAGAAAAATGGAAAAAACTCCTTTGTGGCTCCAATATAGAATATGAACAGCACAGTTTACTGTGCAGCCTGCTCTCAAAGTCCAGCCTTCTTCCTGGAGTTCCTGTCTTGAATGCCCCAGGCCGTAACTCCTAATGATTAACTCAGTTGTCTCCAGCCATTAGCTCCTCTCCTTGGTGAGGAGTCAAAGTACAGTTCACAGAAGAACTTTGGGCTGTCCTCTGGGCCCCAGGATGGTGCTGTCCTGTAGTCCCCACTGAGCCAAGCCCAGAGCTAGACGGAAGAGCCCTGTGGATGGCGAGGCTGTCCTTGGATACTCATGAAGATTTCTTTGGGAACACTGTAACAAACACTGCTGACTTTCATGGCATGTTGTGAGTCCCAGTTTTCCTAGCTTCTGAATGCATCTCCTGGAAAGCACAGAAACAACGAGGAGGTCGCTGACTGACCTATACCCCTCAATGGGTTAGTGCCTCTGACCTCTGTCAATTTTATGGCAAACCTCTGACCCCGTTTTGTGGTCAAAAGACCTATCCCATACCCTGAGCAGGGACAGGCTCTCAGTGCCTCCTACACAGGAGACTCAGAGCTGGCTAGTCAGTGGCAGTTTCACAGACCGTTGCCTAGTGGATAGCAGGTGTAGGAAAGGATTAGACAGTAGGCAACTTGAATAAGCAGAGGCCTCCAGAGGAGGAAGGAGACATGCAAAGACCAGGCCAAGGCCAGGGCCAAGAGTAAATTTAGACTGTACCCTGTCTGGTCCATCTTCAAACCCATGCTTATCCAGGATCGTGAATGTAAATCCAGGGACATTGGAGCATGTTTGGAGAAAAATTACCCCCAAGTTCTTGCTTTTTTTCCTCCCTGAAAAATAAATTAGGGCCTGGGAATGCAGCTCAGCTGGTAAAGTGCTTGCTGAGCACACACAAAGTTCTGGTTCGATTCCCAGCATAAGCCGTTGGTGACACAAGTCTGTGATCTCAGCACTCAGGAGATGGAGACGGAAGATCAGGACTTCAAGATCATCCTTTGCTACATAATCAGGTTCCATGAAGAAGGGGGCAGGATGTAGAGAAAAGGAAAGGGAGGGGGAAACTGAGTCAGATTTTGCCCTATACTAGACTTATGCTTCATAAATAGTATTATTCTTTTAAGGTTTTTTTGTTTGTTTGTTTTTTGTTTTGTTTTAGCTAAACGATGCACCCTTCTGGTGGATTTTAGCACAGGCTCTTGAATTTATGTGGTCCAGAATCTTGAAAGCCAAAGGAATGGAAGGGTGGAAGGCTGAGTCCTTCTTCCCACATTGCCCTCTGATTTCTCATCTAAAACAAAACAAAGCTTTTAATCCCAGCATTTGGTGGAGGAGTTGGGTATGGGTGTGCAAAGACAGGCAAATCTCTGTGAGTTCAAGGCCAAACTGGTCTACATAGACTCTCTTGAATGGCCAGAGCTACATAGAGACGGATCTCTCAATAAGCAAACAAACAAACAAAAACAGGACAAAATGTCACCAGCTTTTATTCTACTGAGTCTTAGAGAAGATGAGTCTAAAAGAGAATCTACGGCCTGAAAGGCACTCCATGAGTACAAAAGCTAGTGTTCCTGTGTCCCCCGTGTCCCTCGTGCATGTTGTCATGTTCCCCCACCCACAACTCCCCACTCCTGTCTTCCAAGCTCTGTCGTCTACCCCTCCTCCAAGTCCCTCCTCCACACCCCCTTCTCCGCCCTCTGAAGGAGCTCCTCCCCAGCTTTGGCTTTAAACTCAGACCCTCCGACTCTAGGAAGTCAGATCTGTGCATCTCGCCCACTGGACTCGGGTCGCCAGGCAGCTCCGCGCCCCTACGGTAACCTCACGCAGGCCCCCGCTGGATGCCCCCCACCCCGCGCTCTCCGCGGTGACGTGTCTGACTCCTGGCTGCTGCCTAGTCCCGTAACTCCGCTTGATTCCGGGCCACCGTTTTAAAGCCAGCTGGGGCCTTAGGATGGCAGCAGTCCCAGCAGCCCGCACGGGTGCAGGATTTCTCATGTTTTCCACCGTCAGCCAGGGTTCGGCAGTGTGGGAAGAACCCCAAACTCAAGACAGTGCGCTGTGTTCAGAGGGTGGGCCTGCGAGCTCCCAGCGGGTGAACACCTCCCTCCCAGGCCTTGCCTTAAACTCCAATCAGAGTAGTGATCTGCAACTAGAGGCGAGCCTCCATGCCTCCCCCCCCGCCCACCGCCACGCTGAATCCCACCCCAAAGGCGGATATTACTGTTATTATTATTTATCATGGTTATTGCCCTGTCTCCGCTCTGGAATAAAATCTAGAGAAATTCCAGAAAGTAATTATAACAGTAATGTACAGCGGAGATCTGAGTCCAGAGCCCTCACGTAGCAGTCTTTAAAAAAACAAAAGAACCGTTAGTTGTGTTTCTTGTAGCTTTCTTCTGTTAGGTCGGGAACGCTGACCCTTGAAGTGATCTTTCAGAACCGAGACAGCCCTTAATCCTGTGAGAAGCTTGGGCCTGTTTGCTAACCACGCCATCTTCTTATTCTGGCACATGCTGAGTTCAAGCTGGGTTTTGCCTCTGTTCCTTGTTCATGTCTTTCTTGGTTGCAGAATCCCACCTCCGTGCCCGGTATCATGTGGTCCATTCCACCGAGGACGGGTCTTTGGGAAAATGTTCTTTTGAGCTCTTCTTTATAGCTCTTCCTGCTTCTGCCCTGTCCTGGCACCTCAGCAGTTTGATTAGTAGAAGTCGCTGGCAGGATTTCCTTTAGTCAGGTCCGGAAACGTTATGCAGCAAGGATTTCAGAGCAGTTTGCATAGACGCCAACATTGCCCACAGCATTCCAGAATTCCCTGTGGTTACTGAAGGCATTGCTAAGCCTTTGACTCCCTGACCCTGCTTCTGCCTTCTGAGAGGCTGGTGCCTATGTTCCTTATCACTGCATTGGGCTTTTGGGGTTGCCTTGATTTTGTCCTTTGTCATGGACTCCTATGTGGGCTGACTGAATATCCCAGATTCCTAACGTCATTGCTGTGACAAGAGCAACTTAAGGAAAGGAAGGTTTGTTGTTACAGTTCATTTGAGAGTAAGGCCACCGTGGCCGAATTTGGGGACAGGGAGTTGGGATTGGTCCACTTTCACGGCAGGAAGCAGAGAGATGCGCTGGTGTCGCTTGCTTTCTTGGTTTTCTTTTGTCAGGACCACAGCTCTGTCCAGAGGTGTGTTTCCTGATGATCCTAACAACTCGTTGACAAGATTAATATCACAGACCCCTTGGTCAGTCTGCTGGAGGGGTGGAGCCTTCTGGAATGTTTGTTAGGTGTATAGTATACTGTTGGTACCCTGATTTTTCAGCATACCCAATGACCCTGGGCTAAGTATAGCAACGTTTCTTTCAAGTAGTTGATCTTTAAGTTTTTGAAGCCAATGTTGTTTGTATTGAGCCAATATTGTAGGTCATTTTATTCCTTTTCCCTTGTTCTAAAGGGGGTCTCCTTTTGGAACTTCTGGAGACACAGGAAGTGCTGCCATTGAGAGTGTTAAAAGGATCCAAGAAGTGGACATTATTGTTTCTCTTGCCCAAAGGCCGTTGCTCAAAGATTCGGAGTCCAGATGAACAACGGTGCTAAAGGAAAATTCCATGTGTTTGGAGGTAGGTGCGGGCTGTGTGGTCCAGCTGAAGGTGTTTCCGTAAGTAGGAAAAGTCATGTATTGAGGTGTCTTGGCTTGCTCAGGCAGTTCCGGTTCACAGTCTTCCACATACCGGCATATGGCTTTAGACTGCATTTATGTGTTGACCTTTTTAGAGCTGCTTCAAGTGCTGTCGGTGTACCTCTATGAAGTTCCCACTTGTCCAGGTCAATGTAGGCGCCATGCAGAACCATAACTTAGCAAGCAATGCTCCGTTCCGGGTTTGAAGTGTTGAGGCATAAAGTTTTTTCATAGTTGAGGAATCGGTAGTGCACGTTGGCGCCCATGTCCTTCTTTGAGGGGAAACAGTACCCCATGCGTGTTTGTTATTGGACCAAGTATTAAAATGGAAGTGCCTGGTGCTGCCTACTACCAGTTCCATTACAGGGTGTGTGATGAAGTCTTGAGCTTTGATAGAACGATAGCATTCTGTGTTGGAGGAAGGAGAAACCCTGTTTCCAGCTCACCAAATCCCAGTGGTTAGGAGACATGTGGAGAAGGAAGAGGTGGTATAAAATGTTGAAGGGGGGTGGGGCATGGTTCTATTTTCACCTTTCACAGCCTGTTGAAACTCCTGAGCTGCAAGGAGAGGCATAAGAATATGAGATTTGGGGGTTTTGGTTGGGTTTTACTACTTTGACGTGCGCCTGGCGTGGGGTTTTTTTTTGTTTTAGGTTTTTTGGGTTTTTTGTTTGGTTTTTTGGGTTTGGTTTTTTTTAATACTCACTTAAAAACACAGGAAATGTTTAGCAATAAATACATATAAGGTGCTAGAGAAATGGCTGTTTTAGAGCAGGCTAGTCTTCTGAGGACAGGGCTCGTTCCACCACCCACATGGCAGTCACCCATTGTCTGTAATGCAGTTCCAGTGAGATCTGACATCCCTTTCTGGCCCGCATGGGTACTGTATACACGTGGTACACGACATACATTCAGGCAAAACGCCCATATGCATAAGATAAAATAAACTTAAAAATATATAAACACAAATAAAATAAAATTTCTTCTTCAACTGGCCTGGATTCTAGTATAATCCTGTGGTGGTTTGAATGAGAATGGCCTCTGTAAGCTCATGTTTGAATGCTTGGTCTCCAGTTAATGGCACTCTTAGGGATGGATTAGGAGATGCTGCTTTGTTGGATGAGGGGTGTGTCACTGGGGGTGGGTTTTGAGATTTCAAAAGCTCAACCAGACCAATCTCGATCCTCCCATGCCACCCTCTGTCTGTGGATTAGATGTAAATTCTCAGCTCCTGCTCCCGCACCAGCATGCCTGCTGCCATGCATCCGGTCATGATGATCAAGAACTAACCCTCTGAAAGTGTAAACAAGCCCTGACTAAATGCTCCCTTTTATAAGTTGCCATGACCATGGTGTCTCTTCACAACAATAGAACAGTAACTAATACAAATCGCAGGGAGGATATTTTTATGTTAACATTCCAACGCTGACGAGGAGTTCAAATGGTGGAAAGAAGTCTTGTCATCAGAGCAGCAGGAATGCCCTTTGTTGTTTCTAAAGCGGAGACCTTGCTCTTCTTTGGCAAGCACATGTGCATTCCAGTGTAAAGTCTGTGCCTTGTTAATTACCCACATCTGGCTGCATTTTCCTTTGGTCATTGTTAGATTTGAATGAACAATGTTCAGGCTCCTGAGGTCCCAGCTGTTTCTTGTGTGACAATCTTGCTAGTTATGGGGTCTAGGTCCTGGCATCAAAATTAAGAATTGGTTTTTTGGTTTTTTTTGTACTCCAGTCGTCCTCTCTTGCCTTGTACAAGATGTACCGGAGGACTTTTATCTAAGGGCATAAGTGGAATCTTCATCTGGAGGCTGGAGAACGTCATTCAACTATGAAACAGTGGCAGCTTTATGGTCATTGATGAGTCTAGCATGTCATCATTATCACTAGAGCTAAGGTGCTTCTGTTCTGTAAATGGTCTGTGCATCAGGAAATAGTTCAGTTTGCTTGTAAGCAGTACTGCTCACATTCTTTCCTTTTTAGAGCGTCCGGTGTGACTGTCAAGAGGATGTGTGTATATTCAGGGGCTAATAGGAAAGATGTGTCTTCTCTCTGTGAGCTCAAGGAGTAGGGGTGGACCACATGGATGCTGAGTTTAAACCTTATTAATTCATCATCATCATTATTGTATGTGTGGTGAGGAAAGGGATGCCCATGACACAGTGATCACATGGACATCAGAGGACAGCTTTGTGGGAGTCATTTCTTTCCTCCTACCTTGATATGGGCACCAGAGATCAAACTCAGGTTGACAGGCTAATGTGGTATATGCCAGGCTTATGCCATTGTATGTTGGAAGTGGGTTTTTTGTTTGTTTGTGGTTGTTTAGTTTACAGTGGGTTAAGCTAAGAGATTGCCTTGAGTCTCAAAAGACTTTGGATTTTTCAATAATCTTGAAACTGATAGATCATGGGGTCTTTTGAAGTTGAATTAAATGCATTTTGCATTATGATATGGCCACACACCCATTGGAGTCTGAGAGTAGAATGTAGTGGTTTAAATGAGAATGGCTCCCTTGGTCTTATATATCTGACTGCTTGGTCCCCAATTGGTGGAACTGCTTAGGAAGGATTAAATGTGGCCTTGATAGAGTTGTGCCACTGGAGTGGGCTTTGAGGTTTCAAAAGCCATAGCCATTCCCCATTAGCTGTCTGTGCCTTGTGCTTCGGATAAGAATATAAGTTCCCAGCTACTGCTCCAGAACGTGACTGCTTGCCTGCTCCCATGTTCATAGCTCTAATGGTCTTAGACTCGAACCCTTTGAAACTGTAAGCCCCCAAATCTCTTTTTTCTACAAGTTGCTTCTGTCAAAGTGTCTTTAATAGCAATAGAAAGGTGTCTAACCCAGTCACCGGTTTATAAAAGTAGTAATTTCCATGTCCTTGTGTATTTAGTAGACTCTAGATGCTTATTGATTATAGTTTTTTAAAAGCTAGAATTAACAGAAGATCCAACTGAGTCTATCTGAAAGAAGAGTTTCCAGCTTCTATCACTGGGATGTCCATGGGTGGAGTTGGCTGCACTTGGTTGGTTCTGAGACTCAACATTACAATCAGGAACCCAAGTACTTCTCAGTCTGCCCTCCCCAATTCTAGTTCCTTCCTCTTGAGGTCACAGTATGAAGACTTGAGGTAATCAAGTTTCTCTTTTCCTGTGCTTCCTTAAAAGCAGTGGCCATTTCTCTAGCACCCCAGCACCCATCCTTCTGAGTCTCAGTGGCCTGAACTTCTCATATGTCCAACTTGGACTGAACTCTGACTCCATGGGCTTGCCAGGCACAGATTGACTTGACCTTGGCAAAGGAATGGGGCAAGGTCGAAAGGAACGGGGCCACTGCTGCTGGGTCAGATTGACTGGGGTTACAGCTGGTGTAATACTCCATCTGTATTACTGAACTATAGAGATGAGGAGAGAACACTTTACACCCCTAATGGCTATCCTGGTACTTCCCCCTCAACCCCGTAATCTTTACCCCTCTACTTGAGGTATGGATCCAATTGCAGAATTAGATACAGGTATCAGGTAAGAGTCAATACTGGTACAGCTACTGAGGCAGCTAGACTGGAGTGCTGATATGTTAAACTGGTGGATAATTTACCAATAATTCACCCCGTAAATTAAACCAATGTACACACCTAACTTCAGGGAGAACTTCTGCCGAAGCAAATTTACTCACCACATAGGAACAGGGACCAGGACATTTACACTTCACCCATGGGGAGAAGTGACCATTTCCCCCCAGCTCCAGTAGGGTTCTGTTGTATACAGTCCCTCCTTCTTTCCAGAAGGGTGAAAGGCATACTCTTTGCAGAACAGTGAAGCTTGGAATACAGGGGGACTTCTTTTCCCAGTATCCCAGAAAGTTGACATTTTATATCTGATTTTATAGACTTGAAAGACCATTAGAAATGGTTCTGACCACACTTTCTTTTCTCCCAAGTGAGGACAAATACTTAGGGTCAGAAGAACAAGAGACCTGGATTCAGTTCCTAAGGAGCTTATACAGAGCCTGGGGAGCCAGGCTAACCATGTGAAAGTGAAGGAAGCAAAGGCTAAACCAGATGGGAGAGGATAGGCAGAGCCTGGAAGGGCCCCGACAAAGGCGGAAGTGAGTGCCAGGGGCTTCTCCTACTGACAGATGCCCTTCTCTCTCCCCTGGCAGTGGAAGGAAACAGTGATGAGCTTGATGAACCCATCAAGGCGTGTTTGCTGACGTGGCCTTTGTCCAGAGACACAACCTGATGAGCTTGAACTCCATCAACTGGTCCCGGTCCTGGTGCAGATGGCACACTACTTCTTTGCTTATTTCCAGTGTACACCGTCCTTGGACATGCACCCCCTACCCACAGTGGAGGTGGTAGTGCCGACGGGGGCTGGGGGTAACCTTGCAGGTAAGGAGACCCTGGGATGCACATGGACTTTCCAGAAAGCACCCAGTCTTTCAAGTTGTATTTGCCTACAAACATGGAGAGAAAGAAAGTTGTGGTTTGTCCTAGAGAGGACAAAACACACACACAACATCATACACACACACACCACACACACACACACACACCACATAGGATGCCTTCTGACTTGCAGAGGCTGAGGGTGGAACATTCCAGGGTCCTGAAGCAGAAAGATTGAGAGCTCAGTCCTGGGAAGTTCCTGTCCCCTGCCTGTGCTTGCACAACCACTAATAGACAGAACTCAAGGCTCAGCCACCGAGCACAGCTCAGTGTCCTTTCCTAAAATTTGCACTTGACTCCCAGCTCCACCCACTGCCTGCTGAGGGATGCCCACCGTGTGCCAGGGCACAGTGTTCTCACTACCCAGGGACCATGTGAGACAGAAAGGGCTCTGGCATCAGGAGTCTGGCTTTGGCTCTGCCCTTTCCTAGCTGAATGGTTAAGAGTTCCTCAAACTCAAGTCCTCAGCTGATCACATGCTCAGAGCTGCCTGTGACGAACAAGTCCGACTGAGGGTGCACATGAGCTTTGTACTTTGTACAAGTGCTGTCCTGCCACCAAATACTAATGAACACTCTCAAGCATTAACTATGTACCAGGTGATGTCTCTTTCTGTGATTTCATTGGAGTAGAACAACTCCGCTGTCTCCTGTGTATGGACAATTAGTTATAAGACCCCTGCAGATACCAAAATCTGCAGAGATTCAAGTCCCATATGTAAAATGGCATGGTGTCTGCATATTACCTATGTATATATACTGGTGTACTTTAAATCACCTCTAGATGATGTCCAATAACTAACATAATAAGCAGATGTTACCTAAATGGCCACTTTGTTTTAGGGAATAATGGTAAGAAAGAGTCTCAATGTGTTTAATACAGATGCAATTTTTTTTTTCTTGAGAAGGTTTCACTATGTAATGTAGGCTGCCCTAAGGCCCTTAGGGTAGCCTTGAAAGTCTCCATCCTCCTGCCTCAGCTTCCCAAATGCTGGGAACACAGGGTATATCACCATACCCTGATTGGATAGTTTTGATTTGTGGTCAGTTGACTCTGTAGATTTGGAAGACGACTCTGTAGATGTGTCCAGGGTCAACCTGTTCTGTTCTTACTGTTTTAGAGTGAGGAACTAGACAAAGACAAGCTTGCTTGCTTCTGTTTACACACTGGTTGGTAGTTGACAGCCCAGGCAGGCTGGAGTCTACATCTTTTCTGTCTCTCAAGGAGGCAAAGGTGTTAGGTTTCTGGTAGCTCTGCCCCTGCCATTGCTTCTCAAGGCACCAGAGACAGAGTGGGTAAGACGCAAAAGCATCCAAGTTAGGAGACTCCTTGACTTCCTACAGGAAGATAGAAGTGATAGTGTGCTGGAAGCTAGGCAAGGAAGGCTACTGTCCTCACTAATCAGAGGGTGACACCCAGTGTGGTGTGTTTCCCTTTCATGTCACCTTCCAGCTAGCAATGACACCTATAGCTATGCCCTTCATAGCACCTGGCACAAATAAACAAATGGGCAAGACCTGTGGAGAACGTTCCCATCTGGGATTTCTCCATAAGGACCTGTTTGATCTTAAGTCTTTGGGCCCTCCTGAGCTTCCGTTTTTCTTCATCCCTGAAGAACATTGTAATGCTTCCCTGAGGATCAAGTGACATAAGAGTGTGAATGGGCTTTCCAAAATCAAGTGTGATATCGACAAAACAATCCCCTCCCTGAAAGGACCTAAAGAGAGAATTTAGGAGGTATGGAGTTTGCCACACAAATCTGAGGACCTGAGTTTGGATCCTTAGAACCCACATAAAACTAGATGTGGTACTGCATATCTGTAATCTGTAATCTCAGTGTTCCAACAGCAAGATGACAGAGATAGGAGAAACCCCAGAAGCTTGTGGGCCACTAGCCTTGCATATCAGCAGTGAACAGCAGACATCCTTCCTATAACAAGCTGGAAGGCAAAGCCCTAGACCCTGTTCTTTGATAGGATTTGGGCAAGGCATTTCAGCTCATAGCACCTTCAAGGTTGAAGCCTAGAACAGGGCACAGTGACTATCCAACTTTTCTTCCTCTTCTCTCCTCCTCTGCCCCTCCTCCCATCTCTCATTGCATCAGCTGGGTGCATTGCTCAGAAGATGGGCCTGCCAATCTGTCTGGCTGTGGCAGTGAACCGCAATGACATCATTCACAGGACTGTACAGAAGGGAGACTTCTCTCTGTGTGAGGCTGTCAGAACAACCCTGGCATCTGCTATGGACATTCAGGTGGGCCTCCGGGGAGAAGAAAAGATCTGGCCAACTGTTGGTGGGGCAGGATTGGATAAGGGTCGGAATGAGGGTACCTAGGATTTCTGCCTCTCCATTCAGATGCCCTACAACATGGAGAGAATCTTCTGGCTGCTCTCTGGCTCTGACAGCCAGACAACCAGGGCCCTAATGGAACAGTTTGAAAGAACCCTAAGTCTGCACCTACCCAAGGACCTACACAGCAAGGTTGGTCATTGGATACACCCTAAGGGGGTGAGGGTGGAGGGTCTCTGCAATCTCCACAACTAGTGGAGTGACCTCTGAGAGGTAAGAAGGCAGTTTTGTTCAACAGGACTCAGTAGGCAGTGTTGGTTAAAACTTCTAGAGTCTGACCTCTAGTAGTTTACTTTAGTATTTAAGCACAGCCCAATGTGGTGAGCATTATTCTCTGTGATGACTAACTCAGTCCTGTGTGTACAACAAAGCATACATAAATCTCCTTGAGGAACAAAGCAAACTACACACAGATCAGGCCTAATTACATCAAAACTCATCGTAAAGTCCTTAAAGATTGGTTCTTTAGGTTGCATGATAAGGGTTTGGGGGAGAGTGCTAGAAAAGTCTCTTTGACACAGACCAAAGGTCACCAGACTAGTAACCAAGTCTACAGATCTACATCCAGCCTTCCAGGTAGATGGCAGTTGTTGCATGAAACCACATCGTGTGCTTAACATTCCAGTTCCCTAGTGCTTACCTGTGAGCACAGAGGACCTCTTTCTGTGCCTCTACAGCATCCCGTGGAGGAAGGAAAGGGTACAGCCACAGGACAGACTTGGGGTTTGGAACATGAGAAAGGAAAGGGGACACCTGGTTTTTGAGCATCGTCTGTGAGCTAGGAACTTTCACGGTTAACACTGACTGAATGAGAAGAGTCAGTTGTGAAATGCTAAGCAGCTTTTATAAATGCAGTGCCTTCATTGCCTCATCTGTAGAGGGAGGTGATAAGAACCCCTGTCTCATGAGGTTGCTGTGAAATTTGGATCAAAAGGTAAATGTAGGCACTTTACATACTGCTGGAAATGTATAGTTCCATACACGTACTATTTGTATTTTACTTACTATTGTTGTAAATTTCCAATAAGAGCAACATCTGTACAAGGACAAAGCCACTCTGCCCTTCCAGTACAGACAGAAACCCTAGCTCCTGTCAACCTCGATCTTCCTCCTTTGTCCTTGTCTCTGTCTCTCTCTTAGAGAAGGAGAAACTTTATTTAGTTAATAAATAAGTTTGATTTGTTTTAGGAAACTAGTTAGAAAGCATTGCTTTTATTTGAATGCAGCCTGATGGCTATTCCCTGGGAATCCAGGGGTGGATCTGGCCAGAGTCCATCTTCCTAGCCAATATTTAATTAAAACTTGCTTCAAAGGGCCAGGGCGGGGTGGTGGAGAAATGACTCAGTGGTTAAGAGCACTGGCTGCTCTTTCAAAGATCCTGAGTTCAATTCCCAGCAACCACATGGTGTCTAACCACAGATCTGTAATGGGATCCGATGCCCTCATCTGGCATGTAGGCATACATGCAGATAGAGCACTCGGATGGATGGATGGATGGATGGATGGATGGATGGATGGATGGATGGTTGGATGAATGGATGGACGGACGGCTGGCTGGCTGGCTGGCTGGACGGATGGATGGATGGATGGAGTGACTGAGTGAGTGAAGCCTGATGATACACAAAGTTCTAGAATATGCTCCTTCTTGATTTCCTTCTGATTTTATCTCAGTGTCTTCCACTTGAAGAGAATCCTTACTTACCACCTTGGTTTACCCAATTCCTTTAACTTAGTCCCTTATATGACATAATTGGCCATGGTTAGTGTCCCTCCTGAGGGTTTCTTCTTAAAACCAGACACAGTTATCTGGGCTGAGCTTATTTCCTTGAAGACCAAAATGGGACTTTCTCTTTTAGAATCTATGCTACTTTAAAAAGAAAAAGATTTTCATTATTTTTATTTAATGTGTATGAGTGTTTGCCTGTTTATGTTTGTGTACCACATGCATGCAGTACCTGTGGAGTCCAGGAGAGGGCATCAGATCCCCCAGAAATGAGAGTTGCACATAGTTACCACTGTGTGGGTGCTGAGAACCAAACCTGGGTCCTCTACAAGAGCAGCTAGTGCTCTGAATAGCTGAGCCATCTCTTCAGCCTTCTGCTGCTTTTGACAAAGCCAAACATAGTTTGCTTGGCCCATAGTTTGTGCAAAAATCAATATTTTTCTCCTTATGTAAATAAGATCCTCCAACCCAGCACTTGGGAGGCAGAGGTAGGCGGATTTCTGAGTTCAAGGCCAGCCTGGTCTATAAAGTGAGTTCTAGGACGGCCAGGGCTACATAGAGAAACCCTGTCTCGAAAAAACAAAACAAAACAAACAAACAAACAAACAAACAAAAAACTCCAAAACAACAACAACAACAAAAAACCCAAAAAACAAAAAACAAAAAAACAAAAAACTGGACACCATATCTTCCCTGTTTCTTCATTTCCTCCCTCACTCTACAATAAGGGCACTGTATGTGCTAGAAGGGCATTTATTAATTCATCCATCAATTCATTCATTCATTCATCATTCATTCATTCATCCTTCCACTTATATTATCTATCTACTATGGTTCAAGAACTATGTTAGATGCTGGAAATACAAAGAGAAAATACAGCTTTTACACTGAGTGATGCATCAAGGTGGTAGAGCACATGCTTAGTATGCATTTGGCCCTGCATTCAATCCTCAGAACTGGGAAAAGGAGGAATAAGGGGTGGGGGGAGACGAAGAGGAGGAGGAGGAAGAAGGGGAAGAAGAGGAGGGAAAAAAGTATTGGTTGCTATCTCTGACCCTAACCAGGAAGTAGCTGTATGAGCCATGTGGACTCTGATGCCATTAAGTACATGCAGGGTGTTTGCTATGTTGTAAGCATGCAGAACATCTTCAGAGAGTGATCTAGCATACCAACCACACTTAGGGAGCACTGAGAAGGGAGTCTTCCTCTGTCTGTGAATACTGGGTTTCCCAGGGGAGGTGCTCCTAAGCAGGCTAGGAACTGACAAGGTAGTTTTCACGCCATAAATATTTGGACACTCATGACTTGTATCAGGCTGTAGAACAAGACTGTGTGCTAATTTGCTTCATCTGCTAAATGCATCAAGATATATCCAAAGTTTCTATAAATCCTTCTGCTTAGTAGGCTCAAAGCTGCAATTAGCTCAAAATTCATAAATTGATTTTACTACTAGTTCCTGGTGTGGATGTGGTTGTGTATGTAGCAGGGGTCTAGTCCTCCTTCTGTGATTCACCAATCCCAACATCCACCCCTGTCTTATGGCCTTTCAGCTTTCAGAGGCAGTGACATCTAAGTCGGTATCTGATGAGGCCATCACCCAGACCATGGCCCGCTGCTGGGAGGAGAACCAGTATCTACTATGCCCCCACTCAGCCACAGCGGTGAACTACCATTACCAGCAGACTGACAGTGGGCAGTCCAGGTACCAGCAGTGCAATCTGGGACACTGGGGGCATACCTCTTCTTCAAGCAGGGCATGTAAGACTAAGGATAGTGACATCAGTGGGCATGGTGGGTTCTATACCCAAGAACTAAAGAGGTGTGAACTGCATCCCAGGTCATGAGGAGGAGGATGGCTGAACTGGGTCTTTATTTGAGTACTTTGCAAGCTTATTATAAAGATTAGCTCAGTCATGTCTTTATCTCTCTCTTCTCTCTGTTCTACCCTGCCCCTAACATTTCCCCTGGTCCTCCTTCCTCTGTCTTCTTTCCCATCCATATGCCTGTTCTCTCCTGTCCTGTCCCATCCCCAGTAGCATCCCTGGTGCTGCCTGGCCCCTGCCTCCGCAGTCAAATTCCCAGAAGCAGTCCAGGCGGCTGGGCTGACTCCTGAGACTCCCACAGAGATCCTGGTCCTGGAGCACAAGGAGACACGCTGTATCCCAATGCGGAGAGGAGACGACTGGACACAGATGCTGAGGGACACAATTGAGGGACTGTCCCAGCGGTGGAAAGGTTGTGTAGCGAACCCCTCAGAATAGCCAGGTTGGAATGAGTTTGAAGACTCTTGTCCTAGGGATGGCTGGGGCAAGATGGCTCAGTAGTTAAGAACTCTTGCTGCTCTTCCAAAGGACCCAAGTTTAGTTCCCAGTGCCCATGTCAGATGGTGCACAGCCATCTATAACTTCAGCTGTAGGTTGTTGACACTTCTGACCTCTGTAGGCAATGCACTCATATGCGAATACACATACCTATATGTAATTAAAAATAATAAAAATAAGTCTTTTTTTGTTGTTGTTTCTTATTCCAGCTGGATATGGTAGCACATGCCCTTAATTCCAGCATTCAGGAGGAAGAGACAGGCAGGTCTCTGTGAGTTCTAGGCCAGCCTGGTCTATATAGAAAGTTTCAGGGCTGCCAGATCTACATGGTAAATTTCTGACTTTAAAAACATGTGTATTCTTGTCCCAAGGAGATGTGTCCTTGTTTCTGGGAAAAGCTACTGCAGTCCTTTCCTGTAAATCTGCCCTCTTATTCTATGAGGGGTGGAGTGAACTGGAGCAGAAGATGGCTAATGTTGAAAGATTCAGCAATATCACTGCCTCATGTGCAGGTCTCAGGGACTTCACATGGCGAGCCTTTTGGACATGGGTCAACATCAGCTCAAAGGGGTCAGAACCCCAGATCTGTGACACGAGACCGCTCTCCTACATACTGGCCTGGGTCTTAGGATCTCTGGTTCTCTATTTATTCAACCACCAAACCAAATTCAGAGCCTTGGTCCTCCTTGATAGTTGCTTTCAACCTGCTAAAGCATTGGGAAATGTTTCTCTGTAAGTTGGATGGGGGCTTTGAACAGCTCTTGGGCAGCTCAGAGCTGTGGGTTGAATGCAGACCCATTGGCCTCTGAGAGTGATGCTGAGGCATGGACCACATCCATCTGCTGCACCAGGTTGGCTCAGCAGAGCAGTCAAGGGAGCAAGGAAGCCTGTACTGGTGGTGTGGATAGAAGTTGACCACTAAATTGAAGGTTCTGTGGGACAGAAAGTCTTGGTGGTACCAGTGTCCCAACCAAGCTGGCTAGCTTTTCAGTTATTTACGTTACTGGGTTCAGATCTTATGGGAAGCAGTAGAGATTTCAGCCAAATGCAGGCCCACAAATAGCAGTAGCAATCCCATGCCTGGATAGTAAACTTCTCTCTAGAAAGACAGAGATAGAAGTGAAGATTTGACACTAGAGGATGCTGCTGCTCTGCCCTGTGGCTGATCTGACCTCATCTACCTGGGCTTCAGGAGCTTCCTCACTCAAAGGGCTGAGAATGCTGGCCATCCAGGACCAGGCTGATTGATGTATCCCATCAGAACAGGCCAGATCCACATCTTTCTAGTCCTGAGGGAGAGGCTAGAGAGAAACTACTACTAGAAAAATAGCCATTAAGAACCAGCATTCAGTAGGGAAGAGTAGGGAAGCTGGACCTCTTGGGGGTGGCAGGGCTATGCTAAAGGAATGATAGTGACCCTTACAGGCAACAGCACATCATGGTTTCTGGAATACTACCATCTACAGTATTAGACACATGGAACCACAAGGGCCCACTTACCTATTGAATATGACAGACTCAGGGGCCACCATACTGCTTGAGATCTATGAATATGTTTTAATATCATTTTGCATTTGTGCATGTGCTGTTGGAGACAGGGTCTGTTGTTCACTGCTACCTAGGGCAGACTAGCCAGCCTGAAGACTTCCTGGGACCCCTTGTCTCTTCCTCCCATCTTGCTACCGGAGTTCTGGGATTGCACACTGCCTCATCTGACCTTTACATGGGATCGGGAGATGCAAACTTAGGTTCTGAGGCTTGCAAAGCAAGTACTTTACCCACTGAGCTGTCTCCCCAGCCCTTTAACTTTTGTAAAGCAAAACAAAACAACAGCAACACACTCCTGACTTCATTCATTCTTCAGTGACAGGGTCCTGAGAGAGAGGACCAGGAGATTAGAAGATCAAGAAGGGAATAAAGTTTGTGATAAGGAGGTCTTGCACAAGCTATGTCTTATGCCAAGCAAGCTTGATAAAAAGTACAACATCCTATATACTATTTCCAGAGGAAAAATGGGACAGAGTCAGAAGAAACTATAATACAGCGGGACAAAGTCAGCATGAGGCTTATCAAGCAATGT
Source organism: Mastomys natalensis (assembly GCA_021653895.1). Taxonomy (NCBI): domain Eukaryota; kingdom Metazoa; phylum Chordata; class Mammalia; order Rodentia; family Muridae; genus Mastomys; species Mastomys natalensis. The sequence continues at coordinate 127,058 of JAJTUV010001459.1, read as the reverse complement.
TAGGCAAGGGAACACAAGATATCTCAAGAGCAGTACAGACTGAGCACACGGCAGACTCAGGACTGATAACTCCCAGTGTTTTCAGGGAGGAGGCAAGTTCCCAGGAATGGAAGTTACTCCTTTGAGGCCCAGGTCTCAGCCTCAGATTGGCCTTGCCAAGTCAGCTCCTGAGCAAGGATGCAAAACTAGATTCCTTTTCTCTTTTCATCAGGGCCTCAGAGAAAGCTTTGGATCAGTTTGGCCCTCATCATAGTCCATCTTGGGATACTGAACAATTGTTTGGCAGTCTTCATAATACTTTTGTAGAGCAAGAACCCTATGGGGGCCAGTGAGGTGGTTCAGCAGGCAAGCCCTTGCTGTGCATGTGTAGTCACCTGAGTTTGGTACCCAGAACCCACATAAAGGTGGAAGGAGAGAATCTGCTTGCATCATATACATGCAGTAATAATATATACAAGTAAGCAAATTGTAAAAGGCCATAGTGTGTTCCTGATAGCACCTACAATGTGTCCGTTGCTGCTTTACAGAAATTAATTCATGGGATCCTAATGGCAAGTCCATTTTACAAAGGAGCCAACTGGGGTTCTGGGAGGTGATGGCTTTGAGTTCTGAAGTGTTCATTGAAGCTTCTCTGGAGAGCCGGTGGCATTCCTGTGGGGTTCCCTTGGGTTTCCAGCCGCCTCCTATTCTCCACTCCTCTTTGCCTCCCCTCCCCACTCCCGAATTCTTTGTCCCTGGTCCCCTCACCTGTCTTTGCTTTGTGTGAGAACCTGGCTGTGCTTTCCCAGAAGTCCCACCTCCTAATAGTCCCACTCTTTATGAGCCAAGCATTCAAACACATGAGTCCATGGAGGCCAAACCTATTCAAATCACCGAAGACTCCATTCCCCAGATCAGGGAGAGATTAAACATTAAAGCCACATGGTCTATGATGTACCATTCTGCTACACACAGACACACACAAACACACAGCACCACAAACACACAGACACCCACAAACACACAGACACCCACAAACACACAGACACACACACACCCACTACTTAACAAGAAATGACAGGAGTCTGTTTCGGATTAGATTAGGAGCAGGTTGAAATCTTTCTTAAGTCATATGTCTGCTGGTAACAGGAGCACAGAGCAACCGTTTCGACTGTGTGGGCCTAAGTTTCCTCTTCTGATGACCAGAATATTTTTGTGCAAGTTTGCTTTGAGGATTCTACAAAGTAACAGATGTTCTGAGTGCCAACTAAACTCTCAACGAGATACAAACCCATCTTCCTACTAACACAAAGATAGCCTCCAACAACCCAGTACTTTCATCTTGTGATTTTTACTGCTTTGTATGTGTGTGTATGCAAGTGTGTGCCTGTATTTGTGTGTGTCTATGTATATAAGTGAGTGCAAGCCATGATGGACACATAGGGGTCAAGGGACAACTTGTAGGAATTGGTTTTGTCCTTCCACCATGTGACTCCAGTGCATTGACACAACCTAGAGTCATCAGAGAGGAAGGAGCCTCAGTTGAGGAAATGCCTCTGTGAGGTTCAGCTATAAGATATTTTCTCAATTAGCAATCAATAGTGCAGGGCCAAGCTCATGGTGGGTGGTGCCATCCCTGGGCTGGTGGTGCTGTGTTCTATAAGAAAGCAGGCTGAGCAAGCCAGAGGAAGCAAGCCAGTAATCAGCCTTCCTCCATGGCTTCTGCATCAGCTCCTCCTCCAGGATCCTGTCCTGTTTGAGTTCCTGTCATGTCTTCCTTCAGTGATGGACTACAATATGAAAATACAAGCCCAATAAACCCTTTCCTCCCATCTTGCTTTCTGGTCATGGTGTTTTGTTGCAATAGAAACCTAACTAAGCAGTCCAGGGAGTGTGTGGTGGTTTGAATGAGAATGGCCCCCATAAACTCACAGATTTGAATACTTGGACATCAGGAGTGGCACTATTTGAAAGAATTAGGAGGTGTGACTTTGTTAAAAGAAATAGATCATGGGGGAGGTAGGCTTTGAGGTTTCAAGGTCCCAAGTCAGGCCCAGTGGCGGTCTCTCTCTCTCTCTCTCTCTCTCTCTCTCTCTCTCTCTCTCTTCTCTTCTCCCCCCACCCCCCTTGCTGCCTGTGAACCTGGATGCAGAACTCTCAGCTGCCTCTGCAGGACCATGTTGGCCTGCATGCCACCACATGCCCTGCCATGATGACAGTGGACTGAACCCCTGAGACTCTAAGCCAGCCACAGCTGTCTCACCACAGCGTGGAATAAGGTAACTGGGCTTGGTAGCAAGTGCCTTTACCCACTGAGCTGTCCCAGCAGCCCAGGAAACTCATTTTAGAGATGAATAAATGAAGCTTAGTAAGGGATGTGAGGTCCTTTGGATCTGAAAATCTCCAGTCGCCTTCAAATCAGGGGGTGTGGTGGCCTGAGGATCAGAGGAGGAGAATCTGGTGCCTCAGGGTGGGAGGAGATGACTCATAATTAGGGAAGGACAGCTGCTCTGGGAAGGGTCACGGAGCAGAGTCCTTTGTCCTGGCTCAGGCTCCGAGTGGAGCTGGTCTCATGGTGGTGGTGTCTGGAGTGGGTATGTGCTCAGTGAAACGGATGCTGCTATTAGAACGGGTGACAGTGGTTCTGTGAGGTTTTTCAGCTGCAGGCAGGCAGGTCTCCACCAGAAAGGCGAGCTGTTGGTTTAAGGAGGAGGTGAGTGAGGCCTTGGGAACCTTTGTTGAATTTTCCCAGCTAAAATAAATATGGAACGAGCAACCCAGGGAGGGTGGCAAAACTTACCTCCAGGAGAGAGGACAGAGCTAACCCCCATGTCTAGAGATAGTTGCTCCTACCCAAGAAGTGTCTTCCTTCTTTCCAGATCTGTCTTTTGCACTGTGCCCATTGGTTCTTCATTCTATAGCCTGTGTTCTCACAGGTTCCCACACCTCAGCCAATGCTCAGAGATGGAGGCATGACTTCCTACTACACACTAGACAGTGCTGGGTACCTAGGGAGAAGCAGGAAAAGATTTGGCTGGAGGGGTGTGTATGTGTGTGTGTGTGTGCACGCATGTGCGTGTTTTCACAGGATCTCATGTAGCTCAGGATGACCTTGAATTTGATACATGGCCAAGGATGATCTTAAACTTGTAAATCGTTTGCCACCATCTCTTAAGGATTGCAGCCTGGTTTATTATGCAGTCCTGGAGATCAACTGGGCTTTATTCAAGCTGGGCAATCATTCTATCAAATCTACCAACAGAACTTCATCCCATCCACCAACTGACATAGCAGCATAAAAGCTGTATAAATCAAGGTCCGGGAGCTGCCCAAGGCTGTCAGTAATGGTTCTCCAGTGATGGTGCCCTAACAGCCTGTGGGGATAATCTCTTTGTGCACTGTGTAAAGATTGTCTTTGTGTTAGTCAAATGTTGATTTCTGTACCAGCAGAGTGATTAGGACTATCTGGATTTGGTATTGTTTTTTTTGTGTTTGTTTGTTTTTGTTTTTTAATAAAGCATCACCTGTCTCAGTGTTTTGTAAACATTCTTCTCCATTGCTTCCTGATTGGTTTAAGAAAGAGCTGATCAGCCAATTAGCTGGCAGAAGAGACTAGGGCAAGAGTTCTCATCACAGTGAGGGGGTCCCGGGGATCCAAAGTGAAGAGGGAGAGAAAAGGTAGAGAGACCAGGATTCATCAGGAGGATTCACCAGGAGGATTCACCAGAGGTCTCCATGAGAAAGCAGCCACGAGGACACACATGAACTAGAACAAGCCAGGGCAAGACTCAGGTTGCAGGTAAAGGACCAGGGAGCTGGGAAACAGGCAGCCTAGAGGGTTAGAGTAGCTCAGAACCTGTCCAACTTAGGCTTGCCGCTTGTTACGACAAATACCAGATCTCTGTATCTTTTATTTGGGTGCTAAAATGGGCTAGAGCTGGTGTAGAAATGCCCAGCTGTTATTTGGGAGCTAGCGGGGTGTAAGAACAACCCCTTCCCGAGTTACTTTTACAGCAGCCTCCCTTCGGTGTCACTGTGTTGACGTGATTGGTTCCGGAGCCTGTGCTTCACTCTAAGCTTTCTTCAAAGGCCACTATAGAATATGCCACAAGGCCAAGACCTGGCCCCAAGCATGGCCTTCTCTGAGGATGTGTAACTGGAGCCAGTCTGGTAGGAGGAGCTGCAGAACGGAGACTGTTGTACAGGAGAGACTAGCAGTGTGTGGAGAAGGCTGAGCTAGTCTGACAGAACGCTGTACCAGGAGATCCTCCTGGGTTCTAGCCTACCTTCTCCCCCTCATGACTTGGACATTGTAGTGATTTGTTATAAATCAAAAATCCAGCCAGATCAGTGGTGGTACATGCCTTTAACCCCAGCACAGGAGAGACAAGCCGGTGGATCTCTGATTTAGAGGTTAGCCTTGTCTACAGAGCCAGTTCTAGGACAATGATGGCACAGAGAAACCCTGTATCAAAAACACAAACAAACAAACAAAATAAAATCTAGTTTTGGCACCAATCAGGGTGACTGCTACAGACAGAAAGAAAACTGTTTGCAGTTAAGGAATTGGCCACCTGCCTTCTAAATGGACACTGACTGTAGTTAAGCAAGGCCAAGGCCCTGTGACAGGTGCAGTGTCACGAATTAAAGCTGAACTGCAGTCCTTCAGATCATGGTAACACTGCAAGAAGCCCCTCCTTAGCTTGGGTGCTAGGGACACCTATTGAGGGTCACCTCTCCTTCATCTCTTATCTTCCTATCGTCTCTTATCCAAGACTCACTCCTCATCAGGGATTGTGTTGCTTGTAAAACAGATTCAGTTTAAGTTATCACTGGTTCAGACCCACCTGCAAGTAAACAACTCAGTAAGCAAAATTTTTCCTCCGGAAAATAAGCCCTCCAAATTCCCTGGAAAGCCCTGGCAATAATTCTTATAGCCAGTAGAGGGCAGCAGAACACACCCAAAGTCTTCGCTCTAAAGTAGGTGGGCCTGGCCAATCCAAACCACGCTCCTGCCATCTATCATCGGCAAACCACCTGTCTGATTTTGTTTTCTGAAGACTGGGGCCCTGAAGGGTGGAGGATTGAACCTAGGGCCTTGCACATGCTAGGCAGGTGCTCTACTACTGAGTCACACCTCAGGCTTGGCCCAGAGGGCGACCTCAGGTGCTGTTCAGCAGCTGCTGCCCTTTATTTTATATTTTATTTTTTTATTTTTTTATTTTATTATTTATTTATTTTATTTTATTTTATTTTATTTATTTATTTTATTTTATTATTTTTTATTTTATTTTATTTTATTTTATTATTTTATACAGGCTTTTTCATTGTCTTGGAGCTCTCTAAGCAGAAAAGCTGGTTAGTCAGGCAAGTCTAGGACTCCGTCAAAAATAACTTTAATTTTTTTTAAAAAATGTATTATATCTTAACTTATTATTGGTGCCTCTCTCCTTTTAAAGTTCAATGTGCCTCTGATGTGTGCCTGTTTGCATGTGTGTGTGCGTGTGTGTGTGTGTGTGTGGTGTGTGTGTGTGTGTGTGTCTGTGATTTCTCAGAGAGCAGTGGTGGCTGGAGGCTGGAGGCCCAATTCGAAAGCCTTTGTCTGTGCAAAGACCAGGGGGAGGAGTCAGGTGTCGGGTTCTGTGACTCTCCACGTTATTCCCTTGAGGCAGCATGTCTCACTGAACCTGGAGCTAGGCTAGCAGGCAGCAAGCCACACCACCCCGTCTCCACCACCATGGAGCTGGGGCTACAGGTGTTTGTTCGCACACAGCTACATGGAGTTTCACGTGTGGATGCTGCGGATGCCAGCTCAGGGCTTTGTGCTTGAGCAGTAAGAGCTCTTACCCACTGAGCCATCTCCTCAGCACTTGCCTTACATAGTGTTTAGTTTTGTGATGAAACTGCCTTAAATAGCATACATGTAAAACTTCTTATTGACATGCTTCTATACTGCTTCAACTAGGAAAAGCAGACATAAACATGGAATCCAGAAAGTCAAAATAACCTTGTCACTGTGTAACACGCATGTGCTGGTACCAAGACTGGTGCAAGGGGCCTCGGGCAGTGTCCCCGCATGTGATCATTGCGGCTGTCTGTTGACATGCTTTTCTCCCATTTCTGCTGCAGGAGCAGCCCAGTCACAGCAGCTTGGAGGTCACCTATCCTTCTCTAGCCACCTCAGCCTCCTGGGTGACAGTGCTTATGACTGGTGATCATGGATTCAGATACAAATGCAGACATTATGCAATGCTCAATGGATCTTGAAAATTATTTGAAAAATAATTTCACTCACATGAAATACATTGCTGCTGGAGAAGCGGTGTGGTGTGTGTGTGTGTGTTGTGTGTGTCCTTTTTTTTGGCACAGTATTCCATTGACCTGGAGCTGGTTGATCAGCAAGTCCTGGATCCCTGGATTCTGCTTTTGAGAAATATTTCTCTCAGTCCTTGCTTCTCATAGATGAGCAGATTGAGGCTCAGACAGGACCTCTGCCTTCGCCTTGGTACACAGATCTTCAGGGCGGGGCAAACGAGATCCACTTTGCACAGCCATTTGTCCTGGTAAGACCCTCAGTCAGTCAGAACAGACTTGGTCCTGGGGAAGGAGCCTGAGTGTGGATTCTTTGAGGGAACAGCCATGGCAGTGTGGGGACTTCCCTGGAGGTATCCAGTCACCAGCTTCCAAATTTGGGGAAATGAGAGAATATTGGTGTGCACTGCCCCTGGGGAAAGCTCAGTTCGCTCCTGCCTTGGCTTCCCCTGGTGATTAACTGTGTAAGACGGAATAAACCCTTTCCTCCCCAGGTTGCTTTTGGTCATAGCAATAGGAAGCAAACCAGGCCACATGTGTAAGTGAACATCTGGGTTAGGGCCTCAGCTTGATGAATAAAAGGAATGGAATAACTGTGTAAACATGCCAAACTTGCAGACTTAATATAAACTCAACGCCCAAGGGCTCTACAAGCCAAACTTCACAGGCTACACAGGAGACAGGCCAGTGCCTCCAAGGCTCAGGTTGGTCCTTGTCATCTCTAAAAAGGACTGCAGTTGTCTTGGCCTCAGGAGTCTGCTCTCTTGGTCTCAGTTTTCCAAATTGGTAATCCTGTAGCTTAAGTGGTTACTCTTGGCAGTCTTTAAGTTCTGTGAGCATGGGTCTTAGTCATGGTCCCCGTACTGCGCTGTAGATCTCCTGAACTTGTTTCTTTAAAAAAACCTTATTTTTTTAGAGGTTGGCAATATGGCTTAGCACGTAAAGGTGTATACAGCCAAGACTGATGACCTGAGTTCAAGTTCCAAGATCCCCAAGGTGGAAGAAAATAGAAGAAATCAACTCTCCAAATTTGTCCTCTGACTTCTTCATGTGTCTTACAGCTCCTGTGTGATACACTCATGACTGCACACATATACACCCATAGCCCTGCCTGGCACAGATAAATAAATGTAGTAATCAAAGTTTCAAAACAAAATCTTCTTGTTTTCCTAAGATAAAGAAAGCTTTGTGGTCAGAAGAGATGACTCAGCAGTTAAGAGCAGTTGCTTCTGTTGCAGGGAACCCAGATTCGGTTCTCAGTACCTACCTTAGGTGGCTCACAACTACCTGTAACTCCAGTTCCAGAGGACCCAGTACCCTCTTCTGACCTCCTCAGGTACCTGTGCACACATGGTACACACACACACACACACACACACACACACACACACACTCACATATATATCATATATACATATACATACATATGCATAAAATAAACAGATCTTTTAAAAAGAAATCAAGAACAAAAGCTTGCTTGCTGTTCTGTGGCTCTTGGGCTATGCAGTCATCACTCTGGACATTGGCTGAAATCTCTAGAAATAGAGGCCTATTCTGAGGCACTCTCCTGAATGCCTCGTGACTTCTCAAAATTGCAGTGCACTTGTCTATGAAACGGACAAAACCCCATGCTCTCTGCTTCCCTTCCTGGTTCAATATCCAGCACCACAAAAATCAGTCACAGAGATTATAGTGGCATAAGCCTGTAATCTCTGCACTTAGCATGTGGAGGCAGGGGGATCAAGAGTTCAAGGTCACTCTCAGCTACATAGGGAGTTGAGGATAGCCTGGACTACATAAAAATGCTGTCTTTAAAAAATAGAAAAGTATATTTTATCTGGGTATGATAACACATGACTGTTAACCTTAGCCCTTGAGTAATAGCGTCAGGAGAATGATAAATTTGAATAGAGATGCAGGCCAGCAGAACTATACAGTGTAACTTTGTCTCAAACAATAACAGAAAGTGCCATTTATTTATTTAACAATCATGTTTCATCTTGCCCCTTTTTACACAGGGTTGGGATGGAACCCAGGGCCTCCTATATTTAAGTAATCACTCTGGTGATTTGAATAAGAATGGCCTCCCATAAATTAATATTTGAATGCTTAGTCACCAGGGAATGGAGCTCTGAAAGGATTAGAAGGATCAGGAGGTGTGGCCTTGTTGAAGGAAGTGTGTCACTGGGAGTGAGCTGAGCTTTGGGATTTCAGAAGTCCACGGCAGGCCCGGTCTCTCCCTCTGCCTGCAGATTGGGATGTAGCTCTCAACTACTCCTCTAGCACCTGTCTGCGCCCAATACAATAATGGACTAAGCGTCTGAAGCTATAAGAAAGCACCCAATTAAACATTTTCCTGTCTAAGGGTGGCCGTGGTCATGCTCTTCACAGCAATAGAACAGTGGCTAAGATGTACTCTATCAACTACCACAATTTACCATCAATTTACCACAATTTAAAAACAAAGAAGACCCATCTTGGTGTGCCCTCGAGCAGGGAGGAGTGGACAGGCAGAGTGGGCAGCTGGGCTATATTTCTAGCTCTTCTGTTTCATCTGGCTGGGTCAGAGTTTCAGATCAAAGACCTCTGACGACACAGCAACTTCCAAGCTGTGTACTCAGTTGTCATATGTTTTGGGGGAGCTACAGGCCTCCAGCTTCTGTCCAGCCCACTTGCCTCCTCCCAGGGATGGAGCATATAGATCTGCAAAGGCAGGACTCCTGCAGGCTCCTTCCTGTAGCCAAGGCCAGCGCTGCCTGGGCAAGCCCTGCAAAGGGGAATCACCTTGTCCTGGAAAAAAAAAAAAAAAAATCTAGGCGAGAGAGGGAGAAAGCAGTACAATTAAAATCTTAGTGTATGAATAATTACGTTTTTAAAAATCCCCACTTTTTTTGAAACATCAAAAGGAATTCTGCAATAAGAGGTTTAATTTGCAGATTTAGCAGCATTTGGCAGGTTAAAAGTAGGGGCTGAGAAGTGAGTAAGCGTGGGATTTGGGGCTGGAAGAAAAGAATGGGAGGATCTGTTTGGCCAGAAATCCGGCTTTGAGCTCCTTCTGAGCTCCCAGCCTCACTTCCTCTGCCTACAGCAACCCTGGGACCTGGCTGGGGGGGGGGACTAGCTGCTGGGGGAGGGACCTACCTGCTGGGGGGGGGACCTGGATGCTTGTGGCGGGACCTGGCTTCCGGGTGGGGGGACCTGGCTCTGGGGGGACCTGGCTGCTGGGGGAGCGGGGCGGGGGGGGGGGCGCTCTTGATTGAAGGGGTGGGAAGAACAGAGTTGAGCTCTTGGCCCTGGGACCTCACTTCCTTCTTAAAAATGACTATCTCCCCTGCTTATTTATTTGCATTTTGCAATGAATTATTTACATTAGAAAGTTCTGAAATTCATACACATAGAATAAATAAATAAATAAGCCTAAGTTTTTTTTAAAAAATGAAGAAAACAACCCAACCTATCCATGGGCCAGTGAGATGGCTCAGTGGGCAAGGTGCTTGCCAACAAACCTGATGACTTGAGTTGATCCTTGGAACCCACATAGTCCCTGTGAGTTTCCCTCTGAACTTCTGTGTGTGGGCTATTGCTTGAATGTACTTACACCGCGCGCTCACGCGCGCCGCACACACACACACACACACACACACACACACTTTTATCATTCTCACTCCTCTGGGCTTTTCCTTCTCTCTCCTGGGAGCCTCTTCTTTGATCACATTTGAGGAGAAATGGCGCACAAAGGTCTGAGTAGAGGCTCAGTGTTGCCGAAGAGCAGCCTGGGCGGGGGGGGTGCTCAGAGAACGGGTCCTGAGTATGTGCAGTGAGCATGGGAAAGTGCGGCTGAGTGTACCAGAGTGGGGTGGCCATGGAGAGGAGTGGGGAGAAGGTGGCCAGGCCTGGGATGCTTGCTGGCCCCAGGAAAGGGACCCTGGTGAGCTGACTTTGCTCAGTGAGGCAATTTTCAAAAAGAGATAAGGGAGAAGTGTCAGTGGCAGAATTCCCAACAGTAGAAGGGCTGTGGGCTCTGTCCTGAGGGGGTGGTATAGCACGGGGAATTGAACCTAGGACCCTCAGCAAGGTAAATACTGTGTCTTAGTCAGTGTTTCATAACTGTGAAGAGACACCATGACCACATCAGCTCTTATAAAGGAAAACATTTCATTGGGACTGGCTTACAGTTCAAAAGGTTCAGTCTATTATCATGGTAGGAAGCATGGCAGCATGCGGGCAGGCATGGATGATGTTAGAGAAGACAAGAGCTCTACATCTGGACTTGCAGGCAGCAGGAAGAGACGGTGAGCCACTGGGTCTGGCTTGAGCTCCTGAAACATCAAAGCCCAATCCCCAGCGACACACTTCCTCAGCGAGGCCACACCTACTCCAACAAGGCCACGCCCACTCCAACAAGGCCACGCCTCTTAACAGTGCAACTCCTTGTGGGACCTATGGGCACCATTTCAAACCACCACATACTGTTCCACTGACCTTAAACCCCAGCCCTTTTTACTCTTTGATTTGAGTTCCTCAGGCTGCCTTTGAACTCCCATCTCCCATACTGCCTTGATCCTGCTATCTCCTACCCCAGCCTGCCAAGAAAATGGCTTAAAGGGCTGTACTGCCATTGTCACAGGGGAATTGTATCAGTTACCTGTTTTGTGGCTATGGTCTAAAACCTGAATAAACAAGAAGAAAAATGGATTTGATTTTACTCTTTATTTTGTCTTGCAGTTTCAGAAGTAGCAATCCATATGGGAAGGGGCATGCACAAGAGCAGTTTATAGTGTTGACCGAGAACATAGAAAACTGAGATTGAAAAGCTCCAGGGAAGACATGGCAAGGACCAGCCACAGCGGTCTACTTCCCCAAACGAGGCTCTGCAAACTTAAATTCCCAGAACCTTTAAAACAAGGCCCCGCTGTGGGGATCTAGGCTCTAATCACCAGTGAAAGCCACTCCTCATTCAAATCATAACAAAAGCCATTTTTAAAGACAGAGTCTTGCTGTGTAACCCACACTGGCCTCAAACTCAAACTGCTTTAGCCTCCTTAATGTTGGGATTATAGACATGGGTCCATCTTGAATCAGTGTTGGGGAAAAAAAGTTTTCATTTAGTCCTCTGACCTCTACATATGCAAAAATAATTCATTTTAATTAATTTATTTTTATATTTTTGGGTTTTTGTGTGTATGCATAGGTGCCTGTTCCTGCATGTGGAGGTCAACACTGGGTCTCTTCTTCTCTTGTTCTCCATGTTACTGTTCTTAATTTATTTTATTTTATGTGTATGAATGTTTTGCTGGCATGTATGCTTGGGTACCACATATGTGACTGAAGTAGCCAGAACTTCCCTAGAACTGGAGTTACAGATGGCTGTGAGCCGCCGTCTGTGTGCTGGAAACCAAACCTGGTTCCTCTGTAAGAGCAGTCAGTACCAGTGAGCCCCTCTGTGTTATGAGCTTTCTAATCATTTGAGTGCAGATTGCTGTGTATATGCAGGTGAGGGTAGGCACAAGGTAAGGCTAGAGCCTGTGATTGGTCAGTGGATACAGAGTGTGGGCTGAGAGTTTTAGAGATGGGAGAGCTAGGGAGACACAGGGAGAAGGAAGCAAGATGGAGGAAGAGGAAGATGATCCAGATTCCGTGTGGCTTTAAATAGCCACAGGTAGCTATGACTATCTTATAAAAGATGGATAATTACAGGACAATTTGTCTTATCTAGGTGGGCAGTTTATATCAGTATCAATTGTCTTTGAGTTCATGTGTGGGCGTTTTGTGGGTTGAGAATTTACTGATATAAATCTGACTGATAAATTACAAGCTTCTAGAGTTTTGATTTTACCAGGTTATGGGTATTTGTGACCGCTGACCACAGGGGGACAATGGCTGGGAATGTGAGCGTGATCCGAAGCTGGTTGGGTGACTGCCAATTGGGGACCATGGAGACCCTGGGGGACTGGTGGGGGGGGTTGATACTAGAAATTACCCGGCACTAGCATGGGTGCCTTGTCTTTTAATATATTTCACACAACATTTGAGAATCTTACCTATAACATATTTTAATAATAATTTTTACTTTTTAAAAAAAAGATGCATTTATTTATTCATCTTGTATATGAGTACACTGTAGCTGTCTTCAGACACACCAGAAGAGAGCATCAGATCCCTTTACAGATGGGTGTGAGCCACCATGTGGTTGCTGGGAATTGAACTCAAGACCTCTGGAAGAGCAGTCAGTGCTCTAAACCACTGAGCCATCTCTCCAGTCCTAATTTTTACTTTTTGAAACTATAATCGCATCTTATCTCCCTCTGATTTTCCTCTTCTATCCCTACCATGGACTCCCTTTGCTTTTATTCAAATTTATGGCTTCTTATTCTTTAGTTGTTGTTACATATATATGTCGAAGGGACAGTAGCCCAGTAGCCTTATCCTTTTCTCCCGTATCTTCTGCCTTGTAAAAAACAAAAACAAAAACAAACAAAAACCCCACAAAACACACACAAAAAAAAAAAACAAAAAAATTAGATTACATTCCTAAAGGTCTATTTCCTTATTTGGCCAATCCTTCTCTTGAGGCTGACTACCAAGGTCCAGTTATCAAAGTATTGAAGTCCAGCAATCAAAAGCCCCTTGGCACACATAATTAACATGCCTAATTAAAATTAAACACATCCTAGCATGGGACTTCCCCTTGTACCTTTATAAGTTGTCGTTTTCCTGTGTCCCACGTCTGTCTCCTCTATCCAGAGGCAGTCCGTTGTGCCCACCTCTCACTGGGGACAATACCCCTTACCACTCCCCTTGTTTCCTTCCCTTTTTCCCTCATTCTCTATCTCCTGTCTTTGACACTTATTCCCTGCCGTCTGTTCCTCTGGGGCAAATAAATTTTCTTTGTGCTAAGAGCTTGGTCTTGGGGGTCCTGAGTTGCTACTTTTCCTTACATGTGTATCTCTATGTATGAATAGATATATCTATATGTATAGATGTATATTACTAAATATATAAATACAATCTTTTCCATTTGTGTAATGTCACCTGGATGTATACAGTGTCATGGCCAACTATTTGGTGTGGTGAGTTTTTCCCTGGGGAAGACAATTTCTTCCACATTCCCCAGTGGCCAGCCAGTTCTTTGTCTAGGGAAGCTCTGCTCACACTACTTTCCAAGATTAGCATCTTTGACCTAGAGTTCCCCAGTTCAGCAAGATTGACTGGCCATCCAATCCAGAGACTCCACTTTCTCTGCTCTGGTATGACAAGTACCTGCAGCCAACACCTGACTTTTGACATGAGTACTAGGCATTGAACTCTGGTCCTCATCTTTGTGGGGTAAGCACTTTACCCTGAGCCATCCATCTCCCAACTCTTTGTAGTAATTATTTTAAAACTATCTGTTTGCCTAATATTAGCAGGAAGGTTTAATCTTTGTTGTCAGGTTCAACATCCAGTCTATTTTTATATCTTATTTCTGTCTCCAATACACTGTGACAAAGGAAGAGCTGCAGCTGAATTACAGCATCTGTAAGGGCTTTATTGTTGTCGTAACAGACTATCATTTTACCACCCACAGGCAGGTCTTCTCACCTTTCTTTTCTTTTCTTTTTTCCTTTGTTTTTCTAATTTATTTATTGATACTAGAGAGTGACAAAAGCTTGGAGTTTTCTAGGTAAGCCTTCTACCACAAGCTACATGGTCAAATTCTTCTCCCTACATTTTGTTTTGTTCTGTTTTGTTCTGTTCGTTCTGTTCTGTTCTGTTCTGTTCTGTTCTGTTCTGTTCTGTTCTGTTCTGAGACAGAATATTATGTGTCCCAGTATGGTGTAAATTTCCTCAAAGATTGAAACATTCCATCCAGTAGGGAAGCTCCTTAAACAGGAAGGTAAACAATTCAAAATAGCTTTAGGAAGTTCCTGAAATTGACCAGATTCACTACTTAGCTTCCCTGCCAGAGTAAGCAATAAAAGCTGAGCTGCCAAGAAGACTCTCAGATGAGCTAAGCTGCAAAAAAAAAAAAAGACTGAGATCCAACTTCATGCCTGGCAGAAGCAGAAACCAGCCAAGCTGCCAAGTGACCCTACTTTACAGAGTCACTTGGAAAGGACCCTACAATCTGTTAAGCTTCTAGTTTTCCAGCTTTGTGAGCTGTCACCCATGCTGGGGTGGGCCTTTGTACAAAATGCAGCTGTCTTTGAGTCATTTCTGTACCTGTAAGTAACCCCTCACCCATACTTCTCAGTAAGACTCATTGGTTCACGTTGAACTTTGGTGGTACCCATTCTTTGGTCTATTGTGTTGAAAGGAGGTTTCAACTAGCCTAGAATGGTAGGAGCAGTGAGACTCTCTAAGAACAGACATATAAGCCTTAAAACTGCTAGCCAGCCCTGGGCCTCAAGAACAAAGAGCTACTGAGTGTCTCAGGGACAGGCTGGCTACAAGAGAGTGAACAAGGACACATTCCTAAGAGAAATGTGGGCCGGTTAAGAGTGGATGAGTAAGTGCTTAATGGGTGGCCAAGAAACCCCCCTTGTCCTGTCTCAGGATGTTTGTCTAACCTGTTTGCTCCACTCCCCAAGGCCCTGCTGCATGTGGCTTCAAGGACTTGTAGTCTAAAATTAACCAGATGGTCTACTAACTCAGATAAGCATTCGACCATGGGTTCCAGGAAGGACAGAAACAAAGGGCTGTTCTCATGAGATCAGTTCAGCCCTACCTTGGGCCTGCATACCAAAATTGCTGATGCTCAGAATTGTTTATAACCAATCATGTGCAGCTGAGCCAAAGCCCACCACACTCCCCAATCCCTTCCTATAAAAACTCTATGCTTTTGAGATTCTGGGTCTACTTCCCTACCTCCTGCGTGAGGTACTAGTCGGTCCAGCATGTTAAACTGCCTCGTATGTTTTGCAACAAGACTCTCCTGGGACTTGAGTGAGGGACTCCCTACAGGGTCCCTTTCAGTGTTATCCCTCTCTAGGGTAAGCAGACTTGCATTGTATCTCCCCAGGGAAAATTTTGTCACATAACACTCAGGCTAGCCTCAAGCTTGCTATATAGCTGAGGATAACCTTAAACTTCTGAGTCTTCTGCATCTTTACAACTTTCATCAATGCAGCAAGTCCTTGAATCTTTCATGGGCTTTCTCCTAGTCTCTAGATGCTATGTTTTTGTTTTTAGATTCATCTTATTTGAAATTATGTATCTGGGAGGTATGTGCACATGAGTGTAGGTGCCCAAAGAGGCAACAGGCATACTCTCCTCCTGCATCTGGGTTTACAAGCAGTTATAAGCTACCCTCTTGTGTCTTTTCCTGATATAAATACTGGGAATCAAATTTGGTTCTTCTGCTAAAGTAGTAGGTACTCCAGACTATTTTGACTTCTAACCAAGGTGTATAATTTGTTTTTTACTGCATTCTTACATATCAGGCCAAGTTGGAATTACTTTACCAATTTATCATGAAGGCTAAGTATAAGCCCCTTGGGACCTTGAGTGGCCAGGCCATGATGTAGAACCCTAAGCTACTTCTCCAGTATGGTGTCTGCTTTCATGCTACCATGTAATGGACTAAACCTCTGGAACTATAGGCAAGCCCCAATTAAATTTTTTTTTTTTTTAAATAAGAGTTGCCATGGTCATGACGGCTCTTTACAGCAATAGGATGCTATCTAAAACACCATGTATCCTTTATAAACAAACAACAAAACCCCAGCAAGCTACTGAGATAGTGTGAACAAATTAGTTGAATGTGAGGAGGAGAAAGATGTGGAGCCCCAACAGAGTTGATCAGAAACACATGTAAAACAACTGGGGTCTTGTGATTAGCACCCCAAGGTGGGGGGGCAGCCAAGAGACTGAGCACTTGCTCTATGGGGGTCTGATTTAACCTCTAAGTCGGTAGTGTTAGAATTGAGCTAAACCGAATCTAACACAGTCAGTGTATCTGCAATTGCTTGACTAGTGTGTTGGGAAAATAACATCTGCCCTAGTCGTCATGATATACTCCTTCAACTGTGAGCTCACACACAGATGGAGCATTCTATGTTGACTAGGCAACAGTGAAAAATACACATTGTTTCTCCCCCTGTATCTCCTATATCTACTCAAAATAAAAAGAAAAGCCAACCAATATAGGCTTAGAGGTTGTGTTGTTTGGCTTTGCTGGTTTCTTGGTGGCAAGGGAAGAGCAAAATTAGGTCACAGTCAAGTGTAGAAAAGACGCTTGAGGATGGACTCGTGTGAGGGGTCTAGAGAGAGCATCTTTGTAGGGACCTCACTGATGTCCATGAAGGAACACTGACTACAGAAGATGGGGATCAGCAGCTGGATTAGTTACTTTCCTCAGTACTGTGACAGAATGCCTGATGAAGTCAGACAAAAAGGAAGGAAGCACATAGCTCACAGTTGACGGGATATATCATGATGACTGAGGCGGGGATGCCGGCAACTCCTTGGCAGCAAGAGTGTGTGGCTGAGATTCCTCACCTCCTCACATCTTAGTGGAACAGGAAAGCAGGGGCTGCCGGGCGGTGGTGGCGCACGCCTTTACTCTCAGCACTTAGGAGGCAGAGGCAGGCAGATTTCTGAGTTCAAGGCCAGCCTGGTCTATAGAGTGAGTTCCAGGACAGCCAGGGCTACACGGAGAAACCCTGTCTAGAAAAAAAAAAAACCCAAAAAACAAAAAACAAACAAAAGGAAAGCAGAGGGTGACCAGAAAGAGGGCTCAGGGTATAGAACATCAAGACCTGTCTCACACTGACCCATGTCTTCTTCCAAGTAGGCTCCATCTCCTAGGAGATTCACAACCTCCCCCAACTGTAGGGGGAGGTACTATTTCCCTAACAGGTGCTTGATTTAGTCAATAAAGAAGGTGGAAGCCAATTGCTTGGCAAAGGTTAAAGGTGAGACTTCCAGGTCTCAGGAGGAGAAGAGATTCGAGGAAGGAGGAAGGGTCTTTCGGCCAGGTTTTAGAACCGGAGGCATGCAACAAAACCGTATAAGATCTTGAGTGGGCTAGGAACAACCTCACCATCAGCAGATGGCTGAAACAGGCTAGCTGATAAGGCTAGGACAGGAGATTCTGCACCCAACAGTTGTGTTATCTGGCAAGTTCTAAAATAATAAAGCTGTCAGTGTTTTCCATCCACAGGGCAAAGGTGGGCGGAAAAAGAGAGCAACCGAGGCAATAGCTGGTGGCATGGTGGGGCTAAGCCGGGAGGAACAGGCAAATCAGGAGTGAGGCTGGCAGCAGCCGATCTCGGAGCTAAGCCTGGAGTGCCGGCTGCGGTCCCAGGCAAAATAGCAAGCATGATTTTAAAATTACATGCAATATCCAACAGCGCCACCAACTGGAGACCAAGTGCTCAAATATGTGATGTGGGGGGCGGGGCATTCCACATTCAAACCATAACACCTGTGTAATTTAGAAGCTGTATATGAGTGTGCTATATATCAGTCTTCCTGTGTTGCGTGATGGCCCAGGAACAGAACATCCCTTGTATCAAAGATGGAAGTCATGAACGGTCCCCACAACTTGCACTCCACTCCACTGCACCATATTTTTCTTAAATAATGGTGTGATCTAAGTGTGATCTGAGCTTCTAGAACCAAATGCTAACTGAGAGAGAATACAAAGAAAACAGGAGAAAAGAACATCATCCTAGAAGAAGCCCTTTGTGCACACTCCTGTAATCCTTATTACTGGGAGGACCAAGAGTTCAAGGTGGTTCTCCGCTGGATAACTAGTTTGAAGCCAGTTACTGTCATGGGTTACATGATATTGTGTCAAACAACAACAACAACACATACACACAATTACTCT
Source organism: Mastomys natalensis (assembly GCA_021653895.1). Taxonomy (NCBI): domain Eukaryota; kingdom Metazoa; phylum Chordata; class Mammalia; order Rodentia; family Muridae; genus Mastomys; species Mastomys natalensis. The sequence goes on along the minus strand of JAJTUV010001459.1, from coordinate 108,952 downwards.
AGAGAAATTCTAGAGAAATGCAGTCAGTAAAGTCCAAACTCCACACTAGGAACATGGTTTTTTAGATATAAATTTATCTTTCTTTACACTCAATTACAGGGGCCGCATGCAGGGTCAGAAGACAACTTGTCGGAGTCAGTTCTCTCCTTCCGATATGTGGGTCCCAAGGATGGAACTCAGGCGTTCGGGCCTCGCAGCAGCTGCCTTTACATGAGGTGGCCTGTCACTAGACCTGTCATAAAGCTCCGTGCGCTTTTTGTATTTTATCCAGTCTCCACCTAAGAAAGAAAACATACGTGTGGCCCTTCACCCCCTCCCATTTTGCTTTCAGGCTCATGGTGTGACCCTCTGGGATTCCTTTCTCTGATGTGTCCTCACCAGTACCACCTCCAACCCTCACTGAAGTCCAAAACAATGGGACACTGAATTTGGATCTGAATACCCAAACTACAGAATAAATAAATCTTTTCTCCTCATAGGTTTTTATAGATTGTATTTTTCATATTTCCTTGTGTGCCACATAGGAAAAAAGAGTTCACTCATCAACACCTCCTCCCAACTCCCAGAACATCATGAGGGTAAAACATATAATAGATGTGGAAGAGAAATGGGAGCACTAAAATCACTAAGCAAATTAAACTGAAGTAGCATCAAACCTTGAACTTGATTTGTACAGTGTATAAAGGTGGAAAATATGTCACTCCTGGTAAAAGCAGCTCTGGGCTTTTCAGGTAGGGCTCTGTGACTTCCTGGAGTCCTCAGAGTTAGAGAGACAGGAAGAGGGCAGGAAGGCTCCCAGGTCTCATTCCTGCTTTCTCTAAAAATGCTTTCTTGATTCAAGCCAAATTAAGATGTACCCCCAACACCCCAAAGCCTGAAGCTTACATGGGCCTGCCTCCTACACAGGGCCTCTTTGCATGCTATGGGCCATGAAAGTATGGGTTTCTGATTGTGGGGAGCACAGGCTGAGTGTGCTGGCGAGGGAGGTCTAGGGCAAAGGTGAGTCCACTGCAGCTTTTGTACTGTTTCTTCCAATAGTCTGCCTTTACCTTCTGTCGCCTAGCCCACCATAGTTGCCGACTGTTGAGGACTGACGATGGAAGCCGGAAGTGACCAGCAAGTTCCTGTTTCCAATAAGCATCTCTCTCCTTACTGTCTCTTTGGGATCAAGCCAATGAATATAGGTAAGTTTTTTTTCTGCCATGTGTTTTCTTGGATCGTAACATATCTTAATTACTGTATGCAGTGAGGAGACACCATGGCCAAGGCAACTTATAAAAGGAAGTATGTAAGTGAGGGCTTGCTAGAGTTTCAGAGGGTCAAGACTGTGATTTTCAGGGTGAGTAGCATGGCATCGGGCAGGCAGGCAGGCACGGGAGCAGTAGCTAAGAGCATATCTCTGAGTTCAAGACCAGCCCAGGACAGAGCAAATTCGAAGTAAAGAAAAGCCTAGGTCCAGGTGTAATGGTTTTCTTCTTTATTCTGGGCCATACTTTCTGCTGGAGGCCAACATAAGGACAATGGAAAAAGGAAGATTTCCTTCTTCTTTGCCTGGCTGCACTTACTTGCCAGCACATGTTTTGAAACCTACTTCTTAAGGTTACTAGGATATACAGAAGACCAGCTGAGATACCTAGCCAGCCCCATGGGACTGGGAAACTACTATATTCTTAGGCTTCCCATTAATAGCTATCCATTGTTGGGTTAGTTGGACTGCAGACTATAAGTCATTCCAGTAAATTCCCTTAATATATAGACATCTTATAAGTTCTGTGTCTCTAGAGAACCCTGACTAATACAGCTGCCAACAGGAGGACAGCCTTAAAGCCTAGTCTCAGGCATGCTGTGAAGAAGGACTGTGGGGACGGTGTTTTAAAGGTGAGAGCACAAGAGGACCTTCAATATCTATGCAAGCAAACAAAAACAGGTCTGTTCTGCCCAGTTCGGTGGTTAAGGCAACTCAAAACAACCTTTGGGTGTCTACATAAGCAAGTTATAAAAACAAAAAAGTTGTTAGTCATATCATAACAAGTAGCTAGTCACGGCTGTACGTGTCACTGAGTCAGGGATTCTGGGAACTTATTTTCCAGGGACTGGCGTCAAAGACAAACAGCTGGTGAATACCAGGATGGGTGCCTAGCGTAACAAGGAGTTTCTTTAGCCATCATAAAGCACAGCCTCCTGATTCTTCCTAACCAGTCCACCAAATGGGAATCAAACATTCCATGTATGAGGCTACTACGGCCATCCTCACCCAAATTACCTCATAACCTGAACTGAGCATGCTCAAAAGGATGTCAACTTAAATTGAGCATGTGCAGGAACATACCCATCCTAAAGTGCCTCTCACATAGACATATGCATAGGCTTTCCTAAGAAGTTCCTCATCTTTTCTTTGTTTAGAGAGAGCACTGTGTCCTCCTATGTGCAGCTGATACAACCGTTCATCGCGTTTGTCGGCCTCCTGTGATTGTTCACATTGGGCTTGAGTTGTTGACCCATTACATGGCTTTTCAGGTTTAGGATTGGAAACTATTCCAGGCAACTCTTTGTTCATAGTGTACTCTCCCCTCTCTGCTCCGGGCAGTTATTCACAGTGTACTTACTCTCTCACTCTCCATACTCAGCTGGTGTTCTGAGCCTGTGTGCAGCATGCCTTTGGGGTGTCTCCACACTGACCCGGGTGGACAGAGTGTTTCATGTGAAGAGGAGGTTTTGTTGTTTACATTTAAATCGGTCTAACCCTGCCTCTGTCAGCTCGCCGTGCATTTCTCCAGCCATGCCTCCTTCATGGGTGACTTACTCTTCACTGAGCAACCTGGCATGCTTCAGATTATTATTGGAAAGTCTCAGATGAGGCCAAACATGTCACCTTCAAGCTTCCATTGCTTCTTCCTCTGCCTCCAGGGGTTCTGTGAGTAATTTTAATCCCTTCCCCACATCTGGCCAGCTCAGCAGGTGAGAAGCAGTTCTTGTACCAAACTTGTCCCCACTACTTTTCTCCTATCTCTGCCTCTCAGGGAGTCTTCCGGCTACTGGCACTAGCAGCCACAGTGAACTGCTTTCACTGGGTGTCAGGGTCAAAAACTAGCTTGTCTGATTTGGCATTCCTATTTCTGGCTAAAATCTGAGTTATGATTTTTAACCTCTTATCTTAGAGGAAACTGCCACAGAGCTGACGACATTGAGAGCCCAAGCCTACTCCATCTTGAAACAAAAAAAGCCTGAGAATTTGGCCTGTAGCTGAACCCAAGCTGCATCCAAGTACCAGGAAGGACCCCATGGCGGCTTGTCCTTGACCCATACCTCAGAGTTACTCCCTGGCTACTTCCTAGCAACAGTCAATCAAAGATTAATCTGATTGTTTCAGATGTACTTTCAGATCATTTGTAATTGTTCATGGTTTGCTTCAGAGCACCCTCCAGCCCCCGTCAGCTTACAATAGTCATACAATTAGATGCTTGCTGGCCATTCCCTATAAAACCTTGTTCTGTTGAGGGATCGGGGATGCTTTACAAACCTGTTTGGCTGAGGGTTGGCAGTGAGAAAGTCAGCGCTCCAGCTTATAATAAAGAGACCCTCCTGCAACTGCATCACAATAGGCTCCTTGGTGGTCTTTGGGGGTTCACAAAATGAACACAAGATCATCAGGAAAAATCGGTAAAAGGGAAAAAATACTCTCTCCAATACCCTCTAGCAATATCCAGAGCTGGAAGTCTGAATCAAGGCGTGCACTTGACAATCCAAGGCTCTGCCTCTGTTCTCCTTCTCCTTTAAGGAGGCATCTCTCAGGATGCATCAAAGCCGTGACTACTATGACAGATGGATACAGGACCTAGCTCTCTATAAGTAATAAGGAAAAAGGACCCAGGATAAAAACTACAAGTTGCTCACATGTGTTGTAGTTAAAATAGGTTGGGGTTACAAGGGGGATCAAGGTAAACACAGCAAGGTCTAAAACCTGAGGAAGATGAGTAAGACAGCTTGTAGTTGTATATGAAATAACCAGGCTAGACAGAGAAGAGGCATAGGGCTCTAGGCCAGTGGTAGTTGGATCGATGCCTGCACACACATCCCTGAAGCTCCTGCAGGATGTATGTATGGCGCTACTGTCCTTTCTTATAGTCTTACTTCTAATGCAGCTAATTGTAACAATAAATTGTAAGTAAGGATGACTTAAAACAGGAAGCTTCTGTCTGGAAAACAATCTCAGACAACCCCACGGACAAGGTAACTAAGAAAGATGGCAGCTACATCTTGATGGCTGTGACAGAGTTAACTCATTGGCATGGTAAAGCGACAAGCTGATTATGAAAATGTACGAAAGAGAGCTGAGTGTAATTTAGTGCACTTGGGACACCCGAGGTGCCAGCTGTTGAGGTTTGGTCTATTGCTATGAGTGACTTCTCATGCTTACAAGCTTTTGTTGTGCAAACCTCGTTCATTGATTTAAAACTATTGGTTAAATAAAATTGGCTACAGCCAATTACTGGAGGGATTGGAGGTATGTGCATTTGAAGTGACCTGGTTAGAGGAGGAGAGACGGGGGAGGCGGAGGAAGAAGAAAGGGGGGGGGAAGAGAGGAAGCTGCCATGAGGGACAATGAACCAGGAGAACAGCAAGTATCTGGGATACACCGCTGGAGGTAGCCTGGCCCGCAGTTAGAAGATTATATCAGGGTTTAAACACCCCCTCACCTCCAATAATTGTCAAAGCCGAATAAAATAACCACAGTCTGAGTCTCATTTATTTGTAAGCTTAAATAGGTTGTACTACAGTCATCAGGCAGTGGCACTGATCCAGTGATTGACAGCTGCAGACCCTCAAGGTTAGTAACTAAAAGCCAGATCGAGAGACAGACAGAGGGCTTTGACCACGTCTAACTGAGAGGTCAGCACATGAGCACAGTATGATTATATCCCTCGTTGGATCAGGGTTATATTCATAGACTGAGAGTTGGGAACTCTGTTGGCTTGGCCCATGCTAGCTCAGAGAACTAACCAATCGCAATAGATTTTCTCAGCTTTTATCCAGTTTTTGCCATGGTGCTACAAACAAATTAAAGATTCAGACCAAAGAGTTGCACAGCCTTTCTCCTCTCTTGGAAATTCTCCCCGTCTGGAGAGTTTCTCTCACTTTTTCTTTCTTTCTTTTTTTTTTTTTCAAAGTTCAGTGTTTTGTGTTTTATTCTTTTTGCTAACGTAAGATCAGAACCATCACTCTGGCTTAACTTCTATGAATTCATCCAACCCAAATTATTATAGGGATACAACCGAAGGTTGTCTTCGCTCCTCAGTGACATCTTCCTCGGGACATTTACAAACCCTCTGTTGCCCGAGAGAGAATGTAAAGCCTTCCTGACCCTCCCACATACTCATGAGAGTACTACCTTCTGAGGCTACACCCTCAAGTCTGCCACGAGGTGGGTGGGGTGAAGTGTCTCTCCACATTCCAATCCGTGTGGTTGGAGATGGGACCTGCGGAATGTGGCCTACAGACTCTGGCCACGTCCTTGATGGTCAGTCCCGCAAAGGTGACGATCAGTGTGCTGCGGCTCCCCCTCCTCAGTTTTGCAGTTCTTCAAGGTATGTAAGCCATGCCTCAGAAGTCACCCATGGGATGCACACAGATTAACCACCAAACAGGATACAAGTTTTCTTTGGTTCCAGAACACAGGGCAGCATCATTCAGGAGCAGCCCCTGCAGTGTTGTTCAAGCTGTTCTCCTAAGTCACAAAGGGTCGTTCAGGGTCCTCTGCCAACTTAAATGATCCCTAATGGAGACCTCTGTACTCCTATCACACAGCTCTGACCTGACCTGCCTGACGCTCCTCAACACTACGTTCACTCAGATTACAGTGGGAGGGCTTTGGTGTATACGACCCCATGAACAAAATCACACTTGAGTTGCTTCATTTCTCATCTTGACAGAAACTTTCTAAGTGTGAAAGGGAAAGGAGCCTGCTCTGGAACTCAAGCCCAAGCTCCATCTGCACAGTGTCATAGGATCTCTGTTCCATTTTCAGTGTCCACATCACCAGGACCATGGTCTGCAAGGCTCAGGTTGGCCCCAGAGCACCACACAGTAGTCAACAACCTTCCTACCGCCAAGCAGAAAAACAACGTTTTCAGGAAAGGAAACAAACTCTGAAGCACAGCCTTCCCTGTCCTACTGCCCCAACCTTCCTAGAACAGCAGAGATAGCATGGTAGCTGGTCAACTGCTTCATCGCCAGACAGCAGACAGGACTATCAGAGATTCAGGGTTTCCCTCTGACTTGGTAAATTCCATTTCTCTAGCTATTCTTAGGCCCTCAAATGTCACTCAGAGCCCCAAACCCAAGCTGCCAGCAGCACAGGGTCCTTGGGTATGTCTTGCCAACTACTTCCTCTGATGCTCCACCCTTCACCGTAAGTCTTTTTGGACCTAAAGGCTCTCTGGTACAGGCAACCAAGAGGAAGGGACCAGCCATCACATGACAACCACTGTTCCCCACATCTTAGAGCAGCTAAAGGCTCTAAGTGGCAGTCGACAGCCCACTTCTTCCTGCCCTCATCATGAGACTGCAGTGAGCCATTCTATACTGACACTGGGGTCAAATTACATCACTGTTGGGGTAGAAATGCCAACAATCTACACATGGCCAGACCTTCTGGGGATCCTAGGAACCAACTTGCTGGCCCTACATCACCTTGCCTAATGTGTTCTCAAGACCCAGAGACCCAACCCCAAAGCCAGCTAGTAAAGAGATGAAAATGGCTGTCTTAAGGATGTCTTCAGACACTCAGCCGTCTCAGCAGGGTCACACGGTTCACCTTCAGGCAGCTGTCACCAACCTGGTAAGGACATTTTGCTGGCATAATCAGGGTGCTGGAGGCAGGCGCTGTAAACTAGAAGGCAACATCTGGGAGTTGGGCTCCTCGGATGCTGCTGCTCCTGAACCCATAGGGCTTAGCATGGTGATTCTGCTTGGCTGGCCACAGAGTGTCAGAGTAATGGTGGTGGGGACCTTTAAGCCTGATGTTTGGTTGGAAATTTGAGCCAAGCCAGGTAGGCTGCTTGCCAACTTAGCGAGGCCACCATTGGTCAGCAGCTGATGGATGGCAGTAGGCTTCCCACCAGGAGTGGCACCCAGGGAGGAGAGAGTGGTGGCCACAGGAATGGTATGGACAATGGTGCTTGTGCCTGTGGTGATGGTACCCAGACTCTGCATGGGGGTTGGCAATTTCATACTGATGGCCTGTGGGCTGGCCCTGGGGAGGGACTTCCTGGGAGGCCAGAGGTCTTGCTGCTAATATCCTGCAAGCTGAAGCTTAGGCCTTGGAGGAGGTTGCTGGCTGAAGTGGCCCCTGGAAGGGAGCTGCCTGGAGAAGTGGCCACCAAGCGGCTCTGCAGCGTGTGGATGGCATTGGGTGTGGCATTGCTAGAAGCCACAGATGAGGCTGTACTGGCTGTAACTCCACCTTCAGAAGAACTTGCCTTGGCTGTAGTGAGAAGTCCAGTGAGCTCCTTGGCTCCTGCTGAAGCTCCCAGGGTCATGGTGATGGGCTTCCCTCCAGTAGCTTCAGGCGTTCCACCTTGAGAAAGGGTACAAGGCCCTCCAACTGTGTCCCCTTGGGAGATCAGGGAAACTTTGATCTTCGGGTGCTTGGAGGGCTTTGCGCCAGGAAGAGGACTGGAAGGATGGTGCCTCTTCAGCTGGACCCGAAGCTCTTCTTTCTCTACCTCCTCCACTGGTTCTGATGAAATGGGAACTTGGGCTTGTCTGTGGGTCAGCACAGCTTCTGTCCTCTGCACATGTCTTTTCAGAAGCTGGGAGGTCCCAATCTGACTGGACTTCTGGGCAGAGGTCACTGTGGTCACTTTGGTCTTTGGGCTAGAGGTGGGGCTGGTGGACACACTGGAAAGATCCTCTGAGCCTGTGGGGGATGTGGGGAGCCTGGCAGCTGGGGAAGCAGGACGACTGCCTCGCTCAGGAATTTCAAAGGCCAGGTCTCTTCGGGCCAAGTCCCGGGGTTTCTTCTTCTTCTCAGCGTCCTAATCCCGAGGCTCAGAGCCCACATGACCTTCAGCACCAGTGAGTACCCCAGTTAGGAAGTCCACAATCTCTTCCTGAATACATCTGTCCACCATGCTTTGAGTCAAGCCCTCTGATTTCTTCTTTGCTTTGCTTATTCTGAGATTATCATCAGCTCCCCCAACAACCACCAAGCTATTTTCAGCTCGAATCTTTTCCCGGAAGTCCTCCATGGCTTCAGGGTGACACTGTAGAGAATTCTGACCAATGACAAAGAGGACTGGAGTCTTCATGTCCAAGAGGGGATCATCCACATCCCCCCAGGTTCCATCCATAGTAAGCAGAGGAAACCCAAGGCAGACAACAGCAGTGACGTACTCCATCACAGACACATGACAGGCCACCAAAGCCCCTGTATTCCATCCAATCAAGATGATGGGTTTGTGTGGGAAATGGCTGTGAATCTCTAGCACTTTGCTTCTCACTGCCCCAATCATGTGTTCAAGGCACTGCAGAACTCCTACCCCACTGCCATTGTTCAGCAGCTGGGTAGGTACAGGGATGACCTTGCCTAAGCAGGAAAGCTGTGACTGCCAGAAGCGGTGGCGGCGTGAGGCAGGGAACACGGAGCTGGAGGGACCAGAGGAGGCGATGAGAATCAAAGGAGAACCAGGGAGTTTGCTTGGTTTGTTATGTGAAAGCACACCAACAGCAGGGTCCCAGGGCCTCTTGAGGAGAAGCGACAAGGCCTCTGCTCCTGCAGCCCCAGTTTTGGTGTTGGACGACACAAGTATCCGGTCTATCAGTGTTGGGATCTTCCCTTTTAGTGTCTGCAAGGCATCCAAGTAAGCAGCTAGCATGGGCAGGCTCAAGGTCTCCACGAGGGTGGTGTGCAGCCACTGGATCAGCTTGGTGTCCCAGCTGACACTTGCCAGCGCCTGTCGTACCCTCCTTGTACACTTGTCCACAGCAACAGACACAGCACAGGCTCATTGCAAGCCCTTTCATTGGCCAATCGTGCAAGCCGGTCAGACTGCAGGGCTTTGAGGATCTTGTTAAACAGCTTATTCTGAGCCACCGTCCAGCCAGTCCTGTTGACATGCTCTTCCCAGTCTTCTGGTGAAGGAGGCGCATCTGCGTCTGTCCTGGCGAAGATCACATGCCGCTCACACTCATTCCTCTCTCACTTTTTCTTCACTTCTCACTTTTCTGTAATTCATATTTACTAAAGCTTGATTAATTCTGCTTAACATTCTTCTGGGAAGGTCTGCACCTAGAACTTTCATCTGGGTGAGACAATGAGCTTGAAGCCACTGTTTCAGACTGACCTTTGGGCACAATTGACTACCTGGCACCTTAGGACCCTAGGTCATGCAGAGTTGAGAAAGGTTCTGTCATTCTCAAGCCCTGTACCCAAGGAAGGAGTCCTTAGACCTACAGGGTTCCGGCTTGGGTTTCACTAGCTTCAGTCCTAACCCTTCCTTACTTGGATATCCTTTATCCTGTAGGGAATTCATGGCTGAGGTGTGGAGTGGTGTGATCAGTGACTCATTAAAGTCCATCAAGGGCCATTGAGATGGCTCAGCTGGAGAAAGCACCTGTTGCTCCATCTAATAACCTGAGTTTCATCACTGAAACCCACCAAGTAGAAACAGAGAACTGACTCATGCAAATTGTCCTGTGACTTCCACACATGAGCTGTGACATGCATGTGCATACATGTGGTAGAAACACACAGATGTAATTTGTAAAATTTAAATCCAGAGAGTGGGCTGGGGGGTGTAGTTCAATTGGTACAGTAATTTCCTAGCACAAAGACCTAGGTTTGATCCTCGGTGCCCCATAAAACTAGGTGGGGTGGTATAAGAAACAAGACCCCCACCCTGTAATAAGTGGATTCTGTACTTACAGGATTGGGGTCAGATTGGGGTGGGGGGGTATTGATGGGTCTTACCTTCCCTTTGAGATTTAGAAGACCCAGCTGAAAGCTCAGATGCAATCTGTTACCGAGGCAGCCAAGGTGGTGTTTTAAAGGTGTAAAATCATGCCATGCCACCTTCATAGTTCAGAAATGACTGAGATACTCTACTACCGTCAGTGAAAGGGGTCAGTATCGCCTCAGGGACCCCAAGACCAAGTTCTCGGCACAAAGGAGACTTACTTGCCCCAGAGAAACGAAGGACAGAGAATAAGAGACAAATACAGGAGAAAAAAGATTAGAGAGGAGGGAAAAAGACAAAAGGAGAGGGGGAAGGGGTATTTGTTCACAAAATAGGAAAGGGACGAAGGACTGCTTCAAGTTTGAGAGGAGACAGACATGGGCCATAGACAAATGGCAATTTATAAAGGTAAAGAGGGAAACCGTGTGTTAGGAAGAAGTGTTTCATTTTAATTGAATGTGTTAGTTAGGTGAATCAAAGGGGGCTTTGATTGCTGGACTTCAATACTTTGATAGTTTGGACCTGGAGAAAAAAAGTGGCCAAATAAGGGAATAGATCTTGGTGGCTAGCTTTAAGAATGCAATCTAACGGTTTTTAGCAAGAGAGAATGGGAGAGAAGAGCCATGTTTGCCATGCTCTGCTGGGCATGCTCAGCTGGACTGGCCAGAGTGCCTTTGATCAGAACAAGCAACTTCCATCCATCTGATTATTCACAGGCTCACTCACTGGCAGTGTGCTGGTGCCTACTGCATGTCGGGAGAAGAACCAGGCACTCAGGACATAAAGAAACACACCATGGACCTTACCTCCCAGGGATTCTGAGCCCGACGGCCATGACCACAATTACATCTAGCATCAGCAGGTGTGACTGGGTGTTCAGGGTTCCCTTGTTATGTGCCCCCCATTGCACTGCAACCCCACCCTTCCCATTCCCTTACCTGTATCTTATGCTTCCTTTAAATAGAAATGAGAGTCCTGGACCAAGAGAACTCAGAGAGTTCTTTGTGAGTACCAAGTGCTGGCATCTCCTAAGAAGCAAAGCCTAAGCAGAGAAGGGCTGTGGTGGTTTTAGTGTTTTGTCTCCTGTGGCGCCCTGCTGACACTGGTAAATGGGATGACCTGCCTACTTTCTCTTTAAAACCTGCTTGATGACACTGTGCTTGCTGGTCAGGGTTTTTAATTTATTTCTTTATTCTGGTGAACTTACAGAAACCGGGATCGTCTGGGAAAGAGAGAACCTCTACTGAGGAAAATGTTTCCATCAGATTGAAATAATAAATTCCATAATAAGTAATATGGGAGGGCCCTACGTGCTATGGGAAGTGCCGCCCCTGGGCAGGAGGACCTGGGTGGTATAAGAAAGCAAGCTGAGCAAGCCAGCAAACAGTGCTTCTTCATGGCCTCTTCGGCTCACACCCGGAGGTCCCTGCCTTGAGTTCTTGCCCCAACTTTTCTTGAGGATGAACTGTAAGATGAAATAAACTCTTTCCTCCTCAAGATGCTTTTGATCCATTCATTACAGAACAGAGAAGCAAACCAGGACAGATACCTTTTGGCAGGTTGGGAACGGGCATTTTAATGCTTTCAGGATTGTATACAATGGATTAATCTCCAAAAATCACTTTCACCAAGTCCTGCCCCTACTAGGGACTCAATGACTGTCTGGGCCTCCGCTCCCCAGGGAGCCGGGCCTCTGCAGGAAGTGGGTCCTGGAGTGCCCCTTTCCCCTCCCCCCCAATAGCCGGGGGCTCTCAGGAAGAGCTACACTGCTTGGAGGATGCTGTACCTCCACCAGCGTTTCACGGGAAATCTGGGCGCAGAAGATAACATAGTTTCCTGCCTGATGGGACTTGCTGCTGCTCAGATTGGCCAGCGAGCTTTGGTTTCCAGCCAAGTCCATGGTGGGCTTCCCTGCTTTGATGTGGTTTCGCAGGAAAAACATCCGCAAATGAGCAACAACCAACAGGACTTCTTTTCTCTCTTAGCCCACCTTGAGATTTTTGAAAGTGGTGCTAATTAGTCTCAGGGTTGGTCTGGTCCTCCAGTGCCAGGGGAATGTGTGAAGGACTCAGCTCTGAAGTTAAACTTAGGATTTCTAAATAACTACCCAAGCCTGTGACTGGTGCAAAAGAGAAGGAGGGGAGTTTGGACCCAGGAAACCATTCATAGTCAACCAAGCTATACACATGTCAAGCCAAGCGCTGTCTCTCCCATGAAATGATGCCTGCATAATCAATAAATCACTGTCCTTGCCAATGACTAGTCAGGTAAAAAGATCAGTTTCAAAATAAGACTAAGAAACTGGTAGTTGATATTAGAGGCAAAGCCTATTACTTGAAGGATATTTGTTTGCTTGCTTTTTTTTGTTTGTTTATTGAGACTAGATTTTGCTATGTAGCCCACGCTTATCTCAATCTTTCCATTCTTAAAAAAAACATTTGTTTGTTTTTAATTTATTTGATTGCGTGTGTGTGTGTGTGTGTGTGTGTGTGTGTGCCTGAGTTATGTATTGTACCTCTTGTGTGCAGGTGTCTTTGGAGGCGGAAGAAGGCATTGGATCCCTGGAGATGCAGTTGCAGGTGACTGAGTAGCGTCATGTGGGTGCTTGGAATTGAACCCAGGACCTCTACCAGAACAGCAAGGACTCTTAACCACTGAGTGGAATGTCCTTGGTCTCTATCTTAAAGTCCTCCTTCATCAGCGTCCCAAGGGACAATAAGTATGTGCTTCCATATCCAATTCAGTTGGTTTTTTAAGGCTTTAAAATGAACCAGATATGCTTTATATCACAGTGGCACTAGCAATATTGCCTATAAAATTAGTTGTAATATTAGAAATAGTTTTGGAAGAAAAGAAGTAGAAAAAAAATCCACATCAAAAAATCTGGCACTTTAGTTGTATGGAACAATGAATTATGCCTAACCCCACTGTTGGACTTAACATTTTATTGTAGACCCTGGGCATTGAAATAAAAACAAAGAAAAGAAAAGGGGGCACAAAAAATTAATAAAAGCTATTATCTTACTCTGTCTGGTCTCCTATAAGAAAAATAAATGAAACAAAAACAAAATAAAAAGAATGGGGAGATGTGTAGTTGGTATGAGCACCAGTGTGGAGAGGCGCTCAGATCCTAGAAGCAATGGGAAAGGGCTCCCTCTGGACCTGCACAGGTCTGTACCCCAGCCCAGTAGCGGGAGAGGACTGGAGGATCCTTAGCATTTACTGGCTGCCAGCCTAGCTTCAGGTTCAGTTAGAGACCTTGTCTCAGAGAAATAGATAGAGGGGCTAGTTCTCACTCTTTTAAAAGTGACCTCCTAGCATGAACAAGGCTCTAGGTTTGCATCCCAACGATACAGAAACAAATCAAAGACCAAATAAACTAAAGAAAATTCACCAAAAACTAGAATAAGGTTACATAATAAATAAATAATAAAAAATTTAAAAAGTAGACTAGGACACCAGACAGTCTCCTCTGGACTTTATATACTCACAGGCATGTGTACCCACCCACACTCATGTGCATATGTTACAGACGTACATATATATGCATGTGCACACACATACAAAATTAACAAAAACATTTTCAGTTGTCTTTTCTTTGAGATGTGCAGAATATTTAAACTATATATTTTAAAAATAATCTACTAGAAGTTGGGAAGACGTACAGGGAGGTCTCATAATCCTGTCACTCCACCTCCCAGGATTCATGTCTTGTATACCTGTAGTGGGCTAGCAAAACTAAGACATGGACTTTGATGCAACCCACAAGGCTCATTCAGCTTCCAAGTGTCACAAGCACTCATTTGTGTATAGAGAACCATGCAATTTAGTCCACTGTGGGGCAGTGGACCGTGCTAGGAAACTTGGGAAGGCTGAGTGGGGTCAGAAACCCCAGCACTCAACCTGAGTATGGAAGCTGTTTCACCCGCACCTGACCAGATTCCTGGCCTGGAACACATGGCCACAGCTCCCCACATAAAGAACACAAAACAGAACACAGAGTCCTCCATGCTAATGAGGTATCCAGATGGGCCCTGAGGGTTTAGCCAATAAGCTTCCCTTCCCGGACATTCCTTTTGTAATGTATTTAATTTCTGGTCCATCCTGAGGAAGTTGTATGTACCCATTTTCCACGATGAATAGTGAATAAACAATTTGGACAAGCAAGAACTGTCTCTCACGAAGAACAGCAGTGAGGGCCATGGAGGAAGCCTTCATAGTACCTGTCTTCCACAGAAGGCCCTTCTGGGCACCTGGGTACTCACCCACTGAGCTAAGATGGAGGTCTCTCTTCCCTGCCCGGGATTGTCCTCAATAGCCAAGGACCTGTTCCTGACTCTCCAGGTCGTCCAGGAGTTAGGGAGCACCAGCTTCTGCCCAGTCTGTAATGTTTCTCACCCGGACTGGGTCACCATCTTAGGCTGCCTTCTGTCACCCCACCCTCCAGCTGGTGTCTGCATTCAGTGAGCCCCGTTCCACCATGGCGGAGGGAGAGGATGGAAGGTAGTTTAGTGCTACAGTTTCACAAGGTCAAGCAGCATTCCCACACAGTGTAGCTGTGCTGCAGTCAAGGTTCAGAGCTCCAAACCAGACTCCTGGCAACGAGATTGTTACAGATGGAGACTCATAATGTATAAACTTTGTGGTTTCCTGTTGAACTTCATTTTCTTGAGATTTTAATGCCACTGCGTGTATCAAATCTAGCACCTTTTCACCGTTGTGTAGTATTGATGGAGTGGCAGTAACACAGTTGATTTAGCCATTCACTCATAATGTGACACTTAGGTTGCAATTATTCTTTGTAAAAGAAACATATTCAGGGTTGGGGCTTTAACTCAGTTTGGTAGAGTGTGTCCTAGCTTGCACAAAGATCTGACCCAATCCCCAATAGCACATAAATCTGGCTCAATGCACAGCTGTAATCTCAGCATTTGAGAGACGGAAGCAGGAAGAGCAAAGTCACCCTGATACATAGTAAATTTGAGGCTAGCCTGGGCTACATGAGACCTTGCTCAAAAGAACAGAAAAGGAAAAGAAGCTGGGGAGGTAAATGGCTTAGTGGACACGAGGGCTTACTGTTGAGGCAGGAGTTAGGTTAGTTCTAAGTGTGAAGTAAGGGGAGAGACCTCATGGTAAGAGCTACATATTTCCCATGTACCCGAGAGTGGGAACGGGTTCTTGCCATGAAAGGAGAATGTAAGATCGAAACAGTGGAGCCAGGAGCTCTAAGGATGATAAATGAGCAAAGACCCTGGTAGCCGGGTATGAGATAGCCAAGCAGACCTCAGAAGAGACAAACAGGATCTAAGAGGCAAGGTCAATGACGGCAGGCAGGCAGGCTGGCTGGCTTCCGTGAGAGCTTTCCCCCTTAGAGAAACACTAGGCACTATGTTTGTAACATATTCTTGCTTTTAATGTGTTGCTTCCAATGTAGCTGATTATAATAGACTAAGCTATAAGTGAGGATGGTTTCTAACAAGCCCGTCTCCACTTTAGGAATGAGACCCCAGGCTGTCCCATGGATATTTGGTGGCTGTGAAAGCAAAAAGGGCTGAATATAATTAGTAACACGTGGACACTTGCAAGGATCAAGGTAGCAACACTAGTTAGTAAACTAACTACCAACAGCTAGTCAAGATCAAATCAGAGGGGAGCAAAGTGGGGCTTCAGTTACCCCCTAACTAGATGACCAATATATGAACAGCATATGATCGCATCTGGTTGGGAATGAAGTCTGGGCCCTCCATTGCCTTAGCCCATGATAACCCAGAGAATTAACCAGTTTCAACAGAGATGACCATATGCTGTGTCCAGTTTCTGTCTTGGTGCTATGAAACTCTAGACAAGAGAAATTCAACAACTTTATTTCCTCTCTTGGAAACCTCTCCCATTCATGGGAGTTTCACTTTTCCTAGATTTTATACTTTTCCACAATTTCATACTCTTCTACACTAATTTTTAATGAAACCTGTTTCACTTTGGAAACTTGTAGAAGAGTCTGTGTCATTAATGTCCCTTGGCATGAGCCACTGCTCAGCATCAGTCACTGACAGCTGTGAGTGCCCAGCACCTAGGCACCGTCATCCTCACACATCTTTAATCCCAGCACTCAGGAGGCAGAGGCAGGAGGAT
The DNA here is from genome assembly GCA_021653895.1 of Mastomys natalensis. Taxonomy (NCBI): domain Eukaryota; kingdom Metazoa; phylum Chordata; class Mammalia; order Rodentia; family Muridae; genus Mastomys; species Mastomys natalensis. The sequence continues at coordinate 92,864 of JAJTUV010001459.1, read as the reverse complement.
CCCTGAGTTCAAGGCCAGCCAGAACAAGTTCCAGGACAGCCCGGGTTACACAGAGAAACCCTGTTTGGTGGCTGGGGTGGGGGAAATCACATGTTCCTATGACCCAGTACTGGGAAACTAGGAGACACGATGATTCACGGGGCTCACTGGCCACTAGCCTAGCCTACAAAATGGCAAGCTGAAGGTTTGGTGAAAGATGCTGTCTCGATGGAATAAAGCAGAGAAACATGGGGTGTCCTTCTTTGGCTTCTTGGTGGGCACAAGCACACATGTGCATATAGCACACACAGAACATCACACACACACACACAGAGGAAAAGAAAGGAGATTTAAAAAAATAGGAATAATTATTTGTGAGTACTTTAAATGAATTGTTAGCCACACGTGATGGCAGTTTGTGGGAATTGATTCTCTCCTTGTACTATGTGGGTCTCCGGGATAGAGCTCAGGTTATCAGGCCTGAAGACAAGTGCCTTTAATCAGTGACCCATCTTATTGGCCTTACCTTGTCTTTTGAGACAGTGTCTCATGACCTGGGACTCATTGATTCAGCTAGTCTGACTGGCCAGCAAACCACAGTGCCAGCATGCCCTGTTCTTCCTGTCTTCATTGTTTTTTTTAAAATGTGGATTCTAGGATTGAATTTGGGTCCCTGTGCTTACATGGCAAGTCCTTTACTGAGTCCTCCAGCTTCCCAGGAGGCACTTTCTAGTCCAGGACAAGTGAGTTAAGGATGTGTCTTTCTTCATGTCCTACCTACCATAGTGAAAACGAAAGAGACTTGAGGCCCATCGACAGCAAAGGACATCTGTCTCCTTCAATGTGGACATGGTGTCTGTCAACCAAACAGTCACAACCAATAGAAGAGAATCGTAGACAGCAGCCCCACTCAAGTCCTCCGATTTTGTAGTAACTACAGTGAAGAGTGCTCAATATGCAACAAATGAAACTGAGTAGGGGCTGGCAAAGTCTGGTTATGGGCCAAAGACAGCTCACGGTTTCTATACAACTTGCCACCTAAAAATTGTTTTTGTGTTCTTAAGTGTTTAGTTTAAAAAAGAAAAGGATCACGGCCAGTGAAATGGCTCGAAGGGTAAAGACACATGCAGCCAAGCCTGACAACCTGAGTTTGAGCCCAGTATCTACATGGTAGAATGTCAGCTATGCCCACGTAGCTGACCTGGTTCTTTGGATCGGCGGAGGGCTGAGGGCAAGAGAAAGAAAAACGTGAGTCATTTGGTAAAGGCCAAATGCTGTATTTCCAACTGAGTAGCTCCCTTTTATACTCCCCACAAAACAGGGACAAAAACAAGAACAGGAATAGGAACAAAAACAGGAATAAGAAGATACATTGGGCAGCCGATTACCCTAGTTTCAATTTCTCCTCCAGCTGTCTTTTCAGGGGAAACGGATGGAGTGGGGGGGGGGGGGAAGCAGGCATAACAGCGTGGGTGCAGAGGATGGTGACTCACAGTAGAAGAGAAGCAATTCCCGAAAGTTGCTTCCTGACTTTGGAGCACACCATGGAGTACATAGGAAGACATACACACACACACACTCGAATAGTGGGATAAAAATTTAGAAATTAAAAGACTAATAATATTTTGTGAGGTGAAAATTATACAAAGTCTATGAGGCTGGAGATGGGCTCATTGATTAAGAGCACAGACTGCTCTTACAGCGGATCTGGGGCGGTGCCCAGCACCCATGTTTCGTGGCTCACAAACATCTGTAACCTCAGCTTTTTAGGGGATGCAAAGCCCCTGGCCTCTATGTACACAGACCCACTACCCCCCCCCACATACATAACTAAAAAATAAAATCTTTTTTTTAACTATACAAAATCCAAATTTTATTGTCTGTAAAAAAAAGAAAAAAAAAGGTTTTATTATAACTGGCTCATTTTTTAACATGTTGTTCACAGTTGCTCTTTCACCACAAGAGCAGAGTTGAATAGTCGCAACAAACACCCACTGGATCTGTAAGCCCCCACTGTGTACTCTCTAGTCTTTTATGGAAAAAGTTGATTGAGTCCCACAGGGACAAACTCAAGATGACCCCCAAGATCCCTGATGGAAAAATCTATGATTTCTCACCCATAGAATCCAGTGAGCAATATTTACTCTTGTGATTATTTTACATAGGATTGCAACTTCTATTTTGCTAATTGACTGTTTTTTTGTAGCATTGACAAAGCCAGTCACTGTGTTGCAAGCTGGCCTAGGAGAGGCCCAGGTGGCAAGAGACTGAATGCAGCTTGAGAGCACAGCCAGCCAAAACTAAAGCCCTTTGTCTGACAGCCTGCCAGGAACTGAACGCTGCCAGCCACCACAGGAGCCAGGAGTGGATGCTTCTACCACCTCGCATGGATGAGCCAGACAGCGTGCACACTTCTCCTGTGAGTTCACGTGGCATCACCCGCCCTGTTTTCAAAGCTCTGCAGAATTCTATTAAATGGCTAGTCCATCATTTTAACCAATTTTCCATCGATTGACTGTCAGATACGAGCAACCATTGGCAAGCTCTTTAGGCAGAAGCAATATGGTGTGACCATTGCCCTGTTCACAAAGCTGCACTTTCTTTTATAAAGTTCCTGCCTCATACAATCTAATAAATGGATTTGGGTGGTTTTGGGTTTTGTTTTTGTTTGTTTGGTTTTTTTTTGTTTGTTTGTTTAAGACAGGGTCTTGTGTAGCACAAGCTGGCCTCCAACCTTCTATGCTGAGGATAACCTTGAACTTCTGATCCTCCTGCCTTTGCCTAAGATCACAGGTATGAGCTACTGTGCAGTGCTTGGAATAGAACTCAGGAATCTGTGTGTGCTAGGCAAACACTCTAACAACTGACCTACCTCCGAAGCCCAGAAACATGTTCTTCTTTTAAAAGAAAAGCTTGGTGTTGGTTGTCATAATGAGCTGTAGTAGAAAGAAGATGAATGGAAAAGTCAGAGGAGTCCCTGAGGTAACACCCCACCCCCCACTGCAGGTGACCCTGGACAAATCTACAAGTCTACTTCCTAGTCTATAACATGAGGATAATAGTCCCTCGTGGGCTATCCTGTGGGCCACTTCTCTGGGTGTTGGAAGAACACATGAATTAAAGAACAGGAGAGTGTATAGAAGAATGTGAAGTGCTTTGAAGGTGGTGGGGGTGGGGCAGGCATTGGTATTACATCTTAGGTATTTAAGCATGGTTGGGTTATGAAATTTCCTCTGTGATTTAATTAACTTTAATTTTAGACCCTGCCAACATAGTCTAAGGATAGGAGGGAGGGTAGTGATGGTTGCCCAGGGCCATGGACTCAAAATAAAAGTGAGACTTCACTGGCCCAGGTCCAGTGCTTGTGTGCAAATACCTAGAGGGTGATTGGCCTGGACTTAGCACGTAACGAGAGAGAGACCAAAGGTACAAGGTCCCAGAGGCCTGATCCTGACTTGCTAGAGATTTCTAACTTGTTAGAGATTTCTAACAGTCTGGCCATCCAGTCTGAGAGACTTGACCCAAAGAGAGGAGCTTCAGTGGCTGGAAGTGCGTGGATGACAGAGAGGAGCCTCGGAAGGAAAGAACACTGAATGTTGATTTCTTTTCATAGACTCCGCTCAGGAGAATCCAAGATTCATGATTTTGATGCAGAAAAGAATTTCAGAATGAACCAGTATAAAGCAAGGTTGGGGTTTATTGAGAAGAGATTTTAACATAGTTTTAAGAACAGAAGTTAATAGAGGTTTGGGAGAAAGAATAGGATTCACCTAAAGTGTGTTGCTGAAGACAGTCTTACTTAAGAATCTACTTAGTGGTACATGGCTACACTTACTCCATTCTACCTGTATGGCCTCTCTTACGGAGGTGGCTGAAACAGATCTTAGTGACAGGCAGACTTCCTCTGGCCTAGGCTGGAAGAGCGACACTCAGGCATGTTGGCAATATGGCCATATATAAGACTCAAAGTTTTAAACTGCAAGGGTTACCAAATAAGCTTGTGCTGGAGCCTCCCTCTTCTTATCCACCAAGCTACACCAGGGAAGCAGAATCCCAGGGTCAGCCGTCAGATCTGACCTGATGCCCTGGACAGAGGAGGTCAAAAGGCTCTGGCTAGCTTGTCTTCTTTACAGCTGGAGCTTGATGCAGAATGGAAGAGAGCCAGAGAAGAAGTCACACGATCCAGGCTCCAAACACTTGAGCTGGAGCCCACATCAGGCCCTGTGTCAGTCTACTCTGGCCACCGTAACAGAACATCACAGACTTTGACAACAGAACTTGATGTCTTATAGTTCCGGGGCCACAAGCCCAATACCAGTGTGCCAGCCTTTTGGAGATACCAGGCCTAGGGGCTTAGGACCTAACCTTGAAACATCACTGAACTTTTCAGGGAGCACTTTGGATTCAAACCATCATGAAATCCCTGTGTACAGTTAGATTGGAAGTCAGGGCCTTGGTAGAACACGTTTCCCCACTCATACCAGCTTCAACGCCTCCTGTGGTCCCAATGGTATGTCCTGCAAGGATCCCATAGTGAAGCTGACCATGCTCTTCCCTGGAGATGGAGAAGCAGTTCAAGTGTGACAGCAGATAAATGACGGAGGAAGGGAGGGACATTGCTCAGTGCCCCTGCAGCTCACACATACTCTGGTGCTTCCTCTCTGCGTTCTTAGGGTGTCCTATCATTCACTCTAAGCAAAAACATACAGGAAAAGGAATCACTGACACGTTGCAAAGACTCTGGGGTGTGGCCTTGTCCTTATTTAATAGCTTGGAAGGCCACATGTAGCAAATAGATGCTGTAACAGATGTTTATCTGACGCACAGCTATCACATATAGCTACCATATACAACTTCAATACTGTGTTATGCAACCATGAGACACAGCTATTTCATACACAACTGATAACACACTAAGTTCTTTCCCCCAAAGGATATAGAGTCCTCTTTCCCTCCTCAGGAGGGTGCTCTTTCTTCTTCTAGCCAATTCAGATTCCCTTGGTATCCTGTGCCATAAATACTATAAATACTGATGCACATAGCTAACTACTATTAACACGTCTTACTTTGGATGGCAAAGGAATGGAAGATGGGTGAAAATTAGTTAATATATAAACAAACGTATGTAATAAAATATCACTGTCTTGTTTTTGCAGCTGGCCTTGTGATGTTAACTGGGGTTTTAAATCATCTTCTTCCATTGGCTATTCCATTTTTTAGTGAGATGGGACTTTCTTCTTGAAGGGCCTGGGCTATAGCAATTGCAATTGAATTGGGTTGTGGTTTTTATTGAATTTTATCATAGCGTGTAGGAGTCTTAAGAAGTGATCCAGAGGTCTCACGCTTCTCCTTGCCCAGACCTGATTTCTCCATGAGAGGAGGGATAGATTACAATACCGTGACCTCTTTGCCCTGTTGATATGAGATGCCAATGAGGCCGGGTGAATCTCAACTTCTACTCCATGGAATCTCTGCTTTGTGTCCTTCCTTGTGAAAGTCTTTCCCTTGGGGTACCTGTAGACAAGTAAAACCTGAATTTAGGGAAACAACACATGGTTTGTGGATCGCTGTGGATAACAGTGAGAGGAAGCCAGTTACATCACTGTACCTGATCCCCCAGCATGTGCTGTTTGCTGACGTAGCGTCATGGAGACATTGCCCTTGACATAGGTTTAAGGAATGGCTCATCTGCTTTTCATCAGGGTTACCTGGAAGGAAAGATGCTCATCTCTGTTTTTCCTTTGTTTTGGTTTGTTTTAACTTGTTTGTTGCCTTGTTTTATAAACAAGAGTAATTAAACATCACCTCAAGATGGTGGAGATGTTTACCTGCAGGGTTTCCAACCCTAACCTGGTGGTACATTTTTTAGCCAGCTATGTGTTTTGCCACTTCTAGAACTTTTGCCATTAATGGCCGTAGTACTTGCTGAATGTCTGCTTCAGAATTTGTGTGTGTGTTTCTGTGTGTGTGTGTGTGTGTGTGTGTGTGTAGGGAGTCCACAACTATTTCAGATAGATAAATTAGAGAAGCTGGTGTTGAAATGATAAGTACCATAGCTGCCATCCCAAATCCACACAGAATACACAATCGCACACTGGTGTCAGTCTGTGTAAGTTTGCAATGGATCTGAGAAGAAATCCTATCCTTCAGTGACGTCATAACCACCACAGCATTGCAGAGCATGGCATCACTCACACCTTTGTGCTGACGCTGGTGTGAACACCAGCATCTCGCTGCCAGAACAGCACATACAATTGTACATGCAGAGCATGTTGCATTCAATAGTGATGACAGACAGCTGAATGGCTGCTTCGTGTAGCCATGATGCTCGGCTCCGTATCCTTATTGTAGACTCATTCCTGCTTACAGAACAGTTTGCTGTGAACAGTTGGGTTTCTCCTGGCAGGAGCCTCATGTAGCTGTTTATTGTCTCATGATTGCATCAGTTTCTCCTGAACCAGATTACGTATTGTGTGGTTTTGTTCACTGTGATCCTAGAAGCAATAGGCTCTCCCATATATAAACACCATATAGCCTAGGTGGAGGGGTGTGGAGATCCAGTGGGCTATATCATCTAGATGTGTGAAAGTGTATACTATGGTGTTCATACAGTAACACAATCAGCTACGAATGACATTTTTACAACTTCTCCTTGCTGTTAAATACCTGATGGTGTTCTAATGAGGGAGACAGATTCCACCAGGGCTTGGCTGATAGTCATTCTTTCAGCTCAGAAAAAGCTTCAAAGACCACCTCACTATAGGTTGTTTCCACCTTTGCTTTTCTCCCTATTCCTTCTTTGCTCCATAATCTTCCTCAATAACAAGCATTGCTGACCTAAATGATCTTATTTCTATTTCCCTCCATTTCTCTTTTCATGTTTGTGTGTGTGTGTGTGTTATACTTGTTTTCAAGTGTCTGTGTGGGGGTGTATGTGAATGTGGACACCTGAGGTTGATGTTGAGAACAACCTGCCCTCAGTCACTCTTCCACCTTATTCTTTAAAGCAAGGACTCTGGTGCAAACCCAGAGCTTATCCATATGGTTAGTCTTACTAGTCACTTTCATTGGGAACCCATTGCTCTGGCTTCAAGGTTGGAATTACAGATTGGGCCCCATGCCCACCTGGCATTTTCATGGGTTCTGGAAATCTGAATCTAGTCCCCATGTTTTCTCCTAGGATTCATAGCCACTATGCCTCAAGATCTCCATGCCAAGATACAGGTCAGAAACTTGTATCCCCAGCCTCAAGATCAGGATCACAGGTGAGCCTTCCAATTCTGGATTGTAGTTCATTCCAGATATAGTCAAGTTGACAACCAGGAATAGCCACTACAGAAGTCATGTTTCTTTCTGTCATAGACAGAACCTCTTCTTTGTCTTCTGTGGTTATCAATCCCCATCAGTGAGGGACAGACATGTGACTCTTCCCTCCATCAACACTTTGGGTGCATGCAGAGCAATGGAAAGCCTAGGTGATAAGGGAACACAAGATGATAGTGAGATGGTGAAGGTGTGGGCGTTGGGAGGGCTGGTAAAGGGGTAAGATCTGGGCCAGCCTGGGCTACATGAGATGGAGGAAAGAGAGAAGAGAAAGAAAGAAAGAAAGAAAGAAAGAAAGAAAGAAAAAGAAAGAAAGAAAGAAAAAGAAAGAAAAGAGAAAGAGGGAGGGAGGAAGAAAGAAAACAAAAGGAAAGTAAGGAAGGAAAGAAAAAGAAAGACAAAATAATTAAATTTCTTGGCAAAATTGAAAATTATAGACTCTTATTAAAAATAGATTGAGTAGAAATACAAGCACAAAATAAAAATCACTGTTAGGGGAGAAAATCAGCAAAGGCATGTAAGATGACACTTCCTGCGGAGGTGACCACAACAGCCATCAGAGTGGTTAGGTGACAGTGTGCCTGCACAGATGCCGTGGCCACTGAAACAGTTACCTGCTGTACTAACTTGTTCCATTTGCAGCTTAGCCACACAGTCAGTGAAGCAGCATTTCTCCTTTGAAAACTGATTTTAAAATAGCTTCTGCCACCTTTCAGGAGCAGCTCAAACTGAAATTTGTCTCACATTCATAAATGGAAGTAGATACTGGGTCCCCCTGAAACTTAATTCTCAGTTCTCACACAGAAAATCCTTTTGTTACTTGATTATTTATTTATAACCACATCTTATGGAGCCTGGGCTGGCCTTGAGTTCACTATGTAACCAAGGATGACCTTGGAACTAGAAGGAGACTTCTTGTATTGTGCCTTAAAATATTTTGCAAGTTCATTGGTTGGCAGAACGTCATCACATGCTTGTGGCAATGTAGTTCGCAGATTTCTAAGGCCGTATACCATACTACAGCGGATACACACTGGGATATCCACTGGGCACCTTTAAGCATCCAGCATGTTGGGATATCTTGTGTCCAGATAGAGACTTAGAGAGGCAACCTGGACGAAGATCACTGTTAGAGACACTAAGGCTGCAGAGATGGATAGAGATGGATGGCCAGAGTGCCTGCTGCCTCCAAGCTCACAGTGGATAGGAGAACACAGGTCTGGAAGCAGTCTTTGGGAACTGAGACTGGCTACATCACAAAGAAATTTAAGTTCCAGTTAAACCAATGATGGTAGAGTGGCTGCCACCACCTAGAATAGGTGGAGCAGAGGAAAGATTTGAAATGTTTCAGCAGTTTTTCACTGAGTGCTAAAAGGTAGATACATTTACATGAGAGGAAGAACCAGGGCTCGTCATAAGGAAGAAAACCTGGACAAAGACTGGCAGGGCTTTGTATTTGCTTGGGTAGGCAAGGCCTCAGGCATGCAGTTGGTACATAGTTAACAGTAGAGATGTATAACCAGCAGGTCGGTGAGCATCCCTGTTGGCTACAGACATCAGGAGAGCGAAGGGGCCCCAGATGGCCTCAACATAGGCCTTAGTGAGCAGTGCTGTGCTAAGTGACCAGACTGGAAAGACCACTGTGGCCCAGGTTCTCTAGGGACATGGGACTGCAGGGCTGACTCCAATCCCTTCCTTCCTCACACAATCCAGTTCTTTGTTATAGTTAATCCACCTCCTGATACCACTTTCTTCTTTTTTGGCTGCAGTTTCTCAGACCTCCACCAAGTGACTGCGTTTTCTAATCTTCCAGATCTTCCAAAGCCATCTACTCAAAGAGCTGCTCCAGTTACCACTGCACTGAGAGATGGGCTGGACTCACCCAAGCATGCTTAGGTTCTCACAGCTCTCTGGTTCAAGGTCTTCAATGGTCCCTTGTTGACAGATGCCCTGAAACGTTTTAGATGAACTTATTCAGCTGACTCTGGAAAGTAAAAGTGAAACAGGTCGTTAAAGGTGATGGCTGAACGGGAAGGATTGCGTACATTTTCCAGATGATGTCACTGAACCTGGGGCAGGCAGGAAGTCATCAGCCAAGACACATGCTTCAGTCCTCAGACTCCAAGTCCACTACTCTTCCTGTTGAGCCAAATGGCAAACTCTTCATCTGATTGGCCTGTCACTTTGTCTTCTTTGAGGCTCATCCCTGGAAGAATGTTCCATAGTCAATACACAAAAAGGACTTTTGTGTGCATGTTTATGCATGTATGGTATGTGTGGAGATGTGTGTGCAAGTGTGAGCATGTACATGCTGAGGCCATGACACAACCTTAAGTGTCTTTCCTTAGTCACCAGCCACTATTTTTGTTTCATTTTTTGAGACAGGGTTTCTCACCAGCCTGGATCTCACCAAGGAGGCAAGTCTTTGCTGACCAGTAAGCCTCAGGGATCTACCTGGTGTCTACCTCCTCTGTCCTAGGATTACAAACGTGTTCACCACCCTGATTGGTTTTTGGATTTTAAAAGAGTTCTGGGGGTTGACTCAGGTCCTTGTGTATGCAAAGCAAGCACTTTACTAACTGAGCCATCTTTCCATTCCCCGGCCCCAAATAGGGACATTTTTTAGTATGACAAACGGGAAACTGAACAGGCTAGAAGCAAATTGACTATCCCGTTCAGATTGGGTTGTGTGCTTGTCTTACCTGTAGTAAGCAGACTTCAGCAAGCGCAGAGGAGAATAAAATATCTGCAGTTACAGAGAAAGGTAATTCCGTTGAGCCACAAAGGTGGGTCAGTAGGTAAAATGCCTGCTGCCAAGCCTGACAACCAGTTGTCCTCTGGCTTCCTCATGCATGTTCTCTCTCTCTCTCTCTCTCTCTCTCTCTCTCTCTCTCTCTCTCTCTCTCCTCTCTCTCTCTCTCCTTTCTCACACACACACCATGTAATTCATAAATGTAAAAAAAAAAAAAAAAAAAAAAAAAAAAAGCTGGGGACAGACTGTCCTGGGGACAGGATATAGGTAGTCCTTAAAACCACTAGGCCAACTGCACTTCTGTTTCTTATGTTCAAGGTCTTCTATGGAAGATACCCATCTGTGTGCCTGGCTCCCTTGCCAGTTTGTTCCCTCACCCACATATCCTCTTCTTGCTATAATCTCCATTAAGATTCTGGTCTGAACTGCGTCCTGTGAGGAGGCAGCAGGAAGCTCTGGATGGATTAGCCAGGCATAGTGAGATGCCCAGGGACAAAAGACACCTAAATCTTGCAGGTGTAGGCTGAATTCCAAGCTTACTTGGTAGGAGGAGAGCCCTAGACATTTCCAAGGATTTCTTTCCTCTCTTCTCTCTTCCTGTTTCACATACACACATGCTCATATACTCAAGTGTAAAAAAATCTTTCCTGGAGACTTGAAAAGTCAGTTCCCCATGACCATAAAGAACTATATCATATCTCATCAAAGAACGTAAGTTTCTAATCATTTCTGCATAGTCTGGCTGGGTAATAAACTGGTTAGCAACAACTGATGTCACTGAAGAAGACACTCTTAATTCTTTGCCATCATGTGACCTCAGGCTCCTGACTTTGTGCTCATAGAATGTGAACCCTTTGTTTCTCTAAGAGTGACATTCATTATTTATGAAACCAAAATAATACTAATTTATCAAGCTGTTGAAGTATCAAATTATGATAAATTCTAGTATTAATAAAAACATGTTACATGATGGTATAATAACAAAGAAGATAAGGATGAAAGACAAGGAAGGTGTTGGTGCTACCAAGCAACAGGAAAAACAAAGCCCCAACTAGACATCCAAATAAAGCCTCCAGTGTCAGGAATGGTTGGCATCTTGTTACATTATTCAAAAATCACAGGTTATTGCCACAGCTATTGATTGCTGTCTGCAACCTATGCTAGGGCTTACTGCGGAGGACACTTGCCTATGTCATTAAACATGGAAAAGTCAAGCTGGTGCATGACTAGAAACTTCACCCTACTGACTACTGTTCACAGTACTGAAAGGTATTCTGCTGCTTGAAGAGAAAAGTACTCATCAATATCACCTAGCTACAAACCCTGAGACCTACAGTAGATATACAGGTGCAATAATGGCACAGATGTTATGGGAGGAACCAACTACTTTTAAAAAAAATCCATTTAAGGCCTACTGCATGAGATGGAAGTTATACCTAACACTGCTAAAGTGGCCAAGATCATGAAAGGTCATGGGCCTAGGGGAAAACCTATTGCTACTGTTCTACTAAAGAATATAGCAATAAAAAGCCTCCTGATTACATACTGCTTTACCATAGATCAGTGCCTTATTCAGCCCTCACCAGAGAAACTTCTTGAAGTAGAGGGGAATTAATACAGGAACCCACAACTGGACAGTGTGCAGAGAGTGAGAGAATTTGGATAGTTCTAAATAGGATCTTTGATCTGTATAGAAGAGGGGCCAAAAAGATCATAAGAGCCAGAAGTGATGGATGACTCTAAGGAAACAGCACTTCCAGACAAACCAGGACTGATGCACATATGAACTCACAAAGACTGTGGCAGCATGCACAAGATCTGCACAGGTTCAAGCTGTGCAGGTTCAAGATGAAGTCCCAGCACTGAGAGGAGAAAGTAGACACTGGGTCCCACTCCTAACCAAGAAGCTATCTGCAACTGATAGCCACTGGCAAAGGGAAAATTAATTGTTTCCAATGAAGTCCCACTGGGTACATCAACCACACTACAGGTCAGGTCAGGTCCCATGCCCAGGTAGCTGACTAACATAGAACAAAGTCAATGGTATTTTATGGACTTTTTGTTTCTTTTGCTTTGGTTGGGCTCTCCCACCCACCCCCACCCCACCCCACCCCCGGTTGCACTCCCCCAACCCCCCGTCTTATCCATCTTTGCTTGGTTGTTTTGGTTTTCATTTTTGAGTGTTTTCTGTGTTTCTTGTTTTTGCTTCTTTTTTATTTGTTTTATATTTTTGAAAGAGTGAGGAAAAGGAACATAAAGTTCCCAAGTAGGGAAGCAGGGATGATCTGGCAGGAATTGGAGGAGGGGAACATATGGTCAAATATATTATATGAAAATATTTATTCAATAAAAAATACTTTAGAAAAAGATTTGGTGCTGATGCTGAAGGCATTGCTGAGGAAGAAGATGAGGGGAAATGTAATAAGAATGCTAAGATTTGCAGGAAACACTCAAAAGCTGGTTTTAGGCCATTGAGGAGCTGGCCAGGCCACAAAGACTAAGTGTAGTTTCTCCAACTCCTGATCTGCACAAAGAGGAGAAAACTGTACTTCCGGCCTTGACACAAGGCAGCAAGAGTTTCACAACAGCGTTTTCTTCCCACCACAGAAACTCTACAAAGTGTCCGTGTTCATCCAAGTAAAGCAAAATACTCCCCCAAAGTCCTGTAGGCTAGAAAAAAGAAACGGCAGACCCACAACTGAGGAGTTTGATTTTGGTTTTACAAATTCCTAACCTTTGCATCTATTTGTTCCTTATATAAGGAGACTATTTCTATGCCAACAGAATTACCCCCCTCAGAAGGATGGAGGAGCAGATCGTCTGCGGGCACATCTCTAATTCCAGCTCTCCTGTGCTTCATACTGAGACAGGCTCAGAGAAACAAGACCAGAACAAGGACACTGTCATTGCAGTGTCCAGAAACTCCTCCTCGTGATTGTGTGGCAAGCAGAACCAGTGACCTCTTGCTCCTATTAGCACTGTGACTTTCAAAATGCAACGGAACCTACTAATAATCTGTGTCCCCGGAATAGCAAAACATTAATTCCTTTTGACGTGGAGACTGGAGGGATGGCTCAGTGGTTAAGAGCAGTGACTGTCTTTCCTAAAATCCTGGGTTCATTTCCCAAAGACCATGTGGTGGCTCACAGCTATCTGTAACACCAATTCCAAGCGATCCAATGCCGTATTCTTGACTCTAAAGACACTAGACATGCACATGGTGCACAGTCCTACACGCATGTGAAACACCCATACACATAAAATAAAATCTATTTATTTGGGGCAGTGTAAAATAGTAGCTAGGATTTTAGACTCAAGACCCAGCTTAAATCCCGTATACTTTATAAATGGGCAAGAATAGAGTCAGAGAGGGTAAGGGAGAATAAACAGTGAGTTGGATAACAACTCCAGGGACAGGACTCGCCTGTGAATGCATCACCCTCTCTCTATGAGACTTAGTCTTTATTTACAGATGCCTATATGCTGCCCAGCCTGTCTCTCACATGGCAGCTCCTCCACATTTGCCCAAGTTGATGGGACACTACTGGTCTCATCTGCTTCTACAAGCCCATTGTGGACCTGGTTTCTCCTTCAGAATCAACCAGAATCTCAGGAAAGACACTAGCAGCGGTGTGTGTTGGCATGCCTGTAATAACTGTCTACCTCAGTGATTTTATTGACACCTCAAGCACAGCTCTGGGAAGCAGACAGGACAGGGATAATTATCTTTTGTTTTTAGATGAAGTAACTGAGGTTCACTGGGTTTGGGGAGCAGTCACTCCCTTCTGTGGGCCTGTCTTCACCTGGGTGCTGATGTGTTTTCTGATTTCCATCAGCAAGTGCCTTGACCAGCGGCGTTATCTCATCAGCCCTTTTGTCCAACTTCTGGTGGACCAGGAGTTCTCAGGTTCTGACAACATCAACTCCATCTCTCATGGCCGTCTATGCATCAGATGCTACATATCTATCATGCTCTTCTTCTGTGACTCTGTGTCCAGACTTCATCTCCCCTTTCTCTCAAACATGCATGCATGCATGTGTGCGTGAGTACGTGTGTGCCTGCATGGGTGGATGGGGAGTCCATAAAGACCAGAGGTCCAAGTCAGCAACCTACCTCTGTGTATTTTGTGATTTAGGGTCTTTATTGAACCTGGAAGTCACCTATTCAGCAAGACAGGCTGGCCATCGAACCCCAGGGCCCTCCAGCCTCTGTCCCCCTAGCACTGGGCTTACAGTGAGCTGCTGTGTCCATGTGGATGCTGGGATCTGAACTCAGGTCCTCATGCTTGCACGGCAAAAATATTTTCAACTAAGTCATCTTCCAGTCCTAGACTTCCTCTTTTTCTAAGGACATGGGTCCTATTGGATTAGACCAGATTCCCTCAGTTTAACTTGATGACATCTATAAAGACCCTATTGCAAATGATGTTATAGTCACAGGTGACTGGAGATTAAAAATTCGACTGGGGAGGGATATATATTCAAATCCATAAGAAAAAATTCCTAACCTTTAGGAGATGGTGTAATGGAGAGAGGAGGGGGAGGGAACGCTTAGGAGACTGAGAAGAGAAGCTTCATGACCTGCTCTAGGCCAAACAGGTGCTTAGCTGTCACCTGACCTTACCTCAGACTGCTTGAGGCTACACCCTTAACCACTGGGCAATGCCATCCCAGCTGCTTGTGGTCCCGTGGCCCCTGCTCTTGTGGTTTCCCATGAGGGTGGCTTATAAAGAGGGCTGTGTTTGTATGCTAAGAAGAAGCAAACATGACTGCTAATTTTGTTTTCTCAGCTGAAACGCCAACACACAGTGAGTTGATATTGAGTCTAGCGTCCTCTCCTTAGCTCCCTATGTGGCTGTGGTTTCCCAGAGCAGCCCGCGGCCTAGGGTGAGGTCACTGGCAGGGAGTGAGCATGGTGTGAGTCCCAGGGGACACTGGGAACTTCACCCTCACATTAGGCTTGAGTACTGGAGAAAGCAAAGGACATAGACCAACCCACCTTATACAGCTACAAACCCTTGAGTAGCCCAACAGGGCTAGTAGAGGCCAGGAGAGGTCTGAGCAAAGCCTGGGGATTCAAACAGCCACAGGGTGGGATCCCTGGCCCTTGTCTGCTAGCTATGTAACCTGAGACAAGATGCCTACATTCTCTGAGCCTCATCTGTCCCTACTTCAAAGAGTTGCTATAAAGACACACAGAAATCAATGTTTAGTCTTGAGCTGGCCCAACGTAGGCACAGTGACCTTCCACAAATGATGGCTGATCTGGGGAAAGAGAGAGAGAGAGCAAGCAGGATGTTTTCCCTTCAGGAACATACAAGCAAGAGGTCACACCAGAACATGGCCTCAGTGTATTGAAAGCAAATACAGATTGGATAGAACTAAGACTTAGAGCAGGCAGAGTAGAAACAGAAATTTCACAGAGAAAAAGAATCCTGAATCAGCCTTGATGATTCTAGAACCTTCTACAGCAGGTGCTCTGGAGACCATGTCCTAGATTCCTTCTGGAATTACCAAGATCCCCCTCTCTCCTCTCTCTTGTACTCTGAAATTAACCTTTACTCCAACACATACGCAAACACACACACACACACACACACACGCACACGCACACGCGCACACACACACACACACACACACACACGAGTCATTTGCACACACACAGTCACATGCACAGACTCACAGTCACATGCATACACAGTCACTACACACACCCTCCACACCACTTTTTGTTTGAAGAATCACCAAACCTGGGTTTTCCCTGGGAAGGGCCTGTCAGTCAAGCAGTGTGTTACCTAGAGCTAATGAGTAACTCAAGAGAGATCAAAAGATAGAAGTGATGCCTTTTATTAAGCTCACAGATTTATTATAAGTGAGTCGGCAGGACCACACAGGTCTCCTGTCCCAGCACAGGGAAGAAGAGTATGCATGTGTGTGGTCTCCAGTAGTCGAAAGGCAGAGAGATGGCGGGTGTGAGCCTAATAAAGGCTATAATTGGCACCTCTCTTCCAGCAAAACCCACCAGCCATCTTCTGCCCGCCGCCAGGCCCTCTCCTTGGGAGAGAGTACTCCGGGGGAAACTCAACCTTGGGGGAAGCCAGCTTGCGCAGAAATGCCAGGGTGGGAGCTATTCACAGAGGTTCATGTCTCCCAAACAGTCCTGTAGGTGTGGCAGGAATGTCGGGGCAGCAGGGGAGGGCTCTTCTTCCTGGGAGACCGACCAGTTAGGAGGGTGACCAAGAGGAATACTTTCAGGGGCAACCCTGATTGGTCCCCAGTGTTCAATTACATGTCCCTTTCTCGGGAAATGGACCAGAGAAGCTGAGTCACCTCCATAAACTGGTGCCTAGTTCTTAGAAGTATTACTATTTCACTTAATAGACATCGTAAATGTTTGTTGCCATAGCCACAGGTTTTTGTTTGTCTTGGTTTGTTTGTTTGTTTTTTATTGTAAACAGTTGGTTTTGATTCCCAAAGACTCCAGATCCCAAAGGTTAAACTCTACAAGGGCGTTTTGGGTCTGCCAAGTAGCTGGCCACTGCTTTGGCATTTAGACAAGGTGGGCCCAGGACTTCATCGTCTGAAACTTGCCTCCTCTGAGGATAACCTTTAGGATAGCTGTCTGTAAAAACTGAGTCTCCTTCTCTCATAGCCTGAACCCTGTATGTAGCACGCACCCAACCTCACTTTGGTCCCCTGAGGTTGAAGGCCCCTGTCCGTCAGTCTTTCCCCTGAGATCCCCCACCTCCCCGGCTCCTGCCTTTCTTCTAGTATCCCCTTCATTGGCACTGCACCCCCAAGCTGTTCTGGCAACCACACGTGGCTGGGGATAATTTCCCCCCCCCAACATTCCTTGGCAAGCTCCCCTTTCCCTTCCTTGGCCAAGATTTAAGAGCCAAGAGCAGCTGTGAGCTCATGTTAGGCCCCAGCCCCATTACTTCAGAAAGACAGCTTCATGTATTAATGTGAGATTAATTGCTGCTTCGAGGGATTGACTCTAACTTGAACAGTCTGAGACAGCTTAAAAAGAAAAAATTATCTCCAGTCTGGGAGGTTTGACTTTGAAGAGTTTTTGTTACTGGCTTAGGATTCCGCTCCTATGGAAGAGGGGAGGGGAGATAGTAATGAATAAAATAAAAATTTATTGTTGATACCAAGCAATTGTACTCTAATAAATAATAATAAATAAATAATAATAATAAATCTGATTTTTGTTTTGTTTTGTTTTGTATCAGTGGTTAGGGTGTTGTTTTGAGACAGAATCTTACTATGCTGTCAAGGTAGGCCTCAATCTCTTTGTTTTAATATTTTAAGTATTTATTTTGTTTAATTTTAACGAGTCCCTACAGTAGTGTTCTTGACATACGGACTATGATCCCTTTGCGAGAGTTAAAATGGCCCTTCACAGGGGCTGCATATCAAATATTTGCATTGCGATTCATAACAGTAGCAAAATTACAGTTAGAAAGTAACAACAAACATAAATTTATGTTTGGGGTCATGACAACATGAGGAACTGTACTAAAAGGCCATCATATCAGGAAGTTTGAGAACCACCGTCTTACAGCTGACTGAGGGTTTAAACACAGGCCTGTCTGGTTCTAAATACTGGTCTCCCATGGCATCCTCTGTTTCTATTCATTAGAATGAAATTTCTGCAAAGGACATCCACGCACAGAACTTATATGCAGTTAGCCCCCTCTCTACGGCACCCTCTTGAACCTAATCTTTTGTCTTATCTCAAGTTTTACCCAGCTGAAAATATTTAGACTTTAGAGAAAATCACTCAACAGAATAGCAAGAAAAATGCACAAGCATTGCTGTGGGGATCAAGCCAACCCAAGGCTTTCTCAGAGGTCCTGATGAAAGGACAAAGGGACCGTTAGTTCTGTGTCCTTTCTCAGGAGTGGATTTGGCAAGGCTGGTTCAGGGCTGAAGGCGGTAACTTGATGGAGTCCAGGGTGTGGTTTCTGGGGATCCAATTCTCCGCCCCCGGGATATGGTTATCAGTCCTAAAGGACTTTTACTTCACGATATGCTAATAGAAAGAAAATTATGCATTAGGGATATGGGTCAGTAGGTCAAGTGCTTGCCTTATAATCTTGAGGACCTAAGTTAGAATCCACATGAAAAAAGCCAGACATGGTAGATACAGTGAGTTCCAGGCCAGCCAGAACTACATAGTAAGACCTTGCCTCAGGCCAAACAAAGCAACTAAATAACAAGAAGCCAGATATGGTGGCACATTCGTATAACCCCACTGCTGTGGAGGGAGGGATCCTGACTTACTACTTTAGCCTCTCAGAAAGCTTGATGACTGAGGAATGACACCCTAACTTGTCCTCTGGCCACCACAGACATGCACAGATACATGCACTCTCTCACACATGTGTATCTGTGTACACAAGTACATAAGAAAATTTTCCCAGATTAAAATGCACTATAATTTTGGTGTGTAAGGACCAACCAACCACTTGAATACTAGCACAGGCAAGCAAAGTGGGAACTAAGAGGAAAGAATGCCAGTCTTAGACAGTTGTTGCATGTAGGTTCTAGGAATCAAACTCAAGACTTCTGATAGAACAGCCAGTGCTCTTAACCACTGAGCCATCTCTCCAGCCAAGTGTGCAACTTTTCCCATCCTAGAGAGCAGGTCGGGGAGAGAAGGAGACGGTGAGAGGACAGGGAAGCATAGAGACTTCTTGGAGTAATTTTATTCTTCTTATTTTGGAGGTCAGCAAACTTCAGCCCACAGTCAAGTCTGGCCCACCATCTGCTTCTGCATATTATGTAAGCTGAACCATGAGCTTGGGTTTTTTTTTTTTTTAATAGATTTTTAAAAGTCAAAAGAAAAATAACAATGTGTGTCCCATGAGAATTCTACAAAATTCATGTTTCAGTGTTTACAATTTATTTTATCACAACAGAGCCCATTTGCTTGCATATCATTTATGGCTGCCTTTCTTTGCAATGGTATAGGGACATGGTTATATCAGAGACTATTTGCCCCATAAAACCTAAAATATTTACTATCAGACTTCTATAGCTAACGTTTGTTGTCTGCTGCTTTAGATAACTTCCACTAGGGTCAGTCTCCTCCCCTTCTCTGGATTCTCATTCCTGCTCTCCGACCATCTCCCATACCATCCCCATACCATCAAAGAAGGGAGGAAGGAAGGAAGGAGGAAGGAAGGAAGAGGAAGGAAGGAAGGAAGGAAGGTGGTTTTATGGCGTGTCAGGTTGCATTCAAAATGAGTGCATGTGCATGCACACTCGTGTGTGCTTGTGTGATCAACTGGAGATTGCTTATTTCCATGAGAAGCAAGCTCTATCATCTGGAGATTTCATCTCAGACTTATTCATTTAGGCATTGTGTGGCTCAGGCTTCTAGTTCACTCATTTGATAATACCAAACAGAAAATGTTTTAGTAGACAGGTATGATCTCAGGACCGATCAGATGTGTAGACTGGGGATAAGGGCAGGGGCTGAACGAAAGGTAGAGATAAAATGAGTAGTGGGATAATTTGTAATTGAGACCCAGCTCTTTCAAATGAGGTGGAGGTGAGACCTTCACTGCCCTTGTACAGCATTCGCTGGGTGGTTACAACACCATGGTCCTTCTGGGGTTGACACAGCCTCCTCTGGGTGGCAGTGATGGCTGCTGTAATTAGAATCTGTGTTGGGAGAAAACTCTTTTCATGTTACAAAAGGTTGTGATTGGCATTGTGCTCAGACTGCTTTTTCCACTGTCTTACTCCTAATGCCAGGGAACAAGAGCAGAGAGAGATAGGTTCAAGGAAGGGGGATGGTCCTTTCTAGGGCTTTAGTTCAGAAAATGGGTTGCTTTGGGGCCTCCTGGTCCTCATTCCTTGAGTTGCCCTTCGGCAGCCTGGCTTGGATGGTCCATTTGGCTTGGATGACACCCTGAGACTCCTATCCTTGCACACTCATGCCTCCTGTTGTTAAAGATCTCCCATTCTTCCCAATAGCCAAATGACCTCGATGCTTGAGCCTCTTTTGTGTATCACTTCCAAACTTCTGCTGAGTCCTCTTTCTTCTCAGCCACTGCAGGTTGAGAATCTCAAGCCAAGTTTCATCCTTACATATGCTCATTCTTCCTGGGAGATGTCGTGCTCCCGGGATTTCGGATATCCCTCCTATGTAGATGCATACGTGTCTTTCCCATGTACTTGTTCATATACTCATTGGTCATACATTGAGTGTAGCCTGCTCCAGCAGTCTGCAGAGCACTATGGATATCGTGGTGTGCAGGAAGATATGAGCCAGTCTTCTGAATAAAAGAGAGACAGAGACAAAGAGATGACTGCAGGAAGTCTCTGACCAAAGCCCCAGAACATAGAAAGCACTGATACAAAACCACATAACAAAAGAGTCTAGGTCCCATTCAGGGGAAGTCAAGCAACTTTCTCCTAGCAGGGAAATGCATTCTAAATGCTGCTAGGAGGAGAGACAAACCACAGAATGGTTGCATTCAGCCTTATTCTTTTATCACGTAGTATGCTGTAGTTATGACTATCAGAAATTCATTTTAGGCTGACCTAAGAAATAAGACGTCAGGTGCAGAGGCTCACACCTGCAATCTGTACCCAGAAGGCTGCAGCAGAAAGATTGCCATGTAGTTAAGGCCACCTTGAGCTACTAGTGAGTTCCAGGTTTGTCTGACTTACATGACGAAAAGAAAGAAGAAAAGAAAAGAAAGAAAAGAAAGAAAGAAAGAAAGAAAGAAAGAAAGAAAGAAAGAGAGGAGAGAAGCCAGAGAGAGAGAAAGAAAGAAAGAGAAAGAAAGAGAGGAAGGAAGGAATAAAGAAAGAAAGAGAGAAGGAAGAAGGAATGAGAGAGGAAGAGAGGAGAAAGAGAAAAGAAAAGAAATAAACTGGACAAGGTGACACATGCCTGTAATCTCAGTACTTCAGACGTGGAAGCAGGAAGATCAAAGCTGGTCTTAGCTTCATGTGAATTCAAAGTCAGCTTGGGTACATGAGATCCTGTCTCAACAGTGATAGGCTTTTTCTCTCCCTTGGTGACACAGCTATAGGCCAGATTAGACCAGATTAGAAGTAGATAAAGGGAGGTTTATTAGGAGGCAGCTCTCGGGTGGGTTCACCGATCTCAGAGGTGGAGGTCAATGAAGTCATCCAGGTTAAAGCAAGGGGTTTTATAGAACTTAAACAAGCAGTGATGATGTAACATTTAGGAGCTGGGACTGTGTCCATACATGGTCAAAAACTGAGCCCCTGGTGGACACTTTTGAGTGGTTGCCAGAAACTTAAGAGACAGGGAGCGATGACAATTCTGAGGTCATTACAATACACTTGTGAACACATCCTGTCGGCATTTTTCCAGAGAAGCTTAGTCCTATCGCTCTTTGACCTAATAAATGGTTTAATCTACCAAATTTAAGTAGATTACAGGCAGAGTCTTGCCCTGTCCCTCTTTTCCTTTTCAAATTAATGTGTGTGTATGTATGTGTATATGTAGTCACAAAATGTGTGCATACCATGACATACATCTGAAGGTCAAAGGACAACTTGGTAGAGTTGATTGTCTCTAACCTTTACCCAGGTTTCAGGCATCCAACTCAGGTGACCTTTGCTCACTGAGCCACCTGGCTGGTTCCACCCACCTTCCTGCTCACCAGCCTGGTGCAAGCTGTTCTGTTAAGACCCTACCACCACGAACTGAAACATCTCAAAAGGAATGTTCTTTTTCTTAAAGAAAAAGAAGAAAGGTTATTTTTTAAAAATCAACCAGGGCCATATGATTGTGCCACATGCCTTTAATCTTAGCACTAAGGAGGCAGGTGGCAGGAAGCCAGCCTGGTCTATATAGGAGAGAGTTCCAGGGGCTACCTGGAGGAAAGATCTGTTTCTATGAAAACATGGGGATTTGTATCTTTAGGAGATTGCCTTCCATGGACTGTGAAGAATTGATTGAGAGCAAGCACACACAGAAAGAAAGCAGAGTTTTGGTATGCAGGGATGTTAGAATAGGTAGTGTCTTGTCTAGGGTTGGCACAGTGGGAGAAAAGGACCAGAGGTAGAAGATGAACAAGTGGAGCTGGGACA
The DNA here is from genome assembly GCA_021653895.1 of Mastomys natalensis. Lineage (NCBI taxonomy): Eukaryota > Metazoa > Chordata > Mammalia > Rodentia > Muridae > Mastomys > Mastomys natalensis. Next base: position 70,723 of record JAJTUV010001459.1, on the reverse strand, counting down.
TGGGTGGGGGAGGGGTGGGCCAGGGCGCCAGTGGTATTGAGGCAATGAAATTGGAACTGTTTGAGAAAGTGTGTCTGACTTTGTTACAGTAGCTTTGTGTGTCAGAAAGAAGTATCTACAAACCCTTTTGCTTTGACAAATTCTGTTTATCTCTGATAAATTTTGTTTGATAAATTCTTGGTGGCACTGGCCACCAAGCCTAAGGACCTGGGACTCCCAAAGGTCTCCCTCTGACCTCCACATGCACATTGCTTATGAACCACACGTGAGAACACATACATAATTTAAAATACAACTTTAAAATCTTTTTAAAAGTTCAGTAGAGAAGCTCTCAAGTGATTTGCTTTCATTTAACTTGTAGCAAACTGTGTCTTCTAGGAAACATTTGAATGAGCAAACTGTGAAGATGAGATTGAAGGTGAATTCTTCCTTATACTTTGTTTTTTTTTTTTTTTGTGTTTTTCGAGACAGGGTTTCTCTGTATAGCCCTGGCTGTCCTGGAACTCACTTGGTAGACCAGGCTGGCCTCGAACTCAGAAATCCGCCTGCCTCTGCCTCCCAAGTGCTGGGATTAAAGGCGTGCGCCACCACCGCCCGGCTTCCTTATACTTTGATTTGTAACAATATTGTTGCATTCCTATGACATAAAGTACAATTCTTTTGATATTTTTTGAGACAGAGTTTCATGTAACTCTGGTTAGTGTTAGCCAAGGATGGCCTTGAACCTTCTTCTGCCTCCAAAGTGCTAGAATTACCCATGAAAGCCACCATGTCCAGCTAAATTATAATTTTAAAAGAAAACATAAAGTGTTTAAGAAGTTGTTTTTTTTTTTAATTTAAAGTTCTTGCATGCAGTAGTGCTTTCCACTAAATGGAGTTGTAAATATCTCTGAGTTGCTCCCCTCTGAAGCTCTTAAAGAGTTGGGGGTGGCTGGAGAGATGACCTAGTAGTTAAGAGCATGCAGATTGCTATTGTAGAGGACTCAAGTTCAGTCCCTAGCACTGTGCCTTTAACTTCAGCTCCAGGGTCTCAGAGGATTCTGGCTGGCTCCTGCACTTCACCCCTCCCTGCACATGTGGGTACACATAGACACAGACACACATACGGGAGAGGAGAGAGAGAGAGAGAGAGAGAGAGAGAGAGAGAGAGAGAGAGAAGAGAGGCACCACAATTAAAAGTAAAATAAATCTTAAAAAATGTCTTTTTTTTTTTATTTTATTGTTAAACAAGGTCTCACTTTGTAACTCTGACTGTCCTGCAACTCACTATGTAAACCAAGCTGGCCTTGAACTCACAGAGATCCTCTTGCCTCTGCCTCCTGAGTGAATGTGTCTTCTTCTTCTTCTTTTTTTTTTTTTAATGAATAATTTTATGCTTAGACTTTTAGGAGAAACCAGTAGAAGTGAAGAATCCATTGGCTGTCAGTTTCCTTTCTACAAAGCAGCAGAAAGAGGCTGCATTGACTTGCCTGGAAATTTGTGAGAGGTAAGCAGAAGCCAGACAGCTCAATGAGAGAGGCTGTGGCAATGAGCTCCAGGTCTGGGTTCTAGCTGTGACTCAGATACCCAGGAGTTGCATGACTGAGCCAGGTACTAAAGATTGTAGAACCTCAAAGTTTCCTTACTATAAAGTGTGTGTGTGCGTGTGCACACACACATGAACATAGACACACATATGCAGGGTGGGAGGTCCTGCTGGGGAGCTGCCTGGAGCCCACTGGCTAACACAATACAGGCACTCACTAAGTGGTAGCTGAATAAGAACGATTCTAATGAAATCACCATGGAAACACTCCCTTGTTAAACTAAATTTGCTCCAGGCTAAACACGTTAAGTATTTCATGTGGATAATTCAAAGAGCCCACTGTGTTTATACTAGGTTTTCTTTTGACTTCAGAGCAGAAATGGGTTTGGCAGTTCCCTTTGCTCCTCATAGGATGCATAGTGGCCCTTCAGTGAAGGAAGAGGTCTGGGAGCCCATTCTGGCCCCTGTGAGTAGACCCCAGGCCTCTCTGGGGTTTTACCACCTACCTCACTGCCTGGCTCCCCACAAAGTGGCACTGGGCATGTCAAGAAGGGCTAGGACCAAAAAGCTAGGATCTGGGTTTCTGTTGGCAGAGGTCTCTGCCATCTCTGGCCATCTTTCTCTGCTCTCTCTACCTCAACCCCACAAGCAGCCCCAGGCCTGCTCTCCCTTTCCTACTGCCTGTTTCTCCTGACAGGTTGTCTGTCAGTTTGTGCAACCGTACAGCTCTCGAAGTACAGCGGATCTCAGGGGACTTTAAAGTGTAATTAAAGCTTGAGTTTCTGAAGGCCTTGGGTTGGTTCTTTGAGGGTTTCCAAGCTCACAAAGATGTTCCTTTTGTTAAAGAAGAACCTGGCTCTTCTGTATTCTCTCCCTCCCTCCCTCCTCTCCCTCCCCCTCCCCCCCCTCCCTACCTTCTGTCCCTCTTTGCTCCTTCCCTCCCTCCCTCCCTCCCTCTGTCCCTCTTTGCTCCTTCCCTCTCTTCCTCCCTTCCTGTCCCAGTGTTTGAAGAAAAGTCACAGGCTTGATGGTGACTACAAGGAAAGCAAACCAGACTCGATGCGTCGCCCAAGAAGGGACTTTGGAACCAAGAAAAAGATGGGTCCCTCCAAAGGTAGGGTACCAGAAGAGGGTGTGTTCATAGAGGCCTTTTGACAATGAAATACCATGAAAAAAATGCAGGAGAAAAGAGTGCAAAGATGCCTTCACCCACCTCTCTCTCTTCTTCCTCTCTTCCTCCCTCCCTCCCCTCCCTTCCCCCTCTCCCTCGGATGCCTCAGCTCAGGGTCTGTGAACTGCTGGGAGAAGAAAGAGGAAATTGACCACACGTGACCTGTGTGACTTGTGTTAAAAGGAACTGCCAGAGGAGATGTCCAAGCTGGAGTTGGGGTGGGAGGTGATGCTAGCTAGGCAGGTAGCTGTCAGGTATGGGATGGGGAATGAACTCAGAGGCTGGCAACACTCCCACGTGTTCATAGCACATAACAGACTGTCCACAGACAGTGGATGGGCTTGTTTAGATGTTGCCAGTACCGTCTTGCTACTGGCATCAACAAAATCCACCCCACAGACATCTTTGTAAACAGCTTCTTATTACAGGTCCTTCCCCAGAAAACCTTGTATCTCCTTCTCCTACCCTCCCTCCCTGTTCACCCCCCCCCTTTAATTTTTTTTCTCATAGACCTTGTCAGGACATACAGGATTCACTGCCCGATGACTTTATGTTCAAAGTGGCTCACCATTATGACGGTAGTCCCATAAGATGATAATGATAAATCTGTGCCACCCAGCAATGCCACAGAGCATTTCATTACTAGTGGGGAGAGGTGATGCTCGAGTGAATACAGACCTCCTGCCGGTACTGTCCTATAAAAATGTACAACATCCAATTATGCACAGTGCATAAAGTATGAAAACAATCAACTTAGTTGCTTGTATGTTTACAATACTATCTGTATTATTATTTTAAAGTGTACTTCTGCTTATAAAGAATGTTTACTGCAAAACAGAATGCCCCGTTATCCCAAAACAGCCTCATACACCCAACTGCTATGTCTGCTCACTGGCCGAGTCTTCTTGAATTGTTGCTTAAATTGCTAACCTCTGAAGAACTGCATGAGATAACCTGTAAAGCTCAACTCACCTGCTGTAAGCACCAAAACAGATACAAGCTGGTAATTACAGAACAATGCCTCATGCAGATGAGACCAGTATATTTGTGTGTGTGTGTGTGTGTGTGTGTGGTGTGTGTATGTTGTGTGTGTTTGGTAACTCCTTTATCTTGTCCTTCTTTTGTCCAGCTACCATCATTGTCACCCAACTCTGAGTGGAAGAAGCAAGAAACTTCCCTCACACACTTTATCTCTTCCTGGTTTTGCAGTGAAGGACATGGAGGCTCCCAGGTCAGGAATGTTCCTAATATCCATCCAGTTTGCACTATTTCTCTTCCCTTTGCCTCAAAGGAGAGCCACCGACACCTGCTGGGATTCGAAGAGAGGGGTGAGCAATGGCATTTGTCTTTAATCCTGTTTTCTTCAGTGACTTGGCCTCAGGTGCAGCTTATGGGTATAGTGGATGAGAATCAACACTGAAAGAAACGGGGAAACTCTCTGCCAAACTGGCCCAGGGAAGCTTTCACTTTCCACATTGGAAGTGGTGACTGAAGATTTGGCTTGTGTTATTTCTTCTGGGAAACCCTTCAGATGAGGGGAGTGGGGCTGGGAACAGACGGCCAGAGACAGTTGTTTGCCAGACTTGGGCAGGTACTCATGTTTTTGTCTTGGCCCACTTGGCAGGTCTTATTTGATGCCAAGATTGGCCATGGATTGTGGTGCACATCTGCTATTTATGTGGAGGATTTGTGAACCAAAGAGCTAGCAGCCAGGCAGATGTGGCGGTGCATGCCTTTGATATCAGCACTCTGGAGGCTGAGGCAGGTAGATCTCTGTGAGCTCAAGGCCAGTCTGGTCTGCAGAGTGAGTTCCAGAACAGCCAAGACCACATAGAGAGACCCTGTCTCAAAACAAACAAATAAACAAACAAAATCAACAGAGCCAAGTTGGTTCTCTGTGTCATCACTCATGTTTAATCTGCTGGAGCAACTGAAAGTCAAACTTGCTATTCTTGGTGGACTGGTATCTAAAATTAATGTGTCAGGGGCTAGAGGGATGTTCAGTAGTTAAGCATGCTTGCTGCTCTTGGAGAGAAACAGAGTCCAGTTCCCAGAACCCACATCAGGCACCTCACAACCACCTGCAACTCTAGAGTCGAGAGATGACGGACATCTTCTAACCTCTGCCTGTATTCATATGTGTTCACACACATATACATGGAGAAAATAAATCTAAAATCCATGTGTGTTGGAATAATTCAGCAGAAGAGCTATCTATACATCTCCAGCTGCTACAGCCTTCCACCTGGGAACCCGACAAAGTGACTCACGCCTGTCATCTCTGCCTGCAAATCTCTCTGATTTCCCATGACACCCTACTTCTATGAACTCAGGCAAGGGTCTTCATCCCCTGACCCTGCTTTGTATATATATGTTCAGTCATCCCTCAAACTATAACTGTCTTAGCTTAATCTCTGTTGCTGAGAGAAACACCCTGACCAAAGGCAACCTGGAAAGGGAAGGGTTTATTTGGTTTTCATATTCCCATCACTGGCAATCACTGCGGGACATCAGGACAGCAACTCAAGCAGAAGCAGAAGCAGGAGCCAGGCTGCTCACTGGATTGCTCCTGACAGCTGGGCCTGCTTCCTTATACAGCTCAGGACCACCTGTCCAGGTGTGGGACCCCCAACATCAGTCATCGATCGAGAGTAGGTAGGCCCTATAGACTTCCCTGCTATTACCTCCAGTCAGTTGACAGTTTCCCAACTGAGCTTCTGGTTCTTTCTTCCCAGATAACTCAAACTTTGTCAACTTGACAAACAAACAAACAAACAAACAAACATTCTGGCCAGTCCAGTGCCTAATTGTTTCACAAAGCTGTCCCAAATGCTTTCTCTGCATCTCACTTTTCAGGTCTCCGTCTTGCTCTCTAGGCTTGGTGATACTCTTGGTTTTCGTTTTTTTGGTTTTGGCTTTGTTTTGTATTGTTTTATTTGAGAAGTCTGTATTTTTTAGGTGATTTTAGGCTTCTTTAGTTTATGTTTATGAGTGAGGTAGGGGTTTTGCATATGTGTACCATATATGTGCCTAGTGCCTGTAGTGGTCAGAAAAGGGTGTCAGATCCCCTGACACTGGAGTCGTGGATGGTTGGGAGCTATCATGTCAGTGCTGGGAACTGAACTCAGGTCTTTTCCAAGAGCAACAACTGCTCTCGACCACGGAACCATCCCTCATCCCCTTGGACATACTTTTTCCTTAAGGTCTGTCTACATTTCCTATTCACCAGTCCTTCACACAACACCATTAACTAAACAACAGTGTGTGGTGGGGGCACTATGAAGTCATCACTTAAAGCTTTCAGCATCAAAACACTGAAAAGATAAACTTTGACACTCTGATTTTGGTAAACGGGGTCTTCAATGCCCTCGTCTCCTAGTATCTGTTTTCGCAATACCCCTTTATCAGCATTTGGTGCGTTAGGGCCATGTATGAGTGCTGTAATGGGACCTAATTCTTGCTTGTAGTACCCTTTGACCTTCCTCTCCACTCCTGTCATTGCTCGTAGCTTACAAATACCACTGTAGCTGCTCTATCAGAAGTCAGTGTCTGTTTCTTACTCATCTTTGCATTCCAAGTACATAGTATAAGTGTTCAAAATAAATGCTCCTTAATAAACAAATATAATGTTTGATAGAGCCTAGTTGGGCCAGTTTGCACATAATGTTATACAATATCTATGGTAATTTTTTTTCTTTATCACTATAATGAGAGCAGATGAGTATGTCGTACATGTTGGCTACAGTCACAATGTTTGTGTACCTCCCAACTTCATATATTTTTCTGGACAGGAAAGCATACATCTGTATTCATGGTTTTTGGAGGCTGAGTCAGGGGGAAATTGAATGTGAGGTCATCCCCAGCTAAACTGGGAGACCCTGTTTCAAAACAAAACAAATATAATATGTGTTAAGCTTCCGGTATGATGGTTAGGAGTTGAGACTTTGATTGGTGATGGAGCCATAAGGCTGGAGTCCTGCTAAGTGGAAGCAGCGTCCTTCTAAAAGTGACCCAGTGAAGTCTCTAGCCTCTTTCTGCCATGTAGAGGCTACAGAGAGAACGAGGTCTGCTGTCTGCAACCCAGCAGAGCTCTCACCAAAACCTGACAGTCTTCCAGAACAATGAGAAATAAATGTGTGTTGCTTAAATCAACCAGACATGGTCATTTGTCAAAGTAGCCCCAATTCACTAAGACAATGATTATTTTAGCAATGAAAAAAGAGGTCATAGAAATGAAGTGGTTTACCCAATAACATATGTCTCTCACGTCTTAGATCTCTCTCGCTCTGTCTCTCTCTGTTTCTCTCTCTCTCTCTCTGTTTCTCTCTCCCTCTCTCTCTCTCTATTTCTCTCTCTCTCTACTTCTCTCCTCTCTCTATTTCTCTCTCTCTCTCTTCCTCTCTCTCCTCTCTCTCTCTCTCCCTCTCTCTGTCTCTCTCATCCAAGATTTCTTACCCTCACTCCAGACCAGACTGTAACAGACTGCACTCCTGACTCTACCATGGACTGAATGAGTATTGGAGTGCACAACACAGACAGTGGGTGGTGTGTTCATATCATCCACTACTTACCCAGTGCCCACAGCGCACAGCCCACAGCAAACACTCAGTATATATTTGTTGAATTATGTCATGAGTTAATAGATCTTATTAACCTCAGGTCAAGTTTCATGAGTTGGAGTAGAAGGCTGATCATGTGAGAATTTAATAAGGATGTATGGAAAGGACACCAAAGTGTTCATTTCTAAGGAAAAAAAGGACTACTTTCTTTAAATCCTTAAAATAGGATGTCTATATGGTCCCTGAAGCCAAACCCTCCAGAAACTCCAGTCCTGATCAACAGGAGAAAGGAAGCATTACTGGGCCGGCAGCTTCTACCTCCCCAGGAGAAGGCTCCTTGGAAAGGTCTGTCATTTCTACCCCTCTGAAAGAGCAAGAGCTCATAGCCTTCCAAGAATGTGACTGACGGCAGCAAATTCAAGTTCAAAAGAAGATTAGATTTCAAGGCAACTGGAAGCTATTCAATCAAAGCCAAGTTTTACAGGGAGAGTTTCCGTCTCTCTCTTCTCCTTCTCCCTCCAGGGCAGCCCAGGGCTTGTTGGGACCCGAAGAAGAACTGACAGTGTCTGCCTGTTTCCCTAATTGGGGAATGGATAGATGCAAAATCAGGCTCTGGACTTGCTTCTGCATCCACAGAGGAACCAAGGCAATGGATCTTTCAGGTGCTCCAGGAGATAGTTTATAAGACTAACTCACAGTGGCCAGAGATGCCTGGCCTCATCCTGAGCACACATGTCCATCACTCAGCAACTTTCCTCTGAAGGAGTCCCTTATCTTGTCTCCACTGCCCCTAATCAAAGAGGAGGCACTAATAAGAAAATAGAGTCTTGTATTTATACAGAAATTTCAGATTACAAAGACTTCATTCCATTTTTATCTTAATCCCACAGTGAAGAGTTAGATGCTACCAACACAAGGAAGAAACTCGAGGCCAAGAGATGCTCAGAAATTGGGTCATGGACACACATAGTGTATAGACTACAGTTAGATCCTTGATAAATGACACCTCTATTGTACCTGGAACAGTGCAAAGCAGTTTCATATGTTGATGTTGAATCGTCAGTGAGTATGAAATAAATGCTGCTTTTATTCCCATTTTGGTTGATGAGGGAACAAGCTTGGATATGTTAGGTAACTTGGTTAAGATCAAAAAGCTGTTGGTGGTGTTAGACTGGGGCTTGCTACATAACCACTGCCTGATTCTAAATACTGAAGCTTTAGCCAACCCTGGTCGGTGATTCGGTTTTGTAGTCACGGCTTCTCAAGAGGCTAGAGTAGGAGGCTCGAAAGTTCGAAGTTGGCCTGGGGTATGGAGAAATTTCAAGGCCAGCCTGAGAAATTTTGTGAGACCCTGTCTTGAAAAGAAAAAAGAGGATTGGGAAGTAACTTGATGGCAACAGGCAGTCCTCGACATTGATTAATAAGTAAATTTCTAAGTTCATAAGAAAACCTCATCTATAGGTTTTAGGTTTTTTCCGAGGGGAGGTCTCTGTGTTTAAACTCTGACGATGTGATCACAGCTGCATCACTCTCTATTCCCAAAAGTCCCTTGCGGAGGCAGCTGTTACATGTAACTGTAGCAGGCTGAGGACCCTCAGGGAGGAGTCCAGACCTACGGTACCTGAGGTACCAGACACACAAAGGCAAAAGCCAGATGTTGAAGAGCAGTCTGATGACTAGAAATCAAAAGCATATACCTCTGGAAGTCTTTCTGACACAGTCAGTTTCACAACCAGAAAATGTGAAAAGGAAAGACAAAACTGAAGAGAAAGTGTTGTCTCTGGGAAGCATACATCCTATTTCCTTAATTTTGAATGTGTTTAAATGAGTATTTTATGCACTATTCATCATAAACCTGATGCAGTCTCCATCAATGCTTCAAAGAGTCTACTACCACCCAGAAATTCTACTAAAGGGCTAGAAAAATCTCCTTAGCTCAGACTATCTAAACTGTTTCTGCCTGTCTCCTGTATCCCAGGTTAGCTTCGAACTTACTATATATCCAGGAATAAACTTTACCTTCTCATCCTCCTGCCACTCTTCCCACATGTCAGACTTGCAGGAGTGCACCCCTGTGCCCCATAGATGAGGTCTGGAGGATGGAACCCATTCATGCCACATTAGCACTCTACAAATAGCTATGTTTCCAACCTTCAAGCTGCTCTAAATTCTAAATCATCACTATAAGTTCCCAAGGTTTTCTTCACTAATGATTCCTCTTGGTTCAATCAGAAACCCACAGCTATTTAGCACTAAAGATACTTCACTGGAAATCAAAGCAACCTAGCTTACAACACTATCCCAGAACGAATGAGGAGCTGACATATCCATGGGAGGCAGAGCTCTCCCAAGTTCATCATCACAGGTAGCTGTCAACATCAGGTGAACTGAAGCTTTGTTTGAATAGGAAAGTAGAATGTTCTAGACATAGGAAACTTTAGATATAACGCACTGAAAACACAACACAACAAACAAACAAACATGGAAATAACTTTTCATGCCCTCATTAGTACTAACTTTAAAACATGGATTAACAGCAATAAAACAAGTTTACTTAAAATAGTCCCGTCATTATGAAAGAGGAGGAAACGTCTGCTGCTCAGACCCTCACCTGTCGGGGAGTGGGGGACACGCCTTGGAGTGAGAGCTGTACAAGCCTCCAACTGCTTAGTTAATTAGAGTTAGTCTTATTTATGATTCCTCCTGGCCTTTCCCTGTTTATGTTTCTTTCTGGTTGAAGCTTGTCGCTTTCCCTCAGAAGCACCTGCTGGTCTTTCTCCTTTCCTAAAGCTCCTTTGGATCCTCTGGGGGAAAACAAAAAACAAACAAACCAAAAAAACAAAAACAGCAACAAAAAACTTTCTCCTTTTCTTCTCAGGTCTAGCCCAAGGCAAGCAAATAAACAGGCAGAAGAGCTTGGCTGGTTTTGTGGGCATACACACAGGCAAGGATATAGATTCTAATTCATATAGCCAGTGTGACAGAAGGCAGTGGACGAGAAGCTCCCAAGGATTCTGTGTTCACTGAACCCTGAGTGTCTCAGGCGTTTTTTCCATGATGCCCCTTGGCAAAAGAAATACCAACACTTTCGTTTATGAAGTAATTATGTAATTAGGCCCAAATGACTTAATAAGTATTTGTGGCTTAAAAACTTGGTATCCATTTGAAAACTTAATATACAAAAGCTTGAAAGAAAATATATTTGTATTTCATTATTAATTAATTACAGAGACTTGTTTATGGGTACTTCACTGTTCTCACAGCGTGGGATGGGGCTAATCACATCCACCGTTTCACACTGGTTTTTCATAAGGAACCTTTTTCTCCTTTTATTGCAATGGGGAGAGGAGTTGGGAGGTGGTCATCAAATAGATTGTGGTTCTTGAGATATGCCCAAATAGTAGGAGGCGAGGGACCCTGCTATTCTCAACTGCAGGTCTGGGAACTGACCATAGCTCCCAACCAACTGTGCAGCCAGAATGCTGTCCATGCGGAGATCTAGTTTGTGTTACATCCATAGGGGAATAAGATTGTAGTGGGGGATAAGAATGTAAAAGAAGGCCAGGCGGTGGTGGTGCACCCCTTTAATCCCAGCACTTGGGAGGCAGAGGCAGGTGGATTTCTGAGTTCGAGGCCAGCCTGGTCTACAGAGTGAGTTCCAGGACAGCCAGGCTACACGGAGAAATTCTGTCTCGAAAAATAAAACAAAACAAAACAAAACAAAACAAAAGAATGTAAAAGAAAATAGGGGGATAAGAATGTAAAAGGAAAACAAAGGATAGGATACGACCTCTAAGATTAAAAGTGCACATTCTCAAGTGAGGGGTTTGGTTTTCTTGGAGAAAAATGTAACATATTTTCAGACATTCTGGGGCCTTTTGACATTACCGTGAGCACCTCGGCACATGATTTGAGCCTTACAGTGCGGTATACTGAGGGCGGTGAGTGTTCAGAGCAGGAATGAAACACTTCCCACTAAGGTGTTTATTGGAGGTGTCATGGAGGAGAACCTGGAGCCTGGTTTGTTGGTTTGAGAGAAAAGGAAGGAATGGGAACTCACTGAAGTGGAAGCAATACCTGTACAAGGACTCAGTGGAAGCCAGCAGAACACTAGACTGTCAGAGATTGGAGAGCAGGTTGCAGCCTGGGTCAAGGGGTCGTGGAGCGTCTACATAGCTTTGCGTTCACTACAATAAGAAGCTCAGAGTTTTACACAGGGGATGTCTCGGTTTGCAAAGTGCTTTTGGCACATTTCTGAGAACCCGAGGTCAGTTTCTACAGTTTTGTTTGTAACCTCGGTGTTGGGGATGTGAAGACAGGAAGATCCTAGGGCTTACTGGGCAGCCAGTCTAGCCAATTAGCAAGCTCCAGGTTCAGTGACAGTCTGTGTCTCAAAACTAAGGTGGAGTGTGATTGAGGAAGATGGCCAAAGTCAACTTCTGGCTTCCACATTCATGTGTACACACACACATAGTCACAGGAGTATAGAACACATGGCATACTGAGTGCTAATGCACGGAGTGCCGCAGACCAACACCACAGGAAGTGATGGCATTCCTGCACCAGGGTGAGCTGGGAGACGACTGCGGGGATTCCTGCTTTACCTGCCCATCTGGCCAGCTTTTAGAGAAGTAACAGGTGAGCGAGTAGCCCTGTGTTGTTTGCAGAGAGCAGAGAAAATGCACATTTCCAGATCTGTTGCATCTCCAAGTCTTATCAGCCGGGCAGATCTTAGCACTCCCAGCCAGCCAAGCCTCCCAACAGGACTGTTCCCACGCAGCAGCCCAGATGCCATTGACAGTAGCTCTTCTGAGAGCTGTTTGTGTCTCTTGTATTTACAGTGTCAACAGCACTTAGACTGCAGCTTTGGAAAGCCTCTGTCTATTTGTTCGGGTAAATCCCAGGCCCTGGATGTGGTTCTGTGCAAGATCTCAAGCCAATAACGCACAGGAGGTTTGCAGCAGTTTCTAGATTGCTCACTGCCAACTGTTACAGGAAGAAGAAATCAGTTGGCTTTCCTTGCTTTTGCACCTATTTTGCTGACTTATGCCTCCCCCAGAGAAGAGAAGGTGCCTGCTCTTCTACACGCCTGCCCCTCTTTCTCACATGTGATTTATCACACAGAAATTTGAGTAACAAATTTCTGGGGAACATGGCTTTATAACAAAGTTCCTTAAAGTAAAGTTCAAAAGGAGGCATTTCATAACTGAGATCCATAGGGTAGTCTATATGTACAGCTATGGATAAAAAATCAAATAAAACAAATTCTGGGTTTTTTGTTTTGTTTTTTGTTTGTTTCTTTGTTTGTTTGTATGTTTTAGCAAATTCAGGAGTTGGAATTTCCTGATGTCATTACAAAAGCAGGCATATTCGTAATTAGTGGAATCCTTCACCTTTTAAGAATCTGAGTTCTATCAGAGAGAACACATAATGGATTCTGTTTACAAGGAGACTCTATAGTTTTTGTCTTAATTTCCTTTACAAGTTCCCTCTGCTTCTCAAGCCTCTGAGAATCTGGATTTATAAAGTAGCAACCAAAAGTCCTTCCAATTCCTCTCAGATACTTTGTCTTCAGTTGAAGAAAATTACCACCCTTTGGACAGCAATACTCCACGATTCAAGCAGCCAAGCTCCTCATGAGGCCCCTGTCCAGGTGAAGTGCACATAATTCTTTAACTGTGTCTGTAAAGGTGACAATAAGTTGATTAGGATGCTTGGTGGGTGGTAGAGGGCTTGCCCAGCATTGAGTGGTGCTCCAAGGAAAGGGAGGGAGGGAAGGAAGGAGAAAAGGAGTGAGAGAAGAAAAGGAGAAAGAAAGAAAGAAAGAAGAAGGGAAAGAGGGGAGGAGGGAGGGAGAAAAGAAAGGAAAGAAGGATGGGAGGGAAGGAAGGAGGGAGGAAAGGAAGATAAAGAGGGAAGAAAAGAGGGAGGGAGAGAAGGAAGGAATGGAGGGAGGAGGAAGGAAGAGAGGGAGGGAGAGAGAGAAGGAAGGAGGGATGAGGTAAGAAGGAAGGAGGGAAGGAAGGAAGGTAGGTTGGTTGACTGGCGTCTGCCTACATGCCATGTTTCATTACCTCTCTTCTTCCACTTAAGATCTCCTCCTTTCTTCTCATCATCTTCTTTCTAGTTTCATGACCTATTAATACACACGCATACATGTATAAACACACATACACAATAAATAAATGTAATTTAAAATTAGATTACATAAACTGGACTTGGTGGCACAAGCCTCTAATCCCAACACTCAGGGTGCAGAAGCAGACGGATCTCTTAAGAGTTCCCAGCCAGCCAGAGTTACATAGTAAGACCTTGTCTCAAAAAACAAAACAAACAAAAAACAGAATAGAAGAATAGAGAAGAGAATCATTATTCCTAAAGATTCTCCCTGACTCAGCCATGAGCCTGAGCTCTGAGTGTCTTATTTAAAGTGGGTAGAATAGGTGGAATACATCCTCGAATGTAACAGTGCCTCACAGCTAGCTAGGAGAGTTCTATAAGAACAGATGCTCAGATGCAGTTTAACCATCTCAGGCGATGCCTAATCTTTACATTATATATATGGGTGTTTTGCTTGTATGTATGTCTATAGCCTACATTCACACAGGGCCAAAGATGGCCAGAAGAGGGTGTCAGATTCCCTGAAACTGGAGTTATCAGCAATTATGAACTCCCTTGTGGGTACTGGGAATTGAACCTGCGTCCTTTAGAGGATCATTGAGTGCTCTTAACTGCTGGGCCATCTCTCCAGTCACTTAGTTGGTTTCTAAGGCATGGCACATGGACCACATTTGAAGAAATGTCCAATGAGTTGTTTTCTTTGAGTCTAAACTGAAACAAAATGATCTCTCTTTGTCTTCTGTATTTTCTTTACAATCTACAGATTCTTTGTATTTCTTTTTTTTTTAATTTATATTTATTTGAGGTCTACCCACTGAGCCATGCTGCTGGCCACTTCATTCATATCTACATACATATATGTGTATTTGAATATACACATATTCTCAGATGAATATATGTGTATGAAGAAGATTATATTGGTGATGTAAGACTCTTGAAATAACAAACTCCTTCATTTCAAGGAATACATATTTTTTTGGAATGACTTATTCCCCCTAGTACCTGAAAATGTGATTTTATTGGACATTGGCCTTTAGTGGAATAAATAAATATGTTAGAGAATGGTCTGTAATTACCTTAACTTGTGCCCTTTATTTTTCTTACTTTGTGTGTGTGTGTGTGAGTATTTAAAAGTATATGTATATATGGGTGTGTGTGCTCATGTGTGTATGAATATGGAGGCCAAGAGGAGACTCTCTAGTGCCATCTTCCCGAGTACGGACTACCTCTTTTGAGACCTGTTTTGAAATCACTAGTTGGGTGATTCTTGAGCCCCAGCTATCCTCCTTTCTCCAGTGCTCTAGCACTGGGATCACAAACATATATCACCAGGACCAGATATTTATTTGGGCACTGGGGACTGAATTCTGGCAAGCTCCTTACCAAATAAGACATCCCCTCAACTTCTGGTATCCTTTTTTTTGTCTGGTATTTTTGTTTGTTTGTTTGTTTGTTTTTACTAGTTTGCTTTGAGATAGAATCTCATGCAGTCAGGCCTCAAAATCACTATAGTTGAGGGTGGCTTTAAATTCCTGATCTTCCTGCCTCTACCTCCCAAATGCTTGGATAGCAGGCATGTGCCAGCATGCCTGGCCTGACTGGTGGTTATTAATAGGCTATTGGGTCATCAGAGACACTGGAAAGACATAGCAAGACTTTAGCAAGGCTGGGAGAGAAGCCTCTAAAAACATCACACACACACACACACACACACTAGCATCTTGGTCTTGGATTTTTACCCTCCAGAGCAATGAGAAATAAAAATCTATTGTTTGAGATTTCTGTCTGTGGTGTTTTGTTATCAAAGTCCCATTAATTTAGGGACACTGCTTCCTAAGTCTTTGTTGGAGGCTTCAGACTGGTGAACATCATGTAGTTATTCTGCCTTACCAGCAGGGGGAATAACAGAAGACAGAGAGGAGCATGGGAAAACTCACAGTGGCTTGAAGCCCCACCCGTGATACATTAAGTCTCTTCTATTTGCTTTCAACAAAACACATGACCAAGCCAATTTAGAGAAGAAAGAGTTTGGTTGGGCTGACAGTTCCAGAGGAACCATCACCATGATGAAGGGGAAACATGGCAGCGGGGAGGCGTAGTAACTGGAACACCAAACTGAGAGCTCACATTTTAAACCACAAGCAAGAGGCAGAGAAAACAGAATCACATGAGTCTTTGAAATCTCAAGCTAATCCCAGTGACTTCCTGGAGCAAGACCATACCTCCTAAACTTACCCAAATAGCACTTTCAACTGGGGACCAAGTACTCAAATGTCTAAGCATATGGGGGACATTCTCACTCAAACCACCATAGGAAAGAGGGATTTAGTTGTTGCCGTTCTCACAGAACCTTATCTATCCCATGAGCCTCCGGCAGGAGACCAGGGAAGAGAGGAAAGCTCAGGCCACTACTGTGAACAAGTTTGTTTCTCTGTGGGACTGAAACAGTTGTGTCTTATCTCTCATTTCTTTTATCTATTGACAACATATTATCTTTCTTCATCAAGTACACATTTATAAGTCCAACTTTGTGATCAGCGCCGTGCCAGGAATTAATGCCAGACGGGCTCCAAAAGAAATAAAGGATACGATCCTAGTTGCCTTGATTCTCTAGGGAGATAACATGCAGTGAGTGATAAGGAGTTATGGAACAATAGACAATATGGCATGACTGAGGGCAAGTGGTGTGGGCAGGCAGCCCGTGAAGGCAAGCAGTAGGGCCTGGGATGGACATCAAAAGAGGAACAGGAATGAGGGTGCTGGACTTGGACTTGAAGAAAGTCTGAGACAACAAGCTGGCCATGGTAGATCATGCCTGTAAATTCTTGGTAGATAAAAGAGGCAGGAGGATCAGGAGTTCAAGGACATCTGTGGCTACACACAGAGTTGGAGGCTTACTTGGGTTCCATGAGAGCCTGTCTCGAAAACAAAGCAAGGGGCTGGAGAGATGATTCAGCACTTAAGAGCATGGACTGCTCTTGTAGAGGACCAGGGTTCAGTTCCCAGCACCCACATGGAAGCTCACTAACGTTTTTCACGGCAGTTCCAGGGGATCTAACACACTCTTCTGACCTCTATGGGCGACAGACACACATGTGCTACATATGTAACTACAGGCTTTCCATCCTCACCCCAATTCCTGAATAAGGAAGCTTATTTAATAAATGCCTAGGCTATAAGGTAAGTTTGTTCCCCAACTAGCTCTTAACTTATTAAGCTGTTTATACTACTCTATGTCTGCCACATGGCTAGTTACCTCTCCACCATTTTATACTTCAGAATTGCTCTGAGCCTGGGGATGAAATTCCTACACACATACCCCCACTCCTGTGTCTGACTAGCTCCTAGCTCCCAGAATTCCCTCTCCCTCTCCCTCTCCTCCCTCTCCCTCTCCCTCTCCCTCTCCTCTCTCTCCCTCTCCTCCCTCTCCCTCTCCCTCTCCCTCTCCTCCCTCTCCCCCCTCTCCCTCTCCCTCTCCCTCTCCCTCTCCCTCTCCCTCTCCCTCTCCCTCTCCCTCTCCCTCTCCTCTCCCTCTCCCTCTCCCTCTCCCTCTCCCTCTCCCTCTCCGTCCATAGCAGGAAGGCCTTGAATTCACTACGTAGCCAAGATAAACTTCCTCTTCGGATCCTCCTGTTTCCACCTTCTCACTACCACTACCAGAATTACAGGCGTGCAGCATCATACCTGGTTTCCTGGTTTATGCAGTGGTGGGGAAATGAACTTTGGGTTGTGTGCCTGCTAGGCATCCCTGACCCCTGGGACCATCTCTGAAACCCTCCTGGCTGCCATGTTTCTGCTGCTTTCCTTCGGGTATGGAGGGCACCAGGACCAGTGACTTCCAAAGCTTTCTCACCACACGCAGGGCTCTACCAGCCAATAAATCAGCAGGAAAATAGTAAACAGATGCTGTCACTGGCCTGCCAGAGAAGGCTTGCACAATCTCCTCACAGATGCTGCTGCCACAGTTCCTGCCAGGGACAGGAGACAGCTGAGGAGAGAGGCTGAGGAGAGAAGCAGGTCCCAGGAGACAATGAGCAAGTCTCAGAGGGGTGAGCAAGGTGCTGGAGGCAGTGCCTGGGGCGGCCACCTAGACTACAATCT
Source organism: Mastomys natalensis (assembly GCA_021653895.1). Classification (NCBI taxonomy): domain Eukaryota; kingdom Metazoa; phylum Chordata; class Mammalia; order Rodentia; family Muridae; genus Mastomys; species Mastomys natalensis. The sequence continues at coordinate 53,247 of JAJTUV010001459.1, read as the reverse complement.
GCTGCCTCTGTTGAATCTGAGTCTCGTGTTGGGCCTAAGGGGACAAAGCTGTCTACAGATAAGCCCTGGGCTGGAAGTCTGGGTCAGGATAGGCTAGCCCTGAGAACAGCCAGCCTGACTGTTGGGAGAAGCAAGGTCTGGACATGCTTGCCTTGCTTGTGGCTTTGGCCCTCAGAACAAGGCGGGGGTGAGGAGGGAAAAGAAGTGTTGAAACATCAACACAGAGGCAGAAGTAATTCTCAGGGGTGGCTACCTTGAGATGGCAACTGAGGTAAGAAGGGAGTCACTTAGGGTCTGAGAAGGGATGCTTTTCAAAGGCCACTAAAGCAGTAGCTTTCCAGGCCCATATCACCTCAAAGAGATCCTAACTATGCCCCAGGTTGAAACATCTTCTCTAGCCACAGTGGCACACACCTTTAACAGCAGCAGTCAGGGAGAGAGGCAGACGAACGTTTGTGAGTCTGAGGCCAGCCTGGATTATGAAGTGAGTTCCAGGACAGCCAGAGCTACATGGTGAGACCCTGTCTAACAACAAACAAACAAAACAAAATCTCCTCTAATTCCTGTCTTGCAAGTTGGGATAATGAAGCTCAAAGAGACCTTTATAGACCAAAAGTCCAACAGCGAATGAGAGCAGAACGTCTCAGGTCTCCTAGCTGTGTAAATTACATCCATCAGGCTGCCTGTCAGGACAAGAGTCATAGTTACACACACACACACACCACACACACACACACACACACACACACACACACAGCGGGGCTGGGTGGTGGGATGCATGCACATACATTTGGAAAATTTAACTGAGCATTATTTAACTTGAGTGCTAACTCTTTTTTAATGTTTATTTATTTTACCTGTGTGTATGTGTGCCTGAGTTTATGCATACAAGAACCTGTAGATGAAGGTGTTCGAGCCCATGGAACTACAGTAACAGTTGTGGTGAGGTACAATGTGAGTGCTGAGCCACCTCTCCAGCCTTTGAGTGGTAATCCTTGGAGCAAGGTGGGAAGAGAGGCCTAAGGAGTGCCTTGCAGGAGCTCCTCGGACCCTACTCCTTCACATGCTGCAGGGCCAATCCCTGAGAAGCGCTTGTTTCTGGCAAACCGTCCTTAATGTTACATCACAGAAGAGCCTAGAGTTGTTACTTAAAGTTTCATGTGGCCATTCAAGAGATAATCCATTGGCATAGCTTTGAAGTGATCATAGAGACATTGCTTAGACATCTGAATTATGGTGGGACCATATGGCCCTGGTGTGGAATCACCCCGAAAATTGGGGAGGGCATTAGTTGCTAAGAAGATGTCAACAATGGATGTGCTGCATTCTATGACTCTCTAAAGAAGTTACACCTAGGCTGGACATGATGGCTCACCCTTGTAATCTCAGCACTAGAGAGGTAGATACAGGAGGATGGGAAGTTTGAGGGCAACCTGGGCTACTAACATAGCAAGACCCTGTCTCAAAAAAATGTTAAGTTACATATGGTATGCTACTTCTTCGAGAGAGTGGAGGACGGTACAGAGCAGACTCCAGGGGACAGAGCAAGAGAGGCTGGGATGGGACAGATAGGCCAAACCCTATACCACAGCCAGCTGCCAAGGGAGAGACACCACAGGTGGCTTTGTGGGCACTTATTGCACATTTAAGCTGCAATGATGCAATGCCACATCCCCATCCCAGCCTCCTTGATGCAGGGACAGGACAGTGGCTGTTCAGACTGAAAGGATGTGCTGCATGGTGGTTAGAAACCCACAGACGGCCCAGCAGCTAAGAGTGCAGGCTGGTCTTCCCAAGGACCTGAGTCTGGCTCCCAGAACCCATGCTGGTCTACTCTCAACTCCAACTCCAGGGGACCTAAAACTCTCTTTTAAATTCCAAGGGCACCTGAACTCAAGAACAATATCCATCCACATACAGACACACAGACACACAGACACACACACACAGAGACCACACATACACGCGCAGTAAAAACTAAAAAGTAATCTAAAAAGAAGGAGGAGAGGAAGAAGAGAAGAGAGAGAAGGAAAAGGAGAAATAATTCAGACTGTAGAACCAGGCTGCTTGATAGCATTCAGCTCTGCTCAGCTGTGTGGTCTTGAGCACATTCCTCATTCCTCCCTGTCCCATAGAGCACTTATCAAGAAGCACTGCACCATGTCTGGCCAGGGCCTAGATAACACCTAGTTCCTACCTTGTAGCTTGTATCTCCTTTTCCACTTCCATCTTATTTTGTCTGTTTTATAAAACAGAGGGCAGTGGGGTAAATTAGTAAAAGTGTTCCCTTTCATTCACCTCTCAGCAAACGACTGTGATTTCCCCCACTTCCCTTCCCTCTCCTCCCTTCTCTCTTCCTCCCCTCCCCCTTTTCAACCACGACTCACACTGAACAAATGAATTACAGGAGAAGCTTTAACTAATTCACCTCATTACAAGCGTGCCCTTGGGTCTCCAGCTGCTCCAAACACACCCATAATTGTCCCAGACTGCTTTCTGAAAACAGGTAGGGCACCTCTCCCAGTAAATGAATGGCAGCAGCCTGGCACGCCTGGGTCCCACCTGGGCACCCCTTGGGAACATTTGCATATTTCCTAGGCTCTCCTTTTGAAATTCCACACCAATAATTAAGAATTTCTAATTCTCTAGTAATTGAGTACCGTTTGGGACTGATTAAGCAGATGCTATCTAAATAATTATCTGTTCCACCTTGCTTCCCTTTGTGTGGGCTCTGAATGGCCTGTCAAAGCAAACATCAAGCACTTCCTCACCTGCTCCTTCCAGTGCCTGAGGATTCCCTCGCCTCTCTGCTTCTCTCCCCTCCATCCTTTCTCTGCCTCTCTTTCCTTCTCTTCTGACTTTGCCATGCTTTGTCGAAATGTCACACTGTGATAAAACCACTGTCCTGTGCTGACTCCATTGCAATTCCAAACCAAATAGGCAGTGGGACCTTTTTTCTTTCTTTCTTTCTTTTTTTAAGTTGGTGATAGTATTGTCTAGATGACTGGATGACCCTTTTAACAGCATGTTCAAAAGCAGGCCCTTCACTAAGATGGTTTAGTTTGATATATCTAACTTAATCAAGCCATCTGATAATGTAGCAAAATAGATATAATCATATATATTTCACCGGTTAAGAAATGCAAGTATAGCCGGGCAGTGGTGGCACACGCCTTTAATCCCAGCACTTGGGAGGCAGAGGAATGTGGATTTCTGAGTTCGAGGCCAGCCTGATCTACAGAGTGAGTTCCAGGACAGCCAGGGCTATACAGAGAAATCTTGTCTTGAAAAAAAAAAGAAAGAAAGAAATGCAAATATATAGTCTAGGGACTGGCAACTCAGGTAGTAGTGTTTACCTTGCATGTACAAAGCCCTGGGTTCAATCCCCACACCATATGAAGTAGGCATGGTGGTGCATGCCTATAATCATTGCACTATAAGCTTATAATATAAGCATTGCCAAGCTAGTAGCAATTCCCTATGTTCACTTCACCCTACTACATAGTGAATTTTAGGCTAATGAGATATACATGAGACACTGTCTCAAAACAAACAAATAAACAAAGTTTTAAAAAGGAAGCAGGTTCCCAACCTCCCTCAACTACTAAAAGATAGAACAAATGTGCTGGCTAGTGTTTCTTTTCTTTTCTTTTTTTCCAAAGACAGGGTTTTGCTGTGTAGCCCTGGCTGACTTGAAACTCACTATGTAGACCAAGCTAACCTCAGACTCAGAAATCCATCTGCCTCTGCCTGCTTGTGCCACCACTGCCTGGCTTGTGCTGGCTAGTCTTAATGTCAGCTTGACACAAGCTAGAATCATCTGAAGGGAGAAAATTTCAATGGAGAAAATGCCTCTGTAAGAAGCTGTAAGGCACTTTCTTTCTCTCTTTCTTCCCTTCCTTTATTCCTTTTTTCTCTTCCTTCCTTTCTTTCTTCTTTCTTTCTTTCTTTCTTTTCTTTCTTTCTTTCTTTTCTTTCTTTCTTTCTTCTTCCTATTATGTTTTTGCTTGTTTGGTTTGCTTTTATTTCGGTTTTTGTTTTTTTTTTTTTTTTTTTTTTTTTTTTTGAGACTGGGCTTCTCTGTCCTGGAACTCACTTTTTTTTTTTTTTTTTTTTTTTTGTCTGCATGTATGTTTGCATAAGGGTATCATATCGCCTGGAACTGAAGTTACAGACAGTTGTAAGCCACATGTGGGTGCTGGGAATTGAACCCATGTTCTTTAGAAGTACAGTCAATGTTCTTAACTGCTGAGCTATCTCTCTATTCCCCTAAGGCATTTTCTTAATTGTGATTGATGGGGATGGCCCAGCCCATGGTGGGTGGTGCCATCTCTAGGCTGGAGGTCCTGGATTCTATAAAAAAGTAGGCTGGGCAAGTACTGGAGAGCAAGCCAGTAAGCAGCACTCCTCTATGGTGTCTGCATCAGCTCCTGCCTCCAGGATCTGGAAATGTTTGAGTTCCTGTCCTTTCTTCTATGGTGAACATTGCTGTGGAAGTGTAAGCTGAACAAATCCTTTCTCCTCAACCTGCTTTCTGGTCAGGGTGTTTCACTGCAGCAATAGAAACCTTAGTGAAGACAATATGTCTAGCACATGAGGACACACATGAGAAGCAAACTCACTCCATTTCCTTGAGAATCCTCTAACTAAGCTACATCTCCATCTTCCAAAACCCCTTTTTATTCAAAGTTGAAACCTAAGATAATGTAGGCCATAGAGATCCTGCTCTCTAAACCTAGGAGTATTCTACTCCCTTTCTCCCTCCTTTCCTCTTCTTCCTCTCCTTCCCCCACCTCTGGATCCAGTCCAGGCCGCCAAGTAGGCTAGACAAGAGCTTTACCACTGAACTTTATCTCCATCCCAGTTCTTCTTAAGGCTCTATCATTGTCACCATTTACACACACCCCCCAACCACCACCATCATCATCATCAGTTCTCTATGCATTCAAAGCTGAAATGCTTGGAATTCCAGGTATCTTTAACTTCCCAGAATCATCTCCAGCTCTCTTAGGGCAAAGACCTATTTGTCTCTAGCATTCGGTCTGCATCCCACTCCCACATATACTAGGTCCTCAGCACTTGCTTTTTGGAAGAGTTCCTAAGACCCTCAGATTGCAGGTTGGGCCCCACTGATCCAGACACCAGTGTGAGCAGCCTCCATGTTAAATCTCTGGTGGTCTTGCTTCTAAAATTACACATATTCCTCCTTTGGTCATACTCCAGCATTTCCAGAGTTTTGGGGACATAGTAGATGAATAAAACAATCTTCCAAAGTAGACAGAATCACTGTTAGAGGGTTTTAAGGCAGGTTTTTAAAAGGGAAACCAGGTGCTTGTGCAGTCTCTGAGTCAGAGGATGCAGACATCAGCTCTCAGGACTCCTGCCTCCTGTCAGCATCACCATCTCTGCAGACCATTGCTGGCAAAGACTGGAGAACATTTAGTCAATTAAAATGCTGAGAGTCGGGTGTGGAGCACATGCTTCTAAACCTTACACTTGGGAGGCAGAGGCAGGATGACGTGGAAGTTTCTGGTTTCTTTGGAGACTTAGTTGTGTTATGTGATTTTTTTTTTTCTGGAAACAATACTCTTGAATTGGTTTGCCTTGCAATGCATTGCTGGTCTTCTCTGATCCAAGCTTCTTATGACTTTGTAGAGAGAAATGCACTGAATTTCTCATGGTATTCTGGCTGCTTCTGCAGAATTGTGCAGATCGGCAGAGCCTTGCTGTTTCTTCCGGATTGAGCTGCTGCTACTCATTTGTGTTTGGTGTTTGCCAATTGGACTGGGATCCTACTACTGATTCCTGTTTGATATTTTAGATTGTACAGCTGATATCCTGACAATGGAGATTGGAATCACCCCCAAAAAACTACTTCTTAACTGGTCCACAACCCCCGTTTCCTATTAACCTTTCTTTTCCTCTACCCTTAGTAGGTGGGCTGGAAGGGAGGTTGAAGCATTTAAGAACCCTTATTAATGTAAGTTTTGAAAAATCTAAGCCTACAGTAGGATGATGACTGGAAGTTCAAGGCTAAACTGGTCTATATAGTAGGTTCCAGGCCAGACAAGGTTATATAGTAAAACCCAGAATGAAAACACCCAAGCCAACAAAAAGATTAAAAGACCAGACTTATTTAGCTCTCCTTTTAAAAATGTGTCTGTTTGGGTAGGATTTTGTTTGTCCTTGCACCTTGGGAATTATTTCCTTCATGAACCCCTTTCCTCTTTTCAGTTGTATGAGTTTTCTCTGAGATCCACAAATCTAACCTACTAAGGGGGGAAGGGAGCCAAGAATAAGTTGTGAAATGTGAGGAGGAGCAGCTGGAGGATGAGCCCTGAAGTAGGAAGAACAGACAAGATGAATAGAGGAGATACTCATGGTGGAAGAAACTAGGAGGGATTCCGGGTACCAGGCAGGCATTAGGCATGAGAATAAGCTATAGATTAGGCCCATAGGAGGAAGGGAACGCTCCTATGACCAGGTGGGGGGCTTTGAGAGGCTAATTTAAAACTTAGATGAAGCCATGTGTGATGGCCTATGTCTGTCATTCCAGAACTTGGAAGGCAGAGGCAGGAGAATTGTGAGTTATAGACCAGTCTGGAATATATATGTTATTGGAGACCCTGTCTCCAATAACAACAAAAGATAAATAATAAATAAACACGTGCTATCTAGCTGGCCAAAGAAACAAACAAACAAATGTAGATGCACCAAGCTGCACACTGAGGACATAGATCCAAAAAGTCTAAAATGAACTCATGAAATTGATTTTAAAATACAAGATTCTTCCATCTAATTATGGTGATACTCACCTGTAATCCTAGCACTTGGGAGGTGTAGGCAGGAGAATCAGGAATTCAAGGCTAACCTAAACAGAGTTTGAGGCCAGCCTTGGGTACATGAGATCCTATCTCAATAAATAAATGAAATGTACAAGCATACTCAGGCCTTACCCTAACTTTAGAGTCCAGTGTTAATGATCTTTTTGCAGGACAGTGGAATCCTGGGGACAGCAGAACCTGCTTGTCAGGGAATGCAGTGGGCCTTACACTTCAGCATAGCAAAAAGATGCCCAGGCATCTGTGATTATCCATTTGTTAGAATTGTATCCTTGGATTTTCCCCAATACCTTTTAAAAACAGAGCCTCATTATTTAGCCCAGGCTAGCCTTCAACTTGAGATCTGCTTGCTTCTCCTGAGTGCTGGTGTCACAGATCAGCTGTACTCTCAGATTCTTTGTGCTTTGGTTGACAATCATGTGTATGACCATGAGGACATGGAAGGAGTCCCGGAGAAGGGAGCTGCAGGCTTCCAAGGAAATTGTTCTTATGATTCAGAAGACAACAACATACACCAAGAGTACAGGCTCTGAAGCCATAATGCTGAGCCTAGCATCTCAGCTGGTAACACAGATGTAACAGAGGTTAGTACAGAATACATGGTAAGATCCAGCACTGTATTGTACCTGGTGGTCCAAATGCTACCTCCAGCACTGACTAACCAGCACTGGGCGATGCTGAGCCTTGTCCATTTTGTGTTCCTCTGTGAAACTGGAAAAACGCTATGAGAGTAAATGAGTTAAAACCTGATTCACGATTAGGATCCTGGTTCTTTTGCTGCCGATCTGAGGTTTTGGTCACAATATGCTCTATGGCAGTGGTTCTCAATCTTCCCTTAGATATAGTTCCTCATGCTGTGGTGACCCCCAAACATAAAATTATTTTTGTTGCTACTTCATAACTGTAATTTTGCTACTGTTATGAATCACAGTGTAAATATCTGATACATGAGATATCTTATAGGTGACCCCTGTGAAAGAGTTGTTTGACCCTCAAAGGAATTGTGATCCACAGGTTGAGAACTGCTGCTCTAGGGCAAGACAAAAGTTCTTGAACTAGCAACGATGTTTTGTGTAGCCTGGTGCCCCTTTCTCTATGGACCAGTGAGATTCACAGGGTGGAAAAGTGCAAAGTATGTCACAAATTCTAGTTGCCCTTCTTGACTTACCCAGGTAATGACTCTTTATATCACCTGGCCCTAGCAAGAATCAGCTATTCCCAGCAAATGTCATGCAGACAACTGTCCAGTGACACAGTAGAAACTGATAGTCAATCATCTGTACCTCTCCTGGGTGTTACCCAGAAGAACTTCATGTCAGCACTCCTCAGAGATACTTGCACATTGGTGGATTTTGCAGCAATAGTCACACTAAGTAAATTATAGAACCAGGATAGGTGTCCATCAACAGAGGGATGTGTTAGTTATGTCTCTATTGCTGTGATAAGACAGCATGACCACAGGCAGCTTGGAGAGGGAGGATTTATTTCAGCTTACAGTTTCACATCACTGTCCATCATCAAAGAAATTCAGGGCAGTAACTCAAGACCAGAATCAGAAGTCAGGCACTAAAATGGAAGTCATGGAAGAATGCTCCTAATTGGCTTGCTTCTCATGGCTTGCCCAGCCTGCTTTCTTACACAACCCAGACCACATGCCCAGGCGTGGCATCACCCACCTGCAGTGGGCTGGGCCTTCCCATGTCAATCATTAATCAAGACAATACCCCACAGTCTTGCCCGTAGACCAATCTTATGGATGGAGTTTCTCAATTGAGGTTCCCACTTTTCAGATGACCCTCGTTTGTGCCAAGTTAACAAAAACAACAAACTAACCAGGATCAATGCATAAGGAAAAATGTTCACATACACAATAGTTTTTTTTTTTTTTTTTAATAAAGAATGAAGTCGCTGGGCAGTGGTGGTGCACGCCTTTAATCCCAGCACTTGGGAGGCAGAGGCAGGCAGATTTCTGAGTTCGAGGCCAGCCTGGTCTACAAAGTGAGTTCCAGGACAGCCAGGACTACACAGGGAAACCCTGTCTCAAAAAACAAAAAAAAAAAACACAAAACAAACAAACAAAAAAAAAAAGAATGAAGTCATGTTGTTTGTAAGAAAATGCAACTAGAAATGATTATAAATGAACTAAACCAGATTCAGAAAGACAAACAGTGTGTGTCTTATCTCATTTGTGATTCCTAGATTTCACATAGATAGAAACATATATTTACATGCAGCATGTAAGGAGAAATGATCCTGTGTAAGGGACAGAGGGGAATAAGCAGAGAGAGGAGGGCAGGAAGGACGTGCTCAACATAGAACATATGCCTGTAGAAAGACTTATAAATACAAATCTAGAAAGAACCCAGTAAAGCCGGAGACATGGCTCAGTATTTACTGCTCTTGCAGAAGACCCAAGTTCAATTCCCAGTTCCCACATTGGGTAGCTTACACCTGCAAGTACCTCCAGTTCCAGGGGCTCCGGTGCCCCTTTCTGACCTCTGCCAATACCTGCACTCATGTGCACAAGCCCACCCACAGATAATTTGAAATAAAATAAAACTTAAGTGGGGAGGGGAGGAAGGCAAGACAGCTCTTGTTGATTAGGCCTGAATTCAATCCCCAGAACCTATGAAATGGTGGAGACAGAAAATGGACTCTGACATCCATTATCATGCAAAGGCGCTAGCGTGCAAAGGTGCTAGAGTGCAAAGGCACTAGCGTGCAAAGGTGCATATGCACTCACCTCTCTCTCTCTCTCTCTCTTTCTCTCTCTCTCTCACACACACACACACACACACATACACACACACACACACAAAAGGAATATAATAAGTAATAGTAACAATAAAACAAAGTTTTAAAGAGAACCCAGTTGGGGAAAGTATAAAACACTTGACTGAAAAAAAATGCACACTGAAAATTAAGTATCTAACACTTTAGGATGACCTAACTCTTCCATCATATGCACGAGTTACAAAGAAAAACGACCCAGCTATTTGGGGGCAAGTGACTAACTACCCTACTGGACTGGGAAATATAAGATTATTTTCTCTCTTCTCAGAGTAGGAGTCTCCTGGCTCCTGTGATGTGCGCTTTGTCCATTAGGAGCGCTTCCCAACAGTGCTGGAAGGAGGGGGGCCTCTTTGCTCCCTGGAAAGCCTTGTAACATTAAACTGGATTACGGGGCATTCTTACCCCTAAAGCCCTGAGAACACCGTCGGGAACACGGAGGAGAAGACGACGGAGAGGTGCTGCCTGCCATGCTACACACATTTCTTAAGTCCCTAATCTTCAAATAAACAGCTTTGCTCTTTCATCTTCTCCGGATGACACCTCCTTTGTTAAAGCTGTCAAACTCTGTGAAACCTTAAGCCTGACTGGCTACATTAGCGGGTATGTTGGGGTGGGGGTGGCGGGTGCTGACCTGGCTGGGTCACAGCTTCCTGTGCATAGGACCAGCTCGGCTTGGCAGCATCAGCCTGGGATCCTTTATGCCCTTGTTCCTATCCACTCCATCTGAGTGGACTAGGATGAGGCCTATCACGGAGCCTTGAGGTAAAGAGCCAGCTAGGCTCTGACACTTACTGCAAGCGTACTGCCTGACCTTGGGAATGTTTTGAGGGTTTTTGTTTTTGTTTTTTTAAACTTCTCTGGACCTTCGGTGTCCTCATTTGTAAATAAAGACACTCAATGAAGCCATCTCCTACATGCTTGTAGAATGAAATGCAAAGGGTTAACACTTGTACAGCCCTGAGAACAAAGCCTGCGTTTAGGGAGAAAGTCTGATAAATACTAGCTGTATTTTAGAGTGGGCTTTGACAAGGAAGTTGTGGTTAGGAAGGTGGCTTTGAGCAGGTTGCTTAATGTGTCTGTGGGTCAGCATTTTTTAAGTCTAAATTATAATGAGAACAATGGGGCTCCCTTATTAGGAAGATGAGAAAGGGACAGAGAGGGATAAAAGGGAACAATAATATTTTTGTGTGGCCATGAGGGGTTCTATAAAGCTTTCCCTGAGAATAATATTTCCTGGGAAGCCAAACTGTTATACTGTGGGGCGGCAGCAGGTTCTATGTGCGCGGCAGGCCCCACACACTAGGTTAGAATAAAAGAAACAGCTTTGGATCTTAGGAAATATGACTGAGGACCCAACAGAGTAAACCCAAGCTGCCTTGGGGATGCAAACAGTACTTTATGATCAATTAGTTGTTTTGCTTTAAATCCCTTTCAGTTTGGGAACTTATCCTGGTGCTCAGCTAGTGCTCAGCTAGGGATGACTTAGCTCCTGTCGACTGTGCCCCAAGAGGCCAGAGTCCTTTTCTTCCTCCTCCCTCCTCTTCCTCTTCTCTCCACTCCTCTTCATCCTCTCCCTACTTTCTTCTCTCCTCTATCTCCTTCTCCTCTTGTCTCCTTTCCCCCTCTTGCTTCTCCTTTTTTGTTTTTTTTTAAACAGGGTTTCATTGAGTAGCCCAGGCTAGCTTGGAATTCACCATTTTACTCCCTCAACCTTGAGTGCTGGGATTACAGGTGTGGGGAAATCTGGCCAACTATTTTATTTTATTCTTTTACCACAACACTCGGGTTTTTTTTTTTTTTTTTCCTGTTTTGTTATTGTTGGTGGTGATGGTTGGTTTTGTTTTTGTTTTTTTACTGCAGAAGCATCTATGGCCCTAACCCCATAATCTAGCCCCCCCACCCCCAGTGCTTAATGGTTTCCCTTTCCTAAGGCCCAGCTTCTCCGGCAACTCTACGCGGAAGCAGGGACATGCCCTGAAACGCAAGCCCTGTCCACCGAATGCAGTAGTCCACCATCTTTTGAGACCTTCTAGCCTCCTACAATGGGGTGGGGAGAACAGTTCCAGAACTTTCCAAGTCGTAATGAGGGCTCAGCACTTCATCCTGAAAGCTTTTGCACACAGAGTACCAGAGTCTTCACGGATATTTGCATCTAAGAATCACAGTCTACTCAGTGGTTCTTCGTTATTGTGTATCTTTCTTGAACACCTTCTGTGGCCAGGTGCCCAGGAGCGCCTTGGGGTCGCCGGTACCTGTTGCCATAGGCTCCCGCAGCCTTCCCAGAGCAGCGAGGATGTAAAGTCTGCAGCTGTGGAGAAAAACAAAGCGGCCGAGGTCTTTAGGAGAGCGTTTTTAAAAAGAAATCATAGAGAGATCCAGAAAGGCTGGGGTCGGCGCCGCCCCTCCCTCCCCATCCCCCGCGCGGGCACGCGCTCGTGAGCCGGGGCTTTTGATGTCAGCCACCCGCGTGGCCCGCAGCGCCCGCCAACTTTCCCGGGATCCAGCTGCTCCTGCCCAGCCACCCTGCCCGCGATCCGCAGCTGCCGTCTGCCCCCAGGCCCGCCCGATTATGGTTTAGCACCTGGGAAGGCCCCAACCTGGTTGCAGAGTCTCTGTCCCCCAGGTGTTTCAGGAGCGCCTGGGGGTGTCTGGGTCACGGGGAAGCCCCTAGGGAACTCTGACAACCAGGTCTAGCTACCACTTCCTTTCTGGGAAGGAGAGGAGATGGGTGCTGTTATTAGGAACTTATCACCTTCTTACTAGATCTCTATAGAGTCACCACCAACGGGGGGGGGGGGGGGTATATCTTGTGCCCTGTATGTTCCTGTGGTTTGACAAAGTCATTGGCGGAGCTGGATTCTTATGTTCTCCTTTCTTGTTCCAGGTCTGCCTACCAAAGGGGAAAGTGGCCGCGCGTCTAAGTCAGATAGCCCAGGACCCTGCTTGCCACAAATGCTTGCTGTTGGGTATGAGGAATGGGGAATCCTGCAAATAGGAACCTGTGCTCCCGGATGGATCTTACTTAACCATCTAGGTTTAGTATAATAACAATGGCTGGTGCTAAACCCTCACTATTCCCCAGACACTGTGGGGTTGACTTGCTCTTACAGAATCCTACCAGCCCATGGCAACTCTTGTAAAGGACAACATTTAATTGGGAAACAATTAATATAGTCATTTATTAAAAATAAAAGGAAAACAATACAGTTCAGAAAGTTAGTTCATTATTGTCATGGTGGGAAGCATGGGAGCATGTGGACAGACATGGTGCTGGAGAAGGAGCTGAGAGTTCTACATCTGGATCTGAAGGCAGCAGGAACAGAGAGTGACACTGAACTGGTTTGAGCATCTGAAACCTCAAAGCCCACCCCACTGACACACTTCTTCCAAAAAGGCCACACCTACTCCTAAGAGGCCACGCCTCCTATTAGTACCAGTCCTTAGGAGCCTATGGGGATCATTTTCATTCAAACCACCAGTGTCCCACTTTTGACAAAAATGGCCATTTTTAGTATCAGAGGTGTGGTACATGCCTTTAATCCAAGACTTGGAATGGAAAGAAAGGCAGGTGGATCTCTGTGGATTCAAGGTCCTACTGATTTACATAGTTCCATGTCAGCCAGGGCTACATAGTAAAACTCTCCCTAAATCGGGAGTCAGGGGGACAGTGCAGCTAGAGAGATGGTTCAGTGGTTAGCCGGACTTGCTGCTCTTCCAGAGGAGTGGGTTTTGATTCCTAGTAACTTAAATGACACCTCTCTACTGTTTGTACTCCAGTCCCAGGGCGTCTGACACTCTTCTGTCTTCTCTGCATCAGGCATACACATGGTACACAGACACACAGACATACATGCAGACAAAAGACCTGGGTTCCAAAGGCCTAGATAGCCCCACACCTCCGGCTCTGCTGCCTGAAGCAATCGTAGCTTCTTCTCTTAGGCCACCTCCACTTTACATAGGGCTCCCTTCTTGCCAGATGTCTCAGAGTCCTGGCATCTCCAATACATACAGTCTCCACTGAAACTTAGACTTCACCTCAAGAACATCACTATTGACTTCCCAGGACCCCTCTGCAAGGATTCCAAACCTACAACACGCTGTCTTTTAAACCATAACCTTTCCCCTTGTCTCCAACATCTCATGGTAATATCATAAAAACAAAACACAGTGCAACTTTTTAAAGTCCTTTCATCTTTAAAAATCCTAATACCTTAAAAACCCAATGTCCCTAGGGCTGGAGAGATGGGTCAGTGGTTAAGAGCTCTTGTTCTTGCAGAGGTCTGGGTTTCAGTTCTGAGCACCCATGTGATGGCTCATAACATCCATAACTCTAGCTCCAGGGGATCCAAAAGAACAAAATGCTTATAATCCTTGTACATGGTTAGCTGAAATAGAGGAATTGTTAGGATTTTAGACCAGCTTCTCAAAAAAAGGAAAAGAAAAAGAATTTAAGAATTACGATGAAATTCTACTAATCACTCAATTAAAAAAAAAAAGCCAAAATACCAAATGTCAGGATATTAAGCAAGTGAGATTCTTGTATTTCAAAGGTTGGATGGTCAATGCCCCTTTAGAAAACTGTTGATTATCTATAAATTAAACATTATATATCTTGGCCCAGTAATTTATTCTTATGTATTATCATAAGAGAAACACAAGAAAACATCCACTTACAGACTTGTATACAGATGTTCACAGCATGTTTTACTCATGTCCTGGCTAATCTTGGCTGTTAACTACATCTGGAATCAACCAAAACCCAAGCTGCTGGGCATGGCTGTGAAAGGTTTTCTTAACCTGATTATTTGAAGCCATAAGACCTATCCTAAATGTGGGTATGACTCCCGGTGGCAACGCAGATGAAAGGAACATGGAGAAGGAAAGTTCACTTCTAGCTGCTTGTTCTTACCCTTACTGGCAAGTCTGTCTGTCCTGTTGCTAAGGCATTCCTTCACTAATATTACAACCAACTTATCTGATAATATATATATATATATATATATATATATATATATTATATATATATATATAAAATTCTAGAACCCAGAAACAACTCAAGTAGGTATTTTGATAGCAAATTTCACTGTATCCACAAAATGGAATCTCATTAATAAAAAGGAGAGGACTTATACATGTACACAATAAAATGATGAATCAAAACTATTAGGCTGAAGAAAGTTGTCACACAACAAAAACATGCATACTGTATGATTTTATTTATACAAAACCTCAGAAAAGAGAGTTCTCCAAAGCAAATCTGTGATGAGTGGGACTGCCAGAGACATTGTATGAGTAAAATTTTGGTGTGTATACACACATACATACACCCTATATATATACATACTCACACATATATGTATATATGTGCATATATAAAGGTACACATATATGTACGTATAAATATTTTACTTATTTGTGTTTGTGTGTGTGTGTGTGTGTGTGTGTGTGTGTGTGTGTGTGTTTTCCGTGGGTGTTCAGTTGCCCACAGAAAAAGGTGTGAGATCCCCTGGAACTGGGGATACCCGTAGTTGTGAGCCACCTAATGTGCATGTTGAGAACAAATATCAAATTCTCTGGAAGAACGGTAAGTACTCTCACTGAGCCATCTCTCCAGCCCAGGTTAGTATATTATTTGAAGAAATTAGTTACATTTATTATTTATGTGCTCTGTGTGTGTGTGCGCGTGTGCGCAGGTGGCACACAGGTACCATAGCATACATGTGGAAATCAGAGGAAAATGTTTGGGACATTGTCTCTTCCTCCCATGTTGATCTTAGGGATCAAACTCTGATCTTCAGGCTTGGTAACAAGAGACAGCTTACTCCACAAAGTTGTCTTCCAACATTTACTTGCACATCTTGTGCATTTATTCTCCTGCATCATGCTCATACATGCACACAATAATAATTTTTAAAAGGAAGAAGAAAAGAAGAAAGAACAACAAAAAAAGAAAAAATACCATTGAAAGTTCTTTTAAATTAATACATACCTTAGCTAATTTTCAATTGCTGTGACCAATATCTGAGTTGATCAAGTTTTAAGCATCCTTTTTCATATGTACTGTGGTTTGACTGAGAAACGTCCCCCGATAGGGTCATTAATTCCCAGTTGGTAGAACTGTCTGGGAGTTCAGTGGAACCTTAAGCCTTTCTGGACAAGCAGGTCGTTGGGGGCGTTTTTTGAGGATTTATATCGTGGCCCCACTTCCTGATTGTTCTCTCTGCTTCCTGTGTGCAGTGTGATCAGCCAGCATCCTGTTCCTGCCACCCTGCCTTCCCTCCCCTGCTCCCTCCTCTGGCCTCCCGGAACCGTAAGTTGAAATAACACTACTTAAGTTCATTAGTGGGGGATATTTATCACACCACCAGAAAAGTAACCAATGCACCAATTAATCAGTTGATCTGTTTTTGCAGTGTTGGGAATTGAATCCAGAGTTTTGCACCTACTAGGCAAGTACTCTACCCCCAGCTACATCATTGTCGGCCAGATATGCCAATTCTTCAGCTGCATTGCTTGTGCTATTACTTTGTGTGGTTGGTTTTTAAGGTTTTACTATGTTTGACAGTGTAGCACAGGCTGTCCCCGAACTCATGATGTCCTCCCCAAGTGGTAGAATTACAGGCATATACAACCATACACTCCAGTATACCTGTTGCTTTCTTATTAATGGTCTGGAGATGCAGCCTTTTGCTGGACTCCTTACATACAGCATAACAAGTCCATTGGATGTGAGAGATGATTAGGAAAGAAAGTGTCTTTAAAAGGTTCCTGGGTTGGAAAGATGGCTCAGAGGGCTCAGATCCAGTTCCCAGCACCTACATCAGATGGCTCACAGCTGCCTATAACTCCAGCACCAAGGGATCTGAAACCTCTGGTGTCTGAGAACACAGCACTCAAGTTCAGATCCCCATACACAGACAAACATAATTTGAGAGATGAGAGCATATCTGTAAAGGGATTTGATTGACACCGGAAAGGTTCTTTTTTTTTTTTTTAAACAGGATGTTTAACCCATTTAGCCCAAGCTGGCTTTAAAATCTCTATGTAGAGGCTAAACAAATGGCTCAGCAGTTAAGAGCACTGTTTCTATTCCAGAGGACCTGGGTTTCATTCCAGCACCCACAATCTTCTGTAACTCCAGTTCCAGGGGTCAGACACTCACTTCGGTCTCTGTTGTTACCAGGTACAAAATCAGTGCGCAGACATACATGCAGGCGAAATACCTCTATATGGAAACATAAAAATAAATAAATATTATTTATTTTCAGTCCCACTGATCACTTTAAACTTGATTCTCCTGCCAGGATTTGAGGCTTGTGCCACCATGCGCAGTTTATGTTAGGCAAACATGTTAGGCAGGCTCTGCACCGCCAGAGATACATCCTGGCCTGAGCTCACCTTTTTAATGGGCACTTGCCCGTCCCTCTGGGCTCCACCCATGGCCAAGTTCATTTCCCATGGCTGCTCAGGGTCTGTGATGATGACTGTGTCATCCCTGTGGGATAGATACCTCGTCATCAGTACTCATGGGGACTTTGGCTGGATGTACCCTTCCAGTGGGAAGGGAAGACGCTGCCTGAGATTGGAGCTGGGCTGGGCATGAAGCTGGGAAACCTGGGCTGAGACAGGTTTGAGAATTTGTTCACTGGGGATCTGACTGATATCAATAATCTCTGCTATGCAAATGAGCACAAAATTGTCTTGTCTAGACCAGAAGCCAGAACTCAGTGGGAGGCGGTGAAAGGGTGTGGTGCAGCGGGAGACAGAAGAATTCATTTCATCTGGGCCTCAACAGAATGAGATATTCATTCACCAGACTAGCTCCAAGGAGGCAGGCAGCAACAGAGCCCAGGGGCTAGAAGGTTGCTGAGAGTCCAAGACCAAGGGCTTACAGCATCTGCCAGGCAAATGTGGCGTGGGAATTAGCTAGCAGGAAAAATTTCCACTTTACAAGTCTATTTTCAGGGTTGCTTTTTTAAAAAAACAGGGTCTCATTATATAGCCCAGGCTAGCCTGAAAGTCAGGACCCCCCACCTTCTAAGTGTGTGCTGCCATACCTGGCCATTGAATAATAGTTTCTATTTCTATTTAGTTGAACTTGAAGTGGGTCTCTGGCTTTTATCCTATTCTTCCCTCCTCTGACCAGCTTCCCATTTTCCTAGAGGACTGTTTGGTCTGCCCAACCCCCACCCCTGCAGAGTTTGAGCCTAGCTGTTCATCATCCCAACCTGGGCAGACAGGGAAAAGGTCCAGAAAGTTCCACATTGGGCACGTTTGCATCAGCATCAGAATCATCTCTACTAGCTTACCTGAGGACATGCTTTTTCTATTGGAAACTGATTCTAGGGCTGGGGAGGTAGTTAGGTTGACAGAATGCTTGCCTGGAATGTATAAAGCCCTGGGTTGGATTCCTAGCACCACATAAACTAGGCACGATGAATGAACTGAGTGTGTTAGTACACGTCTGTAATCCTAGCATCGGGAGGCATTAAAAGTTCAAGTTTATCCTCACTACATGAGACCCTGTCACAAACAAAAAAAAAGCCCCCAAACCCAAAGGCCCTCTCCTCTTCATTCTGAGAAAAACCTTAACGTCCAGTAAATGGCTCCAAGTTCCCACATGACCTGTGCCCAAACATAACCCCTCTTCTCCGGCTTCATTCCCCAGTTCTTCCTGCTTTCTTCACTTGATGCCAGTCTCACTACCTTCCCAGCATGCTCTACCTCAGGGCCTTAGCAATGGCTCATTCTTTCTGGACCCTGTATGCTTAGCTTCCTTCCTTTAAATTACCTCCTCAATGAAGCACACTGTTACACCTCCACATAATACAAAATAAAGCACCGCCCCGCAACTTTCTGAAGCCTCTTGCCTTGTTTGACTTTTCTTTTCTTAATTGTTACGACCGTGACATTATACAATTGACATATTAATCTATCTCCTATTGTTATTCTGAATATAAGTGCCTTGAGGGTGGAGATCTTTGTTGTGTTCACGGCTTTATCTCAGGTGCCTAGAGTGCTGTCTGGTATAAACGGGACTCAATAAATATTTTCAGTGCTATATAAAAAGCTCATCAAGAGGCAATACCATACTTATCTGACAGGAATATAGCATGATCATGAAGGTGGTTTTCCAGGGCTAAGCATATTCATTGTGGTCTGGATGTGCTGACCCCTGCAACTTCCCCAAATGAGGGACACTTGACTGCATAATTTATGGCAATGGAGGACTCTGTTCAAGTTCTCCTGAGGAGATGGGGGGAGGGGTAAATACAAGATGGCTAAGTGGGTAAAAGTACTTGCTGCCAAGCCTAATGACCTGAGTTCGAAGGCCAGGACCCACGTGATGGAAGATGAGAACTGACTTCTACATATTGTCTGAAATCCACATGTATGCTGTGGGATTTTTATAACACACACACACACAACTTAAATAAATAAATAAAAGAGATAAATGCAAACTGTGTGTTGTGCAGACTTTTAAAAAAAGATTTACTTATTTAATGTATTTTATGTAGATAGGTGCTTTGTCTGTATGTGTGCCTGCATACCAAAAGAGGACACCAGATCCCATTATAGATAGTTGTGAGTCACCATGTAGGTGCTGGGAATTGAACTCAGGAATTGTACTGCCTGGTTTGTTGTGTCAACTTGATGCAAGCTAGAGTTATCATAGAGAAAGGAGCCTCCCTTGAGGAAATGCCTCCATGAGATCTAGCTGTAAGGCATTTCCTCAATTAGTGATCAAGGGGAGAGGGCCCATTGTGAGTGGTACCATCCCTGGACTGGTAGTCCGGGGTTCTACAGGAAAGCAAGCTGAGCAAGTCAGGGGAAGCAAGTCAGTAAGTAACATCCCCCCATGGCCTCTGCGTCAGCTCCTGCTTCCTGACATGCTTGAGTTCCATTCCTGACTTCCTTTGGTGATGAACAGCAATGAGGAAGTGTAAGCTGAATAAACCCTTTCCTCCCCAACTTGCTTCTTGGTCATGATGTTTGTGCAGGAATAGAAACCCTGACTAAGACAGGAATCTTCCAAGAATAGCCATTGCTCTTAATTGCTCAGCCATCTCTCCAGCCCAGCATTGAAGTACTTATAATTCCAAAGGAGTTTGGGAAAAATAACAAGACCCTATATTAAAAAATGTTTTTAGTGGAGTTTACTCTAGAAATGCTTTTGTGGTTTAAAAAAAAAAAATCTATCTATAATTTATTTTCAAGTCTTTGGATGGCACTTCCAATGCAGAGGACTAAGGAAACATACTGTTGAGGTATATTCACCATCACTTGAAATATGGTCCCTCTCTTGTGAGAAATCTGTCCATCCATTCTTCCTTCTATCCATTGATCTACCACTCACCCATCTACCCAATCAAGCATGCATTATGAACCACACATCCATTCTTTCATTCTTCCTTTCATCCACCCACTCTCAGGTACCCACCCACCCACCCCATCCCTCCATCTATCAGCCATTCTGTCCATCCATTCTTCCATCTACCAGTCGTTCCATCTACCATCGGTCCCCATCATCCATTCCATCCACCAGTCATTCCATCCATCCATCAGTCATTCCATCCATCCACTCTTCCTTCCGTCCATCCACCCACCCATCATTTATTCATCTACCCAATCTTTTTTTTTTCATGTACTTTTCTTTACATTGGTCGGTTGTACTCTTTCTCCACATGCAACTATTCTGATATGTTAGATGTACATCCTTTCTTATATCTGCTCTTGTATAATATCAAAAATATATTTTGATAAGTGCTTTTCAGTACATATTTCAGTCTGCTTCCATTTTCTCAGCATGACAAGATCTAGCCGTTTTGAGCTGTGTATGTCTGGAGTACTGCTGCTCCAGCTATTTATTATAGATGTATCTGACGCATGTCACCATTCTAGTTCCCTGGTGATGGATACCTGATTGCTTCCAACACTCGGAGCTTATAAGCAACCCTATTTGTGCATGCGTGGGACAATTTCTAGGCCATAAACCCCAGACTGTTAGTTCTTTTTTTTTTGTTTGTTTTTTTTTTTTTTTTTTTGAGACAGGGTTTCTCTGTATAGCCCTGGCTGTCCTGGAACTCACTCTATAGACCAGGCTGGCCTTGAACTCAGAAATTCCGCCTGCCTCTGCCTCCCAAGTGCTGGGATTAAAGGCATGCGCCACCACTGCCGGCCTGTTAGTCTTTAGAATGGCCACATCAATGACACTCCTTTAGTTGTATGTGACAATTCCGAAATCCACACGTCCACAGCCATACTTGGTTATTATCCAGATATCTCATTTTCTGTTAATGTAATATCAAAAGAGTGTTTTCTAGAGCTGATGCCTCAGTGGTTAAGAAGGCTGGCTGCTTTTCTAGAGAATCTAGGTTCAATTCTCAGCATCTACATGGCAGCTTACAACTATCTGTCACTCCAGTGCCAGGGAATCTAATGCCCTCTGTGATCTCTGCAGGCACCAGGCATGCATGAAAGCAACCACCCATACACGTAAAATAAAATATTAAAAGGTGTCTTCTGGTGATGTTTTTAATTTGCTCTTCTCTGATTATAGCTATTTAACCTTGTGTCTGCTAGCATGTCCTCCTCTGTGCCTCTTTCTACCTCTTCATGGCTGTTACATGCATTTCTGCTACAGTTGCTGTATTTTTTATGTTGTTCATCAGAGTTCCTTATGTCCTTTAGACAGTAATTTCTCACTCCTTAGACATCTGAAAATAGATTTGTCCAATCTGTTACTTGTCACTGTGCCCCTGATTTTCTTTAGCAAACACAAAGCTCTCAATTTTTGTATAATTAGATTTATCAAAGGGGTTTTGGGGGGTGGTTATAAGTTACTCTTCCTGATGCTGTGATAAGAGACCTGAGAAACTAAACTTAAGAAAGGAAGGATTTCTTTCTGCTTGAAGTCTTAAGGTACAATCATCCCAACAGAAAAGGGATGGGGCCCGGAGCTAAGGCAGCTGGTCACATCTACAGTCAGGAAGCAGTGGGAGCTGGACATTTGGCTTGGACCTTTTTCTCCTTTTTATTCAGTCTAGAACCCCTCTCCACAAACAGTGTAGCCCACAATGGATGGGTCTTCCCACTCAGCTAACCTGATCTATATAATTCCTCACAAGTTTGCCCAGAGGCTCGTGACTCTAGATCCTATCAAGTTAACCATGAAGATTAACCATGATTAATCGTGAACCATGATTAACCATGATTTACCATGGTTATCCATGACAAGGGGCACTTGACTTGGCTTTACTTTTGTATTTGGAGGTTTCATGTTTTTAAAATATCTTTCGTGGCTGGAACAATGCTCAGAGGTTAAGAGCATCGGATGCTCTTCCAGGGGATCAAAGTTTGATTCGGGAACATTGGCAGCTCACAACTATTTGTAACTCCAGTTCTAGGGGATACAACAGCCTTTTCTGGCAGGCAAAATATCCATACATATAAAATAATATTCAACACATAAAATGGTTTTTAAAAGAAAGTCTTCAGCAGGTTCAGACACTCATGCCTGCTGTCTCAGCTACTCAAGATGCAGAGACAGCTGGATCAAAAGGTTAAAGCGAGCCATGGCAACACAGTGAAACTACCTAACAGAAAAGGAGAGGCAGGGTGTGGCTCACTTGTGGAGCACTTGCCTGAATTCAACCCTTGTTTCTGAAAGTCTGTCTCTATTTTCTGTTACAAACACTCTTGCTATCCACACTCCAATATTCAGTCTGACTGGAATCTTGCTTTATGTCTGGATTCTGGATTTTGTTTTATTCTTTCCTTAAATTAAGCCATGTCTTAATGTGCGGAGTAATCCCACTTTCCATTAACTTACCCTTAGGTTGGTTTGTCTAGGATTTTCCCCAAAGACCCTCAGTCCACTCTGTTCCCTTTCCCAACTCTCTTAGTTAGGGTTCCTGCTGCTGTGATGAAACACCATGACCCAAAAACAACTCAGAGAAGAACGAATTTATTTTACTTATGCCTCCATAGAACAGTTTATCATCAAAAGCAGTAAGGGCAGAATCTCAAACAGGGCAAGAACCTGGAGGCAGGAGCTGATGCAGAGGCCTTAAGGGGTGCTGCTTACTGGTTTGCTCCCCATAGTTTGCTCAATCTGCTTTCTTATAGAACACAGGATCACCAGTCCAGAGATGATCCCACCAATGATGGGGCCTATCACTAAGAAAATACACTGCAAGCCTGTCTACCTGCAGCCTGAGCCTCTCTCAACTGGGGTTTGCTCCTCTCAGATGACTCTAGCTTGTGTGTTAAGTTGACATAAAAGTAGCCAGCACACTGAGTGTTTTTACTACTAAGGTATGTAGAATACATATTTAAGTATCTCAATATTTTAATTGAGACAACCCTGGCTGGCCTCAAACTCACAATAGATCTGCCTACCTCTGCCTCCTGAATACTGGGCTTGAAGGTATTCATAAACAAGCCCAGTTTTATAGCTTTTAAATGGAATCTGCCTGCTAGTAAGCTAGTACGTTCTTGTGTTTGGTTGGGATTCCATTGAGTATGTGGATGAACTGGGGGATGCCGGCCTCACTTACAATGTTGAGTCAACTATTCTAAGAGCATGAAATTTTCTTCCGTAACAAGGATCAATTTCCTCTGTCTTTCACTAGCAGTCATCAAGATAAAATTATTTTCCATATCTGTAATGGTTAGGTTTATTTATTTATTTATTTTTTGTCAACTTAATACAAGTTCATGTCATCTGAAATAGGAAACCTCCATTGAGAAAATGCCTCATTCATATTGACGTGTGGACACGTTTGTGGGACATTTTCTTGATTGACGTAGGAAGGCCCAGCCCACTATGGGCAATGTCAACCTGAGCGAGTGGAACTGGGTTGTATTTAAAAACAAAACAAGAGCCAGCCAGTGGTCTCCATGGTCTCTGCTTCAGTTCCCGCTTTCAAGTTCCTGCTCTGCTTGAATTCCCGCCTTGGGTTTCTTCAATGATGGACTGTGTAAGATATTCAATATTGGCCCAATGTGATGTATCTTTAAAAACAAATGTACAGAAATTAAGAAGTCTTCTGTAGCTTGAAGACAAGGCTAGCCTCTTTCTTTCAAGTACCTTGTTACAGAAGAAATGCTGAGGTTCAGAGAAGTGAAATCATCTTCCAAATGTTGCACAGCTTTACCGGTAAAATCAGCACTCAGAGCTGCCTGATTTATAATGCTGCCCTCTGTTGGCAGATCTTGGGAACGCAGTAGTTCTGAAAGCCCTCCATTCGCTCCTCCACTGCCTTAGTGTCCAGATAAAGCTGAATAAAGTTAAAATTAGTACATTTTACTTACCACTTATTCTGTGTTATTCATTCACTCATTCATTCATTCATTTAGGTTTTCGGAGACAGAGTCTAACTATGTAGACTACTTCGGCCTCAAACTCTTAATCCATCTGGCTCAGTTACCATTATTGAACCTTTACTACTAAGTGTAGTAATTTCACCCCTTACCTCATTTAGTCACTACAACCACTCTTTATTTCAGACAGAAACTGAGACTCGGGCTGGACTATGTATAGGGCTATGCAGGCCTATAATTGCAACACTTGGGAGATAGAAGCAAGAGGAGCATGTACTTAAAGCCAGCCATGGCTAGATAAGACCTTCTCACCAAAACAAACAAGGAGTCACCCAACTGAGGCAGAGGCAAGAGGATTTCACCAAATTTGAGGCAAGATTAATCAACACAGTGAATTCCAGGCCATCTTGGAAAGTATAGCTATCTCAAAAACAGAAGCAACAACAAAAATTTAAATAATAAAAAAAAAGGAATGGTTTGCAGAAAGGCTGGATATGTTCAAAGAACCAGAAGAGGTGCTGAGAGCAGGTGTAATGTTTATTCGGGGTGTGTGTGTGTGTGTGTGTATGTGCGCGCGCGTTATGTATGCTATCACAGGTACATAAGTCTAGGTGCACAATGGATGTCCAGATGCCTAAGGAGGTCAGAGCAATGTTGATCCCATGAAAGTGGAATTACAGGGAGTTGTGAGCCACCTGTGGGTGTGCACAGGTTCAAACTTGGGTCCTCTGCAGGAGCAGTAACGTCTGTAATCACTGAGCCTTCTCTCCAGGTCCTAGCCATTCTTTCTAATTCACAGTGTTTACTTGATGATTGAACTGCAGGAAATATAGAACTCACTCTTAGGAGTCACTGTGCGAAATTAAATGTTACAACTTCTTTCGGTTTGTTTTCTGAGACAGTGTCTAGGTACCCTGGTGGGGTGAAAGGCTCATTGTGTAGATCAGACTGGACTCAAACTTATAGTAATCCTCCTGCCTCCACCTCCTAAGTGCTGGGATTACAGCCTCCTCTGCCTGGTTTATGCAATGTAAGGATCAAGCCTAGGGTTTCATGAATACCAAGCAAGCAGTTCGCCGACTAAGCTGCATCTGAGCCCTAGCAAAGTAACCTTTTCATGTATTTATTTGAGTATGTACGCATGTTCACACAAACATACCAAAGCATGTGTGTGGACACTTCATGGACAATTTATACGAGTTAGTTTGTGCCTTTTACTTCATGGGACCCAGAGATTGAACTGTGCTTTTGTGTGCGTTAGGCTTCAAGGCAAGAGCTGAAGAGGTGGCTCTGCAGTTAAGAACATTTATTGTCCTTGCAGAGGACCCGGGTTCCATTCCCAGCACCTGGTTCAACTGTCCATAGCTCCAGTTCCAGGAGCTGCAACCCCCTCTCCTAACCTTCAAGGGCACCAAGCACAAATGTGGTGCACAGACATTCATGTGTACTTAAAATAAATCTTTTTTATTTTTTTATCTGCTGAGCCATCTCACTAGACCCTGAGTGGTGCCACTTTGAAACGTATTTTTTTTCAATTAATCTATTTATGATGGCTTGGGTATGGAGTGTTGTCACAAGCCCATGTGTTAAACATTTGGCCCCTAGCTACTGGCTCTAGTTTGGAAAGTTATGAAAACTTCAGGAGATGGGACCTAGTTAGAGGAAATGGGTCAGAGAGGACTTCTTGCCCCTGAGTTCATCCTGTCTTACTCTCTGCTTCCTGTATCTGACAAGGTGGGAAAAAAATGTGTCTGCCATAGGCTCTCAAACTCAGGCGGTCAAACAACCCTCAGAAACTGTGAATCAGAATCAGAATTCATTTACGTTGTTCTCTTATATCTTCAAAGATATTTGGTCACAGTAAAGATAAAAAGGACTAATACAGTATGGATACCAATACTGATCAGTAGTCTTCATTCTTGTCTGGAGTTTAGTGGAGGCCACTGGGAAGATAACAAGGGTCCGGGAGATGCTGATCCATAAACTCCCACAGATCAGGACAGACTTGTGTGACTCCAAAGGTCTAGCAACGATGCACGAATGTAGGTTGCTTCCTTTGACCTAGATACATGAGGTTAGCTCATTAAACTAGCCAATTCCAGTCTTTCCAAAGTCTAAAGATAGGCCCAGGTGCAGGCTCTCCAGTGGGCTTCAACCGCTGGCAGCTTAGATGGATCAAGAGCAGTAAGCACTCAGGTTTATACTATCCGTCTGTCCCGAGGACCATTGAGCATCTGTCGATGGTCTCGCTACATCACCTGGACTTCCTGCACAGAAGCCTGGAAATCCACGTCCCTGCCGCCCACACAAATCTGCTTGATGACTGCACCCAGTGGGGAAGGGATTTGCCCTGCATGCTGGTGGAAGTTGTCCTGCCAGAGAACCCTGGCTTTAATTAAAGTCATTAATGAGGACAAAGGAACAGACAATTGCCCTTTTTAGGCCCCTTCTACCAGAAGTCTGGGCTGTAAAACAGTGGGTCACTCTGAAGTCAACACTCCAGAAGGCTCTGCACTGGTAATTACTCCCAAATCAATGTCTGTTTGACCCTCTGGAGTGACCAGCCATGTGGCTGTGCCTGGGAATGAGGGGTTCCCCCAGGGTGTGGGACCAGTGTTAAAACTGGAAGGATCCCAGGCAAGTGAGGAATAGAGAGCCACCCTACTTCTCTGCCTCCTCTGTGCAGCAGCTTTGTGTGGCCCTCCAACCTAAAAAGCCAAAGCAAAGATCGTCTGTCCTGACTTCCTGAGATGGTCAAATGCCTAATGAGTCACTAATTTTTTTTTCTTAAGGGGTGGTGTGGGGTTGGGTTTTGAGACAGGGTTTTTCTGTGTAGCCCTGGCTATCCTAGAACTCCCTCTGAAGGCCAGGCTGGCTCTGATTTCAGGGATCCATCTATCTCTGCCTCCCAAGTACTGGGATTAAAGAAGTGTGCTATCACACCAAGCTACTAATTTTTTGGATCACAAGCCCTTTCACCAAAAACCTCCATGTAATAACACCAGGTACAGTTTATGGGGTGTTTCACACATGTCCACAAGGAACTATGGGAAAACCTTTTTTTTTCCTACTATAAATTCTTCCGCTAATTCTAGGAGTTGAAGAATTTGTTAAAATGTTATTTGTTTATTTGAATATATAGATACTTCTATTTGTGCATGTGTGTATGTGGTACACATATATATGTGTAAGCGCACATGCAGAAGCAGACATTGCTGTCTTTCTCAATCACCTCCCACCTTATTTTCCTTTCTTTTTTAGCAATTAATTTCTAATTAATTAATTAATTTGGTGTGGGTGTGTGTTGGCACACACCTTACGGTATGTGTAGAGATCTGAGGGCAACTTGTGGGAGTCAGGCTGCTCGTTCTCCCAGGTGGGTCGTGGGATGTAATTCAGGTCATCAGACTCGGCAGCAAGCACTTTACCTGCTGAGCCATCCCACCAGCCTCCTCTTCACCTCAGTTTTTGAGACAGGGTTTCTCAGTGAACCCAGAGTTCACCGAACTTGCCAAGTTGGCTTCCAGCAAGCCCAAGGGATTCTCTTGCCTGCCTTCTCAGCACTGGAAAAACGGTTTTTATGTGGGTTCTGGGAATCCGAACCAGGTTCTCATGTCTCTAGGGCAAGCTCTTTACAAAACTGAGCCATCTCTCCATCCCATGATAAACAGTTTCATTCTTATTTTGTAAATGATGAAACTCAATCTAGATGAGCTTCACTAATTGCTATGGGCAAGTCAGGGTGTCACAGGACTGTAGCCATAGTGTACACTTGTACCACACCATTCTGCTTTCTAGGGGGACTGGCTTGCCAAGTGGGAGGTGCCTGACCTTGTGAGTATCTTACAGCAGTTGCAGGAATGCACACTTGCAGCCTTCTGGTGTTATGATCTAATTTTTCGAAAAGAAACTTCCTCTTTAGTCCAAAGCAAAACCTTAGAGGTTAAGAAATCAGAGCCAGTGCTGGTGATGGTAGGTGGTGTTGCATGCTTTTAATCCCAGCACTCAGGAGCTACACAGAGAAACCTTGTCTCAAAAACAAAACAAAACAAAAGTTAATAATAAAAGAGCCATGTCACAGTACCAGGTGGTCTATCTCAGACTCTACGATGCTGTAAAGCCATTCCTCTGGTGCACAGTGGTGCCAGGCCGTGCTTTGGCGATCCCTAACTCTGTGGTTGGAGATTGAAGGCTATCTACACAGGCAACTGTAGACCTAACCTCGGCTTCCTCAGACTCCCTCCCCAGCCATCCCTGTGGCAGTTCCAGACACCCTTGCTTGCAGTAAACATGACCTTGGCCTTCAGCAGCCAACTTGACAATGGCATTTCTGTAAAACACAATTGTGTTTTCAGTCTTCTGACTGAATCCTGTTACTCAGATCTAACAGGCAGCAGGTCTCTGTTTACCTGTAAACAGCAGCCCCACTCCAAGGCTGAGAGGTTAGGTGCTATTTGTTTTTATTACCTTACAGTAAGAGGAAAAGATGGTTTGTGACAGGCTGCTACGTTTACCTTCCCTCTCTCATGTGGAGAAACATAATCTCTCTCTCTGTCTCCAGGTGCACACATAGATTCTAACCCCAGATGAAGAAAAGCAACCATGTTTCTTGGCCGTGGAGCAGCTCTGGGATAACACTGAAAAATCTGGAGGAAGCAGTCTAGAAATAATGTCAGGTGCCACATGGATTCCGGCCTGTAGGTGGGGATTTGTAAGGAATTGGGTCTGTGGCCACTGCAGTAGTTGATTTTCTCATTGCTGTGATAGGATTCTGAACACAAGAAACTTAGAAGGGGTTCATTTGGCTCACATTTTCAGGTCCAGTCCATCGTGGAAGGAAAGCACTCCTGCAAGAGCTTGAGGTGGCTTGCCACACTGCTTCCACAGTCAGGAAGCAGAGGCAGAAATGCTCTGCTAAGGTGTCTTTCTCCTTATGGTTCAAACCTCAGCTCCCAGGATGTCACCACACTCAAGATGGGTCTTCTCTATTCTGTTAAACCTTTCTGGAATGACCTCCTAGACACAGCCAGACACGTGTTTTCCAGGTGTTTGTTTGTTTGTTTGTTTGTTGAGACAGGGTTTCTCTGTGTATCCCTGGCTGTCCTGGAACTCACAGAGATCCTCCTGCCTCTGTCTGGAGAGTGCTGAGATAACCCAGCTCCATGCTGATTCTTTTTTTTTTTTTTTTTTTTTTGGATATTCTATTTACAGTTCAGATGTTATCCCCTTACCCCATTTCCCCCCAACCCGGACCAGGAATCCCCCATCCCATCACCCCTCCTCCTGCTTCTCTGCGGATGTACCCCTACCTACCCCCCCAACTCCCACCTCCCCACCCTTGAATTCCCCCACACCAGGCATCCAGCCTTCATGGGACCAAGGATCTTCTCTCCCACCTATGCCCGACAGGGCCATTCTCCCTTACACATACAGCTAAGCCATGAGTCCCTCCCTATGTGCTCCCAGGTTGGTGGTTCAGACCCTGGGAACTCTGGTTGGTTGGGATTTGCTCTCCTCATGGGGCCACAAACCCTTTCAGCTCCTACAGTCTTCACTCTAACTCCTCCATTGGGAAATCCTTGATCAGATCAATGGTTAGCTGTGAGCATCTGCCTCTGAATATGTCAAGCTCTGGCAGACCTCTAAGAACACAGCTACATCAGCATCCTGTCAGCATGTACCTCCTGGCATCCACATCAGCATCTACATTTGGTGACTGCACATGGGATGGATACCCAGGTGGAATGGTCTCCAGACGACCTCTGCTTCAGTTTATGTCCCACACTTTGTCCCCATATTTGCTCCCTTGAGTATTTTGTTACTCCTTCTAAGAAGGACCGAAGCCCCCCACTTGGTCTTCCTTCTTCATGAGCTTCATGTGGTCTGTGAGTTGAATCTTGGGTATTTCAAGCTTCTGGGCTAATATCTAATAATCAGTGAGTGAATACCATGTGTGTTCTTTTGAGATTGGGTTACTCACTCAGGATGATATTTTCTAGTTCCATCCATTTACCTAAGAATTTCTTGAATTCATTGTTTTTAATAGCTGAGTAATAGTCCATTGTGTAAATGTACCACATTTTTTGTATCCATTCCTCTGCTGAAGGACATCTGGATTCTTTCAACTGCTTATGGATGCATAGTGGAGCATATGTCCTTGTTATGTGTTAGAGCATCTTCTGGGTATATGCCCAGGAGTGGTATAGCTGGGTCCTAGGTAATGCTATATCCAATTTTCTGAGGAACCGCCAGACTGATTTCCAAAGTGGTTGCACCATCTTGCAATCCCACCAACAATGGAGGAGTGTTCCTCTTTCTCCACATCCTGACAGCATCTACTATCACCTGAGTTTTTGATCTTAGCCATTCTGACTGGTGTGAGGTGGAATCTCAGGGTTGTTTTGATTTGCATTTCCCTGATGACTAAGGATGCTGAACATTTTTTTAGGTGCTTCTCGGCCATTAGAGTTTTCCTCAGGTTGAGAATTCTTTGTTAAGCTGTATACCCCATTTTTAAATAAGGTTATTTGGTTGTCTGGAGTCTAATTTCTTGAGTTCTTGTATGTATTGGATATTAGTCCTCTATCGATGTGGGATTGGTAAAGATCTTTTCCCATCTGTTGGTTGCCGTTTTGTCCTATTGACAGTGTCCTTTGCCTTACAGAAACTTTGCAATTTTAAGAAGTCCCATTTGTCAATTCTTGATCTTAGAGCATAAGCCATTGGTGTTCTGTTCAGGAACTTTTCCCCTGTGCCTAAGTATTCGAGGGTCTTCCCCACCTTCTTTCTATTAGTTTCAGTGTATCTGGTTTTATGTGGAGGTCCTTTAGCATTTGACAAAATTCAACATCCCTTCATGATAAAAGTCTTGGAAAGATCAGGAATTCAAGGCCCATACCTAAACATAGTAAAAGCAATATACAGAAAACCAGTAGCCAACATCAAACTAAATGGAGAGAAACTTGAAGCAATCCCACTAAGATCAGGGACTAGACAAGGCTGCCCACTCTCTCCCTACCTATTCAATATAGTACTGGAAGTCCTAGCCAGAACAATTAGACAACAAAAAGAAGTCAAAGGGATACAAATAGGAAAGGAAGAAGTCAAAATATCACTATTTGCCGATGATATGATAGTATACTTAAGTGACCCCAAACTTCCACCAGAGAGCTTCTAAACCTGATAAACAACTTCAGCAAAGTGGCTGGCTATAAAATCAACTCAAACAAATCAGTAGCCTTCTTTTACATGAAAGATAAACAGGCTAAGAAAGACATTAAGGAAATGACACCCTTCACAATAGTCACAAATAATATAAAATACCTTGGTGTGAATCTAACCAAGCAAGTGAAAGATCTGTATGATAAGAACTTCAAGTCTCTGAAGAAAGAAATCGAAGAAGATCTCAGAAAGTGGAAAGATCTCCCATGCTCCTGAATTGGAGGATTAATATAGTAAAAATGGCCATCTTGCCAAAAGCAATGTACAGATTCAATGCAATCCCCATTAAAATACCAACTCAATTCTTCACAGAGTTAGAAAGAGAAATTCTCAAATTCATTTGGAATAACAAAAAACCCAGGATAGCGAAAACTATTCTCATCAATAAAAGAACTTCTGGAGGAATCACCATCCCTGACCTCAAGCTGTACTACAGAGCAATAGTGGAAAAAAAAAAAACAAAACATGCATGGTATTGGTACAAAGACAGGCAGGAAGAGCAATGGAATAGAATTGAAGACCCAGAAATGAACCAGCATACCTATGGTCACTTGATCTTGGCAAAGGAGCTAAAACTGTCCAATGGAAAAAAGGACAGCATTTTCAACAAATGGTGCTGGTTCAACTGAAGGACAACATGTAGAAGAATGCACATCTATCCATTCTTATCTCCTTGTACAAAGCTCAAGTCTAAGTGGATCAAGGACCTCCACCTGATTCTTAATCCCATCAAACTTCCCCCAGCCTTCCAGTTCCTGTGGTGTTCTTCGTTGTAGTATCACTTGTAGTGAGAGAAGGACAGGCTTTAACAAATTTGCATATTTCTGTCTTGAAGTCTGTCTGCAATACTTACAGGGGGTTTTGGGTTGGTTTTTGGTTTGGTTTGGTTTGTTTGGTTTTGGTTTTTATGAGCATATTTCTTTTCTTCCAGTTTAAATTCTCACTACAGAGCTACATTGCTTAACAGAAAGATTAGCTTATAAAATTTGTAGCTACTTGGTTAAAAACAAAAGAAAGAAAGAAAAGTTTATAGTTACTGGGCTGGAGAGGTGACTGGACGGTACTGAGAGCTGGCTGCTCTCACAGGGAGTTAGAGCAATTCTCAGCACGCACACTGGGCATGAGAGACTTCCAGTAACCCCGGCTCTCATGGAGCTGTTGCTTTCTTCTGGGCACCCTCCTGGGCACCCCCACATATGTGACACACATACACACATAAATAAACATAAACATAGAGCTATTAAATATAAACTTTAGCTTTCACTCGCTCTAGTGATGGCAAACGCAGAGCTTAATTGGCCTTTCTTCCTCAGAGCTATAAGTGATCAGGGATGGTGGGTGGGAAAGGCCAGAAGGTTTCACATGTATAAGAAAATAGATGCTGTCATGGTGATTTCTCTCTTCTCCTTACCTTTGAGAAAGAAGAAAAACAGATTAAAGAATTTATTTGATTTGATAAGACTGAGAAGCCAGGCAGTGGTCGCGCACGCCTTTAATCCCAGCACTTGGGAGGCAGAGGCAGGCGAATTTCTGAGTTCGAGGCCAGTCTGGTCTACAGAGTGAGTTCCAGGATAGCCAAGGCAATACAGAGAAACCCTGCCTCAAAAAGAAAAAGTAAAAGGAAACAAAAACCCCACAGACTTAAAATAAAAAGGAAAAGGTATCAGGCAATTCCAGTCCAATGAAAGCTCACATATTTACATATATTAAATTCACAAAAATATCATTAAAAGAAGAGATTGTCAAAAATATGGTTAAAAGCTTAAATTAACAAGAATATAAAATAATAATGAACATTTAATAATATAACATATGATAACATGATATAATAATATATATATATATATATATATATAATATATATGTAGTAGGGCTGAGGGTCTGGCTTAGTGGTTAAGGAAAAAAAAAACTTGTGTAACATAACCAAGGCCTTGGTTTGATTCCCAGTATTGAAAAAAAAAGAAAAAGGAAATTAAAATTATATATGTATATATATAAATGTTTATTAAAGGCTTATTTTTATTCGTGTGTATGTGTATGCTACTTGTGTTTGGGTGCTCGCCTGTGCCAAAAGAGGATGTTGCATCTCCTGGTTCTGGAGTTGTAGGTGGTTGTGAACTGTTCTGTGGGAGTGCTGAGAACTGAACTTGGATCCAGAGAAGAACAGCAAGTTCTCTGAACTGCTGAACCCTCTCTCCGGTGTGTGGTATGTGTGTATGTGTGCACATGTGCATCTGTATATACAAATCCAATGGAAACTGATAGAATTCTAGGGAGACAGAAGGTTTCAATGACATTTTGAAAGTTTCAGCAGATAACTCAGTAATAGTAGGCCAAACAAATAAACAAAAATCAGCAAAAGTACAAAGTTTCCAACTATATAATTAACAAGTTTGAACTAAATGATATATGTGGATGTCTACACTAAACCATTTAGAGAATATACATTCTTTTCAATCACAAATATAACATCTGCAAACTGTGTCTATAGCTGGTCATACAGTAAGTCTCCAACAAATTCAGAGAAAGGGGGTATAGTGTAGACAACTGCTTCTTCACCAACAGGAACACAGAGTGTCGCATCCGCCTCGACCAGCAAGTAAGACATGACACGGTCGGATTCTTCTCAGCTTTATTCCAGGAACATTCTTTATTCATTGACCATTGATGGGGAACGGGAACGGGGAACTGGGAACGGGGAACCCCAAGCAGCAGAAACGAGCTGCTTATATATCCACCAAGGAGGCGGGCTAGGCGGTGTGTTCTCTCTGGATTGGTTAAACTGCCAATACCTCATTAGCATAAGCCCTAGGATAGGTTAGGGCCAATACCTCATTAGCATAAGCCCTAGGATAGGTTAGGGCCAATACCTCATTAGCATAAGCCCTATCGGGAGAGGCTCGAGGCCAACGCATGCGTAACAGGCTTGTTTATACAGGAAGCTGAGCTGGCCATGTCAGAAACCGGTGCCATCTTAAATCGGCTGCCTACAACAGAGAATGGGAATTATAGTTCAAGGGTTTGTGATGGATCCTGGGGTTCAGCTTTTTGTACAGACTAAACTTTGGGGAGCAAAGATTACAGTCAGTATTTCTTCTTAGTTTGAGTTCCCCTAGAAATGGACCCTAAGACCAAGGTTCAAGACCCCGTGTGTCCTCTGTTGGTGAGGGCAGCATCAGGTAGGATTGAGATATGAAACGGAACAAGAAAGCAGCCAGGAAGGGTCGACTCTTAGATATTCTCATTTTAATGGACTGGAGGGATGGCTCATGGTTAGCAGCACTTGCTTCTCTTACAGAGGACCTAGATTGGTTCTCAGTATTCACGTGACAACTCCCAATTGTCTGTAAATGCACTTCCAGAGAATCTGACAGCTCCCTCTGGCTTCTGAAGGCAGCGGACATGTTTGTGATGCATATACACACCTGCAAGCATTCATACATAGTGTAAAGTACAAATACTTAAGTGGGGGATGGGATGGGGGTTCCTGGAGGGGAAACCAGGAAAGGAGATAACATTTGAAATGTAAATAAATAAAATATCTATAAAAAATAAATAAATAAATGGAAGGAAGGAAGGGAGAAAGGGAGGAAGGGAGGGAGGGAGGGGACCAGCAAGAAGGCTCAGCAGGTAATGACTAAGTTCATCCTGGGTCCCACACACTGCAGGAAAACTAATTCCCTGGAGTTGTCTTCTCACTTCTATGCCAACATGGCACATGGGCACACACAAAACAAATAAATAGAAATGTAAGTTTAAAAAGGAAGGGTTTGTTTTGGTTTACAGTTTAAGGGAGGGCTTGGTGGTGGTGGCAGCAGCAGCAGGCAACATTGCATCCACAGAAAGCAGATAGACAGAATGTGGACCAGGGTTTGATCTCTGCACTTATGATTAGGTAGCTTACAGACAGCACCCATGCAAGGATACTGTTAGCAGACAGACTGCCCGCTCCCAGGGACCTAGCAGCTGCTTATGTCATTACCTGCCACTCCAGGTATGTCAGGTGTGTGCTGAGGATAAAAGGGCCCCCAGCAACTCCAGATTTCTCTCTCTGCCTTTCTGTCTTTTTCTGTCTTCTCTCGTATATCTCTCTCTTCAAGTCTCCATGTCTGCATGTCTTTCTCTATCCCTGCCCCCTCCATGTGTCCACTCCTCTCCCTTCCCCCAATAAACCTCTTATACCAGATCTGTGGCATGCTGTAATTTCTCAGGAATACACCTTGGCACAGCCTGCCAAAGGTACCATGCCCCTTGCTCTCATGTTTATCCTGTCATTTGTACAAAGTATTTGCACTTTCCACATATGTATGAATGCTTGCATATGTCTGTATCAAGGGCTCCCTCACTATCCAGCCTCACAGTCAATACATCCATCAGCTTCATTTATTTGATCGTTATCTGTACCTACCAATGGCACCTGGCCTAATGATATTCTCTTCATTTTACAGCTGAGACTCCAAGATTCAGAGAGACCATGGGTTTTAACCAAATCCTCTACTCTACCAGAGCCGATCCTGGGCTCTTAGCTACATCTGTGTTTTTCTATTCCTCCTTTCAACCAAGACCCATCATCCCCTTGCTATGGTCTAAAACTTTTGTTATTTGCATCAAAATGTATCTGTTCTGGTTAAATCAGTCAAACACTTTGTGTTAAGACACTGAATTAAAGTGATCAATTTAATGAGTACGCTGTTTCCTCATGAGGTTGTAATGCGAATCCCCAGGGAGTGGCATGGGAGACCCCATCACAGTTGTAGGTATTTGCGGAGGAGCCGCTGTAGAGGGAGAACGGAAGGGATCAGGCCACTTAGGGATAAGCCTTCCTGAAGCATCCAAAGATCCTGCTTTGGAGATCGTGGGGGTCACTGATGTTGCAAAGCCCCGGGCCCAATAGGCCCTCCTTCCTCCCTTCCCTTCCCCTCCTCTCCAGGAAGTTCAGTTCTCAGCTAGACAGCTCTGATACCCAATACCCAGCCCAGAGCAGCCAGCTACCCCTGTCGGTGATCTCAGAAGGGTGAAGGAGATGAGTCAACAGTCCCGCAAAGACCTTCTGGCCTGCAATCTGAGAACCGGTTTAGGAAGAACAAAGGGAAGAGCAGCAATGTAACCAAGAACTATCTCTTTATTGCTTTTGGGTTGTTTAAGGGGGTTTTAAAGGATTAAGGCTAAAGAAATGTTGACTGTAGAGAGAGGAGAGGGTGTCAGTTGAACAGAATAGGCCTTTGTGCTGACTAAGAGGAGCAGCACATTTAAGAGAAAATCTCCGTGGCCAGGGCAGCTCTCATGGGGAGGGACTGGAAATTAAGCTGACTAGAAATGCCAGGTTCCAGGCCTGTGAGCAAAGGAAGGCCTTTGCCAGCTACAGACCGGAAGGCCCAGACGAGACTCCTGGGCTCTTTTTCTGGTCAATCTCCTTACAGTCTTTCTGCTATTTTATTTATTGTTATTGTGTAGCCTAGGATAGGAGGAGGCACATGTGGATGCCATAGTGCCTGGTAGCTATCAAAAAACAGCTTTGTGGCGTCATTTCAACACCAAGAGTGGCTGTGCCTAGGAGATCAGAACGCAGTACCCACACATGCAGGAAACCGAGGGGTCAGAGTGACTCCAGGCCAGGTCTGGTGGCTAAGGTTGCATCACAGATATGAAGGAGGCTGAGGCAGGGGGACTGTGAGTTCAAGTCCTGCCTGGGTTACTGAGTAAGCTCAAGGCCAACATAGACAACTGAGTGAGACACTGTATCAGAATAAAGCCTAAAAAGAGGGCTGGTGATACAGCGGGGCAGGTGAGAGACCCTACATTCAATCGCTATAAAGTAGGACAAAAAGACAATACCAATAACTTATAGAAGATCTTTCTAGGGTACATGTAATAGTTAGGTCTTGCTCTTTTTTATTTACCCATTTCTGATTTTGTAATTTCTTCTTCCCTGTGTGACTTTCTTTCACTGCCTGAGCCTGCATCCCTCTGACTCTCCACTCATTACCCCAGCCTGCTTCTTATGCATTCATATATTGCCCTCTTATCATCCGGAGGTATTTCCTCTTGTAGATACTGTGAGTATAATCCCCAGCACCTCCCTTGGATACAGGACCAGGAGGGGATTTCCGAGGAGGAGAAATGTCCTTGCCAACCCCTTCTTCGACCCACCTGCTTCACACCCACAGTCAAAGTCATAAGAACAGATAAAGGCTCAGGGCAAAAGAATGATTTATGCTCGTCTTTCAAGTGAACAGCCTCAAAAACTCCAATAATACTTTCTATTTTTACCCTTTACCAGATGTTATGTTACCATCCTTTTTGCAAGCCTGCCAGGTATATTTCCTCTGTGGGGGACTCCACCCTAGGAATTGAGGTGGCAGGTCGTTGTGTGTGTGTGTGTGTGTGTGTGTGTGTGTGTGTGTGTTAGGAGCAGGGGGTGGGGGTGGGGTGGTGATGGGTTGCCTGTTCCTTCTTCCTTCTTTAAAAGCTATACAGAGTGTTGGGGGTGTGGCTCAGTTGGTAGAGTACTTACTTAGCATGAGCAAGGCCTTGAGTTCGGTCACTAGGACTACATAAAACTAGTCATAACAGCAAATGCCTATAAACCAGGCAGTAGGGAATTAAAAAAAAAAAAAAAAAGAGGAGCAGAAGTTCAAGGTCATAGGTCACAGGCTGGGCTATGTTCAGTGGGTAGAATGCTTCCCTAGTAGGCCATGGACCCTGGTCTTAAACCTCATGCCACACAAACCCAATGTGAGGACACTGACCTATAATCCCAGTAGCAAAGCGGTGCAGGCAGGAGAATGAGAAGTTCAAGGTTCTCCTCAAGGAGTAGCAAGCTTGAGATCAGCCTCAGCTGTATGAGACCCTCCCTCTAAGAAAGTGAGTGGGGAAAAGACAAGGGAAGAGGGGAGGAAGGGAGGAGAGTGGAAGATGGAGGGAGGGAGAAGGGAAGGAGGAAGGAGGGGAGGAAAGGGAGGAGTGAAAGATGGAGGGGAGGGGAGGGAAGGGAGGAAGGAGGGGAAAGGGAGGAGTGGAAGATGGAGGGGAGGGAGGGAAGGGGGAGGAGGAGGGGGAAAGGGAGGAGTGAAGATGGAGGGGAGGGAGGAGGGAAGGGAGGAAGGAGGAGGAGAGGGAGGAAAGAGGAGGAAAGAGGAGGAGGGAGGAGAGGAGAGGAAGAAAAGGGGGAGAGGAGGAGAGAGGTGAGGTTAGGAGAGGAGGGAGGGGGTGAAGAAAGGGAGGGAGGGAATTGAAGGAGGAGGGGAGAAGAGGAGGGAGGGGAGGGGAGAATGGAACCTGTGCACAACTGTCTGTTACCCAGCCCTGCTGCTAGGAAACTGGAGATGATGGTGTTAACATCCTTCAGCTTTCTAATGAAAAGCTACGGAGGGAGTTGAGACAACTATGATTCTCATTCCTCTGAGGACAAGTACATTTAAATCACCAGGAAAGCTTTGGTAATTGAAATAATCTATTATTTTTAAATTATTATTATTAATTATTATTATTGGAGTTTGTGTATCTGTATGTGGACACATAGAGATCAGAGGACTACTTTTGGAAATAGGTTTTCTCTTCCCACTGTGAGTTTGGAGACTTAAGCTCAAGTCAGCAGGCTTAACAGCAAGCACTTTTACCCACTGAGTCACATTGCTGGCCTAAAGCATACAGTCTTACCCAAGATGCACATTGGAATCACCCAAAAAAAATTTTAAAAATTCACAAAATACCTTTCCAGCCTGAAAAATTCTGATCCTATAATTTTGAGACAGAGCTTAGTTATTTTTCTCTTATTTTCACTTAACTCCCAGAATGATTCCTGATTGATTGACAGAGCCACTGGAATAGATCTCCTGGCTTGTATTGCCAATACAAAGCAAAATAGGTATATCTAGTTATTATCTCATTATTAAGTTCACCCGAACAACCGCAATTACCGAAGAGGATTAAGCCCTGACAGCAAAAAGAAACCCATAGACTTCCTTCATAACCCGATCTGCTCCGGAACATAGGGGAGGTTTCAAGTTGCCACAACCAGCGCCAAGGACAGTCTGCATTCAACACAGAGAATTTAATTATCTGCTGCAGCAGAAGTGGGTTTTTGTTTTCTTTCTGCTTGGCTGGTTGGTTGGGTGGATGATGTTTGTTTGTTTGTTTTCTTTTTTTTATTTTAGACAAATTCTCACTGTGTAGCCTGAGCTGGGCTGGAACCTCTACTCCCTGAGTGCTGAATAATAATAATAATAATAATAATAATAATAATAATAATTTAATTATATACATAATTAAATGTTATTTTCAGGAGCCAATTCTGGCCTTGCACCTTGCTGAGGCAGGGCCTCCCTGGTTTCTGCTCCCTCGGTGTACTCTGGGATAGCTCTCCCACAGACTCCGGTGATTTCTTTATTCTCTGCCTCCCATCTCACCCTAGGAGTGCTGGGATCATAGGTATCTACCTTTTCCTACTAATTCCAGGGACTGGACTCAGACTATTAGGCTTATGTGGCTAGCACTTTTATCTCCATAGTTACCTTCCTGGATCCTACAGAAAATGTTTTAAAAGTACAAATCATGGAAGAAGGATTAGCTATAGCTCAGCAGCAGAGCACTTGCCTGGCATATGAAAGGCTGAGTTTGTTTGATCCCAGCACAGGGGGAAGAAAGGAAGACAGA
The DNA here is from genome assembly GCA_021653895.1 of Mastomys natalensis. Classification (NCBI taxonomy): domain Eukaryota; kingdom Metazoa; phylum Chordata; class Mammalia; order Rodentia; family Muridae; genus Mastomys; species Mastomys natalensis. Next base: position 13,411 of record JAJTUV010001459.1, on the reverse strand, counting down.
GATGACAAGGAGAGAATAAGATGCAAATAACACAAAGGGAGAGAAACCACTCAGTACAGGATGCAAGCATGCAACTTCTAGGTTCTGTTTGCTTCTTGGGACAATAGCCTTGGAATCAGTAAGAAAGGTGACAAAGGTTGATTGAGTGGATGGAGCTAAGCTGAAGGGGCCAGATGTTAGAAATAGCCCTCAAAAGCAGTTTGCAGGGGACCTAGGTTCCATTCTCAGCACACACCTAAGACCTATATGCTTCATCCTAGTAAGTGAGACAGCTATCAGCTGTCTACAACTCCAGTTCCAAATAACCAACACCCTCTTCTGACCTCTGAGGGCACTCCATGAAAGTGGTACACATACATGCAGGCAAAACACACATATAACATAAAAAACAAGTGCACCTTTGAAAAATGCAGCTTGCATAGAAGACATGCCTTTCCATATAATCCTTCTCTTTTATTACCCTTCAATGTTTTTAGCCACAACTGTGTATGGTGGAGCATGCCTGTCATCCCAGTACTTGGAGCATAGAAGCAGAAAGAGAGAGAATTCGAGGCTAACCTAGACTACAAGTTGAGATATTGTCTCAAAAAATAAAATAAAATAAACAAAATGCAAAAACTTACAGCCCTATCTACTACTTGGCTAGCAAGTCCAAATAGCACATTTAAGTGTAGTAGTGTTATCTATAGAACTCAGAAAAGGCCCACAAAGCATGTGCCTCTTTTGTGGAGTGGAACTTAGAAGAGCAACTTTATGTGCTTAAGCCATGGGCTACAGAGCCTTCCCTGGAGTGCCAGCCCCGGACTTTCATGAGCTTTGTGTCTTGATCTCCTATTTGTGTATATTATTAATTCACCTTTAATGGCTTGATGCTTCCAGTTCAACAGATCAGCATATTATCAATATTTTAAACTAGTGCCAGGACATCAGAGGACTCAGATCTCCTCAGTCTATCTTATGGACAGATATGGAGACACCTCATGGTCACTGAAGCAGGCTCGTGGAGGTGTGCTGTTGACTTTGTCAGATGCAAGCAAACTGGGCTTCTGGCCCTTAAAAATTAGTATGGAGGAATTTTTTTTTTAACTGAATCAGTAGTTACATAATAGATGTTGGAAACTACACAGTCACAGCTCTGTACTCATGAGGTATTGACTCCAGGACTCCAAATGGATACCAAAATCATTGATACTCAAGTCTCTTGTGTGCAATGGTGCACTGGTTGCATATCACTTACATACCACCTCCTCTGTGCTTTAAAACATCTCTATTTTACTTCTAGTAAGTGCTGCTTACATAGTTTTTAGGCTGTATTGTTTACGGGATAATAAGAAGAGAAAAGGACTGTGTATATTCAGAACAGTGCAGACACTCTAGACCTACGTATATAATTTTTACTCACATTTATAGCAGGGCCCATGGTAGTATGTAGAAGTCACAAAGTCAGATTCTTCCTTCCACCATATGGTCTTGGGAAATGAACTCACATCCTTAGGCTTGGTGGCAGTTGCCTTTCTTCTCCCCGAGCCATCTCAATGGTCACTAACTACAGTTTTGATCTGTGGCTAGTTGAATCCACAAAGGAGAACCTATTGTTATAGGAGGACCACTGCATCAGCTTCCATTTTTTAATTGCTATTTCTAGAACCACAATATAATTAGACTCACCATGTGATAAATTGTATGGAAATTTATAGCCAATACCCACTATGTCTGCCTTTTCACAAGCAAATGCAAATGAAGCGGGGTTTCACCAGCCCTGCAGTTTGTCTTCAGATCTGCCTGCCTCTGCCTCTAGGATTTGAGGTGTACGTGGCCACTGAAGTCTTAGAGGTGATTCTCATAGCTCGTTCTCCAGGGAGTTGTATGCTGATAGAGAGGGTAAATTTCATTGGCTTCCACTGTGTCTTCCTTGGTCTTTATCCCATGGGTCAGGCAGTAGTCAGTTTTAGTGCTCTTCCAGTTACTAAGAATGTCTACCCATTAGCAGGAACGACCTTCATGACTAGGAATGTCACTACACATATGACCCATGCATTTATCAGGGGCAGCTGGGAGGAAAACTGACTTAAGACTGGGTGTTATCACCAGCCCTTACCTTTTCTTCTCTCCCCACCCCTCCTCTTTCTCTTTCCTCCCTTTTTTTCTTTTTGATATTTGTAAAAACATATTTTAAAAGATTTGAAATTGCCTGAGGTATGGTGGTTCATGCTTTTAATCCTAGCACCTGTGAGACAGAGACAAGTGGATTTCTGTGAGTTCGAGGTCAGACTAGTATATTTATATATATATCAAGTTCCAAGCTGGCCAGGGCAACATAGTGAGACCCTAAAAGGGGGAGGGGGAGGGGGGGAGTGAATACGATTAGAGTAGAACCAGAACCACATAAACTAAGCCAGCACACTAGTGACGGGGGGGGGGGGGGGGGGGGGGGGGGGGGGGGGGGGGGGCCGCAGGGATGGAGGGGCAGAAGGGGCTAAGAAAATGAGTCAAGTCAGTGGTAAAATGAGCCAAGTTTTTATGAAGACCCGAATTACCCCAGCATCCACCGAAAAAGCTAGGTGTAGTGATTGTATCTAGGCCCAAACAGGCAGATCCCTGGAGTTCAAAGGGGAATCAGTCTAGCCAAATCAGCAAGCTTCATGTTCAGTAAGAGATCCTGTCTCAAAAAACAGAGATAACAGAGGAAGACGCCTGATACCTATCTCTTGCCTGCATACATGCAGGAACATGTACCCACATGTGCACACGTACAAGTCAAGATTTAAAGGAGGTGGTGTTCGGAGCCATTCCTCAGCTACATAGGGAGTTTGAGGCTGGCCTGGTCTCCTTGAAATCCTGTCTCAGAAACAAAAAGATATACACAACACTGCTTTACAACCCAGCAGCTAGGAAAAGGCAAGTATCATTCATGTCTGTGAACCTCAGTGTCTTCATCCAACATATGAAGAAGTAAGAAGCAAGAAAATAAGATGTGAACAAGGCTCAGGTAAGAGGGCAAAAGAGGTTTTGCCACAATCATGCCGTGGTCCACTCCGGTCTGAAATCCTTTCAGAAACTGAGTTTCTAGAAAGCTTTGCTTGCCGTGGACCCGAGGGCGGGGCAGAGGCAGGAGCTACTGGTCTGGGGTGAGGGTGGGGGGGGAGCAGGGGGAGCGGCGAGGAGCCGGGGAGCCGGGAGCCAGGAGGAAGCTTTAGGGGAACTTCACATCGAGCTGGCGCCGAAACTCCCCGGTGGCCGCTCCTCCTGGAGGTCTGGGCGGGGCGCTCCTCCCCAGGGCACGAGCTGCCAGACTCCCCTCCCGGTGCCTAAGGCCAACCCCCGGGGAGCAGAAGGGATTCAAAGGAGCCTTGTCAGGTACAGGTGTGTGCATTCCGGGCCTGACAGCCGCCTCCCCGCCTGCTCCCCTGGCCGTTTGTCCGAAGGCGTTCTGCTAAAGAAAGCTGCCTTGTTTAGCGCTGTTGCCAACCCGGGCTTCCTGCCCGCTTTTCGCGGGAGCTGGAGCTGGCCGGGTCTCTGTGCCTTCAAGCCCATAGCATCCTCGTTGCTTTGGTGAGATGGGTTAGACCTATAAGAGGTGGCGGAGGGAAAGACCTCAGCCTCTACTCTCGTAAGCCAGAGTCCCTAGCTCAAGGCAGTCGCCAACGTAAAGTCTGCCCAAAAGCGGGGACCCCAGCCAGCGCGAAAGGACGAGGGACCCAAGCTTGGATCATCCTTAGGAAGAGGAATTCCCCATTTAGCCTCTAGGTGGCAGGACTCTTCCCGAGGAGACGGCAGAGAAATATTTAGGCATAGCCTTCAGAGCAGCGGGGAGTGGACAGGGGAAGCCTGGAAGACACACAACATTTTAGTTCATTTCCAAGTTGATCAAGTTCCCACAGGAGTTAAGGGCTTAGCATCTACGGAAGGCATCCCAGTGGGGTAGAAAAGCCATGGTCCCAAATCGGGATTCATGGTTCCAGCTAGTGTTAACAGGCGCTCTCCTCCCAATTCTTTGAGTTCTTAGGGCACCTCTCCTTCCCTCTCCCTTCTCTCTTCCCTCAATTCCTCAATCTTCTATAGGGGTAGAACTGCATAAGAGGAAATGCATAGACGCATAAGGAAGCGTCACTTCTCCCCCTCCTCCAAATACACTTCTCCAACTTGACTCACCGCCTAGCTAAAGAAACCTGCTTTTCCCCCCTGTTCTCTGGGGAAATGAATTTTATAGGCAGAGAATGAAAATATAAATGCTCTATGGTTATAGTTCTAACCCTCATACTAAGTTTTACTAAAGCTCAAGGGCAGTAAGTCTTCTGAGAAAGTTAAACGAGGTTTCACGAAGCTATTTGGGTCGGGATGAAGGAGCAGGTTTTTTGAAAGATGCTGGAAAGTTTCCAACAGTGAAGAGGAACATAGACCACCAGGCTGGACCGTATTTATTGAAGAATATCACTGTCTTCAGGGGTGTGAGTGTCCACACTGACAACACAAAAGAATCATCACAACACTAGAGCTAGTTAAAACAGACTGCAAAGCATACCCAAGAAGTCTGGTGAAGTAGATCCTTGAGTAGAGCGTTTACAATGCACAAAGCCCTGAGTTGCATCCCATCCCCAGCACTGCCTAAACCACATGCACTGGTGCATGCAGTAAGAACTCAGGAGGCAGAGACTGGAGGATCAACTATTGAAGGTCTGCAGGCAGCTAAGGAATGCTGAGGCCTGGAGAAATAGTCTTCCCAAGGAAGAGCACACCAATTGTTTATGCTTTACTAAACGTCAGCCCTGAAAACATACATACAAGTAACACTCCGACTAAGCAGGTTATATTTAGGTATGTACATATACATATATGCCTGAAACAACAACAACAACAAAAAGTCCATGCCCACAGTGACACACTTCCTCCAAGGTCACACCTCGTAACAGTGCTATTCCTTGGGCCAAGCATATTCAAACCACCACAAATAATAAAGAACATTCTGGAAAGACAAAAACACATAAACTCATCACATGTGCATTCTGAATTTAGAGCAGACAAAGCACAGGGAAAACAGAATGACTGTCGGAGGTAACTGCAAAATAATGTTGCTGTCATACTCCAAATTACAAAAAGGCTCCATTTTTTTTTCTTCTAGTTTTCCTTGTAACTAATCCTCCCCACTCCCCAACACACACACACAAGACAGGGTTTCTCTGTGCAGCCCTGACTGTCCTGGAACTCACAGAGATCTGCTGGCCTCTGCCGGCTCTGCGTCCTGAGTGCTGGGACTAAAGGCATGTAGCACCACTGCCTGGAATAACTGTAATTTTAAAAATAACTTATTTTAAAGTATCAAGAATGCTCTCTCTCTCTCTCTCTCAAAGGCTGGTCATGGTGTAATACCTTTAATCCTAGAACTTTGAGGCAGAAGCAAGTGGATCTCTGTGAGTTTGAGGCTAATCTGGTGGATTCTGACTAGTCAAGGGCTTCATAGTAAGACCCTGTTTCAAAAAATGAAAGGAACGAAGGAATGAAGGAAGAAAAGTAGGGTGGGATAGAGAGATAAATCAGTGGTTAAGAGCACTGGCTGCTCTTCCAGAGGACCGAAATTCAATTCTCAGCATCCACATGGTTGCTTACAACTGTCTGAAACTCCAGTTCCAAGGGATCTGATCCCCTTGGCCTCTGTGGGCAATGTATATACGTAGTACACAAACACAAAACATGCACAGACATCAAAAAATAATAAAATGAAATAATTTAATAATTTTTTCAAAGGAATTCTCTCTCTCTCTCTCTCTCTCTCTCTCTCTCTCTCTCTTCCTTCTTAAAGAGTTTACCTATTACCCTATTATGTCCTTAGTCTGGACTAGAGTCAAGGTTGAAACTGCAGGTGGAAAGCTGCACATGGTGGTGACAGTCCTATAATCTGTGTCCTCTAGAGGGTAAGAAAGGGAAGTCACTAGTTTGAGGACAGCCTGGACCACAGAGAGATCCAGGCTACTCAGGGAGTTGTCCCAAACAACAAAACAAAAAGCAAACAGCAGCAACAACCCAACAGACATTAGATACATTTAGCCCTGGTGCCTGGAAAGAGAGGGAGGGAGGGAGGGAGGGAGGGAGGGAGGGAGGGAGGGAGGGAGGGAGGGAAACAGACTTTGTCCTGAAATCCTTACTCCCATTACTGTAGAATGTGACTTAATTTGAGGAAAGGACTATTGCAGGTGTAATAGGCTAAGCTAAAATGAAGTCATATTGCATTACAATAGGTCCTTAGCCCTGATGGGGGACTTTGTAAGAAGAATACCACATGGGGTTGGAGAGTGGTTAAGAATGCTTGCTGCTCTTCCAGAGGACCTATGGCAGGTCCCAGCTCTGATGTCAGACAGTTCGGAATTGTCTTTATCTTCAGCTCCAGGGGATCCAACTCCTTCTTCTGGCCTCTGTGGGCACACACAAACATATGCACATACATAAATAAAGATAATTGTGTGTGCTTGTTTTTGTCACTCTGTAGACCAGGCTGGACTTGAACTCAGAGATCTGACTGCCTCTGCTGGGATTAAAGGTGTACACCACCACTACTCAGCAAAAATAAAAGTATTTTTTAAAGAAGAGAGCCAGGCACACACACACACACACACACACACATATACACACTCACATACTGCTTACATTAGTGTGAACAATGGCAGAGTGGTACAGCTAGACACCAAGGAACCTAAAATTTTCCGGTGACATCAGAAGCTAAGTCACAGGACAAATCCTTCGGTTGGGCAGTCCCCTCTGCTAGCCGCTTCATTTCAGATTTCTAATCTTCAGAACTATGTGAGGAAAAAATGCTCAGTGTTTTGGTTTTGTTTGAGGGGCGGGGACTAATTAATAATTAATTATTTATTTATTAATTATTAATTAATAATTAGTTAATAATTAATGTTTTATTAATTTTATGTGTATAAGTACGCATATATGTATGTATGTATGTGTGTGTGTATGTATGTATGTATGTGAGTATATATATGTGTACCTCGTGAGAACAGGAACCTTGGAAATTTGAAGAGGTATTGAACCCCCTGGAACTGGTGGTGTGAGCTGCCTTGTGGGAGCTGGGAACCAAATCAGGGTCCTCTGCAAGAGCAGTACGTGCTCTTAACCACTGAGCTATCTCTCCAGCCCCATAGTTATCTTTATTTTATTATTTTATATGTATAGATGTTTCGCCTGTATGCACGTCTGTGTATCTTGTGCATGTAGTACTTGCAGAGACCAGAAGAGGGCATCAAGTCCCCTATAACTGGAGATACAGATGATTCTGAGCCTCCCTGTAGGTGCTAGGAACTGAACTCAGTCCTCTGAAAGAGCTGCAAATGCTCTTAACAGTTGAGCCACCTCTCCAGTGCCAAGAATACAGTGTTTAATGGAATCATTCAAATCATGTATGTATTAACTTATTTTGAGACAGAGTCTCACTTTGTTGCCCAGGCTGGCCTCAAATCCCAGTCTCCATGATCCTCCCAAGTCAGCTTCCTCAGAAGTACTAGTACAGTCGTACACTACCCTGCCTAGCTATCCAACTTGATTTTGTTGTTGTTTTGCTTTTAGACAGGGTCTCATGTATCTCAGGCTGATGTAAAATTCACTCTATAGCTGAGGATGACCCTGAATTTCTGCCCCTCCTGCCTCTGTCCTCTGAAGCGCTAAGATTACAGGTGTGTACTACCCTATCCAGTTTATGTGGTATTGAGGATGGAACCCAAGGCATCATGAGTGGTAGCCAAGCTCTCTCCCAACCAAGCTACACCCTTAGCCCCAAGTTGTATTTTCAATGAAAAGTAGAGGTGGGCACGTCTGTTGGCAGACATTTGAAGACCATGAGCCCTACCTCTCTTCAGCCACTTGCCCCAAGTTGTACCCTGGTTTCCCTTCAGAAGACCAAAAGGCAACTTGGCTGGCATCCCAGGGAAAGCCACTTACTTGTTGCTCCAAGCTTACTTGTTGCTTTGGAGCTGGTCTTATCAATAGAAGAAAACAACACCTTCCCCAATAGCACCAGAAAAACAAGGCAGGGCTGGGAGAATGTGGGGTTTACTAGCCAACCAGCTTGCTCACTCTAACTGAATTTGCAAGGCATTCATCTGAGTTTGTACAGAAGGACATGGGCCATTGAAGGGAGAAGGCCCTTTATGCTTATTTTATTTTGTGTCTTAGAGGGATGACCGAATGACATGGAGCTCAGAGGATAACTCTTAGGAATTGGTTTTCTCCTTCTACCTTGTGGGCGCTGGAGATTAAAATCAGATAGTCAGGCTTGGTGGCAAATGCTCATCCCACTGTGGCATCTCACCGTCCCTCTCTGTTGTTTTATAATCTTCCTTAGGATGTGGGGACTGGGCATGGTGGGGCATGCCTGTAATCCAGCATGTCGGTGCTGGAAGCAGGGAAATCACAAGCATGATGCTTAGCTACACAGAGTTCTAGGCCAGCTTGGGATAGAGGAGACCCTGACTGCAAGGGGGGAGGGAACATGGAATGGGAAAATCAAGGATTCAAGTTCAGCAGGATGCTCTCTGCTGCAACCCAGCCTCCTCTCTCAGCTGGCTGGAACAGGTCTCTTCATGTTCCCTCATCCTGGAGTTTCAGTTCTGCCACTAAGGACTCATTTATCTGGAATATTCTTCCCAATTTATAAACGCTCCCTCCTCCCAGCTCCTGACTGGAACCGGGTAGAGGAACTCTCCAAGCTCTGTCCTGATTTTTCTGCCCCAAGTTCCAGATAGCGGACACCTTAGGGGAAAATAGGGAAACTGAGCAATTGATGTATTCATTCAAATTTTGCAGGAATAAGGAAATTCTTATCCCCCCTACCCCATTGGAGTGTTCCACCCTTCAGAAAGCCTGGGTGAGCTGGCAAAAAGAGCAACAAAGACAAGAAAAACAAAACAAAACAAACAAACAAACAAAAAAACAAACTAACAGAAATCAGGAGGATTTGCCGCTTCCGTGTGGGAGCGGCAGAAACTGGAGACTTGTCTCTGGAGCTGAGGCTTCCTCAGCCCCAGGTGCTAGAGGATGGACTCTGAGCCTGGAATCCTATAAAGACTCCAGTTCAAAGCCAAGAGGAAGATTAGAGACCCCTTTTCAAAGCTGGACCTCTGCCAAAGGCCACCCCTTAACAAAAGAGAGAACTAGAAGAAAATCCCATACAGAAGGAGACGGGGTGCTTAGAAAAGAGATCGCTCGGGTCCTGGCTCCTGGTAGCATGAAGGCTTTTTTTTTTTTCCAATTTAAAAAAAGAAAAACTATTTTTGTGTGTGTGTGTGTGTGTGTGTGTGTGTGTGTATGCTTGTGCACGTACCCTTAATAAAAAGTCAGAAGATGGGAGAGAGCCCGACTCCCTCCACCATAAGGCCCAAAGATCTAACTCAGGCACCTTTGTATGAAGGAAGAGCCATCTCTGCAGCCCTGCTCTGGGAAGTCTTTTCAGAAAACTCATAGGCAAGCTCAACCCACATTTCTCCTCCTCTCTTTCCTTCCCTTCCCCTCCTTTTGTCTCCCCTCCTCTAGCCTCCTCTTGAGTCCAGGGCTCACTGCATTGTCCATGTTGACCTCAAACCCCACTCCACTCTCAGCTTAAGGGATCGTCCTGCCTCAGCCTCTTGGGTAGCTGGGACTACAGGCACTCCCTAGCAGCCACCACACTGGCTTTGCCTTTCTCTTGGGATGAAGAAACAGCTGTGCCCTTTGCAATGATTTGAATAGGAGTCCCACAGAGTAGAAACTCAATCTCCAAATATGTGTTAATGGAATTTAGAGGTAGGATTCTTTAGGAGGTCATTAGCATTAGATGAGATCATAAAGGTGGACTGGTGTTAGTGCTTCTCTCTCTCTCTCTCTCTCTCTCTCTCTCCTCTCTCTCTCTCTCTCCTCTCTGTGTGTGTGTGTGTGTGTGTGTGTGTGTGTGTATGTGTGTGTGTTATTTTAGAAAATTGTAAGGATACTCAATGCAAAAGAATATTCATAATATAGCATATAAGACTACATTGAAGAGGGCCAATGAGATGGCTCAATAAGAAAAGGCACGACAGCCAAGCCTGACAATCTCACTTCAGTCCTGGAATCTACACAGTAGAACATAGAACTGACTCCTGAGATCTAACCTCTGACTGCCATGACTGAGAGTTTACACCTATACAATAGGTAGGTAGATAGCTAGAAAGATAGATACATAGATAATTTAGATGATAGATAGATAGACAGACAGAAAAACATTTTTGAAGAGTTCTATGAACGTAGTATCTAGCTTCAGTGAATTTTAACTTACGGGTGGTATCTTTTGTCTATTCCTTTACCCATTTCCTCAACCTCCATTTTTTAAAGCAAAACACAGCAATTATATCAGTTTATTTGTAAATATGTTAGTAGTAAAGGTAGTAATAATTGAGCTGGACTCCTTTTCCAGAGGTCCTGAGTTCAATTCCCAGCAATCACATGGTGGCTCACAACCACCTGTAACGGGATCCGATGCCCTCTTCTGATGTGTCTGAGACAGCGACAGTGTACTCATGTACATTTAAAAGGGGGGTGGGTAGTGATGATCAAGCCGTGCATGGAGGCAAAGGCAGTTACGAGACAAGGGATAGAAGACAGAGTGATTCTGAGGTTAGCCTGGTCTACATGGTGAGATCCAGGCCATCCAGAGCTAAATAGCAAGATCTTGTTTCAAAAACAAACAAATAAACAATAAAATAAATGTCTGTCTCTTTCTTTCCTTCTTTCTTTCTTTCTTTCTTTCTTTTCTTTCTTTCTTTCCCTTCTCTTCCTTCCTTCCTTCTTCCTTCCTTCCTTCCTTCCTTCCTTCCTTCTTCTCTTCCTTCTTTCCTTCTTTCCTTTCTCTCCCTTCCTTCCTCCTTCCTTCCTTCCTTCCTTCCTTCCTTCCTTCCTTCCTTCCTTCCTTCTCCCTCCCTTCCTCTCCTCCTTCCTTCCTTCCTTCCTTCCTTCCTTCCTTCCTTCCTTCCTTCCTTCCTTTCTCTCTCTCTCTCTCTCTCTCTCTCTCTCTCTCTCTCTTTCTTTCTCTTTCTTTCTCTCTTTCTTCTCCCGACATAGTTCACTCTGTAACCCAGGCTGGCTTTGAATCCACGTGATCCTCCCACCCCATACTTTCAAACACCCTGATCCTGAGCATGAGTTGCCCTGCAGTCAGATTTCACCAGCCTTCAATTCTCTTTCTTTCTGGATCTTAATGCTCCTCCCCTGCTTTGGCTCATTCCCCTCCCTGAGTACCTTTAAACCTTCCTTAGCTCCCAAACTTAGCCTGCTTAGAGGGATGAGAGTATCCAAAGGATTTGTGGCTTCTGGCTGGAAAAGCATGTTTACTACAGTCTTCCGGGTCATTTATTGGAAACATATTGGACCTTAGCTAGGTTGGCTCAGAACGGTGCAGAATAACACATGCTTGCCTCTGTTTTTTGTTGTTCTTGTTTTTCTTAGCATCTCATGTAGCCTAGGCTGGCCTTGAATTCATCATATCCTGAACTCTTGATCCTCCTGCCTTTGCTTCCCAAGTGATGGGATTATCAGTGTGTACCATCATATCACTTCTGTGGTGCTTGGGATCAAACTTGGGGCTCCTGAAAGCTTGGCAAGCCCTCTATCAACCAAGCCCTAGCCTCCGCCATATTCGTGTTTTCAACCATGACTGTCCTAAACCTGAAGGCATGGCTTTGACCTCAGGGGGAATGTCTGAACATGGAAACATGGAGTGTCCCAGAGAGTTCATGTCTCCAAATGGCACCAAATCTTCTAATTGGTCCTCTGACTAGGGACATGCAAATCACTCACCTCAACCAAGGTACTTCTCTTCCTTTCTCACTGGCTCAATCCTGTTTGTCTTTCCTCAGCTCCTAACTGGCCTTGCTCTTCTCCTCATCAGGCCTTCTGTTTCCCTCTTGGTCCCTCCTTAGCTTGCAGTGTTTTCTCAACTCCTTCAAGGTGTTGGTTCGTTTTCCTTTTTATGTTTGTTGATATTTCGATGAACTGTATCAAACTGTGAAGGATTTTCAACCAAAATATAACAAACAACCCTCCACCTCCACATACACTCACAAACAATTCTAATTATCCCTTCTGAAGGAATATTCACATAGCGAATATTCCCAGTGACACTTTAATATAATGTGTGTGTGTGTGTGTGTGTGTGTGTGTGTATATATATATATATATATATATATTATATATATATATATAATTTATGTATACATTTATGTTTATGTATATATTTATGTATACATATGTATATATAATAATGCATTCAGGGGGTAAAAACATTGCTAAAAATTTAAATATCCTTCAAGAGAGAAATGTCTGAATGGTGATACTATGCATCCCTGAGAAAGAATGAAGTAGGTCAGTCAGGTCCAAGGTAACAATGTGTGTGCAGAGAAGGTAGCAGGCCACTGTGTAATCTCATTTACATACATAAGCAAATCACTGTAACTAGAGAAGACAAACTTGCTCAGTAAAAGAACTTGTTTCTAAACCTGCCTCCCTGAGTTCAATCCTTAGAAACCACGGTGGAAGGAGAGAAGCCAGTCCTGAAAGTTGTCCTCTGACCTCCACACATGTGCCATGGCACAGTACCCACACCATCAAACACAACGTTAAATAAAAATTATCACACCTAGATGGCTATAAAGAAGGTTCCAGACGGTTTACAGCAACCAAGAGTGAGAGGACAGGAGGCAGTGTTACTTTTCTCTGTTCTCTTACTTTGTGTGAACATTTTACAGCAACAGTATTGTAGTGTACCATGCTTTTAATCCCAGCACTCTTGGGAGATAGAAGCAGGGCAGAGTTAATGACGGGGGAAGGCAGATCCTTGTGAGTTCAAGGTCAGCCTGGTCTACATAACAGAGCTCCAGGATAGTCAGGGTTACACAGTAAGACCAAGTCTTTAAAACAAAAACAAACAAAAAATTTTAGATCCCCCTGTCGATGGACAGAGACACCTTGTTGTTAGTGGTGTTCTTATATCAATCAGGGGCAGAGTAGATGGCAGTCCTTTGCTCATACTAGCCTGATGCCTAGCTTGGTGGCCAAAGCTGTTTTATGCCTAGGACACGTAAGAATCAAATCAAATCAAATCCAGGCAGCACATTGTGGAAATAGGAAGATAGACAGAGACCTGTGTCCTGCCATGCCCTGTGGTGTAGGCAGGAAAAGACACCCACAGACCTGCTTCTGCTCCAAAGCCTGGACAGGCCATAGACACCCATATCCCTGCCTAACCACCACGCAGTGCATAGAGGGAAGAGAAAGACAAAGACCTGCAGAACACCATGGTGCTCACAGACCTGTCCTCTTCTGTATGGCCCAGGCCAGCTGTGGACACTCATGCCCCACAGCACAGTTGGAGGTTGTCACCAAGGGCTGGCCAGCCTGCAGCAAAGCC